>BDSI01000001.1:895263-1488127 GCA_003117195.1 Eudorina sp. 2006-703-Eu-15 | reverse complement strand
TGTTGGTGCGGAGGCGTAAATTTCGATAATACGGGTGCATGGTGCGCACAGCACGGAGTGGGGGCTGTGTTTTGGACTGTCGGCTTTCCGTATGCGTGTGTGTCAAAATTTGCGACGCAACTAGTTATGTTGAGTGCGAAAATATCATTATATTATATTCAGGTATGTGGATTTAAGTTTTGGGGACAGTGCGGCGAAGCGCGTGGGCGACCCGGGCGTTCGGCATTGTGGGGCTGTTTCTGGGCTTCCGGGTGGCCCGTCTTGGTCAGTTTGTCGCGTCCGGGATCGATTGCCGGATGCTGTTGCAATCTTATTTCATGAAAAATAAAGCTTGATATGTACAGGATAAATTGCAAAAGGAAGCGCGGGTCCTCACGGTTCCTAAAGTTCAAGCGCTGCAAAGAAACGTGTCAGGTCAGATGACTGTCGTACGAACAAAGCATGTGCCGAGGAACACTGGGATGTGACGGCTTGACGTAAGGCTTCTGAATAACCTGCAGCAGAATCGGAATGGGACTCGAAGACACTCCACGTGTGCTCGAGCCTTTTCCCTGCGCAGATCTCAAGCGCCTCCTTCCGTCCCGCAGTTACAGCAGCAAGACAAGGTCGCGATTCCTTACCCTGCTGAGCGTGCCAGATGATTGGCTTGTGCTGAAGGTCTCTCGTAGTCTTGATGCAGCTGGATCTTATGCGGTCGTGAACCACACAGGGCTTCTTTCCTAGCTCACAGTGTTACAACACACCAAAGAGACCGAAAAGCGACTTTCCGGTCCGCATTCGGCTGGTTATAGTTCCGAGAAGCCAAACGTGACTGCCGTAGCGAGTGCGTCCTCGCTACGAAACCAACTCGAGTTACCTAATCGAAGGTGGGCAGTTGCCCAACCTCACCAACTGCAAAAACGGCAAAACTAAACTTCATCAGCATTACCGGATAACTATGAATATGCCAACGAAGATTACTGAAGCAACTTATGGTCACACTACTTTGCACCGGATCGCAACCCGACACTTGCGGCCAACGGTGGGCCGCCTCAAAGGCAAACGTTTAACCAAAATAACGGTTGTCTCCGCACAATAATATACTACCAGAAAGTAGTTAGACGCTAAATTGACGATGACGACAGGACGGCCCGACAGCTGTCAGGTCAGATGACTGTCGTACGAACAAAGCATGTGCCGAGGGAACACTCCCCCCCCAGCGGCACCGCATTATTAAGCCGTGGGCGCGGTGCACACGTGACTGAGCGCACCAAACTCACAACAGGTCCTCTACTAGGCCCGAATCCTTGACTATCAACTGCTTGATGACTGGAGTGGCGAAGACAATCAGCCACATGAAGAACTGATCCGTGGCATCCTTCAATGGACACCGCAACATCAACAAACGACCCTGGCGCTGCAGCGACTTGAGCCAGCGCATTCGCAACTCGTCAGCTGCCGACACATAATGCAGCGGTACGCGAGCGATCACAAAGCTCTTGGCATACTTGAGCGCCGCTGGAATTGGTAAATCCAGAGGTGCCCCAGCGACTGACAAAAACACTGACTCGATGGACGACACCTGCTCTTCGACGGACTTGTAAAATGCCGGCGAAAGAGGATCCCGTACGTCACCCAGCTTTCCCTTCAACACACGAACACCATGACTGACCAAAGCGACTTGTACGGCCGGCTGGACTGCCAAGGACAGACCACCTCCCCAACAAGCTGGAGATTGATTGAACCGGTCAATGACGCCACATGATCCGGAGGAATGAGCGGTTGTTCGATGGCGCTGGTTTCCCAGGCGCGGGCCAGCAAGGCCACCTTCTCATTGGATGATCCCCCGGCATGGCAGTCGCCAACGCAACAGCAACATCAGCACACGCTTGAATGCTCCACTCGTCAGGGCTCGCCGCGGTAACCGCGGCAGCCTGCACCGCTCGTCTTGGACGAGCGGCCTTCGGCGCCAGCATCGCCCTAAGGCGATTTGTGTCCACCTGCTCCAGCTCTCCATCGTCGTACAGCACTTCGAACACGTGCTGCCGCCTTGTCTCCCACATACGTAGCAACACCGCCCTTGTAGAGTTCGACTCCGGGCTGGTGCTGACACGCACGACCCTTGCTCCTTGAAGGCTGGCCAGCACCTGTGGTGTTTTTGGCCTGAGAGGGAGAGAGGTTGATGCGGTACCCTTGCTTAGTTTGCGGATGAACAGGGTTGGCATCTATCTGTTCGGGCGTAATACCCTGTCAACGCAGTCAGGACACACCCAAGTTCCCGGTAGAATGACCGTGAGAGGCGGTTTCAGGCAGTAAGTATGCCACCCCTTTCCACAACCATCGCACAATAGCATCCATTCTTCCCAGTAGGTAGGTGACACACTTGGCAAGACAACGTAGCGTCAGGACGCGCTAAACGAGGGTCGACCACCTCATCCCTGATGGGCAGGTGGCATGGAGCGCAATCCTTGACATGACCTTTCAGGAACTTGCCATCGTACCCCTCTAATATAATGACCCCGCTAGGGCGAACCTCAGCAACTCGCAATATGGTTGGCTGAGCCGCGGATCAAGGGTAGTACGGCTCGTAGTATTACGGAAATATACATAGTCCCCGACGTCAAACTGACGTATTTTTGGGTGATACCCGCCCCCCCTGAGGGAAGCGTAGCGAAGCGAATCCCGGTGCTGCGCTATTAACAAATTATCCCCCGCGATAGAAATACGCTGGCGCATGGCTTGGCCACGCGACACAAGGGAGGCTGCAGCGGTTTCAACATCATCAAACGAGATATTCCCGTCAAACCGTGGCTTGATGGCAGGAGGGATAGTCGGCTCGACCCCGTGGAGTAGCAAGTACGGGCTGAACCCCGTCGCCTTGTGCTTGGAGCAGTTGTAGCCCAGCATGACGTACGGAAGCAACTCATCCCACTGCTGCCCATCAGCCCGCTGCCGCGCCATGCGACGCAGCGCGCGCTTGCATGTCTGCACGACCCGTTCAGCCAGACCGTTGGCCTGAGGGTGATTGGGTGAAGTCTGGCGGTGGTCAATCAGACTGTCAAGCATGAGTTGCGCAAACTGCCCCTTCCATTCACCACCGCCATCTGTGCATACCTCTGCACAGGCCCCATATCGGGCAAGAATCTGACTCAAGAAAGCACTGGAGGTGTGCACGGCCTCCTTGTCAGGCAAGGGGATAAACACAGCGTATTTGGAAAAATGCTCTACACAGATCATGACGTACGTATTACCCTGAGTAGTACGAGGCAACGGCCCACATAGGTCAACACCCCAACGATAAAACAACCCCTGAACAGGCAAAGGATGCAAGGTTGGAGGGCCAGATGCAAACGACGAGTTGACACGGTCACAATGCGAACAGTGTCGTACAATACTGGAAACATCTCGGTGCATGCCATGCCACCAATGTTGCGTGAGCAGCAGCGCCATAGTGCGACGTACGCCAAAATGGCCCGTCTCTTCATGTGTGCGCTTCACTAGCTCAACACGATCCGGAGGCTTAGGAACAACCCGAGCACGAGAGTCATTGAACACCCGATAGAGAATGCCTCCTTGCATGCGGTATGAGCGTGCACGACGGCTAACCCGCCGCTGCTCCTCAGGCGGCAATCCTGGCATATGAGCACCGTTACCGATAAAGAAGATGGACGGTTCGTCCTCCCAGATGTCCGGGCAGCGACCAGCTGCACCAGAGGACTCCTCCGCTTCCGCGTGAGACGCGGCGGCAAAAACTTCAGACCAAGGGAAAAAGGACTCGACGGAACACAGGGAGTAAGCCAGCCCATGAACAGGCTGGAGAGCAGAAGAAATTCCGGTGCATGCAGCTGCAACATCGTGTGACGAGGTGTTTGATAGGACACGGCAGATGCTCAGCACGGACAGCGTCAGGGTGGCATCCGGTGCCAGACCTAAGATGACCCGTCGATCTGCTTCAGAAACATCTGGTGCCTCAGTCACACCTGGCAGATACCCCATGATTTTCTCACATTCCACAATAGACAAAGATCCCTCGTAAGGACTAGACTCATCCTCAACCACCTCGGCTAATGCACGCAATGATGACCGACTGAGACTCGGTGCGACAACGATGGGCTTACCGACTTGATTGCGTGAGTACAGACCTGCCTGCTCCACCGCGGTTGAAACGGAGGTAACCCGACCTGGTGAGAGCACATTCTGCAACACGACTGTTGGATCAGGCTTGACGCAAGACAGCACAGCCTCCAGCTGGGCCGCTGGGGCCAGGTTGGTCCAATGGGCCGAGAGACGATGAGCCAGTGACCCACATTGTACGGCGTCCACCACCACGGGCTACACGGGCTGACCCAAAACTGAAGTGATGCGTTGCTGCGCGGCGGTTGCGTTCTGCCAAGTTTCCCTAGGCTGTTCGCACACCAGCATGTGCGCCGGCGCACGCCGCTGTATGCGCTGCATGGTCTGCACAACCCGTAGTAATTCATCAGTGACGCTCTGACCTGGAGCCAGGGAACCCGGCTCCTTTCCCACATCGTGCCAGCACCAGCTCGCAAAGACAAACCACTGAGAACCGTCACAGGCTAGCTCCTGCGGAAAGCAAGGCCTGCTCATCGATCGTGCAAAGATCTGAGGGCAAGTCGATCCAGACTCTTTTATATGCCTCAGGGGACAGCAACTTGGGAAATTCGGCACTTAACTTGTCCAAGCGCGCCGACACAACACTGACAGCGGAAGGATTAGACTCTGAACAAATATACCGGTCAACCTTGAAACCCGCACGCAAGCAGGACTCAAGACCGGCGCACATGCCACCCAAGGGCTCGAAAACAGTGATCCCGTGACCCAACGCACGAGTGAAAAACGCACGAGTTGAGGGTGCAACGTGAGAAGATGCGAAAAGCTCTGGATTCTTCTGGGACGCTTGCCGTACTGCATGAACGGCCCGTTCGCGAGCCCTTTCCCACCCCCTTCTCTCAGGCTCAGGCCCCTCGCTGGGCGGGTGGTCCACAAAGTCAGACGGCAGGCCCAAATTGCCAGGCAAAAGTAAATCTTGTGAAAAACAGAAATCATCAGAGAACGGGGCAAGAGGGATGTTAGATGCCAACGCAAGGGAGGTCAGGGCGCAGTCCTGCCGGGCATAGGACAGCGCAGCTGTCACTTGGAGAACACGGGCAGGCGCGTCCTCGTCCATCCGGGCACCTGTATTGTCCGCACTTGACGCCTGAGGATGACGGGACAACATGTCAGCATTCTGATGTTTGACACCAGGGCGATGCACTACCTCAAAGTCATATTCCTGCATGACCAGGGCGAACCGCGCGTACTGCCCCGTGAGCCCATCCGAACTCATCAAGTACGTCAGAGGTTGGTGATCAGTCACTAGCCGAAACTTAGGACCACCCAACAAGTGATGACGAAACATTTTCACAGCCCACACTGCTGCTAGCATCTCCCCCTTGTAACTGCTGTAGTTGCGTTCATGCTTGTTCAAGGACCGGCTGATGCAAGCGCACATGTACTCGTTCCCCTCCTCATCCAACTGTCCGAGTACGGCACCTATACCACGGTTAGAGAAATCCGTGTGTAACACGAGCGGCTTTGAGTAATCAACCTGTCGCAAGATCAGCCCGTCATTCTGAAAGACAGCCTTGATAGCTGCAAACGCGGCTTCCTGCGCAGGCCCCCAAACCCAGGGCTGGTCCTTCTTGAGCAGAACAGTCAGATCAACAGTGAGCTGACTCATGTTTGGAATATAGCACCGGTAGTAGTTGATAAAACCCAAGTGTGCACGCAGTTCGGAAACGTTCTTGGGCGCGGGCATGGACAAGATCGCCGCCACCTTGGCGTGGTGAGGGCTAATCCCTTGCGCACTGAGGTTATGACCCAAATACTCGATAACATCCGCGCCAAAGATGGACTTGTCAGGGTGCGCACGTAACCCACACGAGTGCAGCATATCAAGGACAGCCGCCACATGCTTAACGTGCTCCTCTGGTGTGGCACTGAAGATGAGAACGTCATCAATGTATGCTCTAGCGCAGTGGTCCAGGTCCGCCTTGGCGAGTTCGTAATCCATCACGCGCTGGAACTTAGCTGACGCGTTCTTCAGACCGTACGGCATACGAGTGTACATCATTAGCTTGTTGCCAACCCAATACGCCGTTTTGGGCTGATCTCCTGCCGAGATAGGGATTTGCAGGAACCCCTGACGTAAGTCAAGCTTAGAAAACACTTGCGCACGCGCACACTGATGGAAGATGTCCTCTGGACGATGGAGGCCGTAGCGATCGGCCTTGGTGTGTTTATTGACTGGTCGGTAATCCTGAGCCATGCGATGATCCGTCCACATGCCCGTGTCTGGATCCTTCTTTGCCGCTATGACTGGGTTCACCGCGCAAATGGTTGGACCGTTATGCTCTACCACTATCCCCGCCTTGACCAACTCCGCCGTTTTCTGCACCACGACCACCTTTTCCTTCGGCGAGTAGCGGCGTGGGGGCTGAACTATTGGTCGCTCAGTGTCAAGATCTAGCGTGAAAGGCCCCTGGCTCCCCTGATACCCAGGTAATTCCTCCATGCTGTATGCAAAGGCCTTGTCCTTGCGGGAGCTCACAACTTCCCGGAGTTCGGACTTGGCTTTATCATCAAATGCACTACTGTTTCCCCATATCCAACTGGTCCTTCTCGTAGCGACTGTAGGACGCCGCCGATGAGTGCCCCTCCGGTGTGAAGGATCCCACGCTGGCAAACGACGAGGCGTGACCCCGCGTGACCCACTGATTGTAGTCCTCCATGTCCGTCATGGCCAGCGGATCAAAGCCAAATTCGACGTAGGAGGGAGACGGTCCAAGGGCACCGGGCTGACCCGATGCCACACAGCTTGCCTGCAACCCAGTCGTCAGGCGAACGAGGTCTCCATCCAGCACTGCGCCCTGCATGGCACCCACCCCTGCCGCAAGCGTGAACAGGAGGGACACCACGAGCATGAAAGACGCACAATGAAGCCAGGTCCTTGGCGGCGAAGCAGGGTAGATCACGCGGCCACCCACTGACACTTGTGGGCGCTTTCGTTTGCCTGCCCGATTCCTGCGGGCATACTGCACCCGCTGCCCGTGACGGGGAGCTGAAGCGACACAAGCAAGGGCGACAACGGAATCCACCACCTGCAAAGCCGGCCGACATACACGGGCGTGACACATTTGCGGTACCATCGTGACGATAGACATGAGAGCCGAGTACAGCATCATGACGAGTGCCGTCCAGCTCCGAGCGGGCCCTTGACTTCTTGGCGTCTGCGTACGCCCGCCCTGCGGCTCCGCGTTGGCCTGCGGCTCCGACTTGTCTTGAGGCTCCAACCTGACCTGCGACCCTTGCATAGGCTGGGCTTGCGGCTCCGCCTTGAATTGCGGCTCCACCTCAGCGTGCGGCCCCACCCTGACCTGCGGCTCTTGCATGGGCTGGGCCTGCGGCTCTTGCATGGGCTGGGCAGGCCTGTTGTCGTCAGCGGACGCTCCCCCCCAGCTCCTCCGACGGGGTTGGAGAGATGGGAAGTACGGCGCTGACGCAAGCTACCGCGAATGAGCCCTTGGTCCGTGGGGGCCCGGCTGGGAAGGGCTTCATTGGGAGAGTGACACGGTAATCCGGGCGCTCAATGAAGTTTGGCAGGAAGGAGAGTTGCGGGGTTGGGTATGACTCGAGCGCATCCCCCAGCAGTTTGCACTGCTCGTTGCCCACAAGCAGCTGAAACAAGTCAGGCGCAACATCGGCCACCAGCGTCTGAGTCAGCGGCACTTGGGTCTCGTGTGGTGTGCCGGGCAGCAAGACAAATGATACCCCATCTAGGTCGAGCTCGCCCCGCACGGTGCACCCCTGCTCTAGCGAGGTGGAGAGGCGAGTTCTGGTTGGCCGAATACTCAGCCCGTGCTGCTTGGCAACACTGGTTGGCATGATGTTCGGCGTGGCTGCCTTATCCCGCAGGGTAATCACAGAGACGCTGCGTCCGTCGAGAGCTACAGCGCAGGCCCCTGCCGGGTAATAATACAGCCCTTTGGGACGGCGCAAGTAGCTGGCTGCCTGGGGGTTGGTGCTGAGTGCGCGCTCCCGCTCAGACGGCGTCATGCTGCACAGCGTACGCGGCGGCTCACCTTTTGCACCGTACACGGCGTAACTGAACCCGTGGCCCTCGTGTTGCTGCGGCGGGCCGTGGTTGGCGAGCAGGCCGCGGCTAGTTGCCACCGCGGCGACCGGTTCCGCGCGTGAACTTGGCTCCTGCGTGACAGGCGCCTCCACTTGCGGCGGCTGCGAACTCGGCCCAGCAACCTGCTCCGGAGGGGCGCTCGCGCGGCTGGCTAGCCCCTGGAACACGCGGTGAATCGGCATGTCCAGAAGCTGGCCAAAGAAGAGGTCGTCCGCGCGAGAAAGCTCCATGGACGGTGGCCTTCCGATAGATGCGTGTGGCAGCGGGCTTGGCGCTCTGCTCACGCGTTACTGGCGGCGGTGGATAGGCAGAGACGTTCAGCGGCTTGGGTTGGAAAGACAGTGGCACGCTCTGCGGGGACGTGGTGGCCAACGCCTTGTGCGTGGCCGTAGTGCACGGAGCTGCACCCAGAAGCCCGGCTGCCATCCCGTTGTCCCTGTCGTCCCCATCCTCCATCCCATTGTACCCGCTCACTGCAAGGCTGAAGCAGACGGGCTTGTCATCGTCCTCCTCACCGAAGTCATCCTCCACGACGGCCGCCGCCATCCGGGCGGGCCGGGCGGCCCGGTTCTGCTCGAAGGCGATCTGCAGGACTGGGCTCATGGGGCGGAAGCCTGGCGGGGCAAGGTGGGGGTGCTTGATAAAGCACCTGTCCTCGGCGTGCCCTCTCCGGCGGCAGTAGTTGCAAGACGTGGTATCCCGATCCTCCCTCTGCTCCCTGTCATTCTGCGATGCCCTGCCACCCCGTGCTGCGCCAGCACTGGGCCCCGCTCCCGAGCTGGAGCCACCTCCCGACGCTCGTCCATCCCCCCGGCTCACCGCCTTTCTTGGGCTTGCTCGCGCCGCCTGATCCTGCCCCACCGGATCCCTGCGCACTTGACGACAGGGCGGCCACCAGCTGCTGAACGAGGCTTGCAGTGGGGTCTGCCGTCATCATGGCGGTCTTGGGCGCGTTGAGCCTGCAGTTCTCGGTCGTATGGGACATGTTGTACCCGTGGTTCTTGCACAAGTACAGCGTCTTGGGCTTGAGCGCCGGCGAGCTGTCAGCGGGAGCGGCCGCCTTCTTGGGCTTGTCGGGCGCCTTGGCGCTGGTGGTGCTCGTGGACGGACCAGTCTCGGAGAGCATGTTGTTCCAGACCCTCTGGGCGAGATCCGCGAAGTTAGCCATGTGCGCATACCACTGGGAACGCCCTATCTTGAAGACCTCCCCGCGAATCAGCGCATGCAATCCCGGATCCAACCCATCCACGAACTTCTCAGCCAGCTGCTGCTGGCTGACCCTGGCGGCGAGGCGCCCGTGCAAACCCAACAGCTCTTGGTAGAAGTCTGAAGGCTTGCGGGTGCCCTGCTTGGCCGCCTTGAACGCCTGATAGTCGAGCTCCTCCTGCTCCAGCTTGAAGTGCTCCTTCAGGCAGTGCTCGTAGTAATCCAACAGGTCGTCAGCGGTGAGCACCGTCGATCCCGGCGGCGGCGCCCCTGCCCCTCCCACTCCCTGTGGCAGTACGGCCCCTTTCCACGCGGCTGCATCCGCGAGGAAGGTGGGCTCCTTGGTGAGCCACCACCGAGAGAACTCGGTGTCAGACTCTGGGGCGTTCTTGATAACCCCGTACAGCGTGGCCACTGACACCTGGCCTGCGCCTCTCTTTTGCTCTATGTCTAGCAAGGCCACATTGCGGAAGTCCCTGATGAACTTCTTCAATGTGCCGACCCGGAAATCGAAGGTCGGATATGAGCTGCTCATGGAGTCGAAGTGCTGATAGTAATCGGTTAGGACCGGACGAGATCTAGGCAAGTTAAGGTGCGAAACCAAGCGAGTCCAGACAGCTCTGTAAGACCGTACGGGTGATACCGTCGCAGTGCCTACGGAGCCGGACGGGTCGGCAAATCGCTCAAGAGTTGGGACCGGATTGCCCGCTGGGGGTAACCCGTTCCCGACCCCTTCAGACTCCGGGGAAGGCTCGTGACCCTGCGCACTGCCCTGCCCAGATGAGCTAACCGTTGCCCGTCTAGAAACCCTCTCAGCTGCCCTACTTACTTCAGCTACGTCCCGGGCCTGGTTGGACCTGAGTTGCGCCGAAGTCGCTGATCTAGCAGGCTGTCTACGAAGTTGAGAGGAGGACGGGGCGGGCTCCACCTTGCGTTACAAGGAAGAGACGTCGCACCGCACACTTCCAACCCCGTAGTCAGCCCTGCATGGGCGCCCCACTCAAGTCAAACGTTGGCACCACGATGAACTGGCCGTTGTCACTGGTGACGGCGCGGCGATCTATCGTTGGCGGCACAGCGTCGGCGTTGACCAGCACCAGAGCGAGTCGCAAGATGCGTAGCGGATCCCCCTGTCGCTCTGGCAGCAACGTGATGCCGTGGAGGGCCTCTGCCAGAGGAACTCCGGGGATGGACGGGTCCACCGTTGGCAAGAGAGGACGGATCGGAGCCGGTGGCGGCGGAGCGACGACTTGAAGTATACGCTCCGTAGCCTCGGACAGCCGCAGGAGCGTGGAAGTTAAGGCGTCGTCGTGACGTCTCCGGCCTTCCCGCTCGTTGTCAAAACGACCGTGCGGGCTGCGACTCCGGTCGCGGCTCCGGTTTTCACGTCGCCGATGGTCGTCACGCCGATGGTCGTCACGCCGATGGTCGTCACGGTCCCTTCGGTACGGTGACGAGGAGACCCTAACGAGCTCCGGATAATCACGGTACCTACCGTGACGGCTCACTGGGCAAAAAGAACAAGCAAGACTCAGGATCTGTGCGGCGTCCTAACGGTACGCCACCAGCGAAGACAAAGCAAAAGCAGACAAACAAACAGACAAAACAGCAAATATCCTTGTGACTTGTTAGCCACAGGAGCGCATCCTAGGTAGCTGCCTAAGTGTGCGAAATGTTACCCAATGGTACTTCGTGCGCTGCACGGAAAGCGGCCGGCGTAACCAACCGAGACGAACGTTCAAACAGAGAAAATACAGATTTTGTTGCGTGGCACGCGCGTACTAAGCACGCTTGGCGCCCGCTCTTGCACCTATTGAGTTGCCCGCGCGTCCGCAGGCCCCCGACCCCGAGAACAACGCACTTCACCGCTTTTCGGCTGGGATGTGACGGCTTGACGTAAGGCTTCTGAATAACCTGCAGCAGAATCGGAATGGGACTCGAAGACACTCCACGTGTGCTCGAGCCTTTTCCCTGCGCAGATCTCAAGCGCCTCCTTCCGTCCCGGCAGTTACAGCAGCAAGACAAGGTCGCGATTCCTTACCCTGCTGAGCGTGCCAGATGATTGGGCTTGTGCTGAAGGTCCTCTCGTAGTCTTGATGCAGCTGGATCTTATGCGGTCGTGAACCACACAGGGCTTCTTTCCTAGCTCACAGTGTTACAACACACCAAAGAGAGCCGAAAAGCGACCTTTCCGGTCCGCATTCGGCTGGTTATAGTTCCGAGAAGCCAAACGTGACTGCCGTAGCGAGTGCGTCCTCGCTACGAAACCAACTCGAGTTACCTAATCGAAGGTGGGCAGTTGCCCAACCTCACCAACTGCAAAAACGGCAAAACTAAACTTCATCAGCATTGCCGGATAACTATGAATATGCCAACGAAGATTTACTGAAGCCAACTTATGGTCACACTACTTTGCACCGGATCGCAACCCGACACTTGCGGCCAACGGTGGGCCGCCTCAAAGGCAAACGTTTAACCAAAATAACGGTTGTCTCCGCACAATAATATACTACCAGAAAGTAGTTAGACGCTAAATTGACGATGACGACAGGACGGCCCGACAGCCGGGCGGGGTGTGATTTTGCCGTTCCCGACCGCAATTATGCCACCGAGTGATCGGTAGTCACAGCGGAATGCATACAACATCCAACATGAACATAACATATTTGCCGTAAATATTCTTAACTTCCCGTTTGTTGTGGTCCTGCCGTGGTCACCTGTCGCTCATCACTTCTGCAGGTACCCCCATCGCACCGCTCGGCTGTTGCCCAGCCCCTCTTTCAGAGGACAATTATACACCTTTGTTAAGTCTATTCTACAGTATATTTTCAAAGTAGCGCTTGCTGTCATCGGAGCCATGTCGAGGCGCACTACGATGCTGCTTCCGATTCTGTTCCTGGCGGCACTGCTGGCGGGCCCCATCGCCCTCGCTGCCACCGCCGCGGCTGATTCCAAGCACGGCGAGCAGCAGACAACCGCTCCTACGTTTGCCTTCGGCCGCGTGGGGCTGTACTACCGCGAGGACGCCCCCGCGGACCAGGCCGTCATGGACTTCAAGTGGGACCAGAGGCCCCAGGGGCTGCGCAAGCAGCTGGAGGATTCCGGATTCGATGTTGCGCTCATCACTTCGCCAGGCGCTGCGCAACTGATGCCGCAGCCGGGCAGTGAGAAGGACGGCATCCACGTCTACGTGGTGCCCCCCGCCAACGGCCCCGCCCTGTACGCGGCCGTTGAGGACATGTCGGCGGTGTCCTCCTTCATCTCGGCTGGCGGCCTGGTGGTGCTGGTGGAGGGCAACCAGGGAGTGGAGGCCTCCAAGGCGTTCATCACCCAGGCCATGGGCTACAACGGTGAGAAGGGGCTCTGGGTGGGTGGCTGGGTGGGGGGATGGCTAGGTGTTGTGGCGGGGGCGGCTGGGTTGCGTAGCAAACTTTGTTCAATCTGCCGGGTTGGATGGAGCTCGCAGGTGCACATTCATCCTGAATAGTAACACACCTTTTGATCTAGGAACCTGCTGAGACGCGGAACAGGTGAAAAGCCGGTAACGATTTGACTGCAAACAGCTACCAATACTAGGTGTGCGAAAGAATGTGGTGTAGCTGGGCTACACCTGGCGCAGCGGCCCGCACCTGGGAGGAGGGTTGCTGAATCTCCAATGACCTTATGCACGTCTGTGAAAACCTTGTCGGTGCTTATTCATTAACCCTAATCAGGCAACTGGATGACCTGCCGCGAACTGGGCTCCAACCGCGACGGCTCCATGGGGTCCCTGGAGCGCTCCACCCGCTTCACGTCCCAGTTCCTGCCGTACTCCCCCAAGTCCATCTGGGTTCCGGAGCTGGAGGACGTGGACACGGTGGTGGCGCACAGCTGGTGAGTTTGAACGAAACCCGATGTATTGTACGTGAAATGCGTGCAGGTAGATGCCGTACTGACGGGTTCATCGTGGGTGAGCGCCTGCGGGAAAAAAATATGTTTGAATGAAACCCGATGCACTGTACATGGAGTACATGGAGATGCCGTTACTGACGGATCCATCCGCCGTGCGTTCGTATACACTCGGCAGGTGTATGCACGAGGACCCCAGCTTCACCTCCTGGCCGCTCTACACCGCCCAGCCCGACAGGTCCAAGGTCGTGGCGCAGGTGGGTGCGGCCCGCAGATTCTTTCCACTACACTCGGGCGCCTATGCTGAACCCTGATGCTGAAGCCACCCCTTGGTAGAGGCAGATGCCAACATTATGTGGGGCATCCGACTCGTTTGTTTGGTCTGTGTCCGAGCAGCTGCTGCGTTCCGGCTGGTCATTCACTGGCTTGTGTGCGTTGCCCGTCGCAGGCTTTCGGGAAGGCTGGCATGCCCGGTGCGCTGCTGTGGCTGGGCTACACCTGGCGCAGCGGCCCCCAGTCCGCCTGGGGCTCACTGCTGGCGGCCGTCATCCAGGAGTTCGCACTCAGTAAGTGTACGACGGAATACGTATCTGTGCTGTGAAGTACAAAACCGCTGCTACTAGCTGCTTATATTCATGAGCGATTGATGTTATGAATGTCACAGTGGGATGCGACAGCGGAACGGCGGGGATGGTGTGTACGGCCGTATGTACAGCGGTGCCGCACCGCGCTGCTTATGAGTAACTGTGGGCCCCTTCGCATCTAGCTAATAGCGCCAGCCACTAACGCAGATCACACCGACTACAATTGATGCCGTCGGCCTGCGTCCTTCCTTCGCGCGCAGGGACCGTCTCGCCCCTCGGTGAAGCCGCCGCTGCCGCCGAGGGCGCGGAGGACGAAGAGTTCGACGCGTCCGGGGTGGATGGCCCCCTGGAGTCCCTCCTGGAGGACGTCTCCGAGATGGGCGACTCGCACGGCGACATGATTCGCCGTTTCATGGCCAAGTCTGCCGCCGTCGGCACGTACCCGCCCCCGGCCCCTACCTGCGCCGCAACCATCCCTGCGCCCTACAACGTGGCTCCGGCTCTCTCCGCAAGGCGCGCGCTGGCAGCCGCTAGGTAGGCGATCGAAGGGCAGGGCAGGGCAGGGCAGGGCAGGGCAGGGCAGGGCAGGGCAGGGCAGGGCAGGGCAGGGCAGGCAGGGCAGGGCAGGGCAGGGGGCAGGGCAGGGCAGGGCAGGGCAGGGCAGGGCAGGGCAGGGCAGGGCAGGGCAGGGCAGGGCAGGGCAGGGCAGGGCAGGGCAGGGCAGGGGGCAGGGCAGGGCAGGCAGGGCAGGGCAGGGCAGGGCAGGGCAGGGCAGGCAGGGCAGGGCAGGGCAGGGCAGGGCAGGGCAGGGCAGGGCAGGGGGCAGGGCAGGGCAGGGCAGGGCAGGGCAGGGCAGGGCAGGGCAGGGCAGGGCAGGGCAGGGCAGGGCAGGGCACAGGCAGGGCAGGGCAGGCAGGGCAGGGCAGAGCAGGCAGGGCAGGGCAGCAGGGCAGGGCAGGGCAGGGCAAGGGCAGGGCAGGGCAGGGCAGGGCAGGGCAGGGCAGGGCAGGGCAGGGCAGGGCAGGGCAGGGCAGGGCAGGGCAGGGGCAGGGGGCAGGGCAGGGCAGGGCAGGGCAGGGCCAGGGCAGGGCAGGGCAGGGCAGGGCAGGGCAGGGCAGGGCAGGGCAGGGCAGGGGGGGGCAGGGCAGGGCAGGGCAGGGCAGGGCAAGGGCAGGGCAGGGCAGGGCAGGGCAGGGCAGGGCAGGGCAGGGCAGGGCAGGGCAGGCAGGGCAGGGCAGGGCAGGGCAGGGCAGGGCAGGGCAGGGCAGGGCAAGGGCAGGGCAGGGCAGGGCAGGGCAGGGCAGGCAAGGGCAGGGCAGGGCAGGGCAGGGCAGGGCCAGGGCGGGGCAGGGCAGGGCAGGGCAGGGCAGAGGCAGGGCAGGGCAGGGCAGGGCAGGGGAGGGGCAGGGCAGGGCAGCAGGGCAGGGCAGGGGCAGGGCAGGGCAGGGCAGGGCAGGGCAGGGCAGGGCAGGGCAGGGCAGGGCAGGGCAGGGCAGGGCAGGGCAGGGCAGGGCAGGGCAGGGCAGGGCAGGGCAGGGGCAAGGGCAGGGCAGGGGCAGGGGCAGGGCAGGGCAGGGCAGGGCAGGGCAGGGCAGGGCAGGGCAGGGCAGGGCAGGGCAGGGCAGGGCAGGGCAGGGCAGGGCAGGGCAGGCAGGGCAGGGCAGGGCAGGGCAGGGCAGGGCAGGGCAGGGCAGGGCAGGGCAGGGCAGGGCAGGGCAGGGCAGGGCAGGGCAGGGCAGGGCAGGGCAGGGCAGGGCAGGGCAGGGCAGGGCAGGGCAGGGCAGGGCAGGGCAGGGCAGGGCAGGGCAGGGCAGGGCAGGGCAGGGGGCAGGGCAGGGCAGGGCAGGGCAGGGCAGGGCAGGGCAGGGCAGGGCAGGGCAGGGCAGGGCAGGGCAGGGCAGCAGGGCAGGGCAGGGCAGGGCAGGGCAGGGCAGGGCAGGGCAGGGCAGGGCAGGGGGCAGGGCAGGGCAGGGCAGGGCAGGGCAGGGCAGGGCAGGGCAGGGCAGGGCAGGGCAGGGCAGGGCAGGGCAGGGCAGGGCAGGGCAGGGCAGGGCAGGGCAGGGCAGGGCAGGGCAGGGCAGGGCAGGGCAGGGCAGGGCAGGGCAGGGCAGGGCAGGGCAGGGCAGGGCAGGGCAGGGCAGGGCAGGGCAGGGCAGGGCAGGGCAGGGCAGGGCAGGGCAGGGCAGGGCAGGGCAGGGCAGGGCAGGGCAGGGCAGGGCAGGGCAGGGCAGGGCAGGGCAGGGCAGGGCAGGGCAGGGCAGGGCAGGGCAGGGCAGGGCAGGGCAGGGCAGGGCAGGGCAGGGCAGGGCAGGGCAGGGCAGGGCAGGGCAGGGCAGGGCAGGGCAGGGCAGGGCAGGGCAGGGCAGGGCAGGGCAGGGCAGGGCAGGGCAGGGCAGGGCAGGGCAGGGCAGGGCAGGGCAGGGCAGGGCAGGGCAGGGCAGGGCAGGGCAGGGCAGGGCAGGGCAGGGCAGGGCAGGGCAGGGCAGGGCAGGGCAGGGCAGGGCAGGGCAGGGCAGGGCAGGGCAGGGCAGGGCAGGGCAGGGCAGGGCAGGGCAGGGCAGGGCAGGGCAGGCAGGGCAGGGCAGGGCAGGGCAGGGCAGGGCAGGGCAGGGCAGGGCAGGCAGGGCAGGGCAGGGCAGGGCAGGGCAGGGCAGGGCAGGGCAGGGCAGGGCAGGGGGCAGGGCAGGGCAGGGCAGGGGGCAGGGCAGGGCAGGGCAGGGCAGGGCAGGGCAGGGCAGGCAGGGCAGGGCAGGGCAGGGCAGGGCAGGGCAGGGCAGGCAGGGCAGGGCAGGGCAGGGCAGGGCAGGGCAGGGCAGGGCAGGGCAGGGCAGGGCAGGGCAGGGCAGGGCAGGGCAGGGCAGGGCAGGGCAGGGCAGGGCAGGGCAGGGCAGGGCAGGGCAGGGCAGGGCAGGGCAGGGCAGGGCAGGGCAGGGCAGGGCAGGGCAGGGCAGGGCAGGGCAGGGCAGGGCAGGGCAGGGCAGGGCAGGGCAGGGCAGGGCAGGGCAGGGCAGGGCAGGGCAGGGCAGGGCAGGGGGCAGGGCAGGGCAGGGCAGGGCAGGGCAGGGCAGGGCAGGGCAGGGCAGGGCAGGGCAGGGCAGGGGGCAGGGCAGGGCAGGGCAGGGCAGGGCAGGGCAGGGCAGGGCAGGGCAGGGCAGGGCAGGGCAGGGCAGGGCAGGGCAGGGCAGGGCAGGGCAGGGCAGGGCAGGGCAGGGCAGGGCAGGGCAGGGCAGGGCAGGGCAGGGCAGGGCAGGGCAGGGCAGGGCAGGGCAGGGCAGGGCAGGGCAGGGCAGGGCAGGGCAGGGCAGGGCAGGGCAGGGCAGGGCAGGGCAGGGCAGGGCAGGGCAGGGCAGGGCAGGGCAGGGCAGGGCAGGGCAGGGCAGGGCAGGGCAGGGCAGGGCAGGGCAGGGCAGGGCAGGGCAGGGCAGGGCAGGGCAGGGCAGGGCAGGGCAGCAGGCAGGGCAGGGCAGGGCAGGGCAGGGCAGGGCAGGGCAGGCAGGGCAGGGCAGGGCAGGGCAGGGCAGGGCAGGGCAGGGCAGGGCAGGGCAGGGCAGGGCAGGGCAGGGCAGGGCAGGGCAGGGCAGGGCAGGGCAGGGCAGGGCAGGGCAGGGCAGGGCAGGGCAGGGCAGGGCAGGGCAGGGCAGGGCAGGGCAGGGCAGGGCAGGGCAGGGCAGGGCAGGGCAGGGCAGGGCAGGGCAGGGCAGGGCAGGGCAGGGCAGGGCAGGGCAGGGCAGGGCAGGGCAGGGCAGGGCAGGGCAGGGCAGGGCAGGGCAGGGCAGGGCAGGGCAGGGCAGGGCAGGGCAGGGCAGGGCAGGGCAGGGCAGGGCAGGGCAGGGCAGGGCAGGGCAGGGCAGGGCAGGGCAGGGCAGGGCAGGGCAGGGCAGGGCAGGGCAGGGCAGGGCAGGGCAGGGCAGGGCAGGGCAGGGCAGGGCAGGGCAGGGCAGGGCAGGGCAGGGCAGGGCAGGGCAGGGCAGGGCAGGGCAGGGCAGGGCAGGGCAGGGCAGGGCAGGGCAGGGCAGGGCAGGGCAGGGCAGGGCAGGGCAGGGCAGGGCAGGGCAGGGCAGGGGGCAGGCAGGCAGGGCAGGGCAGGGCAGGGCAGGGCAGGGCAGGGCAGGGCAGGGCAGGGCAGGGCAGGGCAGGGCAGGGCAGGGCAGGGCAGGGCAGGGCAGGGCAGGGCAGGGCAGGGCAGGGCAGGGCAGGGCAGGGCAGGGCAGGGCAGGGCAGGGCAGGGCAGGGCAGGGCAGGGCAGGGCAGGGCAGGGCAGGGCAGGGCAGGGCAGGGCAGGGCAGGGCAGGGCAGGGCAGGGCAGGGCAGGGCAGGGCAGGGCAGGGCAGGGCAGGGCAGGGCAGGCAGGGCAGGGCAGGGCAGGGCAGGGCAGGGCAGCAGGGCAGGGCAGGGCAGGGCAGGGCAGGGCAGGGCAGGGCAGGGCAGGGCAGGGCAGGGCAGGGCAGGGCAGGGCAGGGCAGGGCAGGGCAGGGCAGGGCAGGGCAGGGCAGGGCAGGGCAGGGCAGGGCAGGGCAGGGCAGGGCAGGGCAGGCAGGGCAGGGCAGGGCAGGGCAGGGCAGGGCAGGGCAGGGCAGGGCAGGGCAGGGCAGGGCAGGGCAGGGCAGGGCAGGGCAGGGCAGGGCAGGGCAGGGCAGGGCAGGGCAGGGCAGGGCAGGGCAGGGCAGGGCAGGGCAGGGCAGGCAGGGCAGGGCAGGGCAGGGCAGGGCAGGGCAGGGCAGGGCAGGGCAGGGCAGGGCAGGGCAGGGCAGGGCAGGGCAGGGCAGGGCAGGGCAGGGCAGGGCAGGGCAGGGCAGGGCAGGGCAGGGCAGGGCAGGGCAGGGCAGGGCAGGGCAGGGCAGGGCAGGGCAGGGCAGGGCAGGGCAGGGCAGGGCAGGGCAGGGCAGGGCAGGGCAGGGCAGGGGGCAGGGCAGGGCAGGGCAGGGCAGGGCAGGCAGGGGGCAGGGCAGGCAGGGCAGGGCAGGGCAGGGCAGGGCAGGGCAGGGCAGGGCAGGGCAGGGCAGGGCAGGGCAGGGCAGGGCAGGGCAGGGCAGGGCAGGGCAGGGCAGGGCAGGGCAGGGCAGGGCAGGGCAGGGCAGGGCAGGGCAGGGCAGGGCAGGGCAGGGCAGGGCAGGGCAGGGCAGGGCAGGGCAGGCAGGGCAGGGCAGGGCAGGCAGGGCAGGGCAGGGCAGGGCAGGGCAGGGCAGGGCAGGGCAGGGCAGGGCAGGGCAGGGCAGGGCAGGGCAGGGCAGGGCAGGGCAGGGCAGGGCAGGGCAGGGCAGGGCAGGGCAGGGCAGGGCAGGGCAGGGCAGGGCAGGGCAGGGCAGGGCAGGGCAGGGCAGGGCAGGGCAGGGCAGGGCAGGGCAGGGCAGGGCAGGGCAGGGCAGGCAGGGCAGGGCAGGGCAGGGCAGGGCAGGGCAGGGCAGGGCAGGGCAGGGCAGGGCAGGGCAGGGCAGGGCAGGGCAGGGCAGGGCAGGGCAGGGCAGGGCAGGGCAGGGCAGGGCAGGGCAGGGCAGGGCAGGGCAGGGCAGGGCAGGCAGGGCAGGGCAGGGCAGGGCAGGGCAGGGCAGGGCAGGGCAGGGCAGGGCAGGGGGCAGGGCAGGGCAGGGCAGGGCAGGGCAGGGCAGGGCAGGGCAGGGCAGGGCAGGGCAGGGCAGGGCAGGGCAGGGCAGGGGGCAGGGCAGGGCAGGGCAGGGCAGGGCAGGGCAGGGCAGGGCAGGGCAGGGCAGGGCAGGGCAGGGCAGGGCAGGGCAGGGCAGGGCAGGGCAGGGCAGGGCAGGGCAGGGCAGGGCAGGGCAGGGCAGGGCAGGGCAGGGCAGGGCAGGGCAGGGCAGGGCAGGGCAGGGCAGGGCAGGGCAGGGCAGGGCAGGGCAGGGCAGGGCAGGGCAAGGGCAGGGGGCAGGGGCAGGGGGGGGGGGGCAGGGCAGGGCAGGGCAGGGCAAGGGCAGGGGCAGGGCAGGGCAGGGCAGAGGGCAGGGCAAGGCAGGGCAGGGCAGGGGGCAGGGCAGGGCAGAGGGCAGGGCAGGGCAGGGCAGGGCAGGGCAGGGCAGGCAGGGAGGGGGGCAGGGCAGGGCAGGCAGGGCAGGGCAGGGCAGGGCAGGGGGGCAGGGCAGGCAGGCAGGGCAGGGCAGGGCAGGGCAGGGCAGGGCAGGGCAGGGCAGGGCAGGCGGCAGGGCAGGGGCAGGGCAGGGGGGGGGCAGGGCAGGGCAGGGCAGGGCAGGGCAGGGCAGGGCAGGCAGGGCAGGGCAGGGCAGGGCAGGGCAGGGCAGGGCAGGGCAGGGCAGGGCAGGGCAGGGCAGGGCAGGGCAGGGGCAGGGCAGGGCAGGGGCAGGGCAGGGCAGGGCAGGGCAGGGCAGGGGGGCAGGGCAGGGCAGGGCAGGGCAGGGCAGGGCAGGGTTCGGACCGGGCGGCTCAACGACCCTGCGAACCGTCGTTTCATATGTATGCATGTGTGTGTGTCCTCCTCATGACGCCTTCGGTAGGTTTTCCTGCTGTATGTGTTGTCATTCAAGAGAGGAAAGAAATACGTGTTATCAGACTGCCCCCACTGCAGCTGCGTTGGCGGCGTCACAGATGCTGGTCAAGCCGGTCATAGAGTTGAACCCCTTCCTGACGCTTCTCTGTCTCCGTCCCCCCTCCTGCCTCCCGCCTCGATGTGTATCCTCTTCTACCGCAGTCCCAAGGTGCTTCACAGCGGTACGGGCGTCGGCACGTACTACTACGACCAGAAGCTGGTCTGCCCCCAGGACGCCAAGAACGGGTACAAGGTCCTGGACAACACCCCGGCGTGCTCGAAGCAGAAGGGGCCCGCCAAGCAGTCGCTGCGCAAGCTGGGCTCCAACAACGTTGTGGCGATCAACCCCAGCCTCCTGGCGCGCTTCAAGACGCAGCTCTGCGGCAAGAAGGTGCTCGTCTTCTACAACGGCACGCAGGTAGCGGCGCCCGACGGCGGCGACTTCTTCGTCTGGGACAGCTGCACCGCCTGCAACGCGCCGCCGGGCGGCATCGACGTCAGCGTCAGTGCGCTGAAGAATGCGTACGGCAACGCCGCCTGCAGCGTCGACAAGGTTCCGTGCATCTCTTGGGTTGTGGTCGACGAGGTGGTGCAGCCGTACAGTCCTTAGTGCGGCACCAGTACGTATGTAGTACGAGGCACGCTGTACTGAGGCCAACCGAAAGCGGCACGGCATATGCAGCTGTGCTGCCGCATCGCCTGGAACGAAAGCTGTACGGTTGGAATCATTAGGTATTATTTTTACAGTAGACCTAGATGGATTGGCACACGACAATAGAAATAGATAGGTTGAAGGTTAGGGCGACGGCGTCAGCAGCGCAGTTCCATACATAAAGCCATGTGCTGGCTGGTGCGTGCGTGCCGTATCGGCGGCGGCGTGGTTGGGCGCGGTTTGGTTGGATGGGCGGAAAAAGTGAGGTTCGGCAGAGCAAAGAGATTGGATGGGTGCATGCATGGTCATTATGTTCAAGTTGAATAATCACGTGACAGTGGACCCCCGGGCGATCGGTGCTGATTGCAGTACATACACGCACAGAATACGCGTAAGCCGCCGCCTTGTCTGTATGTTGCAATAGTTGCAATTCAGCCTGTTGCGAACGTCTTGGTCTCAGCCAAGTGTCGAGAAAACAACAATAAATCAAGCATGCACAGCTCTATCTATATGCCATGTTTGGTATTGTGGCAAACGCTTGCCATCCATGGCAGGGCTCCCGCCGGTTTGCCAGCAGCGAGGCACAGCGTGATGTTCCTGTATGTGTCAACAGGGACATCCAGCGCCATCTCTATGCGCGACTTATTCATCTTAAGTGGCAGAAGCAGGATCACTTAGCGATTGTTTCGGATATGGGAAGCGATTCTTACTTTCAGGTATTATTATTTGGATGTTACTGCGGACCCCGCGGGTCATCGTGATCGGTCGGTGACATCAGTGGCCCCGCGGGTCATCGGGTATGTACGGGAAGCCGTGCATCGGACGTCCGGCGTGGGCTGCAGGGCGGAGAGACCGTACGGGGGACCTACGGCTAGGTGCGCGACACTCTAAATAGAGTAGGTGTCGGTAGTTGCATGCAGCAGGACTAGGTAGGGCGCATCGCTGTACGTACCTTGCTTGCCGGTCCGGTGCAAATGGGGCTTCATTGAATCGATCGATAGATTCCGCCACTTCAGTACGCACGTAAGTGCAGTCGTAAAAAGAGGACGGCATTCATGCAGTGCATACATGCGGTCAACGCCGTAACACGTGATCTTGATCGGTGCACGCGTGCGTGCCCGGGTCCCGGCGGCGGGGTACGTGCGTCCCCGCCAGCACTGACCTATCTATCTACGTATGTGCGTGGTCACTTAATTTAGACATACATTCCGTTTGTCGCGCGGCGAGCAGCAGTAGTCGGGCTGCACACTGCAGTCAGTTCGGACTTGCTTTCGTTGCTTGGGGATTGGGGTAATTGGGGCGAGAGCGAGCGGACGACTCCCTCCGTCCGTCCGTCTAAGGTGCGCGCGCGGTCGTGAGTGGGGAACGCATGCAGGGCCTCTTTTTTTGGGCGGGGCCCCAGCGCGAAGCGCGTTCGGGGGGCCCTGCCCCGTAGGATTGCCCATGTCCGTGCGCCGTGCGCCGTGCGCCGTGCGCCATGCGCCGTGCGCCGTGCGCCGCCGTGGGTAACGGCAAAACGTTCATTATCCGCTAAACTAATTCGCAATGTTTGTCAAATTAATTGTCCTCTATTGCAAGGTATCCTTGGTTTGGCTGAAAAAAATTCTTTGCGCACAAACGGTCAAAGTAAAGCTCCGCGGTCTCCATGGACCGAGTCAACATCCACCCAACGCCTCTCGCGCTCATATTTGTTTCAACGGGTGCCGCGTGATGAATAATGAACTTATGAATGGGCGGCGCGTGCTAAATTGAACTTCCATACTGTTCTGATGTTTAAACAACGAGATGCTACCAACATCAAGATTTGCCTTTCTGTCTTGCCAGATGAATATAATTCAACAATATGTATTGAATCAAATTTTCAAGATGCAAAGGGATAGCATACCAAGTATCAAAGAGTTCTCCAGTTCCGATGGCCGAAGTCCGCGTCTCACCGCGGCTTTTTCGCACCCTGTTTTTGCCTTACATTTGCTATGTAACTATTGATGGCAAACTTTAGAGGTTCGTGTTTGCTGCGGGCGTGCAACTGAAGGGCTGCATGCTTGCCGACGGACCAAACAACTACAGTTTCACGGCAAAACACGGCTTGCTTTTTGCTATCTGCTTGACAGACGGATGTGGTAGTGCAGAAACGTCTGACATTATGCAGATGCGGTGACCGCCGTTGGCGGCGCGTACTGCAGATTGGTTTCGGGGCTACCCTACCTGCTTGAGCTTGCTCAAAATATGCATGCCGATCCACCTTCAACATCAACAACACCCTCAATGGCACCCTTTCACTCTCTCACACTCTTGCGCGGTAACAGAGTTTCCCCGTTGTAAAGCAAGCGGCCTGTACGGATTGTAGGGGGCCCCGCCCTTTTTCCGGCTTCAAGGAAGCCGACCCCTACTTGTTGGGCGGGGCCCCAGCGCGAAGCGCATTCGGGGGGCCCCGCCCCGTAGGATTGCCCATGTCCGTGCGCCGTGCGCCGTGCGTGCGCCGTGCGCCGTGGGTAACGGCAAAACGTTCATTATCCGCTAAACTAATTCACAAAGTTTGTCATATTAATTGTCCTCTATTGCAAGGTATCCTTGGTTTGGCTGAAAAAAAATCCTTGCGTACAAACGGTCAAAGTAAAGCTCTGCGGTCTCCATGGACCCGAGTCAACATCCACCCAGCGCCTCTCGCGCTCATATTTGTTGCAACAGGTGCCGCGTGATGAATAATGAACTTATGAATGGGCAGCGCGTGCTAAATTGAACTTTCATAGTGTTCTGATGTTTGAACATCAAAATGCCACCAACATCAAGATTTGCCTTTCTGCCTTGCCAGATAAATGCAGGTCAACAATATGTACTGAATCAGAGTTTTAAGATGCAAAAGGATAGCATAACGAGTACCGACGAGTTCTCGATGGCCGAAGTCCGGGTCTCACCGCGGCTTTTTCGCACCCTGTTTTGCCTTATATTTGCTATGTAACTTTTGATGGCAAACGTTAGAGCGAGGTTCACGTCTGCTGCGGGCGTGCAACTGAAGGGCTGCATGCTTGCCGACGGACCACACAACTACAGTTTCACGGCAAAACAAGAATGCTTCAGGCTTGCTTTTTTGGTATCTGCTTGACAGACGGATGTGGTAGTGCAGAAGCATCTAGCGTTATGATAATAATGCAGACGCTGTGACCGCCGTTGGCGGCGCGTACCGCAAGTTGGTTTCGGGTCTACCCTACCTGCTTCAGCTTGCTCAATATATGCACGCCGATCTACCTTCAACATCAACGAACCCCTCAATGGCACCCTTTCACTCTCTCACATTCTTGTGCGCGCGCGGTAACAGAGTTTCCGATGTAAATCAAGCGGCCTGTACGGATTGTAGGGGGCCCCGCCCTTTTTCCGGCTTCAAGGAAGCCGACCCCCTACTTGTTTTTTTACGCCGAAATCCTTCGCGCCTGGCGTGTGTTAAGGGGGACGCGCCCTGAGGAGATGTCCGTCTCCTATACGCTGTCGTCCACCGCGTCCTCTCTAGCAGCCCCTCAACGCCACTAGATGCCCCATATCGTCGGGCGAACGCCACACTGTCGCTGTGGGACACGACCCGTTATTGCAACCTGCCAGAGTCGGGCGCTCCTGACCTCCATTCTAGGCCTACTACTAGAGTTAGCATTCTCAGATTCAAGCGCTCTCTGGAACTTGGTCATCCGCCAGCTCCACAGCTGTGCCAGCACTCCCTCAGTCTAGCTCACCGCTCCCAGCCGCCGCACGAACTTGGCAAGCCGCCAGCCTCCAGCCACTGGGTTATTCCCAGATTCCATCTCTGGCTCAAGCCTGATACACACCACCCGTTCCACTTAGCCCATCCCACTCCACCGAAAGCTCTAAGGCAGTTACAACCTCCACCAACTAACTGCCCGCACTATCGGGACCGGTGGCAGGATTCCAACCTGCATCTCCTGTGTCGCACCCTGAGGGTATCGATCCTGGAATCTCCCAGGCCTCAAAGTTGGATCATCCGGGCTCTACCAATTGAGCTACACAGGGCCTTCTTTCTAGAGCCGGCGGCGGCTTCCGCCGTGACGAGCCCCGGTGCGTGTGTGTGTGTAAATGCAGTGGATGGTGCGTGTGCCAATCAACTGCCGTGTTATTAGTTTCTAGCCGCGTACGTAGCTTGGCCTGCCCGGCAGCAAATGAGTGGCCGATTCATGATTATTCTTGTGTATTTGCGGGCATGCCGAGGCAGTCGTCGACCTCCGTCTCTGCGTGCCGGTGCCTCTAGAGTCGCTAGTTAGGGTTGGTACGCAAGGTACAAGGTTGTGCGATTGTGCAGTAGGGTTGAGCGAGGGCGGATTATGTACGTGCACGTATGACTGCTGGCCGGCCTATCTATCTGCTAGTTGGTTGCTCAATGTAGTACGTAACATGTAGGACCCGCAGCTGGACATACAGCAGTAGGTCCACGCACGCAGGGGAGTATTGCTGGCCCTCGCATGCATGCATTCGCTCGCTCCTGAATGATTGGACGTTATTACAGCGAACAGATAGACCCCGAAATCGATCAACGGTGTATACCGGGGCAGGCCCCATCCAGCAGGCCCCGCCGTCAAGGCGGTAAGACACCTCCACAACTCAACGCCGCGGCGCGGATAACTAGGATAATATACACAGCCCCGGATAACATATACAACCCCACCAAGACAGCTTGTCACATAAACCACGGAGCCCCTGCATCCGAACCGTGACATACAGGCTCCAGACAGGCTCTAACAGGTTTCTGACAGCATATTAGGCCAGTGTCACAGCCGTCGTCAGAGAGCCGGTAATAACTGGCCATGCCTGTTGACAGGCCCGCCATACATGTTAGGGACTGTCAGCCCCCCACGAATTGGTGGGGGCTACTAGCGTGCCACGATAGCCACGAAATATGATAATTAGACCGGTGTAACCGGTGCCTCCTTATAAAACCCGATAGCCTTCACGTACAAACACATGCTTTCGTAGCCAACGAAACTAGCGGGGTCTGCAGTGTCAGGCCTTGTGACCCAGGTGTTCCTCAGCGTGTCGAAGCCCATGCAGGTCGGCTCGCTGAGGCACCAGTCGTACAGGTCGGCGGGGCACAGCTCCTCCTTGCGGGGCCCGTCCGCCGGCGTAGCGGTGGTATAGCCCGTGTAGGCGGTGAAGCCCGCCCGGGGAAGGCAGACTGGTCATCATGCATGTTGGAGTAGCATACGCACGTAGCGGCGACGATTGTTCCGTGTGCATGTACATGCAATGAATGAAAGTCCAAGGGAAGATGGGACACGCAGATCAATGCAGTATAAATAATGTATGAGCCTCAGAGAGGCGAGGTCGACATGCAATTGTAAATACCGACCGTCAGCAGACGGTATAAAGATGGACGGAGGAGACAATAATGAGCGAAGTGAAAACATATCTGTGCCATGCATGCATCTCATAGGACGTAGCTGTCTATTTAGTATTATCGAAGTCGTGTAGATATACACGACACACAGCAGGTAGAATAGAAACGACGAAGGGAGTATGTGCGTGCGTACATTATTTAAGATTAAGATGCAATCAAGCAATACGCACAAACACAAGCTAGCAAACGCGTGCCAGTGGATCCTGATGACCAGCAGCAGCAGCTGATGTTGGTCCACGGCAGTCCGCGTCCTGTCGTTCGCTCAGCTGTGCAGCGGCGGCATATATATATATATATATATATATATATATATATATATATATATATATATATATATATATATATATATATATATATATATATATATATATATTATATATATATATATATATATATATATATATATATATATATATATATATATATATATATATGCAAGATGCAAACAAGCCTGCTGCCCTGGCTTATAATGTTATAACTGAGCGGTGGGAGGCCCACTACTTGATCTGTTGTGCACCACCATACATCTTAATATAATATAATATAATATAATATAATATAATATAATATAATATAATATAATATAATATAATATAATATAATATAATATAATATAATATAATATAATATAATATAATATAATATGCATCAGCCGAGGGACTAGATAGACTATATAAGAGCTGAAGTCCGCCAGTATTCATAATATATGAATATGCAAGTATGTGCTTAGCTAACTAACGCGGTTCTGCTGCGACGTGACGGCGGTTCACATTACAGCGGTCGTAGGATTTATCATTATGACACATGATCAGATATATACGTATGTGGCATGGTTACATACGGTCAGCCCCCAAGCGTGGCTGGGCACTACATACATACTTGATAATGTAACTAGTTAGCTGCAGTAATAATTACGATAGATGGTAACATCATGAATGCTACTAACGGAGTAGATGAATGAATGATTGAATGATTGAATGAACAGCGGACCCCAAAGGGATCGACGGTGTATACCAGGGCAAGCCCCATCCAGCAGACACCTCCACACCTGAACTCCGCAAACAAAAACACACCGGGCCACAAACCCACGAATTACAAGTATTTTAGCATAATCATGTACTTACAGTCCTTGGTATAGGTGCAGCTCCCGCTCTTTTCAGTTGTCGCCACCAAGCCGCCAAACGCGACGGCTCCGGTCGTGTCGTATGCCGTACAGCGCGGGTTAACCCTGCAGTGCGCCTCCGCCTCGGCCGCGGTGCCGATTGCACCGGTGCTGGCACCATGCGCGGCGTCAGTGACTCCCACCAAGGAGGACTTGTAAGTGGTGGTCCAGCCGTACTTGGGGACACAATCAGCATCTGAATATGCAGAGCCGTACATACATACATCCGCATACCAAAGGCGAATGCAACATCACTACATATGCAACACCGGTGACTGTAACGTTTTTGATACAAATAATCCCACCCGTCCCCACCCGCCCCCACCCGCCCCACCCGCCCCACCCCATCCCATCCCGCCCCACCTACCCCACCCCACCCCGCCCCACCCCACCCGCCCCCACCCGTCCCCACCCGCCCCCACCCCACCCCACCCCACCCCACTGATGGCTTATGGTAACTATAATACGACTATCCGTGAAGAATGTACGTACCTGTGTCTGCGATAGAAGTGCAGGCCCCAGGATGAAGACTGACTGATGAAATCGCGTCAGGTGGGAATGTGTGTATTAAACCGTCCTCCGGGTAGAACACGAACCCCGAGCAGGGCCCATCCATCGGGCAGACGCCCATGACCCCGCCAATGGCCATGTTGGGAAACACAGTACTGTATTCGGGAGACGCCACACAATCCGAAGGGTCTGAAGCATTAAGGTATATGTACGCACACATGTAACACGCACGGGAGATCACAAGTAAGAGCGAGGTAAGAACGAACCTGGTCACCCAACCATACATGCATGCATTCTCAGATACATACATGGATAGCTCAGGACGAAGGAGAAGCGTTGGTTGTAAGTCAGTAAGTGTTTGCTGGTGGCAAACATGAAGTACGACCACGCGGGACGGGATGAGGTGCATACAGCTCATACAGCAGGCAGGTATAGCAGGGGGCGGGGCAGCAGTGATGAGGACTGCATGCAGTTACTGCATGTACACACGTACTACATACATGCAGTACATGCTGGCCAGCAGTATAAACATTTACAACTAATAATAACAACTAATAACGGTGAATGAAGGTATAGCGCGAGATCGACGAACGGCGGCCATCCAGGAACCACCGACCTAGCTAGCTACGTTCCGCTACGTCCACCTAGCTGACCTTTGCTGGTGTGCATATAGGATGAGCGGGGCAGTGTTGCGATGATGCCAGTCCGTTGGTCATCTGATCTCTAGGCGTCGGTAGGTATGTATGTGCCAAGGATGTTGGCTGTGGGTGTGCTGCCATGCGGCGCTCTTGAGTGGCCTTGAGGGTTTGGTTCTTGGTGGGGTATCTTGGCCGCTGTCTTGGTTGGCTCTTTACGTACCGGCGTTCTTGAGCGGCCTCCTGGGTTTGGTTCTTGGTGGGGCATACATCTTGGCCCCTGTCTTCGCTACCGGTCGTCACCGGCGCTCTTGCAATTGAGCGGCCTCTTGGGTGTACGTTCTTGAGTCAACTACTATACTTGCTTGGGACCACCTCTTCACCCAATCTCTTGGTATTCTATCTCAAGAACACTACCTCAAGTGTGACTCAAGACGGAGACTCAGTGAATAAAAGTATATCTCAAGTATAAGACCGGCCGTTCCCCCGGTGCTAGTATATGTAAGGTCCATTAAACGAATCCTTCCTTCCATTTGGAGCTGTACCATTAGTGAGTGCCATGGGATGTCCCTGGCTGGAGGATGGACCTACTAGACCTACGTACGTCAGCTACGTCAGCTACCGGAATAATTTTACAACAGAAGCCTGATACACACATCGGTATGCCCTTAGCGCAGAGGCATATATAGATTTATTAGCAGTGCACTTGCGCGTGCTGCATGCTGCTGTTACACTGCTGATGCTGCTGCATGCTGTTTTGCTGCGTGGTGACTGATGAGTACGTGTGTAGGCTGATGAGGCAGGACAGTTCCGAACCTGGCTCAGCCCTGTCGCTTGGCCTAGCGACATGCTTGAATACATACGTAGCTGTCAGTGTAAGCTGTTAGTTAGGCCGGTCTGCTCTCCGTAAGGCTATGCAAATCTCTACATGTGCTATATAGAAATATAACTAAATACATAATAAATAAAAAAATAAATAAATATAAATATATATAACCCCTAAACCCTTCACCGCTAGATCTACTTTGTTCTGTATGGCATGCATTATTAAGTACATCTATCTTCGCATGCATATGTAGCAAGAGTACACTAGGAACATTACCTTTGAGGTAGCTGCAAATGCCAATTGCAGGAGACAATCGCAAATCGCCGTACAGTATATCATCATTCAGGATGATCCTTCCAAAACTGTCAAATACGAAGCAGGTGCCTCCACACAGCACTTCCGCCGCTTTCAGCCGTACTTGGTCATCCATGGGCGCGTTTTTGATAAGATATCCGAAGCTGACGTCAAATTTCGTGTCCGGGAAGGCCTTGTAGCCATCCTTACGGGGACAGGCTGCACGCATGAACGTGCACACGTCGTCGGTATGTAGGGATTACGTAGATGGGAAGGGGGGTAGATGGGAACGAAGGGGAGGCAAATTATAATGGGATGGAAGCCTATTATATTATTTATCGCGGTAAGCGTTTCTTATTATACATGGTAGAACGTTTTTAATATTATTGATTGGAAGCTATTTACTATATTTACGTACTTGCTTGCTAGCTAGCCTAGCTATTACTACTATTACATACCATCTCACATCCATACCATTGTGACGAATGTGGCCTCGGGTCTAAGGAGAATATGGCATACGGAAACCCCTTGAATAATAATGGAAATACCGGACGCTCGACAATCGGTCAGGTCAGCAGGTGCCGTGTATGTATGTGCAGACGATTTACGGGCCAAAAACTTGGAAACTTTCTATTTCTCGGACCCACGCACAGCCAAAAAAGCTGCGAGATTATATTTATTGACGTTGTTGAGAGCGGGAAATCTGCCCTGCCAACTATTATTTTCCAGGCTACCGAAAGGGCCTGGAAATCTGCAGGCGCAGGGGCAATTTTCTGCATCGTACATACACCTGTCTACAGCCAAAACACATACAATACGCTAATGCCGTGTCCCCAACTACGTACCCCAACTCCTGGTTACCCTCGCTCCCATATGCACCCATGACGTCAGGAAAGCGGGCTTCAGCCCTCACAAGACTGAGAATCCCTGTCGTAGCTATGGTAGCAGTCGCCCAGCTGTTGAAACATGCAGAAATATTTTCCGGCCTGCCTAGGAGGTTTATGTTTCCGTCCTGGCACCTAGGATGGCCCCCGAAGTCTTCCCTGCCCGATTTAGTTACGTATTATGTACTTCATTAGGGGAAGAGGTGATGGCTGGATCGATGATTTCTCTTTGATCGTCGCTGTGACGCGCATTCATACATGCAGTACATACAGCGGCTGACGGAGGTCTTGTACGATTACACGAGTGTAGCAAGCTACATTTACCTTCATAAATTACATAATAATATCCTTTAATTATACAGAAATTTATACGGCTTATGACGGCACCTCACGGGCACTGAGTTACGAAACACCATCCCGTGGCTAGATGTCACGAGAGGTTACGAACCATGTAACCACGTGCCACGTGTCAGCGTGGCCGCGTAATCCGCGTAATCTAAAACACATCGTACAGGGATTACATCCTACTACCAGAACACCTGGGATCTGAGATGCCGTACGGTGATGATCGGCAGGTTGGCTGGATATCAAAGCCACCCGGGTGGGGTGCGATGGTCAGACACTACGTAACTGTGTTCGGAGTTCGAAACTTCGCTGCCACCAATCTATATGTTTTCGCAATTAGTCGCATCTCGAAGCCTAGACTCGCTACCGTGGTTCCGACCGTCAAGCTGGGTCCCAAGGTGAGCGACTGCTACAACGTACCTGTTTTCTGGCCGGTGACCGTGCCTGCCTTGAGAACCAGGGCGACGACGGCCACGACGGCGGCAGTAGCGCGTAACCTCTTCAACCGCGGCGAAATCATGCGGATTATTGCCATGGCAAGCAACTGGCTCCCGCCCGTTTCTGGGTGCTGTATGAAGACCTGCCGCCGATCGATGGAGCGGGACTGTCACGCAGAAAGAAAGGAGTTTGTCGTGAGCACTGCTGAGATGGTTGTTTGTAGTTGACAGTAGTGTTCGCCGGTGCATGTAAATAGTGTATGGCAGATAGCGGCGGTGTTGTTGCGTGGTCGCGTAGGTCGCGCGATTGTAACATGTAAGTTCAACCCATCCAGAAATTTCTGGTACTAAGAAAAAAGTGAAGATATGTATCCAGTTTATGAAAACCTACGACGAAAGTATGGAACAGAGTTTGGCTCTCGCTGCCACAACGGCAAGCCCTTCATCTCCACACACACACACATACACATGGCGTCTTCAACAATTCACTGCTCATAATAGACCACAGCTTGGTTAATTATTTCGGCCAAACTCCCAGCCACAATCAGGTCTCACCAAGGAGCGAACGACCGCTATGTAGCTGGGCTAGCTGACGCCGAATCAATATTTCTGCAAAACTTGAAGTTGCTGTATGCATCCTTGAGTACATAGTATATGTAAAAAACGTATCTAAGTCGAATAATAGACGTACAGTACGGCGCCGTAGGGAAGCTAGTCAGTGGGCTTGTTCGCCTGGCGGGCGCATGTAGCGACATCTTTCCTTTTGTGGAAGGCAATGGACGTTATTAGCTGAGCGCATGTAAGTATATTGTTTATTCACATTGTAATCAGAAGGTGATTTACCATGGGTAAAGAGGCTTATTAACATTAGTTATCCGGAATGCCCGAGCTCGTGCCACGTACGTGCGTGCAATGAGCAGTACAGAAGGTTTTTCGGATAACTGCGGGACGTCATGTCTGATGTATAATATGAGATGTTGGATGAGTTCGTTCGACTGCGTGCTGTGAACTATTAACAGCACGCAGTCGAACGCCGCCGGCAGTGGAGACGTCTCAGTACTGTTGACAGCAGTACTGAGTATGGCCATCGCATTTCTGTACTTTCGTCTAAATAATTGAACATCTTTTACCCTTATTATGTTTTACATTTTTAACCTCTAACCAAGGGCTGGCTGGCATAGTACATACGTACTTTCGACCAGCAGTCAAGGATTATCAAGGGTAGCAGTCAAGGTCGTATCCATTAAAGAGCAGTCGAACGCCGCAGTGGAGACAGTATCGCATTTCTGTACTTTCGTCAAAATAAATTGAACATGTTTTACCCTTACTATGTTTTACATTTTAACCTCTCACCAAGGGATGGCTGGCATAGTACGTACTTTCGACCAACATTTTTCGTCACACAGCAGACTGCGCCAAACCCGGAACCGCGCTGTCTTGACGAAGTTTGCCCTACTTGGACATAAGCGTTATTCATAAGTGCCATGTAGCTCTAACATTGTGAAGATATCATTACTACAAACATATGTATAAATGTAATTCAATTTGTGCTACATACAAAGACACGCGCCCGCCGAATCGAACCTCAAGTGGACGATCGTATGTACCTCCCATTGTCGAAACTGATAACGCAATCGACATAAAGCTGGTCATACGCATTTTTGCTGATGGTCGAGTTGAGGTACGTTGAGTGTTGTGATCGTGTGTTTACAAACGAAAGTCCATGCAAAACGTTTGGCACCTTACTACGTAGACGCGTCTGTCACCGTAGCTTTATTAACCTTTGGTTTAGCGGAGGGAAGTCATCTTCGGACCTTGTGAGTGAGTGAGGGAGTGAGTGAGTGAGTGCGTGACGCGCAGCATGCACCGCACGAGCACTACAAGCAGGGGTTACGCTGTACACGAAACCGAATTGGAAGCTAAACAGAGTATACTTGGGAAAAGAGCGACTACAACGATGAAGAACATTGCAGCGTATACCAGAATGTGGTCGTAAACGAAGCTGGTGAAAGGGAGAGCCGGGTATGTTGTCGTGACTCATCGCTACACGAAACCGAAATGGAAACCAAATAGAGATGAAATGCAAATAAAAGGAAATGTAAACTGAGCGAAAATGAAAAGAGGGGTTGCGAAAGTGGAGAAACAGAATCGCGACTGTAAATCGCGACTGTTAAAGGACCGGAAATGACTTTCAAAATATAGTATAGAGAGGAAGATGAAACATGATTCGCAAATGATTCTTATGGCGAGCAATGAGCAAGACCAGCGTGACAGTCACTGTATTGTTGGGCCGAGCGGGGACCGACTTGAAGCGCAAGAACGGAATTCAGGCTGGTTCGCGTCTTCTGGAAAGATGATTTGTTCATGTCAAGAAAGGGCCGGTTTCAAAGGCAAACAAAGAGCAAGCGCGCGTGAACGACAATACCGGATCATCTCTCTGCCGCTGAATAACAGCGGCGACTTCGACGGTATTGAAGCGCGGCTTGGTGCGGGTGCAGCAGTGAGATGTCCGGCGCGACCGAGGGTGGGTGAGCAAAGCGATTCGGGCACGCAACCGCCTGGCACGACCGAGGGTCGGTCGTCGCTTAGCTCGCCTACCCGAGGGAGTGCTCTGGGGGACGGAACACTGCATCGCAGCATTACATCATAACCGTCAGGTTGTTCTGGATATCGCCTCCACACAACAGCCACTTGACTGTTCACCAATCGGGAGTGATGGACCGTGGGTGAGCGATGCAAACCAGGTTGATAACCGCCTTGACAACCAGATTGATAATGAGGCTCGATACCTGTATGTGTCAATTCTGACCCGGGTTCATTGATACTCGGGTCAACTCCCTGGTGCACACCGGGGTCGATACCTCGGCCGGAACTATACCCGGGTTGATAACCAGGCAGATGGATACCCTGCTTGTAACTGACTCAATAACCGGCTCACTCAGCTGGTCAATATCCAGCTAGACATCTGGATTGATCACGGTGTGACAGCATGCTCAATATCGGTGTTTATTTCTATGGCTCCACACCCGTCTCAATTCCCAGCTCGACAACTTGATCGATTCCATCCATATCCGGGGTCAATGCCTGCTGGGTGAACAGGACGATAACAGGGACGATAACGGGGACGATACCCTGGTCGGAACTGCCTCACTATCCGGCTTGATAACCAGTTCCATAACTTTCTCGACAACCGAAACCATCGCCGGCTCGCTACCTGTGTCAATACCGACCCAGCTCAATACCCAGGTCGACTCCCGGGTCGACAGTGTACGTACATAGACAAGGTAGATACGAACCACACCCTGATACTATATATTCACCCTCGCCCAACTGGGTAATGATAGTCATAGATATCATGCGACGCACTGCGGACATTTTACGCACATATACAGTTATCGGCGGTAGAGGCCCATGATGGTTTGTGCGCATATCTGCGCTTCAGCTCTTACTCACTACTGCTTGCGCCTCCCAACGTGGCTACCAAGCTACGGTCCCCATCGCTCAACCGGCGGTCACCGTAGCTTTATTAACCTTTGGTTAAGCGGAGGGAAGTCATCTTCGGACCTTGTGAGTGAGTGAGTGAGTGAGTGAGTGAGTGCGTGACGCGCAGCATGCACCGCACGAGCAATACAAGCAGGGGTTACGCTGTACACGAAACCGAATTGGAAACCAAACAGAGTTTACCTGGTGAAATGCGACTATAATATTGCAGTGTATACCAGAATGTGGTTCGTAAACGAAGCTGGTGAAAGGGAGAGCCCGGGAGAGCCGGGTATGTTGTCGTGACTCATCGCTACACGAAACCGAAATGGAAATCAAACAAGAAGGGACTGCGGCAATCCCGGAATTTGTGTTGTCGTGATAGTATGTGTATTTGGTGTAAGGTGGGGACGGTATGAACGAAGCACAGGGTAGCAGATTCCGCCAGATTACAGTTGGGGCGTCAATCCCCTGACGCCGAGGAAGCGATGAGGATGCCCCCCCCCATCCTGCAATGGAACCTTCGTTTAACCTAACGACATCGGAGGCGCAGGAGTGGCGCCCGCCCCCGTCGTGACTGCTCTCGAAGCCAATGCCTATCATTGAGGTACCCATGGCTGGCCACGATAAATGCAAGCACAACAGGCTTGCTCTTGCATCGCAGGCATCGCAGGCAATTTGCTAGTGCGGTCGTGGGTGTCCACGCAGGCAGGTTAGCAGCAGCGTTAAGCGCGCCCCCATAGTGAAGTTGGCTGCCGTACACATGACAGTGAGTCAGTTTCTCGCGGAATTTGAACTGGCAGCCTTTGCCCCCCCGACTGCGTGGTACCAATCTGATTGCACATGTCATGTCAACCCCGCCCCGCCTCGCCGCGCCCTGCCCCGCCCTGCCCCGCGCGCGCCACCTCGCCCCGCTCCGTCGTGCCCAGGCACGAAGCGTCAGTACTCTACCTCCCGAATGTTATCCGTGCGGGTATCGGTAAGTGTTAGAGTCCTTCTTGGAGCAGTGGCCCTGTGTGTTCCCTCAGTGGCCATCATGCAGCCATGGTCACGGTGCTGTACCCTTATGATCGTGATGAAGGATGTATGTGCCGTCCAGATGCTTGGATGAAGTCATCCCCGGCGGCGCAGCTTTATGTCGCTGCCCGTGAGCCATTCTCCTGCTGTGGTAATGCCATTCTCCTGCTGTGGTAATCCTCACTGCGTCCTCGCAGTGCACAGTCCACTCCGCCATGCTTCCCCTACCACGAGCGGCCCCAACCCGTTCTCGCGTCACGTCATGCGGCGCGCCCCGGACCAACTCGGGCACATGCGTCCCTAGCAGGGTTTTTGGAGTGGAAACCTCTGCGCGCCCATCCAGAATCGTACTCACACCCTGACGAGGTCGTACGGAAAGAGTACTGATACTCGATACCACTTGTAACACGGCGCGGCCAAAGGCTTCTCGAGATGCTGTGCAGGGTCATTTGTAGGGACTTATACTGTAACCCAGTGTTACAGTTCATGACCATCACGCGGTGTGTAAGCAGGCGCAACTGCGCCAGGACACTCACAGACACACAGAAGACTTTGGCTAGCACGTGCGAGTTTTGGTACCCTCCCGCTGCCCCGTGCTTGCCCATGACAAGGACCTCCCCGTCCAAGCGGGCCATGGGGAAGACCATGCCCCAGGGCGCTCCTCTGCCTGCTGGTTACTACCAACTCTAGACTGACCTGTGCAAATGCACACACCAGGTGTGACCACCTTTCTCATGCACGAGAATATTTCCATTCGTCACGCCTGCGCCTGCCTCAGCCATGGACAACAGCCTTGCCAGGTTGGGACTAGTAGATGTGGGCAGGGTCGGATCACGTCCAAAAATGATACGCATTGGTGGTCGCAATATCTCCAGCACGGCAAGCCTCTGCCGCCCTGCACACGTGCGCTGTCAATTGATGCCTGCTTGAGGGACATTCATCCGCCGCGCCATCTACAGCCACTTTATTTCCTTACCTGTACCCTCGCTGCATCTCCTGGCCCTGCTGGATGAATGCTGCTTGACGCTGTTCCCGCTGATGAGGCGTGAGTGGCTGCAGCCAACCTAGCTGATTCATTCGACAGTAGCACCATTCGACTTAAGCCTGAATGAGCAGGTGTGGCCCTCGTGGGGTCCAACAAGCATTCTAACTGTGCCACTTGGTTTTGGGCCACTAAAAGCGGGACATTCATATAGCCTGCATCCATTACACCACACTGGTAACACTTTCCTGTCGTCCTTGCCTGCGATTGCCTCGATCCATGATTGCAACTCGCCACCTCTGATGTGAGTGTGGCGGCCATGCGCGCTTGCGCCGCACGTGTTACAGCGTTCGGGACTGGTAGGGTAACATTCCGCCATTTTGCTGTGTTGCTGTCCTCAGTATGGCTTTTCGAGGGGCCTTTCGGGGGGCCGTGCGTGTTTCCTGGCGTCCCACAGGCGAATGGCCTCAACGGGCAAACGGGCGTGGACGGGTTTGTGGTCGAAATTGCCTCCAGCGGCGGACACATTGCAGTACGCAGAGGCCTCACCCTCATCACTGCCGGGTCGCTTCGACGTCGCGCTTTGGGACATCAGGATATCATCAATTCGGCTGCAGTGCGTGCGACGTCCATAGGTCCACAGCTCGAAGGATGGGGCGTGTGGGTTTCGGGCACCGGTTTAAGCTTGTTATCCGTTGTGAACGTGATGTATGTGCAGCTGGTCCGCAGCATCTAGGCGGCCGGTGCTACGTTCTTCTGCGGCCTGGACGGCATTATTGAAGTCGCCGGCCAGCACTACGTGTTCCCCATTTTCCTTTGCATCTTTCAGCACTCCCTGACAGTGTTTGTATATGGCGTGACGGGTCCCCGTGTCTTCTGGGCAATAGGCCCCGAGTACGTTCAGAGGTATGCTTGCGGGAGTGGAGATCTTGCAGTGGCACAGGTGCCCTTGTAGGTTGGCGGGCGGTGGTATGTGCGTAACGTGACCTGACCGGTGGTATCGGCCGCTAATGGCAATGGCAACCCCGGCGGAGTAGCGGTCCCTACCAGCAGTACGGGGTTTGGAGCTATAGTAGAGCCGGTATCCCTGCGGTTCTTCGTGTAATGCATCCTTCATCCATTCGGTGTGGTTGCCAGTTTCTGTTTCCGTGAAGACCATGACATCCGCGTTCCATGTCCGAGCGTTACATGTCCTTCAGGGTCAATATGGAACGCAAAGACGACCAATAGATAAGGTTTAAACCGTTCCTAGAACCATGTGTATGCCAACCATGTACATCCGGCGCAGTGCTGATACAGCCGTGTCAAGCCGGTGCAGTGTTGATACAGCCGTGCGCGTGTCAAGCCGGTGCCGTGTTTACACCTGCCGTGTTAGCCGTGTTAACACCTGCCGTGTTAGCCGTGTTATTAACACCTCTCGTGTATACCCAGTGTCAGACACAAGACCGTATAATACACGGACTTGCAGTGTATACTCGGCCTACAAATGAACGTACATACAGACGTTGCTTCAATTTGTTCTCGCCCTACCTTGCAGCCCACGCGGCCCATGAACGGAGATAGAGCAAACGATGCGCCCGCCGGATTTTCCTGGTGGAGTGGCAGCAGGCCCCGCTGACCTCGGCATGCTAGCTGTCACCCGTACGCTGCCTTACTTTCAAGGCAGGGCCGTGACGTAGGCACGTAGGACGGAGGACTAGGTTGGAGGACAAGCACGTACGCAACCCCCATTTGTCGCAGGTGAGTACTACGCTTTCGGTAATTTGTACTGTTTGGGGTGTGGTCCGTCCTTGTGCTGTCGCGCGTTTGGTTGGTCCGGGATGGGTCCGGCGGCGAAGCGGTCGCGCTCCATAACGGTGAGCTCAATATTCAGGTATGTTTGGTAAGTAACTTGGGTCGCGTCTCGCCGCTTGTGCCACGTATCGGTCCCCAATCCATAACCCCCATTTGTTACGGACGCACCTGCTAGACGGACGCATTATTGTTTTTTCCTTGAGTTCAATTATTTCCGAGCCTGGAGTCGCATTGGTTCTTGGCGTGCGTCGGTCGCCCTTTGTACAAGGATCGCTCGGCGTCCGGGGTCGGCGTCCTGGGTCGGCGTACCCCTACGTAGGCCCCCTGAGCTGATAGGTGTTAGTTAAGTAATTTTGTCACCGTGTATACAGCCATACATTGATTTCCGGCAACCAACACAGTCATCGTACTTCCCGCAACGGTGCGTGTTCTGTCAACCATTTCACTTTATCAAACGAACTTGTTGGCCTCTTTAGGCCCTTGTTTATGACTTCAATGACTCGTTATGTTCGTTGCTTGGTACATATGTGCGTGGGTGCGTACGTTAAAACGTTATCACGATGTCCTTTTGCAAGCTGTGTTTTTGTGAGATGCTGTTGATTTCGGGCCAGCAGCACGGTTATCTATCATACAGTACTTCCCGCGCCGCAAGGTACGGTGCCCGGCGGACCATTTCGTTTCTCAAACGAATTCATTAGCCTCTTTAGGCGCTTATCTATGACGTGATACGTTCGTTGAGTCAGACCTTTGTAGAACTCCGCGGAGGACTAACCACGCACCTCCAGTCATCCTCCATGCACATACCTACCTTTATTGCGTCCGTACATACACATTTCACTTCTGCATAAAAAGCCTCAGTTTCCTCATCAGCATAACCTGCAGGAGCCATATTTTGCTTGGGTGCATATAATACTAGCTTTAGCACATCTCATACGCGTACCAGCCATCCACACGCAAGCAAGTGAGTTTATTGTATTTGTTGTTAATTCAGGACGCACGGCTTAACTGTACTGTTTCGCCAAACATACACGCAACGAACGAAGCCTGCCTACCTCGATAGACTTGCTTGCTTGCTTGCTGACTTGCTTCCCTTCAGATTACCAAGGATGCTCATCAGGAATAAGGCGCCGGTGGTGGCGCTGCTGGCAGCGCTGCTGTGCGGCTCCGTCCTCGTGCCTCGTGCTGCAGCCCAGCAGATCCCCACTGGCCAAAGCAATGTGTGCTGCGCCTACATTCTAAACTCGTCAAACGCCTGGCAACTTGTCTGCAACAACCCCACCAATGTACGTTTGTTGGTGCATGCGCACGCCGGCGTTCATTTTTTTGCTACATTTAACGGTTTAGACGGTTAGCCAGCTATTTGCTTGCGTACACCTAATTAATTTTTAGGTAGATGCGCTTATTGCAATAGGCGAGCGATGCGCTCTTATTGTTGGCGCCGAGCGACAGGTGACCGCCGCAGCGCGCGTGCGCTCGACCGATCGGGCGCGCGGACGGACGCATGATGATGACATGTAACATGACTTACATGAGTCATCATCATACACGCATATGCGCCCGCGTGTGTGTGAATGCCTTACGTATAATATGAGCGCATACGTAAAATAAATTGCGTAATAAATTAAATAAATTATAACCCTGTATTATTATTAACCAGAAAGCCACGTTTTTAACAAATTTATTTTTATTTTGGCCCCAGCAGGTCCCGGGAGCCCAGCGCTTCCCCGCCGGCACGGTCATCAGTAAAATGATTTTGTTTCCCGGACAGAGTGCCCAGTGCATGGGAAGGTACGTGTGTGTATGTGCGCATGTGTGTGTAGTGTGTGTGTTTGTGCGTCCACGCGCGCATCTCATCTATCTGACATCTCGAGTATGCCTTATTTTCGCACTGCTACAGCATCGATCATGCATCTATCAATGTACGTATGTATGTCCTTCGCCTATCATCTCTCGGGCCCACGCACGGGCGAGCGGACGCCCACAGATGGGGGCCCACCGACATGCGCGCGCGCAGATCGATCACGCACGGTGTCTAGCTACATCATGAGTAATAATAGATAGAATGTACGTGATGTACGTAGATGGCCGCACTATCTTCTTCGATTATTATTCATGATGTTACATACAGTGGACCCCGCGGGTCAGCTGTGACAGTTAGATAGATAGATAATAAAGCTTCCTCCGCCATCCCTCAGTTCCCACCCGCCCCCTTCGTTAACACACGCCCGGTAGGCTTCGGCCGGCGTACTATTAGGACTAACATTATTAAAGCTTCCTCATCACGCACTACACAATGCATAATAAAGGAAACCGCGCCACCGTGCGTACGTGCATGCTGCTGGTCGTGTGTGTTGTACGTATGTGCAGGTTCCCGTTTCCAAACCCGTCCCCCTACCGGCTGGCCCCCATCAGCCAACAGCTGTACGCCCCTCCCAATGGTGGACTTTGCCCCGATAAGTTAAAGAATTTCTACCAGGTCCTGAGACCGGACGGCAGTTTCGTGGTGCAGTGCACCATCTAACGAGCTTACGAGCTTACGAGCCAAACTAGCCAATCAAGCACGAGGCGATGGCTGTCACCGCCGATGACCAGCGGGGTCGTCCTCTGTAACATCCTTGATGATAAAGCGAGCAAGTAGTAGTAACCGTTACAAGGTGGACCCGAGTAACCCGAGTCGCGACCGGGTGTTCCAACGGGCCCAGATATATATAGCTCGAGGCGCATGCACTTATTCAGCCGTGGATATGGATCTGGCTGCTGATGAAAATCGCTTGAAGGCTGGCCTTTGGTATCGCCGGCGATGTATTGTAGATGATGTTGATTTTCGACCTAATAATGACGTTTTATTAGCTTCAAAGTGCGTGTCTGGATAGTCTGGGCGTTTCTCGCGCTCGATGCGTCGTACGTTATACGTACGGTAGTCGTACGTCATGCCAGTTGCGTTCGCTGAGGTAGCTGAGGCAGACCCAAGTAGCTTGTGTATGTGTGTTCTGGTTGTTCGGACCACCTGATGGTAGTTGCTGCAAGAGTGCCTAGTTTGAAGCTGCTATCTATCTATACCGGATTACCGGCTCCTTCCGCTGTAAATCCCAAAGAGGCTTGCTGCTGGCTGGATCCCATTAATCCCATACATTTGAATGAAACCGACCGAGACTAGCTACGTACTAGGCAACCGGCCCAAGTAAGACGTTCCAACCTACCTCACACCACAGGAGATATATAGATAGAGCAAAACGCGCACACGCACACGCCGCTTCGCGGCGCACGGTGACGAACGCCGCCCCGCGCGCCGTGCGCGGGAGCCCCGAGAGCGGCACGGATGTCGCTCGGCAAATCAGCCCAGCCACGCACGGGGCTGCTGGCAACGGACGGCCGCACTGGCGCGCTCCTCGGCGGAAAAATAAACCCAATCAAGGCCGTGCGATGCCGGTCCTCACTCGCCATTCCAGCACCCAACCCAAGCAAGCAAGTAGATAGAGGCGCGTACGCACCCCGTTCACGGCGGAGCGAAACCCACCCGTGGCGAGCGCGGCGTGAAAAATTGAACGCGGCGCAAAGCAAGAAAAAAGCGCACCGCCACGGCTCCGGCGCGCGGGCGGGTTCGTTCGGCGGGGGCACAAGCAAGGCCCCCGGCGGCCCGCCCTCACCTGCCTCGCTCCCCGCACACGCACGTACCCCAGAGCCCGCCGCGCCCACTCCGTCCCTAATACATGGGACGCCCTCGGGCACCACGCTTCCAATAATTCCCACCCCCCACCCCCCCGAGGCTGAAACACCGCCGCGTCCTCGCATGCAGTAGTATGTACTTGGTCCTTGTCGCTCGGCGTGCGTCTGTCCTTGGGCTGCCGGCCTGCGCCAGCTAGCGGTGGCCTGGCGTCGGCGGACGGAGCGAGTTGATTGGCGAGCCACAAGTAACAAGCGCCCTGCGTCGGCCTCACCAGCCGCACTGAGTGCGGCGGCGGGATGTCAGGCACCGTTGGTGCTTCGTCCCGTTGCGGTTCCCGAGCAGGGTGGTTGGTTATGACGTACTGGTGGTTGTACGACAGGCGGTCGTACGGTCGTTTGGGCTGCTATTCGTATGGCAATGCGAGCGAAACTCGACGTTGTTCTCTTTCTCTCCAAGACCGAAGCGTGAGCTCATTGCCTTGCTTCTGAGCGATAGAGACAGCCAAGGGTCATGTAACGTGACAGGATAAGAGGAGGGATCAGTCGCCGTCCCTGCTGAACGGCGCGGCGATGCCTTGCATTCAGCACAGTTAATGTCAGCAATGTCAGCAATGGCCGCGGTGTGTCTCGCTTGCGCGGGCAGGATCCGTTGCAGGTAGGGAATCCGATGGTAGGCGTTCGCGAGCCTATGCTCGGTGACTCCTCAGCTGGGGCAGCGGACAAACAGCCCTAGGGCTGAGCGAGCAACCCAGAAAGAGAACAACCTTGGCGCTTCAACTTGTCGAGCTCGGTCTCAGTGGTGAAGGCATCCTTTCCGACATCGCCGTGCCTAACCCTCATTGAGGCCTGACAGGGACTACTGACTGCAGCTGCAGTCAGTAGTCCCTGCAGGGAGGGCGCGAGCCGGGCGGCTCGTGCCCTCTCGTGCGAAGGATGGGTACGGAGAAAAGTATGTAGACACTCACAGCGGTGTGAGTAGTGCTCGCTTGTGATTTATTAGCCTGGACAAATAATCAAGTCCGGACTGATCGGAGCGACTCGCAATAAGTGAGCTTCAGCAGCCTTGTTGTCCCTACCAACTCATAGGGGGTCTGACGGACCTGGACTTCACGCCGGCGGAGTCGCGGGACACCGCGGAACCGCCAGCGTGGCCCGGCCTGGAGAGGCGGCACACACGACTGGCAGCCTGCGGGAAGCTTCGCACAGTTGGGGACGCAGTGCGGGTCGCGCGTGCAGCCGGCGAGGCACCCACAGCCGGTGCAAGATGGGACGCGTGGGTCCGCGACCACCTGGGTCCACAGGGGTCCATGACCTTAAGGCGGGGGCCGACCCTGACGGCCATCCACTGTCTACTCGCCGACATCAGCGACGAGTGGCGGGGAGCTGCGGCAGCGGTGCTGGACCATCCCGAGCGGGCGGGGGACCTGGAGTCCGAGGAAGAGACCCGTCGGCGGATTGTGGACCGGGTGGGGTGGAGGCTATCCAACTCGCTGACGGTCAAGCTTAGTGGCCTGACGGTCCGGCTGGCGACACAGCTGGAGATGCAGGAGGTGGCGGCAGCACGGGCACGACGGCATGCTGAATACGAGCAGGAAGCCAGGGGACAGCTTGAGACAGAAGGCGTGGCTAGGCCCCCGGCATTCAGCATGCCTGCCACTCTACAGCGGCTTTGGGCCATCAAGAGAGAACGAGAGCACAAAGAAACACTGTGGCGCCTGGCGGTTGCTTGACGGGGTCCCGCTGCCGGGCAACAGCCACCTCCACAACACCCACCCCGAGGCGTGCGGGTGTGGCGAGTACGGCGGTGCGGGGCCGCACCCGTGTTCACCACGGGCACACCATTTCTGGGCCTGCCCGGTCGCTCAGGCAGTGAACCTCTGAGCCGCCACAGGGGGTACAGCAAGGGGCTTGGGACATCGTTGCCCTGGCGGCGCTGACAGCCATGGAGCGGGCGAGGGTGGGGTTACGTGCAGCGACCCTCCACGGCGGCGCACAGCCCGTGCCGGGGGCGCCGGCTTCCCCGTCGCCGGTAGATGTAGCTAAGGCGCGTGCAATCATGGAGTTCTGGCTTCGGGTGGCCAGTTTCGCAGAGCTGGGCCGACCGCGACGGGGATGGGAGGGGGTGGGACCGGACCACCCAATCCTATCGGTGGTGGACGGCCGGATCCGCTGCGTGCAGCCAGTAGACGTAGACTCGTGATGAATAGATAGCAGCGCGAGACGCTAGGGTTTAGGGATCGGGACTAGGGAAGCCCACTTCCGGGCACGATGGGGATCCGTGGGTGCCCGAGGAGGGTCGGGCCAGACCAGTGGCAGTTGGCAGCGAGCAGGACGTGTAGGCGAGGGCCGCTTGCGACGGGAAGGGCTGTACGACAGGGAAGCTTGCGTGGTGATGTGCTGCCTTGTGCAAACCATAGCCCCATCATGGAGCGCCCGACTGCATACCCGGACCCAGCAAGGCCTGACGCGTGCGAGACGCCTCGCTCTGGCTCAGCTGGGCAGGCAGGTCTGCCGGAGGGTGAAACCCTAGCTAGTACGATTAGGTTGGGGCGCGGGACCAGGCTAGTTTTAGCGCACCAAGCGGGGCGCGCCTCTGAAACGCGCCCTGCGTGGGTGCTGCAAGGACTGGAGGAGGTTGAACAGCGGACTGCGAGGCGCAGACCGCCCGGGAACCCATAGCTTCGGCGGTCTCCCGTATGGGGCGGGTTAGCGCCACCGGCCAGTGTCGGCCCGGCAGATATGTAACGATTACACACACACACACACACACACACACACACACACACACACACACACACACACACACACACACACACACACACACACACACACAACACACACACACACACACACACACACACACACACACACACACACACACACACACACACACACACACACACACACACACACACACACACACACACACACACACACACACACACACACACACACACACACACACACACACACACACACACACACACACACACACACACACACACACACACACACACACACACACACACACACACACACACACACACACACACACACACACACACACACACACACACACACACACACTCTCGCCCGGAGCACTGGCACATCCGCCGACACGTATGCTGGGTGGACCCACAAACTGGTCGACGCCGTCGAACACGCCGTCGCCGGCCATGCCCACTCCCACCGCTTCCACTGGCCCATCCTTTCCCGTGAAGATCTCGCCGCGTTCCGTGCCGCCACGAAGGACTTTATTGTCACCGTCACCGACAAAAGCTCCGCTACCTTCCAGCTCGTCTGCAAGAAGTATTACGCTGAAGTCTGCATGCGCGACCTACATCTCCACGACGTCTTCGCCATCCCGCCCCCGCCTCCCACTCCGTCCCCTGCCACCCCGCCACCCCCGCCTCCACCCCCCGTCCCCGCCGACACTGATCCGCCGCCCCCTCCCCCACCGCCCCCTCCCCCAACCCCCTCCACGTCCCCCGCCGCCCACAACCCCACCACCTCCGCCAGCACCGCCCAGCTCGTCCCGCAGCCACCTCCCCCTCCACACCTGTATCCACCCCCACCACCCGCCCCGCCCCAGCCATCCCTCCAGCTCCACCATCCCCCGCCGTCCCCGCCCCCGCCGCCCACAACCCCGCCGTCCCCGCCCCAGCCGTCCCCGCTCCAGCCCCCGCCCCCCTCCCCGCCGCCCCCGCCCCCGCCCCCGCCGCCTCCGCATTCTATGAGACGACTACCCCCAACGCCATGCAAGCCCACTACGCTGAGCAAAACGCCCGACTCGCCCCCTGGAACCTGGCCTTCGATACCCACCTTCCCCCCGCCTACTACGCTGGTACCCTCAAGATGCACAAAAATCCCCCGTCCATGCGGTACCTGGCGTGCTCTCATGCCTGCCCATCTACCCGCCTCAGCGACCTCGTTACTGCCATTCTACGCGCCGTCACGCCGCAATTCGAGGCTTATTGGCGTACCCAGCTGCCTGGCACCGAACCCTGGCTGTGTTTCTCCTCCAAAGCCGTCATGCACCTCATCGCCGCCTACAACGCCCACGGTTACTCCCACGCCCGCGCCACTCCAGCGCAAGCCTACGACTTCGAACGGCTCTACACCAATCTTCCCCATGCCCTCCTGCGCAATGCGCTTCGGAACCTTGTCGCTGCCGCCCTCGCCACCACCCCCTTTATTCGAGTCGCTACCACGGACCCGCCGCAGCACCGACCCCATGCCAAGCCCACCCACTCCGTGTCCTTCCACGCCAACCGCCCGGCGGGACCGCAAGTCCGAACCCACAACCGTACTACCACCCGTATCTTCCATTTGGACGACTTTGACGTTCTTTTGGACTCCCTCCTCACCTCTACCTTCATCGCCTTTGGCCCAGCGCTGGTCCGCCAAGTTATTGGTATCCCCATGGGCATCTCCGCCTCCCCGTTCATCGCAAACCTGTTCCTCGCCTGGTACGAGTTTCGTTTCCTACGCCAACGCTTCCTGCCGACTGTCGACGCCACTGACAAACGCATCCTCAGCCGCTTTCGGTACTCCCAACGCTACCTCGACGACCTCCTTTCCCTCAATAACCCATACCTCCGAGACCTTCTCTCCGTCAACGACACCCTACGTAACCTCCACGGCATCTACCCCGCTGAGCTCGGCGTCTCCCCCCAGAAGCACAACCATCTGCCCGCAGGCCACATGCCGTTCCTCGACGTTCTCCTCGTGCCCGACCCCATCGGCGACAACAGCCGGTATCAGACGCACTTGTACGACAAACGTGAACAACCGGCCTTCCAACGCGTCCGCCTCTCCCGCTTTGTGGCTCGAGATTCAAACGTCAACGAAGCCAGCAAACGCAACATCTTCACCGGCCAGTTCCATCGCCTTTTGCGCGTCATCACCTCCGTCGACAACTTCTGCATCGAGATTGCCCACCTCATCCGCGCCCTCGAAGCCCAAGGATATGCCCGGCAGCAAATGCTGGCGCGCCTCCATTCCCTGCTCAATGCCGCTCCCCACGCATTCTACTTCGCCCGGCGGACTACCCATCCTGACATCGTCGCAGTCGTGCGCCGCCACCTTGCCGGCCCCGCCCCCTCCACCGCTCACCACTGATATCCACTGAGCGACCCACATCCCACGTGTAACCACTACGTCACAACCTCCACGCGTTCCGCGGGGTATCACATGATGCCGGGCAGTCACCTCGGCCATTTCCCACGGCCATATCTACATTCGCCCACCCACCGGCTGAACCCCGCAACGCACTCCATCGCCTCCCCCACCTCTCCCACTCTGCCGGCCTTCCCAACCCCACCCACAACGCTTGGACCGGTGCCCCGCATGCATACGGGCATCCCGTCCGTGACCGGGATCGGTGGGGAGCCAACCTTTCCTCTGGCCCGCTACCCGGATCACACCCGCATTGTCCGCAGATATGTCATTACCCCACCGGCCGCTGGTACACTGGCGTCCCTTCCGTACACTACCGTACGGCATCCATGCCGCGTTCGTACGCGTCCCTGCCTACAAATCCCTCCTTCCCCGCTTCTCATCCGTAGCCGCGCCACCACCATAGTAACCTGTTTGCTTTCATCCTGTTTGCTTTCACCTTGTTTAGTTACTGTATTCTTTCTTGCTCCCTTCCACTTTGCCTCACAACTTGCTTCCTTCCGCGTTCCCGCATGATGGACGACCGACGCTGCTTCCGTGGGGGCCATCACCATACATTCGTCATACATTTCACAGGTCGGTAAATAATCCGTTTGCGTGCGTCGTGCGTCTCCGTATTTAGTATTTGCGGTATGATTTGCCTTGCGGTAGTGGCGCGGCTGCCTTGTCCGCGCGCCTGCATATGGTAAGTTTTTTCCTCGCAGGTTTTATGGTAAGTGTATTGATACCTGGGATCGGGCGGGCGGGCGGGTTGCAATTCTAAACACACACACACACACACACACACACACACACACACACACACACACACACACACACACACACACACACACACACACACACACACACACACACACACACACACCAGCGGCGGCATCGTATACGGCCTCCACGCGGTACCGACTACGACGCAACGCCCGAGCGCGGCGCGTTCCGCATGAGAGATCTGTACGAGGAGATTTATGAACCTGCTCTTCCTGGGGAGACAATCCGCTGCGAATTGAAAGCCCTGGCGGGCAGCGCGGACCTGGACACACTCACCTGGGCGCGACAGGGCACCCTTGGGCACGCGATCTATAGTGCCATCGACCCGACGGGAACCGGACACGTGGCTATCGATCAAGCCACAGCCTACCGACCGAATCCAGACGGGCCCACGATGATAATAGTCAGGGCGCGAGCACCGCAGGGGACTCTGGCCAAGCTCGCACCCCGGCTCACACAGGGAGACGGACTGGACCTGCCGCCGTTTCCAATCCTCTCCGGACAACCTGAGCTGGCAAGCGGGCGGGTCCGCATCCTCGACGCTGCCAAGGTCACGGTTAAGCAATATAGCGTCGGTGGACGACCCTAGGATGTTAAGCCCTGGATGGTCAAGTCCATGCTTGAGGGGACTATCCCAGGCCTCCAGGGCCACGTCAAGGATGTCCGGTGCCTGGACTTGTCCACGGACGTGATGGTGGGCGTGAGCCCAGACGCCCCAACGCTGCCTGAGACGCTTGGACTCAGTTTCAGTGACCTCTTTAGCGGATGTCTTTGACTTTGTCTTTGTGGCTGTCTTTGACTCGTCTTTAGGTCCTTTGCTTGCGACTGCATTTGGATTCTTCTTCGCGCGCGCCGGTGTTTGGACGCTCTTCGGATGTAACCAAAGAGAAGGTCTTTGGAATCAGCTTTGGATGACTGCCAGTAGAAGAGCGGGACGAAGACAGAGCCGGACGAAGAGACAGGCAAAGAGACGGGCGAAGAGCTCCCAAAGAGCCCCCAAAGAGGTGTGGTTCCCAGAGTGGCACGGCACGTACGGCACGGGGAGACTATGCGGCTATTATTAGGCCGAAACCTAACCGTCGGCCTAATGAGATGGCCACTGAAACCCTAACGGCAAACTGAACACGCGCTGTGTCAATCACTCCCTGTGTCACGACAAGGCTGGCAGGGCGGCGGCTAGATTTCTCACCGCCTTGCTGGTTTCCATATCTTTTTCTGTTGGCCGTCATTGAATGAATGAATGAATGTTACAGCGGACCCCAACGGGATCATCGGTGTATACCAGAGCAAGCCCCAGTAGGCCCGTCATTGTTGGGCCAGTGTCGAGCCGGCGAGCATATATACTCGAACACTAGCTGTGCTACTGAACTGTAAGCAATATGCGCGTGCACGTATGTATGACTGCTGGATGGCCGCCCTATCTGCTGGTTGCATGCTCAATGTAGGGGCTACTAGCGTGCCACGATAGCCACGAAATATGATAATTAGACCGGTGTAACCGGTGCCTCCTTATAAAACCCGATAGCCTTCACGTACAAACACATGCTTTCGTAGCCAACGAAACTAGCGGGGTCTGCAGTGTCAGGCCTTGTGACCCAGGTGTTCCTCAGCGTGTCGAAGCCCATGCAGGTCGGCTCGCTGAGGCACCAGTCGTACAGGTCGGCGGGGCACAGCTCCTCCTTGCGGGGCCCGTCCGCCGGCGTAGCGGTGGTATAGCCCGTGTAGGCGGTGAAGCCCGCCCGGGGAAGGCAGACTGGTCATCATGCATGATGGAGTAGCATGCGCGCGTGGCGGTGACGATTGTTCCGTATGTACATGCAATCAAAGTCCAAGGGAAGACGGGACGCGCAGATCAATGCAGTATAAAAATGAGCCTCAGAGAGGAGTGTCCGACAATTGTAAATACCGACCGTCAGCTGGCGGTATTAAGAACGACGGAGGAAATAATAATGAGCGAAGTGAATATATATCTGCGCCATGCGTGCATCTCATGGGACGTACTTGTCTATGTAGTATTATCGAAGTCGTGTAGATATACACTATACACAGCAGGTAGAGTGAAGGCGACGAATCGAAGGGAGCATGTACGTGCATTACATAAATTAAGTCGCAATACGCACAAACACAAGCTAGCAAACGCGTGCAAGTGGATCCTGACCAGCAGGATTGGTCCAGTCCGCATCCTGTCGCCTGCTCAGCTGTGCATATATCAGCAAGATGCAAACAGGCCTGCTTCCCTGGCTTATATTGTTATAACTGGGCGGTGGGAAGCCCACTACTTGATCTGTTGTGAACCACCATGCTAACGGTAGGCTTATAGGTTCCACCACGCATTCCTAGTATTCCTAGGTTGGCGCACGTACTCATTTATGTTACATACCGCTTTGGAACTCAGGCGCGTAATGTCCTACACAACACACAATGATACCTAGATGCTACTTCTATTAGTTAAAAAGGGTTAATGTGAAGGCCGCACAAGTCTGATTATTGCAGAGTTTATGTATTAATATGATATTACAATATTTTGATGTAACATAACATAATATAATATGGCATTGTAATATAATATGTTATAATATGATACAATGCAATGCAATGCAATATAATATAATATAATGATGCTTGGGCGGTTGCCTGCAACATGGTCAGTTGCCTAAACATGGTCAGTTGCCTGCAACATGCACAGTTGCCTGCAACATGGTCAGTTGCCTAAACATGGTCAGTTGCCTAAACAGTTGAATAGAAACAGTTGCCTAATAGAATAGAAACAGAATAGAATAGAAATGACCGAACCGGGCTGACCCGGTCGGTCATCACCAACAGGTGCTCAGAAGGAAAAGTAGCACCTGATCGAGAAGAAAAATGTCGGGAAACCATGAGGAGCAGCCGGACGCTGAGATCCGGCCGTCGGTCTGCATATCTGTCACCGATCTCATCGGCGACAGTTCTGAAAGCATATTCACCGAACCATTGACCAAACTCAGTCTCCGATTCTGTTTTGAGCCGGGAACAAGCTTCAACGACGCGAGAGCCTTCGCAGCGGGCCCCGGCCTCAACCACTTCCTAACCGTCATCGCCGAGAAGCTCCCGGGCTGCCCGGAACCCGCTCGCGCACACCCCATCGTATGGTCAGATGGGCAGGAGCGCCGGCACGTGTTGATCAACCTGTCCTACCCGGAACAATGGGCTCAGCAGGTTCGGAAACTGGCCGACACGCACGGCTGGATAAACCTAGGCGAGCTAGTAGTCGACGACCAGCGGTTCCCCGACCTGGTCGTGCTCATCCCCGAGGCGAGGGGACACCTGTACACCATTGGGGGCCTCCCCCCCAATCTCAAGCGGCAATACGTGCCCGTTGTGGTGAAGAGGGCGTTCGCACTACCCACGGAAGGAGTTCGGATTGAGCCTGGGCTTGGCAGCACGGCACAGGTTTGGCTCCAATGCCACCTGCCGGCCCTCGAGGGCAAACGCGGTTACGAGATCGCCGACCCCAGAGCCGCGCAAGACCCCAAGATACTTGTCCAGGGGGCGCTTACGGCCAAAGGAGTCCAGATGGGACTGAGCTTCTATCCGCTCCCACCACCTCCCAAGCAACAACGGCCACCCGTCAGCCGCCCGCAAAGGCCACCGCCGCCGCCGATCCGGGCAGCGACCCGGGGACTGGAAACACGCCAGCCATCAGCCGGAGAGGCCGCCGGCCCGAGTGGAAGCGCAACCACCAATCCCGCGACTGGGACAACCCCGCCCAACCGCCCTGCAAGGGTGGCACGGGAACACGGCACGCAGCCGGCACCAACAGCGGCAGGCCAGCCAGGACAACAGGTGGCAACACAGCACCCGCAACAGCCGCAACAGCCGCAACAACCGCCGCAGCTGCGGCCAAACCCGCCGCAGCCGCGTCAACAACAGCAACCACAGCAGCAGCCGCACGCGGCGACGGCGGCGGCGACACCGAACGCAGCGGCGGCGACGCAGAAACAACAGCCGCAGCAGCACGCGACGCGCCCCGACATCCCGGGGGTTCCGCAACTGCAGATGGCACGCGAGGATATCCAGCGAATGGAGGCTCTGGTAGGCCCATGGGGACCGCCGCCCACCACGCGAACCCCGGAGGAGATAGCAGCCGCCGCGAGGTCCGCAGCAGAAAAGGCGGTGCTGAAAGCCCGCAGCATGGCGGCGGCGCCACCCGGGAGGCCAGCCGAAGGGGTGCTGACTACGACGACAGCACCAGCCGCAGGACCAGGCCCGCAGGGGAGGGAGCTCGACACGCCGAGGGGAACAGCAGCCCGAGGGGCTCAGTCTCCTGAGGTGCCGCTCACAGGCGCAGCACCAAGCACAGCACCTGCAGGAGCAACACGAGCGCTCCGCAGTCGGCCAGCCAGCAACCACGGTGACTCGCCACCCGCGGTGCGCAGTAACAGGGTGGGAACAGACGAGGGGGAGGACCTGATGAGGGTGGAGGACGATGACGAGGGGGAGTGGCAGAGTGGGAAGGGGCGGGCAATCGTTCCAGTGCCGGACCGCCAGATTATCCTGTCCCGGAACGCATACGATGCCCTGTGCGACATGGACGGGGGGGAGGATGAGGTCATGACCTAAGCAATGCCCAGGGCAAGGGGCGACGGGCATTCTCTGCGGTATCGCCCGCTTAGGGTGGGCTCGTGGAATGCGGATGGGCTTAGGGCACCGACGCACACAGCCAAGCTATGTGCCGCTCTGAAATGGTGGGAGCGCGAAAAGATGGACGTTGTGTGCATCCAAGAAACACACATTGCGACAAAACCGCAGTTCCAGCGCTTCGCGCAGGCGCTGACGAAGGCTACCGCTCGCATGCAGATCGGAGGCTGGCAGGTAGTGGCACATTCGTACGCCCCGTCCATCCATACAGGGGGGGTTGCAATCCTCACCCGCACAGGGGCCCACGCAACCATCAAGCAAGTAGCCACACCCAACCACCTCAGACCCACCATGCCGCATCGGGGTCGGATGTGCCAGTACTCGTTCACGTGGCGAGGACACAAGATTCATCTGGTAAACGTCTACTTACCCACATCGGGCAGTGCACCCACGGCAGAGCGAACATCCTTTATTACTAAGCTCATCGCTCCGATTAGCCAGGGCAGCACGGAGGTGGACCCGGTGATGGTGGTAGGGGACTTCAATTTTGTCACGGACCCCGGGAAGGACAGCTCCGCGGGACCCAATGGGAGGGTGGCGGACAGGGCGGTGGCACGGGAGTTTACCGAAACATGCACAAACCTTATAGATACCTACCGCGCGCTGCACCCCCAAGGGCGGGAATACTCGCACATGTACCACGCCCCAGCCCCGGGAGGGTCCCGGCTGGACAGGATCTATGTCTCGAACACAATACACCCTTTCATTGCGGCGGCGGCCATGAGGGGGCAAACACCGTCGGACCACCGGATGGCTACCGTGACCTTGCTCCCGAGGACCGGCCTCGCGCAGGGCCCAGGCATGAAAAGGGTTAGATGCGACTTCATGAGAATGAGGCCGCTACGCGACCACTTTGACGAATGGCTCACGGGGGAGCTGGTGAGCAAACCCGCCAGGGAGGACGCAGAGGGATGGCTGTTGTGGTGGGGCCCCTTCAAGACTCGCATGGTCGAGAAGATACGAGATCTCAGCCATGCGGCCAGACACGCGCGTGTACGGCCGGGGGCTCGGAGCCGAATTGCCATCGAGCGAGCGGAGCAAGCCGAACTAAAGGCCGCCGAGACACCCGACGACCCCGAATCCCTTCAAGAAATGGTGGAAGCGCAGACGGAGGTACGGGCCGCTCTTAGAGAGGAAGGGGACGACATCCGGCGTCGGTTGCGGGTGCAATGGCTACGGGAAGGGGAACGGCCGAACCGAGCCCTGACGGCCCTGGTCAAGCCACCCCAAGCGCAGAACGTGGTAGCTGGGCTTCGGGACAAGCACGGGAACTTGGTTACGGCAGCGAAGAAGCTGCCACAAGTGGTCGCGGATTACTGGGGGACGATATGCCAATCCCCGGCGAATGTGACAGCGGAGGATAGGGAGCAAGTGCTGCAGGCCCTGCGGCACCGAAACCTAAGGATACCGGAGGACCAAGCAGCAGATATCGGCTCGATGGAGGTGTCCGCCACGGAGGTAGAAAGTGTCTTGAAAACGCTGCGCCCGGGAAAATCGCCAGGATGGGACGGTATCCCGGGCGAGCTGTATAAGGGATACCGGGCGAAGTTTGCAGACGTGTTGGCGAATTTGTACACGGCCATCGGAACCCTAGGACGAACGCCGGACGGGTTCCTCGACGGAATCATCACCATTCTGTACAAGAATCGGGGACATCGGTACCTGCCAGGTAGCTATCGGCCGATTACACTGTTGTGCACGGACTATCGCATTCTAGCTAAGGTGCTAGCCAACCGCCTGGGCCCAGCCCTGGGCAAGGTGGTCACCCTGGAACAGTCGGCGTTCCTCCCGGGGAGGCTGATAGGCGCAAATGTACTGTTTCTGCGGTACCTGCCCCACCTACTGGCACAGCAGGGCCGGTCGGGCTGCATAGCCTTCCTGGACATTGCGAAAGCGTACGACACGCTAGACCGGCCCTTCCTCATGGGATGCATGGACGCGATGGGGGCCGGCGAGGGGCTGATGAAGTGGACCCGTACCCTCCTGTCGGAGACAGCGGCGAGAGCAGTGGTGAATGGATACAAGTCGGAGCTAGTCCCCATGACGGCGGGAGTCCGGCAGGGGTGCCCGTTAGCACCACTGCTATATCTGTTTGCAGCGCAGGCGCTGCTATGCTGGCTGCAGAAATGCGGGGTAGGGATCAAGTTAGGACCGCAGGATAGCGAACTCACCACGGCGGTGCAATTTGCGGATGATACGGAAGTGGTGCTGGAGAACACCCAGGCCGTGGCTCCGTTCCTGGGATATATGGACACGTACGCGAAGGCGTCGGGGCAACAGCTCAATCTCGACAAGGTGGAGCTTCTAGTTATAGGGGCGGCGGACGAGTCGGGCGCAAGCGCGGTGGGTGAAGGTCAGGAAGTCGCGGGGTTGAGGATTGTTCACCGCGCCACTGCGCTGAACCTCCCGTTCACGAACCTGGGAAGGGACGCTGAACTGGCCTGGAGGGCGCACGGGAACAAGGTGAAAGAGCGATTTCAGGCGCTATCGAGGCTATCCTTGTCGGTGTTCGGAAGGGCATCATCAGCGGCCGCATATGGACTGCAGCGAGTGACGTGGCACATGGAGCACGGGGGACTACCGCCCCAGAGAGAGAGTGTGGCCTGGGAGAAGTTGGCGGCCCGCCTAATCGATAGAGGACTCGGCCCCGACGACACAGAACGGAGGGCAACAGGAGTTCCAAAATCGCTGTTGGCAGGGCACCCGACGGGAGGAGGGTTTGGGGCCCTACCACTGCTGGAGCACGCGCGGGCCAGATGGGCCGGGTGGGCGATCCGCCTTGTCCTGGGACCCAAGGGCAGGGCAGACGCACCGTGGCGGCGAATTTTGCTTGAGTTCTTACGCGGAGCGATACCGGGCTTCGAGCCCATCATGGCCTTGACGGCGCCCCATACAGGACCATGGCTGAACTGCCCTGGACTGCCGGAGGGCGTGAAATCGGATAGCAAGGGCACTGAGTGCCCTGCCGCCGGTGATCGATGTGGAGGAGGAGCCCCTGACCCCAGGGGGCTGGTGCTGGAATACACCGCTGTGGGGCAACCCGCTACTACCACAAGGGCTGCAACAAGGCGAGCGACCGGGGCTCGAGCAGAGGCATGCCGCCCTTGCCAAATGCCTGTCGCTGAGGACCATTGGGCAAGCGATTCGGGCGATATCCCGGCTCCGAGACACGACAGACGGATGGGAGAGGACCTTGGACGCGAGCCCCCCGACCGCCCGCGCACAGCGCCAGCGTCGTCGGGGATGGGCACGGTTTGTTAGGGAGTGTTTGGGGGTAGGAGCCGACGGGTGGCAGGAGTGGAACCAGTGGAGGGAGTGTGAGGCGGCCCTAGAAGCGCTCCGGCAAGACATCCCACAAGCGTGGTGGGAAGCCGCCGAGGGGACCCTGGGGCCCACCGAGGCGACCCCCCCAGGGAGGGAGGAAGTCACGGATATGCTGGTGAGACGCATGGGATGGAGGCTGCAAAACGGCCTCAAGGTGGCACTCCACGACTACACCGTGCGGTATGGCACAACATTGCAGTCGCACAGCCTGGAGGAGGCGAGGCGTAAGGCGCACACACGCTTTGTTTGCGAAGCGCTTGGGGTAGAGGATAATGCGCCAGAAGTGTCGAGGATGGTGTCCAAGGTAGTAGAGAACATGCAGCGGATGTGGACGGAGGCCAAGTGGGAAAACTCCAATAAGGAGGCGTATTGGCGACTGGCGGTTGATGGCATCCCGATGCTCGGTAACTCGCACATGAGGGGGGCGGCGGTGGCCCCGTGTGGATGCGGGACGTACCCCGGCGCCGGAGCGATACGGCCAACACCCAGGCAACATCATTTTTGGGGCTGTGGGGTGGCACAGGCGGTGGTCGCGCAGATCGAGGCACGGCTAGGGGTGAGCCTTCAAAGGCAACAGGTGTGGCTCGCAATGCCCCCCGTGGGTGTGCAACAATGTGTCTGGGACGTGGTCGTCTTGGCGGCAACCAGTGCCATGGAAACGGGCCGGCGAGCCCTGAAGACCGACAGGTCTAGGAACGCGGGCGGGATCCCTCGGCCGTTGGGGGACGCTGAAGGGCTAGCTGCCCGACGGGCAGTGGCAGACTTTTGGAGCCGACTCTACGACTTTGCTGAGCTGGGAGTCCCAGTGAAAGGGTGGGCAGCGGTGGGGGCTACACACCCCATCCTGAAAGTGCAGGACGGTCGTCTTGTATGCCGTGGACCGGTTCCGTCAGGCTAGGAGTCTTAAGCCCAGTAGGGATTCTGTCATATTAAACCGCGGGTGGACAGGGCAGTGACGCCCAGTAAAGCTATCGCTAGGTGTGGGCGGTTTTTTCGGCCAGGTGGGACCGTACGGGCAGGCCCCGGAGGGTGACTCGCGAGCCCCCGTGGCCCTCCAAGACTACGGGCCACCGCTGGAGAAGTGATCCCGCCTTGGTGGGGGTGGTGGTTCGCTAATAGGGGCGCCCTGGTGGCTAACTCCCCCTGAGCGGGCTTTATCCCTTGCCATGGCTGGTTCTCAGGAACGGGGTGGTTCCCTGGTAGTGTGGACCCGGGGAGTGTTTCGGTGCACTTGGGGAGCCTGTCCGGAGCGCCATGGTGGCGTTTATTCATTTAGGCAGTGTATGGTGAGGAAGCCTCGGCTGTCGCCGGGGCTGTCACCGATGACCCGCGGGGTCCGCTGTAACATCCTAATAATAATAATAATAATATAACATAACATAAATATAATATAATATAATATAATATAATATAATATAATATAATATAATATAATATAATATAATATAATATAATATAATATAATATAATATAATATAATATAATATAATATAATATAATATAATATAATATAATATAATATAATATAATATAATATAATATAATATAATATAATATAATATAATATAATATAATATAATATAATATAATATAATATAATATAATATAATATAATATAATATAATATAATATAATACAATATAATATAATATAATATAATATAATAATATTGTATTTAATTGAATTATGATGGTTTGATTGGATCATCATGAGCGGAGACTGCTGCGTGGTGCTGTGTGACGAGGACGCGCACACCGCCTCATTGTGCGATCCATCGTGATACCACGGAATCGAATGCATCAGCCGAGGGACTAGATAGACTATATGAGAGCTGAAGTCTGCCAGCATCCATAATATATGAATATGCATGTATATGCTTCGCTAGCTAATGCGGTCTTGTTGTGACGTGATGGCGGTGCACACTACAGCGGTCGTCGGAATTATCATTGTGACATATGATCAGATATATATGTATGGGGCATGGTTACATACCGCTGTCAGCCCCCAAGCGCGGCGGGGCACTACGTATTTGAGAATGTAACTAGTTACCTGCAGTAATTGCAATAGATGGCATACATCATGTATGCTTCTAATAACGGAGTAGATGAATGAATGAGTGAATGAATGAACAGCGGACCCCAAGCAAAGGGATCAACGGTGTATACCAGGGCAAGCCCCGTCCAGCAGACACCTCCACACCTGAACGCCGCAAACAACAACACACCGTGCCACAAACCCACGAATTACAAGTTCTTCAACATAACTAACTACTTACAGTCCTTGGTATAGGTGCAGCTCCTGATCTTTTCAGTTGTCGCAACCAAGCCGCCAAACGCGACGGTTCCGGTCGTGTCGTATGCCGTACAGCGCGGGTTAACCCTGCAGTGCGCCTCCGCCTCGGCCGCGGTGCCGATTACACCGGTGCTGGCACCATGCGCGGCGTCGGTGACTCCCACCAAGGAGGACTTGTAAATGGTAGTCCAGCCGTACTTGGGGACACAATCAGCATCTGAATATGCAAAGCCGTACATACAACCATCCGCAAACCAAAGCGAGGCGAATGCATCATCAATACATATGCAACACCAGTGACTGTAACATTTTTGATACAAATAATCTCACCCCCACCCCGGCCCCCCCCCCAACCCCCCACCCCACCCCACCCCCCCCCCCCCCCCCCCCCCCCCCCCCCACCCCACCCCACCCCACCCCACCCCACCCACCCCACCCCACCCCACCCCACCCCACCCCACCCCACCCACCCCACCCCACCCCACCCCACCCCACCCCACCCCACCCCACCCACCCCACCCCACCCCACCCCACCCCACCCACCCCACCCCCCCCACCCACCCCACCCCACCCCACCCCACCCACCCCACCCCACCCCACCCCACCCACCCCACCCCACCCCACCCCACCCCACCCCACCCCACCCCACCCACCCCACCCCACCCCACCCACCCCACCCCACCCCACCCCACCCCACCCCACCCCCCACCCCACCCCACCCCACCCCACCCCACCCCACCCCACCCCACCCCACCCCACCCACCCCACCCCACCCCACCCCACCCCACCCACCCCACCCCACCCCACCCCACCCCACCCCACCCCACCCCACCCCACCCCACCCCCCCCCCCCCACCCCACCCCACCCACCCCACCCACCCCACCCCACCCCACCCCACCCCACCCCACCCCACCCACCCCACCCCACCCCACCCCACCCCACCCCACCCCACCCCACCCCACCCCACCCCACCCCACCCCACCCACCCCACCCCACCCCCCCCACCCCACCCCACCCCACCCCACCCCACCCCACCCCCCACCCCACCCCACCCCACCCCACCCCACCCCACCCCACCCCACCCCCCCCCCCCCCCCCCCCCCCCCCCCCCCCCCCCACCCCACCCCACCCCACCCCACCCCACGGATGGCTGATGGTAACTATAATACAACTGCCCGTGAAGTATGTACGTACCTGTGTCTGCGATTACAGTGCAGGCTCCAGGATAAAGGTCGACTGATGAAATAGCGTCATTGTTGTAGGATTGCATGACTCCGCCGCTTTCCGGGAAGTACACCAACCCGTAGCAGGAGTCGTCCGCCGCCGGGTCACAGGTGTACGCGACCCCGCGAATCGCCATGTTGGGTAACAGAGTAGAGAAGCCGGGAAACGTCCAGCAGTCCGCAGGGTCTGAAACATGAAGGTATATGTATGCACACATGTAACATGCACGCACGGGAGATCACAAGTAAGAGCGAGGTGAGAATGAACCTGGTCACCCATCCATCCATGCATGCATTCTCAGATACATACATGGATGGCTCAGGACGACGGAGGAGCGTTAGTTGTAAGTAAGTGTTTGCTGGTGGCAAACACGAAGTACAATCACGCATGCGGGACGGAATGAGGTGCATACAGTACATACAGCAGGTACAGCAGGGGGTACAGGGGGGGCACGCAGCAACAAGGACTGCATGCAGTTACTGCATGTGCGTACTACATACATGCAGTACATGCTGTCCTAGCTGGCCACTGTAAAATTATACAACTAATAACGGTGATGGACATCGAGACCGACGAACGGCGGCCAGGAACCACCGACCTATCTAGTTGTGTACCGCTACGTCCACCTAGCTACGTAGTATATGTAAGGTTCGTTAAACGAATCCTTCCATTCGGGGCTGTACCATTAGTACCATGGGATGTCCCGGGAGGATGAACACACGTATGTCAGCTACCGGAATAATTTTGCAACGGAAGCATGATACATCAGTACGTATGCCCTTAAGCTGTTAGGCCAGTCTGCTCTCCGTCAGGCTATGCAAACCTCTACATGTGCTATATAATAATATTTGCTACGTATCAAATTAATCAAATACTTCAAATGCCCTTCACCGCTAGATTTACTTTGTACTGTACGGCACGCATGCATGCATTATTAAGTACATGTATCTTCGTATGCATACGGAGCAAGCTTGTATTCTTAAGAATACGCAAGGAACATTACTTTTGAGGTAGCTGCAGATGCCTGTTGCAGGAGACAATCTCAAATCGCTGTACATTACATCATCCAGGATGATCCTTCCAGAACTGTCAAATACGAAGCAGGTGCCTCCACACAGCACTTCCGCCGCTCGCAGCCGAACTTGGTCATCCATGGGCGCGTTTTTGATAAGATATCCGCTGACGTCAAATTTCGTGTCCGGGAAGGCCTTGTAGCCATCCTTATGGGGACAGGCTGCACGCATGAACGCGCACACACACGTCGTCGGTATGTATGTAAGGGTTACGTACATGGGAAAGGGGGGGGGGGGTAGATGGGAACGAAGGGGAAGCAAATCATAATGGCGGGGATGGAAGTCTAATATACCCTCTATCATGATAAGTGTTTCTTATTGCATAGTAGAACGTTTTTATCATTATGGGAAGCTTTTATTTACGTACTTGCTTGCTAGTTTAGCTAGTTAGCCTACGTAGCTATTACGTACATACCATCGCACATCCATACGAATGTGGCCTCGGGCCTAAGGAGGAATCGCATACGTACGAAACCCCCTTGAATAATGGAAATACTGGACGCTCGACAATCGGTCAGGTCAGGTGCCGTGTATGTGCAGAATATTTACGGGCTACGCAAAAACCTGGAACTTTTCTATTTCTCGGACCCCCAGCCAAAAAAGCTGCGAGATTACATTTATTGACGTTGTTGGTGAGAGCGGGAAATCTGCCCTGTCAACTGTTATTTTCCAGGCTACCGAAAGGGCCTGCAAATCTGCGTGCAGGCGTAGGGGCAATTTTTTGCATCGTACACCTGTCTACCGCCAAAACACAAACACTACTACTCTAATGCCGTGTCCCCAACTCCTGGTTACCCTCGCTCACATATACATGCATCCGTGACGTCAGGAAAGCGTGCTTCAGCTCTTCAAGGCTGAGAATTCCTGTCGTAGCTGTGGCAGCAGTCGCACAGCTGTTGAAACACGCAGAAATATTTTCCCGCCTGCCAAGGTGGTTTTTATTTCCGTCCTGGCACCCAGTCTGCCCTGCCCAATTTATGTACGTATGTATATAGTTCATTAGGGGAAGAGGTGATAAATGGATCGATGATTTCTCTTTGATCGTCGCTGTGGCGCGCATTATTACATGCAGCAGTACATGTAGCAGAGGCTGAGGTCGTGTACGAGCACACGTACCTGTTTTCTGGCCGGTGACCGTGCCTGCCTTGAGAACCAGGGCGACGACGGCCACGACGGCTACAGTAGCGCGTAGCTAGGCTCTTCAACCGCGGCGAAATCATGCGGATTGCCATGGCAAGCAACTGGCTCCCGCCCGTTGTTCGGCGACCTGCTGCTGTATATATGTAGACCTGCCGCCGATCGATTCGTCACGCAGAAAGAAAGGAGTTTGACGTGAGTACGTACTGCTGCTGAGATGGTTGTTTGTAGTTGACAGTGTTCGCCGGTGCGTGCAAGTAAGTAGTATAGCGGCGGCGCGCGGTGTTGTTGCGGCAGCTAGCGGCGGCGCGCGGTGTTGTTGCGTGGTCGCGTAGGTCGCACGGGTTTAACATGTAAGGTCGCACGGGTTTAACATGTAAGTTCAACCCATCCAGAACGAAGTCCGATTATTCCGGTACAAAGGAAAAAGTGAAGATATGCATGCAGTTTATGAAAACCTACGAAAGTATAGAACAGAGGTTCGCTCTCGCTCGCTGCCATCCACAACAGCAAGCCATTCATCTCCACACACACGTGGCGTCCTAAACAGTTCACTGCTTACGTATAACAGACCACATATTGGTTAATTATTTCGGCCAAACCCCCAGCCGCAAAGCAATCATGTCTCACCAAGGAGCGAACAACCGCTACATAGATAGCTGGGCTGACGCCGAAAAGATATTTCGTCCAAACTTGAAGTTACTGTATGCACACTTGAGTATATTGTATAAATACGTAATTTAATCGAATAGTAGACGTACAACAGTACGGCGCCGTAGGAAGCTGTCAGTGGGCTTTTTCGCCTGGCGGGCGCATGTATTACTTTTGTGGAAGGCAATCAATGGACGGACGTACTTAGCCGAGCGCATGTAAGTATATTGTTTGTTCACATTATAATCAGAAGGGGATTTACCATGGGTAAAGAGGCTTACTAACATCGGCTCTCCGGAATGGCCGAGCGCATGCCACGTGCAATGAGCAGTACAGAAGGGGTTTCTGACAACTGAGGGACATTACGTCATGTCTGATGTATAATATGAGGTGTTGGATGAGAATGCACTACTAGCAGTCAAGGATTTATCAGCATTCAAGGTCGCATCAATTAAACTGCAGTCGAACGCCGCAGTGGAGACAGTACTGAGTATGGCCATCGCATTTCTGTATTTTCATCAAAATCAATTAAACATGTTGTACCCTTATTATGTTTTACAGTTTATCCTCTCACAAAGGGCTGGCTGGCATAGTACGTACTTTCGACCAGCATTTTTCGTCACACCAAACTGCGCCAAACTCGGAACCGCTGCCTGGACGAAGTTTGCCCCTACTACGACATAAGCGTTACTCGTCAGTGCCATGTAGCTCTAACATTGTGAAGATATCATTACTGCAAACATATGTATACTTGTAATTCAATTTGTGCTACATACAAAGTAAGGAACGCGCCCGCCGACAAGTGGACGATCGTACCTCCCATTGTCGAAACTGTTTAATGCTGCAGGCAAATGCTGCCGTAAGCGTACAACAGGCAGCCCCCTCCTTCGACAGCAATTAAGATGAATACTCGAAGAACAATTGTATAGCTCTATACTATAGATGGAGCTTATGAAATAATAGTTTGATTACAAACACTCATCTTTGTAAGGTATCAGTGGCGCCGTGCGCACAAGTGCCTCGCGGGTAGCTAGTCATCATTCCATTCGTCGTCGTCCACATCTAGATGTCTTCTGGTGACACATTGTGATCGATAGTCTTGGTGGTGGAACCCTGTGGAACCTCAATGTGCACGGGTTGGAACACTAATATATATGTTCCTAACATTATTTCATATCATTTATGACAAAAATATTAACAAAGGCCCCGGTTCCACGGGTGGTTCCGTGCTCAGCAAGTAACAAACCTTCCTCACCCACAACCAGTCAACAACCCTTTTGATAGCATTATAAGTTACTATGCATAGAGTAACATGATTGCGGCGGAGCACACTCGGGTGCAATCTTTGCTGGGTCGGCCGTCCAACATTGCTGGTTTGCTGCGCTCTACCGTATTGCAAGAGTGCATTTACTCAACGCATTCCACATTTAGATAATTTTAATTGTATAAGAATATTGGGAGTCATTGCGACTTTATCCGAAGGGTCTCTTTAAATTGACAGCCAGGGAAATGCCCCACAGCAGCCAGGGAAATGCCCCACAGCAAAGTAAGTTCTAAACACACGAGACTTACATAGTCAAGTGCGGCAGCAGCTGAACAGACCTTCGCCCTGCGTGCGTGACGCCCCCGAATGAAGTGTCGGTCCCCGATCGGTCGCTCAACCCCTCACGACCAGCTTTCCCAACGGGCTTGCACACGGCGCACTTCTGATCGCAGTATGTCAAAACTCCTTCATAACAGTGGTGTTAGGCTGGGCAACCCGGCGCTGGGACATTCAGGACCTGTCATACGGACGACGACCGCTTGAAGCGCCAAACACAATGCACACGGAAAGACCGCTGCCTTCTCCCACCAAGTACTATCTACAGTGGTATTTGCGCGCCGCGCCTGGTCCCAGCAGGCGGCTACGGGTTGCTAGCGCCGGGTTGCTAGCGCCCTCTCCCACCATCTGCCCTCGCATGCTGCCCTCGCTCTCCCACCATTTGCTACACTGTTTTTTGCGCAACACCCGTTCGACCATTACCTGTTCGACCATGCTTCAACTGCAACTGCTACACTGACCACTGGCAACTGTCAGACCAGCAATCGGACCAGCCGCGGCGACAGGGTGGGCCGAGAACCACATCGCACACCTGCATGCCGTGTCCCCACGCACATGCAGGCCCCCCGGCTCGGAAGCAACCCAGCCCCGCGGCAGGCCGCCGCCAAGCCTCATGATCGCCCGCGCCCTACCAGGGACGTGTTATTGCTACACTGTAGGTAGGCCAACAACGGGGCGTCGAAAGTGCAAACGAGCAAGCATGACGTACGGGGGACTGCTCCAACCTATCTATCTTCAGTACCCAGCGAGCGACAACGTGCGCCAACGCGCGCACACTGAACCCCCGCCCCCGCCCCCGGTAGTGATACAATAACAATACGCTGTTGCACAAACCCAGGCGTGGATGAAGAGGGCGGGGACGGTGAGACACGCTGAGCCTACACCCAGCTTATTACACGGTCATGCCTTGACACTGCTGCATCACATCCCATCAATTTGACATCTCCCCACCCTCCAACTAGTAATCGTACTACGGAGTGCCTGGAGGCAGTAGCACCGTACCACCATACCATTAGTATCCCGTACTACACTGCACAGCATCAGACGCATCACAGGCTGTCATAGCAAGTAGCATAGCAAGAAGCGAGGTCCCAAGCAAGCACCCCACATGCATAGAGATCGACGCCCACTCATTAGCAATCCATTATATATATCGGAACTCCCGCGCAGACGCAAGCAAGGAGTACAAGGAGACGCCCAACGCCCATCCACGCAACATTCCGTACTATATGTAAAAATTCTATATCAAGGAAAACCTCCGCCCAGTGCAAACGAGTTCTAATTCTTTTGCGACTGCTGGCCTCATACACTCAAAGTGCGCTTCAAATTCCACCGGATCGCACCTGCCCGCCCGGGTGTCCCGACGGCGGCCATGTGCGGCCCCGGCCACCGTGGGTGGCCTCCGCCGGACTGACTCGGGGCCCAGCGACTTGTTCGTGACATCCCTTTGGGACATCCCATAAGGCATCGAAAACAAATTAACCAAAAACCGCAAGGATGAACGCGGTGACGTGACCCAAACACAAGCCAGCGTGAGCAAATGCACAGCAGATGCTCGGGTTCGTACATGTACAGCGTCAACCACGCACCGCGCGCTTAGATAGATGATTTTATCACCGCCTCCCTCGCTTGCACCGATTTCGAACGACCTACCTGCCCTATCTACATGGGTCGTACTTACCAAGCTGCTGGCAAGTCATACAAATCGACCTGCTGCCTCCATTGCAGGACAGCGAACGACCCGCTCCTGCAGCGGTCCGTCTCACGCCGCACGTGCAACGTGCTGCGCTGCAGCCGTACGTCCTGTGCGTGCGTGCGTGCCACCGCTGTATCATGTCCGATAAATAAAGCAGTATTGGCGGCGCACAAGGTGACCTTTCACGTGCAAACCCGAATTTGCGCGAGTGACCAAACATAACATAGCAGGTATCATTTCTACATACAATCTTCGAAACGAGTCTCGCCCCGGCTTGGAGGAGGAACGCACGGGCCAGGCAGGATTCCACGGCCTCGGCCGCGCCGTCTGTGCACCTCGACCTCGCGCTCTCTACGCTCTCACAAGCCCGAGAATGGATCCGTCGTGCCGTGACTCGAGACTTGCTCTACATACTACGGCATGTATGGCGACGCGCTTATCACACGCGTCGCCACATCTGTTCGCCCACTCCCCTCTCCTCGGCCCCTTCCGCCCTGTGCCCCTGCCTCGCTTCCGTTGCCCCTTCCATCCAGCCTTGCCCCCTTCCCCTCCACGGCCCCTTCCTCCCTTTGGACCCTGCCTTGCGCCCATTGCGCCCTTCCTCCCTTTGCCCCCTTACTTCCATCCAGCCTTGTGCGCGGGCTCCGCCGACGCGAGGTGGACGGCGCCCGCCCGCTCGTGGTGGCAACGAGGGCAGGGCGCCGCAAGTGAGACGCCGCCTGCCGCTTGCTATTATTGCTTGCTTCGCCGATCCATGCCGCCGAAGCGCCGAACGCATGAGGTCCGGTGTAACAGTGGGTCCGTACACCTTTGCGTCATTAATACCAGTATCCTTGATGAATACGCACTATCTCGCCCCGTTTCTGAACCGCAATATCCAACAAGTAAGGGTGCAGCGGTGGCCACCTCCCGCCCTTTGAGCGGCCTCTATCCTTGGGCTATGTATGACTGGTCTACAGGAACGGGGTGGATCCCCGCCAGCATGGGCGCGGGGTGTGCTTCAGTGCGGTTGGGGACGGGGCCCTTCCGGTCGGTGCGTCAGCATGGCGCAGAACCTTCTATGCAGTGTGTGGTGAGGAAGCATCCACCAACGATGACCCACGGGGTCCACATTGCAATAACATCGATACATACTAATAATAACATACTAACAATATACAGTAGAATAATGTACTAAAAATATATAACTTCCACCGCAATTTCCGGTTTGTAGTTCTTCGAAAATCACAGCCGCCGGCGCGACCAAACCGCAACAATCCTCATGCGCGCACATATGCGCAAGTGTGGGTCGGGAGGTAGGCAGGGTTGTGCCATCCCGGCACAAACGAGAGGCACATTTCGATCGGGGTCTGCGGCCCTACCTACCACCTACGTAGGACAGCGCATCAGTGCGTCACCTCTCTCATCACCCTCGTGCAGTGCTGCTGGCCGACACAGATGTGACCGCTCAGGATACAGCAGGCTTGCAGAATGAACCACCGACCAGTGCATGATAAATAAGTACTCTTCGAAAGACGGGCCGCCACTGCTTCATTCCTAACGCACGTGGCACCCGCTTGAGCCCATACATGGACGTCGTACATGTCGCTTTGCGCCGTACATACACGCAAGACACATGGCGCGCGGCCTCCCAAGCAGAAACCAGTCCCAGACACGCACCTACCTGCCATCCGTCGACAACGTACGGCATCCTCGGCGCGGCGCCTTGAAGGACCGCGCTAGCACCCGCCGCCCCGCGCGCGTACGACTAGGCATCCGCAGACCACATCCATAACCGCCAGAGGTGCGCACCATGATTCAAATACATGCGTCTCCCCAACCCCGTGACGTCTCAATTCTCCGTGCACTACATACGTCGCTCCGCGGGTACGGGATAGGTTCCACGCAGTACGGTGCTGTGGGTACGGCAAGTAGGAGGCCCTGCCGTATTCTCGTGCCCGCCGCTTATCTCCCTCCATCCTGCTGTTACCGAAAATTCTGCTGCTGCTGCTTTTGTGTTCCATTGGTGTTCCTGTTAATGCGGTTACTGCTGTATGTTCGTTTCTGTAACCTGCTGCTGAACGTCTTCTTCGTAATGCTGAGGCTGCAGCCGGTGAGAGCCAGCAGAGGCTCCTCGAGATCGACGTGCATGCCTCGTAGGCACCACACTGCACTGATGCGCTTTCGGCTTGGAGTTAGTTGGGATCGATGTCAATGTCTCGAGGTTTGCGAGGCATCCAGGGCGTGAGCCCAGCCAGATCCGAGTGCACGCATGTGCCGACGGATGGAGTTTGCGAGGGGGGCGCCGTAAAGATGAATGATCCACGTCCTAATGGAATGCCCAGTTTACAGGCCCTTGCGGGAGGCAATGAACTTTGATTTTGAGGAAGAGTCTCTGGTAGAGGTCATGACGAACTAACATGGACCAGGCGAAATATGGTGAGCTTCTGGCGCTAATCCACAAGCGTGAAGGGACGACATTCTCACGAATCGGGCGTAGATTTCTTTCCTTCACCTAGTTGACTTGTTCTTTGTGCGCCCCTTGACGTAAATCTGTTGTGGGGGAACGCATGTCAGTAATGGCCATACGGCCAGTACAACATATAACATACATACATATATACATACACAAGGGTGATGGTGACGGGATGCATCGTAACGCGCGCGTGAAGTAGCTTAGTGCGTGCACGCTTAGGCGACGTTCGCTTTCTTATGCACTCACGACCTGGCCTCGCGAGGCCTTTTACGAGCGATCGCTCGTAAACGTAATGGCGTGAATGACAACGCTATCAGTGCCGCTATCTTGGGGCGGGTTTGCCGACGCAATTTTTTTGAAAAAGTCCGATTTCCGACGAAATTTCCTGGGGTCATCAAATCGTCGGACGGAAGAAAGGCGCGAAGGCGCGGCGCCGTTTAAGCTAAAAAATCGTCGCGGGACCATGGGGGGGGGGTAGGGAAGTTATTTCCTGAACACATCCTATGAAATTGTTTTTGGACCCCCCAAACCGACCGACCGACCCTGCCGTACAGTTCCGGAGCAGAAGTCTGCCGTACATCCTCAAATCTTCCGTCACCAAATCGAACCGGAAAAACGCCTGTTGGCTCCTTTATGCATTTTCTATTTATTCCAATTAATATAGGAGCGAACGCACGCATCGCAACTTGTCGTCAGTGGCGCCACACCCCCTCGGCCCATCCCCATCCGGAGGCGGGCAATAAACGCACGTTCTCGCAGGTTTTCCGCGCCACATTAAATACTTCATCGGCGTGGCCATGGCGTGACCGTTGCGCAGTGCACAGAGGCCAAGTTAAGTGTCTGTACGTCAGGACGCACGCCCTTCACCCCAACCCCACAAAAGCAAAGTCTTGGCCCGACCAGGGCCTGAATCTCGTTCATTGGGAATGCGTTCAGAGTACCGTTGAAGCAAAACGCCTTGATGTCCGAGCAGGGCCTGGGAACCTTGCCTCTCCGAAGTCAGCGCGCGCTTTTACACGCCGTGAACCCTGCAGCTGGCCCGGCCCCCACCGACGGCTCCCACGCCCGCCGTGGACCCTGCCTCGGCTACCCCTGCCACGCCTTCCCCTGGCTTGACCATGCGGCTCATCTGCCCCAGAATCGGGCGGTGCAGCGGGCCCAGCGGCCGGCTCGTTGGCGGGCTCAGCACCCGGCTCGGTGGCATTGGCACCTTCCCCGGCATCCTGGCCAGCACTGCCGTCACCCCCAATCAGTAACCCCCAACCAGTCACCCCCAACTAGTCACCCCCAACCAGATTTGCCCAAAACTTTGAAGCGGCCTCCCCCAGAACATTGGCCCCGCGTTTCTCCAGCATTTTGGGGCGGCGCAGTCGGTCCCTCATAGTCGTCATCAGACACAAGGTCAGTGACGGCCTCTGGTTGCACCGGCGCAGGGTTGGCCGGCGGGCCCGCCGGTCGGTTGTCCCCAAGCGCTCCGGCTGGTTCCCTGGCTGGCGGCCTAGCGAAAAAACGTTTCGCCTGGACGCGTTCCTGTTGTAGCGACCTTTTCTGCTTGCAATCTATGCTGTTGAAGTGCGCGGCCCACATGTGAGAAGGGGTGTTCGCAGGAAGACACTTGCCGCAACCCTCCCGACATGGAACTAGTTGAGGAGTCTTTGCGGCACTTCCAGATGCATCATTTTTGTCTTCTATATTGTCACGATCTCGTTTGCTCAGCTGGGAGTCGTCAGCATTCATCTTTGCGGGGATGGGCTATCGCCATAGGGATGCCTCAGGTAGGTGACCGACGCATTAAGTCTATGACTTGTCTGAATAGCGCAAATGAAAGAGCTCAATGAGAGGAATCGTTTCATCTAATTTTCAGCTCAGAACTCGCAACATGGAAGAAGTTTCAGAAGGGTCCTCCGAAACCTCCCAGGCCCCCGACCCCGACCGACCGACCGCTGCCGTACGCCAAACTTTGGAGAAGCCGTACGTATTATTCCGTGAGCCAATCCAAGCAATTTTTTAATATTATTAAAGGCCTTAATTTGTACAAAGTAAGTCAGGATATGCTCAGTTATTCTGCTTTCTACCCCCCCCCCTGGCGGGACAGACGAAAATAATTTTAGGAAAACAGTTGAGAGCGAGCCCGTCGTTTGTGGGGCATCGAGGACAAATGACTTTCGCTGATGCTGTTGGTGGCAAGGAAAGCCGGCGTGCAAATTTGAGCGGAGCTTGGGCTGCTGGGCGTTATGTGAGTTTGAAGGCGTCGTCCGGAGGTAATCGCCACCCCGTACATCCTATCAAACGAAAATTTTGAGCTTTTTTACGTCAAAACGTCGATCGGCCCGAAGGCTCCAGAAGTAAGATAGCGGCACTGAACGCTATACTTTCAATAATTGAAGTTCTAACAAGCTACTGCTGCAACAAAGGATCGCCATGCCTGAAGATGCTGTGTATTGCGGCAAATAATAACAGATAATACCATATCGTTGCATTACAGTTAGACGTACGTTTGACAACTTACACGGTTCGTTGTTGACGCGAGAATGATTACAATGCAACGCGGTCGTGGCCCAACGCACTCTAATACGCTCCTAACACAGGTCACCCGTGTCATATATACGTAGTGCGGCGACACACTACGTACTGGAGGCGGGGTTACACGCACTAGATAGGGATGGACGATGGAGATACCCCAACTTCGTTAACTTGGGAACCGTAGCCCTACATACATCCAACTAACATACATACGTACATTATTAGACATGCAAGCAATCAGCGAAGGTCAGAGCAATGCGTCTCGGATAACGCCGCGGCCCCCCCACGCACATCTGAGCCAACGTATGGGAACAACCCGCCGGCATTTACTGTTGTAACGTACACCGCAAGAAGGCACGCATTGTGCGTAGTCGTGCATATGTAATGTATGTAACCGTTACAAGGTGGACCCGTATCCGACCGGGTGTTCCAACGGGCCCACATAGCTCGTAGGTGCCTCGTCTCATCAACCCCTACCAATCAAGGACTGCATATATATGTTCGTTGTCGTTCACATACCACAAAAAAACTCTTGCCGCCGCCAAAAAACAACGCTTCAGCAGCTGAATATATGATGTTTATCACGTTGCGTGTCTTCTTGCTTACATTATATGAATAACGCCTACTCGTCCACACAACTTTATTTGATGTACATACATATCCATCCATCCCACACGCACTGGCTCTGGATCTATCACCCCGATGGTGATAACAATGGGCTTACTTGGTGCTCCATCCAGTGATCCTCAATCGCCCATGCGTGATTACGTGGAGATGATGATGTCCCTGCACATACACGCAATACATCAAAATATATGTAGATGATGATGTAACGTAACGACGGAACCAGACATAACTAATGGAGGGATGGATAGTAATAACTACGTTACCAAATGTTTATTACACACACAGGGCAAACAGCATTCTTCTATATGAAATTACAATAACAGTGTTTATGAAATAATAAACAAGTAAGGATGGACCCGCTTCCTTGAAGCCGGAAAAGGCGCCATCCGTCCCCCCCCTGGCCCCTACAATCCGTACAGGCCGCTTGCTTTAAAAACGGAAACTGCGTGTGTTACCGCGCAAGAGTGTGAGAGAGTGAAGGGGTGCCATTGAGGGTGTCGTTGATATTGGAGGTAGGTGGATCGGCGTGCATAGATTGGTAAAGCTCAACGAAGCAGGTAGGGTAGCCCGGAAACCAACCTGCAGTACGCACCGCCAACGGCGGTCACCGCATCTGCTTTATCAACTCGCCTTGCGCTGATACTCTAACACTAACTCTGCAGGACGTGTCTGCGTGACTTGTCGGGGTTGTGGTTGGCTGGATAGTTGCGGGGCTTCAGCCCCGGCTTGAGCCTGTGCTTGGTTGCGCTCTTTTGTAGGGCGCTTGACCCCGGGCTTGCGGAGGGTCTTAGTTGCGGGGCTTCAGCCCCGGCGGCTTGAGCCTGTGCTTGGTTGCGCTCTTTTGTGGGGCGCTTGACCCCGGGCTTTCGGAGGGTCTTAGTTGCGGGGCTTCAGCCCCGGCTTGAGCCTGTGCTTGGTTGCGCTCTTTGTGGGGCGCTTGACCCCGGGCTTTCGGAGGGTCTTAGTTGCGGGGCTTCAGCCCCGGCTTGAGCCTGTGCTTGGTTGCGCTCTTTTGTGGGGCGCTTGACCCCGGGCTTGCGGAGGGTCTATCTTAGTTGCGGGGTTTCAGCCCCGGCTTGATGTAACTTCTTAGATATAGCACTCAAACCACTGCTCAAGCCGACCCCCCAAGATAGACTCAACATGCAAGGTCAAGTTAGTCAAGTGCTTCTCAAGAGCTCCTCAAGATGGCCCGTTCCCCCTGTGATAGCGCTAGACGCCTCTGCACTACCACATCCGTCTGTCAAGCAGATATCAACAAGCAAGCTTAAAGCATTCTTGTTTTGACGTGTTTGGTCCGGCAAGCATGCAGCCCTTCAGTTGCACGCCCGCAGCAGACGTGCGTGAACCTCTAACGTTGCCATTATTAATAGTTACATACCTAGCAAATATCAGGCAGAAACAGGGTGCGAAAAGCCCGCGGTGAGACTTCGGCCATCGGAACCGTAGAACTCGTTGGTACTCAGTATGCTATCCCTTTGCATCTTAAAATTTAGATTCAATACGTATTGTTAAATTGTATACATCTTGATGTTCAAACATCAGAACACTATGAAAGTTTAGCACGCGCCGCCCGTTCACAAGCCAGTTACTAAGCGTGCGGCACCTGTTGCAACAAATGTGATCGCGAGGCCCGTTGGTTTAACGTTGACCTGGGTTCATGAAGACCGCGGAGCCAGCTTTACTTTGACTTTGTGCGCACACAACTTTTGTCAGCCAAACCAAAGATACCTTGCAATAGAGAACAATTGATATGAAAAACCTCACGAATTAGGTTAGTGGATAATGAACGTTTTGCCGTTACCCACGCACGGCGCACGGCGGACAACAGGGGCAAATCGGGGGGGGGGGGGCGGGGGCCCCGCCCCGAACGCGCTTCGCGCTGGGGCCACACCCAAAATTATAAATGTACAAAAACACATATTTTTCAGGGGCTTAGTGAACACCACAACGTTGCTATTATATTATATTATATTAAATTAAATTATATTATATTAAATTAAATTACATTATATTATATTATATTATATTATATTATATTATAGTATAGTATAGTATATTTATATTATATTTATATTATATTTATATTATATTATATTATATTATATTATATTATATTATGTAATGTTATGTTGTGTTATATTATATTATGTTATATGAATTATACTATATTATATTAATTATACTATATAATATTTTGTTTTATTAAACAAATAGAAAGTAGGAGCGCTGGCACATACTTACTTGAAGAAATAAAAACAACCTCCAGGATACGGGCGCAAAGCTGAAAAAGAGAAGACTTTTCCAGTCCACGTGTTGCCGAATTTGTCGAATGCGCTGCAGGACAAATTGTCGGAGCACCACTGCCAGATGTCTTTGAAGCATGTCTCATTTAAGGTGCGAGCTGGAGGGACTGTGACAGTATTGACTGCCACATCTGACATGACGTTGAAGTAAGGCATATCTGGGCACACTGCGTGCGTGGACACATAAGGCAGCAAACGATTGGTTGGTTCTCAGGAACGGGGTGGTTCCCTGGTAGTGTGGACACGGGGAGTGTTTCGGTGCACTTGGGGAGCCTGTCCGGAGTAATAATGATAGTAAGAATAGTAACTTGCGAGGCTCGGGGGGGGGGGGAGATGTTTCATTAAATCTTATTCTTTGCGGGGTGCCCTTAAGAATATATATGTTTCGCACTTTGCGGCGCTGAGGTATAGTATAAATCCTCTGCAAGTAATTAGCGTCAGTGCGATATTATAAACTGAGTTTCGTTCATACCGCAACGAATGATGACAAGTAGGGTGTCGGCTTCCTTGAAGCCGGAAAAAGGGCGGGGCCCCCTACTATCCGTACAGGCCGCTTGCTTTACAACGGAAACTCTGTTACCGCGCAATAATGTGAGAGAGTGAAGGGTGCCATTGAGGGTGTCGTTGATGTTGAAGGTGGATCGGCGTGCATATATTTAGCAAGCTCAAGCAGGTAGGGTAGACCCGAAACCAACCTGCCTGCCTGCAGTATGTACGCGCCGTTGGCGGCGGTCACCGCATCTGCATTAGTATCTTAACGCTAGACGCGTCTCGCACTACCACATGCGTCTGTCAAGCAGATATCATAAAATAAAGCAGGCCTGAAGCATTATTGTTTTGCCGTGAAACTGTAGTTGTTTGGTCCGTCGGCAAGCAGGCAGCCCTTTAGTTGCACGCACGCAGCAGACGTGAACCTCTATCCCCACACACGGCACACGGTGTAGTATCGTGGGTATTACCATAAGATGTTTAACATGGACATCTGCCGATCGGTCCATTATTCAAGGCGTGATACAACACACGGCACACGGCACACGGCACACGGACATGGGCAATCCAAGGGGGCGGGGCCGAACACGCACGCTGCACGCTGGGGCCCCGCCCAAAAAATGATCAGGACGAACACTCACGCTCAATAAGCTCGCTCGCTCGCATGCATGACTCACTGGGCTTTAAGTAGCTGCAAGCTCCCGGCACATTGTTCTCAATTACAGCGCCCACCGTGTAGCCACCGTCCAAGTTCCAGGAGGTGCAGCGCGGCTCGAACCTGCATGCACACAGATATGCGAAATGAACGAAACAGCTACCAGATTTACCATGCATGCATGGGCCTCAGCAGCAGCAGCAGATTGCAAGACCCTAAGTGGATTCCTATTCAATGGAAATTATAATCGGTATAAACAGCAGGACATAAATACCCGCATGCATGCCCACTGGCAAAGAACACATAGCCAACTTGATATGTAGCCAGCCACAAACTCCAACCATCCAGTCCAACTACTGCAGTACTGAAGCTCACCCAGGTGGCAGCGATTGGACTGTTACAACGAACACCGAGCCAATCTACGTAGTACCTCAACCAAAAATGACGAACAAAGCCGATTACCGTATTAAGCCGATCCCACTAGAAAGAAGACTGGAGGTACGTACGTTGGCGCGTCTATCATGTTTTTTTAATATCATTATTATTATTATTTTTTATTTATCGCTCGGCCCGCGGCGTGCGTGGGCCTCCACCCGTTCCGACACCGATATGCAGTCAGCCGACGGGAGGTACGAAGCCGAGGCAGCAAACATGCAACGTACGAACTAAAAGTAAATAAAGCGAACTTGCCCGCCGTACCCACGCACGCCGTGTGCGTGTGCGTGTGCGTGTGCGTGTGCGTGTGCGTGTGCGTGTGCGTGTGCGTGTGCGTGTGCGTGTGCGTGTGCGTGTGCGTGTGCGTGTGCGTGTGCGTGTGCGTGTGCGTGTGCGTGTGCGTGTGCGTGTGCGTGTGCGTGTGGCGTGTGCGTGTGCGTGTGCGTGTGCGTGTGCGTGTGCGTGTGCGTGTGCGTGTGCGTGTGCGTGTGCGTGTGCGTGTGCGTGTGCGTGTGCGTGTGCGTGTGCGTGTGCGTGTGGCGTGTGCGTGTGCGTGTGCGTGTGCGTGTGCGTGTGCGTGTGCGTGTGCGTGTGCGTGTGCGTGTGCGTGTGCGTGTGCGTGTGCGTGTGCGTGTGCGTGTGCGTGTGCGTGTGCGTGTGCGTGTGCGTGTGCGTGTGCGTGTGCGTGTGCGTGTGGCGTGTGCGTGTGCGTGTGCGTGTGCGTGTGCGTGTGCGTGTGCGTGTGCGTGTGCGTGTGCGTGTGCGTGTGCGTGTGCGTGTGCGTGTGCGTGTGCGTGTGCGTGTGCGTGTGCGTGTGCGTGTGCGTGTGCGTGTGCGTGTGCGTGTGCGTGCTACTGGCGGTATGCCTATGGATCGGAGCGATGCAGCCCATGCATGTACTGCATGTATGGCGCGTGTCGCACAACTGTACTCACCCCCAATGTACGTACCGTGCGTGACTGGAGGGAGTACGTAGCTATAGTGGGCGCGTGCATGCATGTATGCATATATCGAATAATGCATGGCTGGGAGGGTGCGTGCGTGGTGTGCGCGCGGCGTCCTCTACATCTTTTTGGGTGCATGGTTCGTTCTTATATGTAGATACATGCGCGACTCCGTTACTATCTGGGCCCGTACGTTGGAACGCCCGGATGGGGATGGTCCTGTATTGGTAACCTTGCTTTACTATCGGTACTGATACATAAACACACATATTTATTATATGTATTATACGCACGTATACATGTGTGTACCTGCAGAATTCGGCAGCATCCGCTGCGCTGCCGCGAGATCCGGAGGCAAAACCGGCGACTCCGCCCACGATCGAGTAGACTACATCCTCGACAGTTGCGTACGGAGGCTTGTCCGGGCAGCTTGCTGTACATACGTAGGGGCAAGATAAATGGACGGACGGATTCACTCGTTAGTTGGACAGTAGCGCTAGCTAAGTCACGTGTGTAGCAGGCAGGTAGGGAGGCAATAATTAAATGGATGGATGGATGGATGGATGGTGGCAATCAAGCAAGGACTGGAGGTAGCTAATAACTATCTAGCTGCACCGACAAAAGGTATGGCCGGGCATGTACCATGGAGGAGGGGCGCAACAGACAGGGAAGTAAGCAATTAAGCAAGCAGTAGCGGGCCGTGCCGCGTCCGCTGCTGTGAATTTTGCGCCCGCGTGCGTATTGATGATACATACTATTTAGGATTAGCCGCCCCGAACGCATGCCATTTCCGAACGCATGCCTTCTCCGATGTCGTCGGCGGCCACCCGCCGATGATTACCTAGCGGCGCGGCGGCGTGTATGTATCCTCGCTTCGCTTGGCCGGAACTGCTGGCGTCCCACATGCTCGCTCCTATCTGGTATCGATCATTCTTACCGTGCTGCAAGTGTTCCTTAGTCTATACTCATTGCCGTGATAAACAACAAACGAATGGCTTCGTTCGTATCTATGTGCATCGCGCGCTTTCGCTCGGACCGCTCGGACGCTCGTTTCGTAGCGGCAACGAATTTCCTTGATACCGACCATCCGGCTTTCGCAAACCCAAGATGGCACAGGACAATTTCATGCCGGTACACATGGTTTATGAAGTAATGCAGCTAGTCGATTGCTTGCTAACTTACCGTCAGCGAAGATGCTGCGGCCAGGGACAGCTGACAGCACAACTGTCAAAGCCAGCAAGAACTTCATCAATGTCATTTTGTTGTTAAAAATGCAAAACTTGTAGTCCCAACGAGCAGTCAGCTCCAAGCCTGTGACACCAATTGACTTACTTATTCAAGGAGACACACTGATGGGACGTAATCAGCTGACGCAAACATCCGCCAAGACCTGCGTCCTCCCATATAAAGAACAGCAGATGGCGCTTATGACCAGTTTTATGACGATTGCGTAATCAGTTTCGACAATGGGCAGTACGATCGTCCACTACTGAGGATTCGACGTGGCGGGCGCGTGCCTTCGTACTAGCACAACACCAAAGCTGATTATATAGATCTTATGTGCATCAGTGTTTGCAACGATATCCTAACAATACTTGAGCTGCAGGACAGTTATGAGTAACATATGGTAGTGCTTCGTTCAGGCAGCGGTCACGGGTTCGGCGTACTGAGGGTTGCTGACGAAAAAATGACAGTTGAAAGTACTTCGTTACTGTGTCAGTCAGCCCTTGGTTAATGGTAACAACTTATAATATCAAGTTCACAAAGACTAATATCCGATGAGAGGTCAGTGGCCATACTATCCTTGTATATTGTGATGACTGACACAGTACGTACTTACTTCCGATGGGATGGTGATAGGATGGGTGTATGGCCATCGCATTTTTATCAAAACTACTAAGTCTTTCTATGTAACCCTGATATAAAAGACTCAGGACTATCACACCTTATTGCGCATCGTCCCATTGTAGGATAAAGCTTTTACGATTATTTTGATATGTCAAGTGAAGCGCTAATTTTCCCATGGACGAAATTTTTCTGAGAAAAAAGAGCAAGTTCGACAGTGCACATCGTTTGCGCATCGATAAGAATGGAATCCATCCATCCACAGAAAAGGAAATTTAATGTTCATATCATTGTTTAATTATATGTTGGCCCTCCTTGAAAGCGAGTGTGGACAGTACAAATGTGCAGGACAACGAAATCGACCTGACCGGCGGTATTCCCGCTCCAAGTAAGCTGAATGATGACTGCCGATAAGTTGCACTACTGTGCTCGGACGGACCCCCTATCTAAGCCATACCAAGCGCGGCCACCCCCCCGGCCTCGCGCAGCCGCCGCTTAGTTACGAACGAGTGAGCACAATGTATGTATGCACTCTTGGACATGCTGAGCGCGCCAACCGGGGCCAACCGGCGCGCCGGTCGTGAGCATGCTCACGAGCCGGCAGGTCGTGAGCATGCTCACACCTCGGCTCTCTGCTCCGCACGCAAACCGCCATGCTCTCGTACCCAAACGGTACATCGCGTGAAATTATAAGGTTTCATGCCTTTAGGTCCACCATCGCTCGGGGCCCTCAATGAAAGCTTCCAACGGCCAGCCGGTCGTGAGCATGGTCGGGGTGTTGCACCTACCCATGCTCAGCTCTACATGGTATGTAGCCGGATGCACGCACCGACTCGCCCCCAGCTATGGTCCTGCTGGCTCTGTATGTAACCGCAGATCGGTCGCCAACTCAACCCCCGCCAGGCACTGTACGGCATTTTATGACCACCATACCGCCGTACGGCATTTGACGAGCTCAGCCAGCTGTGCGCCGTTGTATGTATGTCGGGAGTGACAAGGCGGCCAGGGGGCGCGTATGGGCCCGAGGTACGAGTTTGATGGGCGGGGAGGTCCGCAGCTGCGGCCTAGGCCGCAAAGCACACTACCGACGTCCAAGCTCCAAGGGCCACTGAGCACAGCCCGCCATGCGCACAGGCGCGCCGGTCACGGGCGTGCTCAGGGTATTACAGGGCCGTGTGTGGCGGCGGCGGGCCGGTCTGCCGGCCCAACCATTGCATATGGCACCTGTCCCCGGAATTGCAAAGCTGTCGCCAGCATTTTCCCGCAGCACACAAATGTATGATGTGTCGTGTGGATATTTTTACCTGGTCACAACGCAGCGCTGCAACATGTGCATGCAGCGGGATTGGCAGGCCCTCTTGATTGATGAATGGTGGTGAAAACCACCGCTTGTGGCAGTACCTGCTGCACTAGCCGAAGCACCCCAGCCGGCATTAAGGGCATATTCCAAAGTTGCTAATGCCCCGCAACATCCATCCAGTAAGAGTTGGGAACGAGGTTGATCTTTGGTAAAGAGGGTGCGGGGTGTGCACTTGTAGAGCCTATCAGGTGCGCCAAAATGGCGTGGCTGGTTTCGTTTTTTACAGTATGCGACGACAGCGCCACTCTGCGTGGGAAAAAAGGGGGGTTTGGATCTGCCGTAAAGTAAACCGTAAAATGGTGGCGGTTTTACGGTCGGAGACAGACTTGCCGTAAAGCGCGACAAGGAATACGGAGACATTTTACGGACTGAGTTTACGGAGGGATATTACGGGGACCCGCGCCCCACATTACGGCGGCGGTTCGAACCCCCGTCCCCCGGCCCTCACCGCCGTGTGAATAGGCGGGTCTTCCAGGAGAGGCAATCAATCCTGGCGCGCTGGTAACCTGGTGTGGTGGCCGGTATGGCTGCATGATCCCCCCGCGGGTGAACGAAGGAGGATGCGTGCGCAGTCCTTGGAAGGGGTTGACAAGACGAGGTACCTACAGCACCTACGAGCTATCTGGGCCCGTTGGAACACCCGGTCGGCGGGATACGGGTCCACCTTGTGACGGTTACATTATTACGGCGACGCGCACCCCACATCGGGACCCGCACCCCACATCGTTAACGGCCATGTCTTGAGTTTCTTCTTTGCCACTTGAGCCCTTACTTCTTGGGCCACTCTTGAGCCCGGGTTGAGCTGTACTTCAGCATTATCTGAGGAGTTGATGAAACCAAGAACCCAAAACTCAAGGCTCTGGCCCAACAAGTACAAATAGTTAACGACAAAAATGCAAACAACGACAAACAATGCACAAACAACGACAAGCAATGCAAACAACGGCAAAAGGCCTTCGTTTTGCGGGCGAAACCGTGCCACGGCCGCGTTCGCGACATGGCTTCGTTCGACCTTTCGTTTTGTAACGAAGGCCTTCGTTATAAAACGATATTGTGTCCTTCGCTTTGGAACGAAGGCCTTCGTTCGAAAACTGAAGGTCTTCGTTATGACGGGGAAAACGAGGGCAAAACGAACGAAGCGAAAACGAAGGCTCGGCGTTCCCAGAGTGCAGTGCACCGAAACAGTCCCCGCCGGGCCCACACTACCAGGGAACCACCCGCTTCTTGAGCGCCAACCACGGCTAGGGATAAAGCCCACTCATGGGGAGTTAGCCACAAGGGCGCCCCTATTATTAGTGAACCACGGACGAACGGCGCAACCTCCTCTGAAACCCGTGCACCCACGCAGCAGGCCTTGGCATCATACATTACTACTGCATAGTCTGCGTCTGCCCTTCAGGCCGCAATTGTTGAAGGGCTGCTCAGCAGTACGTGGTCGTCGGCCATCTTCGGGCTGGTGAGCGAGGTGGAAGCTGTCTGGCGCCGTGCCCTGGAGGAACGGGTACGTCCTGGGTGCGTCCTCCGGTCTGTACTGTCCAGTTTTCGGTGTGCCTATCGTGGCAGCCTGGGTTTTGAAGTATTCATGTACGGCATCAGGGATGGATTCGGGTTCTGTGCAAACTCTCCCCGAGGTGGGATGTCTTACCGCGGGCAGCCCTCGTTCAAGCTCATCCTTGCTGAATATGGCTTGATTGGTGGGCTCGTCGTCGTGGCCGAGATGCAACCGGATGTTGGCGGCGGCGTTTCGCAGCAGCAATGTTTTTCTTGCGCTCGATGGTCAGTGCTTGCCTTATCTGGGTGCCAATTCGACGAATTGAGTCGCGAAGGCATACACCAGGGCGGCGAGTTGCGTCCGCGGGTGCGTGTCCCGCGGTTGTCTGTCTGGGGTCGGCTCCCTCCACGGTCGTTCCATTGTGTTCGACTGGTTGAGGCTCCAAACAAGTCTGGTTTCGCACTTCTGCTTCGTATTGGTGTTTAAGCTGCTCATGTTCCCGGTGCAGACTCGACTATGCAGACGTTGCATGCATCTGCTGACTGTGCGCTTAGGGTGTATTTTTCCCGTGTTAGGTGGCTTCTGCGGGCACATATCAAATAGGATGGCAAGCCTTTTGTTGAGGGTCACTTGCAGCATCGCGGCCGCAACGTCCACGTTGGTCCTCTCCGCGCTCTCAAGGGATCGCAGCGTCGACGACATGAGATGTGTCGCCGTTGTGTTGTTGGGGTCAGCGGTGTGTTTCGCCAGGCCGTTCTCAATCTCGCGGACTGCGGGGCGTAGATAATCGTGAAGCGCAGCGATGTCGGATGTGAGTAGTGTGGCGTCCATGCGTGTCTGTGCAGCGCGGATCGTGGCACGTGAGCGAGACCGGCAAGATGACGTTCTTCCATTTTGCATCAGCGTGGTCTTCGGCTTCTTGGGTGGCGCACGTGGGTTTTTCGGCGTCCCACAGGCGGATTTCATCAGTTGGTAGCCGGGTGTGCACGGGCCTGTGGTCGAATTGGCCGGCAGCCACGGATACACTACTATACGCCAGGGTTTTATTCGTACTGACTGTGGTTTGAAGTTTTACGCTGAGCTGTGTCGCGGGGCACAGCAGGATGTCGTCTATCCGGCTGCTGTGTATGCGGTGTCCGTCGGCACACCGGTCGAAGGACATTTGGCGGGTGAGTTGATTCTCAGGTGCGGGCCTGAGCGCGTTTTCCGTGACGAACTTGGCGTGTAGCCGGTCGGCGCTATCAAGCACGCCGGTACTCCTTTCTTCTGCTGCTCCAACCGCGTTGAAATCCCCGGCCAGCTGACTTGGAGTTGCTGGGTATGAGTGTTTTGTTCAATTAAGTACCGTGCGTGCTTGGCCCTGTCTGGGTCTACAGGTGCGGCATGCATGGCTAGCTGCCAAGTGCCAACGTGTTGTGCATCTGTGTCGTAATGGCACTGTGTATGTTTAGCCTTGCTCTGTGGAGGCGGGCGGACACATTTGACTTGTGTGTATGGACATGAGGGTGCGGCTTACTTGCCATTTGGAGCGAGGAGGCTGTGAAGGCGGTAGCAGTACACTGGAGGGCAAGCTAGATAGCCACTCTGTAACAACACACCATTGGATACTCTTGCCCCCCTGCCTACGGTTTGCACACGGCAAACTGCGTGTACATGGCCACCAAATTTACACGAGGTGTATAGCCGGGCCGTGTTGACACATCTAGTGTATATCCAGGCCATGTTAACACGGCCAGTATATATCCAGGCCATGTTAACACGGCCCGTGTATATCCAGGCCATGTTGACACGATGGGATATATCCTAGTGTCAACACGCACCGGATATATTTGACCGTGTCTACACCCTCGGATAATAGCCTATCCGGGTATTTTTGCATACACGGCCGTGTGATACACAGTCGTGACACTGAGTATACACGGCCTCCAAAATTACAGACGAGCACGACGTGCTCTCCGTTTGCCTTAGCTACTTTCAGCACCGTTCTGCAGTGCGCATATATGGCATTCCGGGTGCTGATGTCTTCTGGGCAGTAGATCCCAAGGATGTTGAGGGGCGTGCTCATGGGGGTGGAGATCTTGCAATGACACAGGTGGCCTTGTAGCGGGGCCGGCGGCTGGACATTAGTGACGTTGCCTGAGCGTCTGTAGCGGCCGCTAATCGCCACTGCGACGCCTGCGGAATACCGCGCCTTTCCGGCACTACGCGGTTTAGAGCTGCAGTGAAGTCGGTAGCCCTGCGGTTCCCTGCGCAGGGCATCTTTAATCCACGCTGTACGGTTTCCGGTTTTCGTTTCTGTCAGGACAAGGATGTCTGCATCCCAAGTTCTTAGGTTGCAAATCGTACTGAGAAGGTTGGTTGCCAGACCTCGTACGTTGTGTGTGACGATGTGGGCGTACCGGCGTTCGGTCTCGGGGGTTGAACTGATGGGTGTCGGGGGTGGCGCGCTGCCTTCGTCGCACACTGGCATGACAGATGGTCTAGCGCGTTGCGTGCTGCCGTTGTTTTCCGTCTGTGCGGCGGTTTTGCTCGTGTCCGTGGTATCACGAGCCGCGTCCGGGTCTGGGTGTTGTCGCTTGTTCGCCTTGCGCCGGAGGAGGTCTACGACCGTGGGCGGTTTACGTCGTTTCGCGCCAGCTTCTTCGCGCTGCTGGTCTTGCCTGTCTCGCTTTCGCGTCGTCGGCGGGGCCCCGGGCGGGGCACGTGTTGCTTTGGACCTGTGTTGGTATGTGGCATCGGCACGTGGACCGTCACATGCAGGAGGATTACCAACATCGGTCCGTCTACCCCTCTCGTTCACTTGGGCGTCAACGGGGGCGCAGTTTGCGGTTTCCCTGACTGTCTGCACATCGGCCTGGCGGCCTGGGGGACGGTACGGCTCATGCGGGCCCGCTGTGTCATAAGGCGGGGTCGTTGCCGGCGACATCGGCTCAAGGTTATGCCCGTTGTCGGGTGCCGCCGTCGTGTGCGACGGTCGCCAAGTTTCGGGTGGCTGGAGTTCTCGCAGATCGACGTGCGTTTGGACGGTGGAGCTATTGTGTCGCATTTCCAGGTAGTACACGGCACCCCGACCTCGGGGCCAACCTGTCGTAATCCTTTCCGGTCCGGGCCACGCAGGCTGGCTATCTTAAGTTCTGTACAGAACTTTTGGGGAAAATCGTGAAAGCTGCAGAACTTTTGGCCCTCCTTAGAATTTGCTATATAGAACTTTTGGGAGCTGAAGGCATCATTTCTTCTGTCTAGTTATAGGAATCTCAGGTGCATGTGACAAGAAGTTCTGTACCCTGGGGCTAATCCGTGCGGTGGTGGATGTGTATTTGGACCAGGTACGTATCTTGATATAGTTGCGGTACGAAGGTTTCACCAATGTGTGTTGCCGATCCACGGCATACCGTCGGCGGGGCTTATCACACGCCAGGAAGATTTGGAGGTTTCCCGGACCAAAAGTTCTTTCGGCCTCAGAACTATTTTGCTGCCCAGGACAAGGAAGTTCTTTGGTCACAGAAGTCCGCCTGGAGGAAGATAGCCAGCCTGGTCCGGGCTCCATAGAGTCGATCGTGTACCAGGCCCCTTGGTGGTACCGGACGGCGATTGCGTGAGATGGGTTTTCAAGGTGCACCGCGAAGCCCCAGTCGCGCGTGTGCGGGGGCAGGTGTTCAAGCAGAGTGTCCAGTCGGTCGTTGGGGCCTAGAGTGAGTCCGCTGGCCACCGTCGCGACGTGATGGTCGGAGAGGATTTCTCCGTTCGGTTTCTGTACGACAGCGCCGTATCGCATATAGTGGTTCAGCACAATCGTTGAGAAGAAGCCCGTGCGTTGGTCAAATCCTCCTTTCCATAGGTTTGCTACGCCTGTTTTCCGTGCCTCCACGAGGTGCGCGTACATTACACGGCAGTATCCTAGTACATGCCCGGGGGTAATATGCGGGCCACCCATCAGGTTGTTAATGGCGTGCACCATGCACATCTGCGCCTTCTGTTTTTCATGGTATGGTTCGCGAGTGGTTTGGCCGCGAGGGCGTCCCGTGGGTGGCCATGTTATAGTGCTGCCAGGGTTCGGTGTGGTGTTGGTCCCACTGATCGTGGTGTCGTCTGCGGTCGCGCCCGGGGGTCCTCTGCACGTTATATTGTCGGTTGGTATTAAATTGCTACAGGGATCCAGTTCAGCCCATATCAGCACCGCCAGGGGTGTGAGGAGGCAGGCTTCTAGTTGTCCTGTGGCGTTGCGGGCTGACACCACCGCACCTATGGTTGTACAGGCATAAATTGCTGAGCGGGCCCAGGCCGTGGCGTGGGGGAAGGTTCGTAGGCCTTTTATAATTGTTGGTATGGCGCCAGTGATTGGCAGCGCTGTCGGTTCTGCTGTCGTCAGTTGCCAGCACAACCTCGTCAGGGCCGTCGCAGCCACTGTGGTCCTTGGGGCTGCGTTCGGATTTCGCCGTAGCCATCGGGTCAGGTGCAGGCCCCTCGCCAGCTGTTGAGTGCCCGTTTTAGCGATAGCGAGGGTCCAGGGAATTAAGATGGTGTTCATTAGGTAGTGTAGCACCCGAATAAGGCACGCGGTCAGCACGATGAGACCCAGGGTTTCGTGGAGAGGACTAAGAATGGCCGTGTAGGCCAGAGGGCCAAGGGATGCGGTCGCCAGGAGGCCCGTATTTGCAATGTGGCTGATCCGCACATCGAGCGGCCTTGTGCTTTTAGTGGCGCGGAGGATACACCGTTTCAGTACCCACATGCCCAGGGCGGCGATACAGTAGCTGATTGAGGTTGCACAGTAGGTCACTACGTGGATGGCGTGTAGCGTATGGTATGAGACGAAGGTAGGGTTCGGTGGTACCCGGTCCTAATCATACCCAGAATGTTCCGTGTGGTCGTGGGAGGGTTGGTGCGGATAGTGCTCTGCAGGGCTGGTGTGGTGTCATGTGTTGCTGCACAGGCCGCTCGGGCGGGCAGTTGTACTAGGATCTTTTTTGATGTCCGTGAGAGGACGCATGGGCCAGGCCTCCTGTTCCAGGTTGGGGGTTGGCTCGACGACGGGTCGGCGTGCGTCCTAGCTTCAGGCTCCCGGGTCCCTTTGAACCCATCGCAGCTGTAAGTTTTCCCTTGCGCATAATGGTCGAGAAGAGGTCTTGTGGTACCAAGGCCGTCATCCATTATCCGGTCACGGTAGGGACAGCTGTTATCGGTCGTGCGTTCCGTGGGGCTGTGCAGTTCAGGCCGCAGCAGGGTATTGCTGTCCGCCGTGCATTGCGTGCGACCATTGCAGCACGCGCCGCCCCAGGGGTCAACCCTCCCGTTGGTCGCCAGCCTCACGATTAAGCCTCGGGTCGCGTGACCTGCGTCTCTGCCGGTCTCATCCTTCATCGATACAGACTCGTATCCACATTTCATACGGGTCACTTCATAAGCGTTCGGGCGCGCAGCAGGGCCCCCCGCGAGGATACACCCTACACCATTCGTCTCGCGGCATTGTGTCGTACATAGTCGCCGCCCTTCAGTGATCATCAGCCCCGGTTCGTACAGACCATCACCGGGCTCACATTTCAAATCCAGTTGCTTTTCAACGGTTGGATGCACACCTATCCCATCGGCCGATACTGCCTAGTCGTACGCGCGCGGGGCGGCGGGTGCTAGCGCGGTCCTTCAAGGCGCCGCGCCGAGGATGCCGTACGTTGTCGACGGATGGCAGGTAGGTGCGTGTCTGGGACTGGTTTCTGCTTGGGAGGCCGCGCGCCATGTGTCTTGCGTGTATGTACGGCGCAAAGCGACATGTACGACGTCCATGTATGGGCTCAAGCGGGTGCCACGTGCGTTAGGAATGAAGCAGTGGCGGCCCGTCTTTCGAAGAGTACTTATTTATCATGCACTGGTCGGTGGTTCATTCTGCAAGCCTGCTGTATCCTGAGCGGTCACATCTGTGTCGGCCAGCAGCACTGCACGAGGGTGATGAGAGAGGTGACGCACTGATGCGCTGTCCTACGTAGGTGGTAGGTAGGGCCGCAGACCCCGATCGAAATGTGCCTCTCGTTTGTGCCGGGATGGCACAACCCTGCCTGCCTACCTCCCGACCCACACTTGCGCATATGTGCGCGCATGAGGATTGTTGCGGTTTGGTCGCGCCGGCGGCTGTGATTTTCGAAGAACTACAAACCTGAAATGTTATATATTTTTAGTACATTATTCTACTGTATATTGTTAGTATGTTATTATTAGTATGTATCGATGTTATTGCAATGTGGACCCCGTGGGTCATCGTTGGTGGCAGCCTATATATGCTTCCTCACCACACACTGCATAGAAGGTTCTGCGCCATGCTGGCGCACCGACCGGAAGGGCCCCGTCCCCAACCGCACTGAAGCACACCCCGCGCCCATGCTGGCGGGGAGCCACCCCGTTCCTGTAGACCAGTCATACATAGCCCAAGGATAGAGGCCGCTCAAAGGGCGGGAGGTGGCCACCGCTGCACCCTTACTTGTTGGATATTGCGGCTCAGAAACGGGGCGAGATAGTGCGTATTCATCAAGGATACTGGTATTAATGACGCAAAGGTGTACGGACCCACTGTTACACCGGACCTCATGCGTTCGGCGCTTCGGCGGCATGGATCGGCGAAGCAAGCAATAATAGCAAGCGGCAGGCGGCGTCTCACTTGCGGCGCCCTGCCCTCGTTGCCACCACGAGCGGGCGGGCGCCGTCCACCTCGCGTCGGCGGAGCCCGCGCACAAGGCTGGATGGAAGTAAGGGGGCAAAGGGAGGAAGGGCGCAATGGGCGCAAGGCAGGGTCCAAAGGGAGGAAGGGGCCGTGGAGGGGAAGGGGGCAAGGCTGGATGGAAGGGGCAACGGAAGCGAGGCAGGGGCACAGGGCGGAAGGGGCCGAGGAGAGGGGAGTGGGCGAACAGATGTGGCGACGCGTGTGATAAGCGCGTCGCCATACATGCCGTAGTATGTAGAGCAAGTCTCGAGTCGCGGCACGACGGATCCATTCTCGGGCTTGTGAGAGCGCGAGGTCGAGGTGCACAGACGGCGCGGCCGAGGCCGTGGAATCCTGCCTGGCCCGTGCGTTCCTCCTCCAAGCCGGGGCGAGACTCGTTTCGAAGATTGTATGTAGAAATGATACCTGCTATGTTATGTTTGGTCACTCGCGCAAATTCGGGTTTGCACGTGAAAGGTCACCTTGTGCGTCGCCAATACTGCTTTATTTATCGGACATGATACAGCGGTGGCACGCACGCACGCACAGGACGTACGGCTGCAGCGCAGCACGTTGCACGTGCGGCGTGAGACGGACCGCTGCAGGAGCGGGTCGTTCGCTGTCCTGCAATGGAGGCAGCAGGTCGATTTGTATGACTTGCCAGCAGCTTGGTAAGTACGACCCATGTAGATAGGGCAGGTAGGTCGTTCGAAATCGGTGCAAGCGAGGGAGGCGGTGATAAAATCATCTATCTAAGCGCGCGGTGCGTGGTTGACGCTGTACGTGTACGAACCCGAGCATCTGCTGTGCATTTGCTCACGCTGGCTTGTGTTTGGGTCACGTCACCGCGTTCATCCTTGCGGTTTTTGGTTAATTTGTTTTCGATGCCTTATGGGATGTCCCAAAGGGATGTCACGAACAAGTCGCTGGGCCCCGAGTCAGTCCGGCGGAGGCCACCCACGGTGGCCGGGGCCGCACATGGCCGCCGTCGGGACACCCGGGCGGGCAGGTGCGATCCCGTGGAATTTGAAGCGCACTTTGAGTGTATAAGGCCAGCAGTCGCAATAGAATTAGAACTCGTTTGCACTGGGCGGAGGTTTTCCTTGATATAGAATTATTACATATAGTACGGAATGTTGCGTGGATGGGCGTTGGGCGTCTCCTTGTACTCCTTGCTTGCGTCTGCGCGGGAGTTCCGATATATATAATAATGGATTGCTAATGAGTGGGCGTCGATCTCTATGCATGTGGGGTGCTTGCTTGGGACCTCGCTTCTTGCTATGCTACTTGCTATGACAGCCTGTGATGCGTCTGATGCTGTGCAGTGTAGTACGGGATACTAATGGTATGGTGGTACGGTGCTACTGCCTCCAGGCACTCCGTAGTACGATTACTAGTTGGAGGGTGGGGAGATGTCAAATTGATGGGATGTGATGCAGCAGTGTCAAGGCATGACCGTGTAATAAGCTGGGTGTAGGCTCAGCGTGTCTCACCGTCCCCGCCCTCTTCATCCACGCCTGGGTTTGTGCAACAGCGTATTGTTATTGTATCACTACCGGGGGCGGGGGCGGGGGTTCAGTGTGCGCGCGTTGGCGCACGTTGTCGCTCGCTGGGTACTGAAGATAGATAGGTTGGAGCAGTCCCCCGTACGTCATGCTTGCTCGTTTGCACTTTCGACGCCCCGTTGTTGGCCTACCTACAGTGTAGCAATAACACGTCCCTGGTAGGGCGCGGGCGGCCATGAGGCTTGGCGGCGGCCTGCCGCGGGGCTGGGTTGCTTCCGAGCCGGGGGCCTGCTGCATGTGCGTGGGGACACGGCAAGCAGGTGTGCGATGTGGTTCTCGGCCCACCCTGTCGCCGCGGCTGGTCCGATTGCTGGTCTGACAGTTGCCAGTGGTCAGTTTAGCAGTTGCAGTTGAAGCATGGTCGAACAGGTAATGGTCGAACGGGTGTTGCGTAAAAAACAGTGTAGCAAATGGTGGGAGAGCGAGGGCAGCATGCGAGGGCAGCTGGTGGGAGAGGGCGCTAGCAACCCGGCGCTAGCAACCCGTAGCCGCCTGCTGGGACCAGGCGCTGCGCGCAAATACCACTGTAGTACTTGGTGGTAGAAGGCAGCGGGCTTTCCGTGTGCATGGTGTTTGGCGCTTCAAGCGGTCGTCGTCCGTACGACAGGTCCTGAATGTCCCAGCGCCGGGTTGCCCAGCCTAACACCACTGTTATGAAGGAGTTTTGACATACTGCGATCAGAAGTGCGCCGTGTGCAAGCCCGTTCGGAAAGCTGGTCGTGAGGGGTTGAGCGACCGATCGGGGACCGACACTTCATTCGGGGGCGTCACGCACGCAGGGCGAAGGTCTGTTCAGCTGCTGCCGCACTTGACTATGTAAGTCTCGTGTGTTTAGAACTTACTTTGCTGTGGGGCATTTCCCTGGCTGCTGTGGGGCATTTCCCTGGCTGTCAATTTGAAGAGACCCTTCGGATAAAGCCGCCATGACTCCCAATATTCTAATACAATTAAAATTATCTTAATGTGGAATGCGTTGAGTAAATGCACTCTTGCAATACGGTAGAGCGCAGCAAACCAGCAATGTTGGACGGCCGACCCAGCAAAGATTGCACCCGAGTGTGCTCCGCCGCAATCATGTTACTCTATGCATAGTAGCTTATAATGCTATCTCAAAAGGGTTGTTGTCTGGTTGTAGGTGAGGAAGTTTGTTACTTGCTGAGCACGGAACCACCCGTGGAACCGGGGCCTTTGTTAATATTTTTTGTCATAAATGATATGAAATTATATTAGGAACACAGATAATAGTGTTCCAGCCCGTGCGCATTGAGGTTCCATCGGGTTTCACCACCGTCCCTAACATCGGCTCTCCGGAATGGCCGAGCGCATGCCACGTGCAATGAGCAGTACAGAAGGGGTTTCTGATAACTGAGGGACGTTACGTCATGTCTGATGTATAATATGAGGTGTTGGATGAGAATGAACTACTAGTAGTCAAGGATTTATCAGCATTCAAGGTCGCATCAATTAAACTGCAGTCGAACGCCGCAGTGGAGACAGTACTGAGTATGGCCATCGCATTTCTGTATTTTCATCAAAATCAATTAAACATGTTGTACGCTTATTATGTTTTACAGTTTATCCTCTCACAAAGGGCTGGCTGGCATAGTACGTACTTTCGACCAGCATTTTTCGTCACACCAAACTGCGCCAAACTCGGAACCGCTGCCTGGACGAAGTTTGCCCCTACTACGACATAAGCGTTACTCGTCAGTGCCATGTAGCTCTAACATTGTGAAGATATCATTACTGCAAACATATGTATACTTGTAATTCAATTTGTGCTACATACAAAGTAAGGAACGCGCCCGCCGACAAGTGGACGATCGTACCTCCCATTGTCGAAACTGTTTAATGCTGCAGGCAAATGCTGCCGTAAGCGTACAACAGGCAGCCCCCTCCTTCGACAGCAATTAAGATGAATACTCGAAGAACAATTGTATAGCTCTATATTATAGATGGAGCTTATGAAATAATAGTTTGATTACAAACACTCATCTTTGTAAGGTTTCAGTGGCGCCGTGCGCACAAGTGCCTCGCGGGTAGCTAGTCATCATTCCATTCGTCGTCGTCCACATCTAGATGTCTTCTGGTGACACATTGTGATCGATAGTCTTCGATTTGATTTATTTGTACGTGCAGGTAAGCAAGAATTGATGGAAGCCAGAAAGCAGGGATTATTTCCATGTACAGCTATTGCATGCATTTGCATGCATATGCATGCATGGTACGTAGAGTGACTGCAAATTGTCGGTAACAGGGTCTTCGTGGCGCGCGCGTGTAATAACGAGCAGCGAGGACGAAAGTTCGTTGGTTTCCTAAAGATTCATAAGTATATTGTCTACAAAACATGATACCGCCGCACGCAACTGAACGACCCATATGGCGGCACTACTTCCGATACGTCCAAAGAAATAGTCGGTTTATGCTTAGTGTTGATTTTCGGCCAGACTTCTCTACGAACTGTCTGGACTTGCTTGAGCGTAGCTCGTCCTGTGGTTATGACCATAGCGTTCGTAGTGGCAGATCCAAATGCAAGAGCCTATCTTTGACACAGGGCTGCTTGGCAACTGCACTTGGTGTGCGACCTGTGTTCGACATGTGGTGCGCCCGCCAGTATGGCATCACTGCTTTGAGAGTATATCTTTGGCTGGTTTTCTTGGGTTGACAGCTGATTGTAACAAACGTTGCTTGCTTGAGACTTATGTCTTGTCTCTTAGGCTTAGGCGCGTTCAGCTCTGGAGCCAGTATCGACACGCAGCTGGTTTCCGTTTCTCAACTCTTAGTAGTGAGTGAGGACCGATCGATCATCAGCTGGCCACGCACCCGAAGTATGATGAAGCAATTGCACCGCTGGCGCAAGCACTTCATGCTTACTTTGCCGGGACCAACCGCCATTGCCACCTTTGTAATGTAACCGTTACAAGGTGGACGCGCAGTCCATACACCATACCATATACACGAACCACACCGAGTACGTACGTGTCTATCTCTTTGTCTTCATCCTTATCCTCGGCTGCTGTCTTGCATGTCTCCCTTGCTTCATTGCGTGACGGCCTTGCTTGATTGATCCATCCATGCCCTCCCCACGCATTTATGTATGTATATGTGTATGTATGTATGTATGTAGCTCCGCCAGCAGCCCGCCGACTCCCATGGCAATCTCGGCAACTCGTCCTCCGTTGGCGCTTTGGTCGCGTCGAGCTGCTGCTGCTGAGATGGTCGTCGCCGTTGTCGTGCTGGGGCTACTGGGGCTCTTGTCTGGTGCTGCCGCAGCTGGTTCCATCTTTTCTAACACATATGGAAATATATCGACAGGTATATATATGACGTATACATGACCGCAGAGGGTGCAGCAGCGCTAGGTGCTTCAGGGGTTGATGATAGCTGCTGGGTAATAATGACATGCCTATGTGGGGCGACCTCGCTCCCCGGTGCTTGGCTTTATCCACGCACTTCTGGGGTTTCTGCCCTCTATCTATCTGCTGTCCCTATCCCTTTGCTTGTTTGCCCCGCTGTGCGTACTGTGCGCCTCTGCTTGCTTTGCCCGGTGTCTGTCTGGGTGAGGTCATCGTGAATTTTGTTCGCAGTGTTGAGGTGTGGAGGTGTCTTGCCGCCTTGGCGGCAGGGCCTGCTGCGCTGGGGCTTGCCCTGGTACATACACGCTATTGATCCCTTTGGGGTCCGCGGTAACGTTCATTCATTCATTCATTCATTCATTCATTCATTCATATCTACATATATACCGTGCATGCATACCGTTCATCCCCGGACGGACCTGCCTACCAGACCTACCTGTCGACTCTACACAGGTATAGACAGCATATTAAATATATGTATATACATGTAGCCGGCAGCGCTTCTGGATTTATACAACTCGTATTATCACCGCTGCCATCAAAATGCATTTAATGCATGCATGTATGTCCAGCATCAGCAGCAAGGGTGCGGCGACATACATCGATGCTTGCGCAAGGCGTACTCTTATTATTGTTATTATTATTGCTTGCGCAAGGCCGCCAGCCCCCCTAGCAATCCCCCTGCCTCCCGGCCGGCATGTTGTGCGAAGTACTTCTGATGACTTGCTTCCGATGACGATATATTTTTTTATTTCTTTTCTTCTTTCTCCGACAGTACTTGAATCTATCAATGGATGCATGCATGCTCACTCTCGTACGTACGTCCCATGGATGCTCGTGCATGTGCAGCGTGCCCCCATAAGAATGGCTACAAGGTTCTCGCGAATGCTTATTGGGCGGGAACAGTATCTACTGTCGCCAACCCAGAAAAGGAGTGTGGCGGCACCTGCATCGGCTGGGACACCAAAGGAAACGTCGTCAAATCTTATATCAACCTGCAGGCAAAAACGTTGGAGGGCAATTGCGCCTATATCGCAGGTGTGCACGCAGGAATCAAAAATGTATTTGTACGACGTAGTTACGAAGGGCGTACGTATGTCGCTGCCAGCGAACTGCGTGCGTGCATACGTGCGTATATATAATGATGTACAGCTTGCGTGCGTCGGTGCACGTGACGATAGCGCGCTCGATCGTCCAAATAGGCGGGGTCCGTCCTACCGTCCAGCGCAGACTGCTGATTAATAAGGTACCATGCACCCTTTTAGCCATCTCCACACTGAACATACCCTAGCAAAATAGCGTTCTGGGGCCTGTAGGGCCTATGGTTGCTTGCGTTGCGTATGTGGCTGTGTGTGTGTGTGTGTGTGTATACATTGTGTACATATATACGATGGGAAAGACACTGGCATTCTGTCCAGAGATCGGCGGTTCGAAACTCCGTCCCCTCACCGCCGTTTGATTAGGAGGCGGGTCAGGCGCGGTTGCCAGGAGAGGCATCCTGTTGCACTGTTAACGAACCTCGCCTGCTGGTGTGGTGGCCGGTATGGCTGCATGACCTCCCCGTCCGCGGGTGATGGAGGATCGATGCGCAGCCCTTGGTAGGGGTTGATGAGAAAAGGCACCTACGAGCAATCTGGGCCCGTTACGTAGTTGGAACATTCATCCGGTAGGTCGGGTTACGGGTCCACCTGGAAAGGTTATATACATATACGTATACCGCCACGCCATTTCGTCTTCCTTGTACTTGAATATGGAGACCCCCCCTCCCCGCCCTACCTCCCCGCCCCGACGCCTTCATCTGCTTGCATGTCAGTCCCCGGTGCTTGCTCCGAGGTTGCCGGCTACACGCTTGTCCCCAACGCACAGTACTCTTATTACGGTGGTCCCTATGACACGTTTTCCGGTTTGACTGCTCTGACGAACGCGTTCGTCGCGTGCAACGCCAGCAGCCGCTGTACTGCAATCATATTCGCATCTCCTTTCCAGATCGCCGCAACCAGCACCGTAGGAGTTACAGAATTTTTCATGGCTTCTAGACAGTGCACCTACATTAAGAACATACCGACTGGAACCGGTGAGTATGTAGTTAATTTATTTAATTAAAATTTGATTGATCACTACATCATGTTATTGATTGCTGCGATTGTCATGAATAGTACCCGTTATCTTAAAACGTACGGCGATCTATCTGTTTATTCTGTCACTCGCTTGGGGATGATCACGCAGCAGCCACGTCGTTTCCGTCTGTCCCTGCGCACGTGCATCTATGCGGACGCAAGCATGCATGGCTGACTTACGACACTTGCGGGGCGCGCGCCGGAGTAGTGCGTCTGTATCTGATGAACACCTACCGTTTATTATCTCAAAAGCAACGAGCAGTGTGTGGACCCCGCGCGCACACACGAATCGATGCATGGGGTAGATAGATGGGGATGGTAGCTAGGCACACGCATCTCTACGCATCTAACTATCATGGACGGCGGATATATACAAATAGCGCGCTCGTGCCTGGCTTCGTTCATCTATCGATTCTGTCTGTTGCTTGCGGTCTCTTCGCTAAGCGCTCCGCGAATCAACATACATAGACATACATCTATCCATACATACATACAACAGGAGTAGTAGTGTTGCTTGAGGTGTTATAGATGCTGCATACATGCAGCTACGGGCAGGGCTCCGACAGATTGAGGTACGTGTACGTGGAGGTCTTTGATGCGTACGTCCATATAGTCCATAGCTAGCAGTAATTACAGTAAGCGTTACAAGGCGCCCTGCAATGTACGGTTGCGTGCATGTTACGCACGTTGGTGAACGGAACTACGTATGTACCTACCTGCTGATACATGCATTATGTATACATGACGGACACATATGCAGCTTGCGCCCCCAAGTACGGCTGGACTACTGTATACCAGAGTTCCTTGGTGGGCATCACCGGGGCCGCGTACGGCGCCAGCACCGGCACCATCGGAACTGCGGCCGAGGCGGAGGCGCACTGCAGGGTCAACCCTCGCTGTACGGCATACGACACCACCGGCGCCGTCGCGTTTGGTGGCGTGTCGAGTTACACCTCTACTGACCGCGTCTGCACCTATGTCAAGGACCGTAAGTAGTTCGCATGTACGCACATACATACCTGCTAGCTGTAAGGACGGTCTTTGGAATGGCCTCCACGCGCGGATGCTGGGCACCAGCTTTCTATGGTGTTTACTCTCTGTAAGGCCCACGTCCTTACCTTAGCACAAACATACCATTATACGTTCGTTCTACAACTTGAGATCAACCAGCGTGCGTGCGCGTGCGTGTGCGGGCCGAGCCGTCTTGACGCACATGCATACGCACCATGCATGGCCATGCATGCGCCCCGCGCTGATAGATAGATAGAGCTAGCGGAACACACGCACTCAAGCTGATGATTTTCGTCTTGATGCATGCCTGCTCAAAAGCCAGATAGTGAGCCAGATATATAGGGGCTCGGTCCCAGTAGTCCCAGTCGGTGCTGCTATCCGTCCCGTAGATAGATATGTACCCTCCGTGTGTACGTGCTCCACATCGGTCTTGTTACGGGCGCGGGGGTGGGAGCGAGGCTGTGTGTGCGTGTGGAGTATGTAGGTGAGAGATGCTGGGACAGTGTTTCGCACCGTATTTGAGGAGCAGGGCCGGCCATTGTACGACACCTACTACAGCGTGTCTGCTTGATTGGCTGGAATACCGTGCGCGGGCACGTACGCAATTTGTTGGAATTTAAGCAAGCAAGGCTCTCTTCCTGTATGCATGTATGTGCACGGCAGGCTGCTGCTGGGTTTGGTACGTAGTATATATTAGTATACATACATAACAAGAACGAAATAGCCCAAGAAAGGGGTTCATTCTAGACACCTCGCTCGCGTAAGCCTAACCCACCCACCTAACCCACCCACCAATGTATGTGCATCCCGCAGCGTGCCCGCCCCGGGCTGGTTTCTACTCTGTCGCGGGCGTCACCCCTTCGCCGGCGGACGGCCCCCGCAAGGAGGACCTGTGCCCCGCCGACCTGTACGAATGGTGCCTCAAGGAGCCGACCTGCCAGGGTTTCGACACGCTGAAGAACACCTGGACCACCCCTCCGGAAATGACAGCGACCCCATTTGAGGGCATGTGCGTTTACAAGAGGATTGCAGGCTTCTAGACGGCCTGAACGGGCAGACCCCTGCTGAGGGCGGATCTTGACCCGGCCGGGTCCGCAGAGCCCTTCCCATACATCCAGCTTCCAAGATTATTACCAAGACTACGGGGCACTGCCGGAGACGGGAGCTGGCCTTGGCTTTGGTGGTAGTTTGTTGGTGTTGAATAAGTGAACGAACGTTGTGATGTTCGTTGCTTGTATGTGGATGCGTGTTAGTACAAGCAACGAACTGGATGGATGGGCTATTTGAGGCTGATGAGGAACCCTGCTGCCTTTTATCCCACAGCTGTCCCCTACCTCGCGTCCCTAGCTTTCTAGCAAAGCGATAAGCGATTGAATTCCCATGAAAAGATCATATATAGACACGGCATATCGATCTAATAACTGCTGGAGCGCTAGCTAGCCTGCGCTGAATACTATTCAGTGCAGTTATTAGTGCAGTGCAGAGGGTGAAATTGATTTTACGGCGCTGACGCCGTGGCAGTTATGTATCCGTCTGCAGTCTATATATCTTGCTTGCACGTCTGCAGTCTATCTATCCTACTTGCAGCAGCCCAATAAAAAAAAGACATGCATGGTGGGCTGCTGGCAGTTGGGTCACATGGTACAATCAAGTAACCCAAAGTAGAATGTCCTAAAGAGGTGAGTGGGGAGTGCCCCGTCCATCCAGCCAGCAGATAGATGACCTTTGCTTGCATGACACCCGTCCTACGTGTCATGACTTAATAGCGTCGCAGTCGTAATATGGATCTATCGCACTCCGTTTGCACTACCACGCAGCGCCAAGGGCGCGAAGTGTAGTCAGTAGGAATTTTTCCGTGACCCCTACCAACTCATAGGGGGTCTGACAGGCGCTAACATGTATGGCGGACCTGTCAACATTGCCGCATATCGGAACTCTCCGACGGCTGTGACAGTATCATAACAGGCTGTCAGACACCTGTTAGAGCCTGTCAGGAGCCTGTCACTGTTCGGATGTAGGGGCTTCGTGGTTGATGTTACAGCCTGTAACAGGCTGTTGACATCTAGGGCAGGGGCAGCATGCCTTGGGTGTCACAGGGTGTTGACAGTCAGGGTAGCTTTGATCAGCCCTAATTGTCAACACAGTCAACAGCCGGATAGGGGGTAACATGCTTTGACTGTCACTCTGGGAAAACGCACCCCCCATTTGTTCGTAACTCATTCGTTTCGGCGTTCGTAACTCATTCGTAACTCGTTCGTAACTCGTTCGTAACTGCTTCGTTTTAGAGGCCTTCGTTGTGGAGAAAATTCGTTGTAGGGCGCCTAAAACGAATTGTCTCCACAACGAATCCCTATGGCATAAAACACCCCGGTTACCCCCCGGTTACCGACCTTCCGGGGTCGGCCTACCGACCCCCCTGGGTCGGTTACTGGGCGGTGGGGCACCTCGGTCGGGACCCCAAAGGGCAGTGCCCGAACCGGCCTCCTCGGTAGTCGGTAACCGGTCCCGGTAACCGAACCCAACTTTTCGCAAATGCCTTTACTATCATGTTTGTGAATGTTATCGTTTGCCAATCCCCATGGGAGCAATTTATCAAGGCATTGCTCACCCTGTAGTCGGACAAGGTCCCAACCGACCCAACTCGGCACTCGGTAACCGACCCCGTTAAATCGTAGTTAAGTAGTTCAAACCTATGTTTATTTAATTGTTAATGACACATATTGGTTGCCAGTTCGTAGGGCAACAAACTATTACAGGAATGTTGACCGTACAATGACCGTCGCAACAACCAAGTGTCCCTGGTGGAATGTCTTAGTCGGAAAACTTTACTAAGTTATAGTCTAGCTATCCAGCAGTAGTATTGCTCACAGTGAATGCCACTACAACCGACAATTTCCCGTGTTAGTGGCAGCGAGGGGCCGCTGCGCTAACCCCGACTGTCGCGGATCAGATAACAGACCTAAGGTTATAACCAATTATGGCTGTGACAAGCACCTGTGCGACCGAGATAATTGCCTTGAAATTCACAGAATAGCGTCGCATCCTGATCTCAAGGAAGGCACCGTGAAAGCTGTCCAAGTTAGATGAGAAGAAGGAGGACACACTTCCTGCTGTGGCGCTCGAGGGGTACAGAGGCTCAGCCAAGTGCAGTATCTGGCGCTGGCGCTGGGCGAGCAGGGCCTGCGGCAGCTAGCACCCCAGGTGAGGTGTCGCTGGTATGGGTGCCACGGGGACGGCGGGGGAAGGATGGGGCAAGCTGTGCAGGCCTGGCTCCATGCGCATGTCCACACTGTCAACGCAAGGGGACAAGGATCGATGAACCAATGTGTGGCACATGTAATAGCAGCAATGACCTGTCCCTGCGGGCACCATTCACTCGTGCGCTTTGAGAAGGGGGGAGGGGGCCTGGGGCTGTCCACACTGTCCATGCACGCGGGCGTGAGCACTCGCCGCGCCCTTGCACACATACTTCCGCGCTGTTCGTGAACGGAGAGCGGCGCCCTTCGTCCGCTGTAGGGTGGGCAGGGCGGCGGCTCAGGCGGCGCGCCGGGCGGTGTCATGGGTTCAGCGACCAACGGCTGCGTCGTTGGCGCTGGCGCTGGGCGAGCAGGGCCTGCGGCAGCTAGCACCCCAGGTGAGGTGTCGCTGGTATGAATGCCACGGGGATGGCGGGGGGGTGTGGGGCAAGCTGTGCAGGCCTGGCTCCATGTGCATGTCCACGCTGTCCACGCACGGGGACAAGGATCGATGAACCAATGTGTGGCACATGTAATAGCAGCAATGACCTGTCCCTGCGGGCACCATTCACTCGTGCGCTTTGAGAAGGGGGGAGGGGGCCTGGGGCTGTCCACACTGTCCACGCACGCGGGCGTGAGCACTCGCCGCGCCCTTGAACACATACTTCTGTGCTGTTCGTGAACGGAGAGCGGCGCCCTTCGTCCGCTGTAGGGTGGGCAGGGCGGCGGCTCAGGCGGCGCGCCGGGCGGTGTCATGGGTTCAGCGACCAACGGCTGCATCGTTGGCGCTGGCGCTGGGCGAGCAGGGCCTGCGGCAGCTAGCACCCCAGGTGCGGTGTCGCTGGTATGGGTGCCACGGGGACGGCGGGGGGAGGATGGGGCAAGCTGTGCAGGCCTGGCTCCATGCGCATGTCCACGCTGTCCACGCACGGGGACAAGGATCGATGAACCAAGTCGATGAACCAATGTGTGGCACATGTAATAGCAGCAATGACCTGTCCCTGCGGGCACCATTCACTCGTGCGCTATGAGAAGGGGGAGGGGGCCCCAGGCTGTCCACACTGTCCACGCACGCGGGCGTGAGCACTCGCCGCGCCCTTGCACACATACTTCTGTGCTGTTCGTGAACGGAGAGCGGCGCCCTTCGTCCGCTGTAGGGTGGGCAGGGCGGCGGCTCGGGCGGCGCACCGGGCGGTGTCATGGGTTCAGCGACCAACGGCTGCGTCGTTGGCGCTGGCGCTGGGCGAGCAGGGCCTGCGGCAGCTAGCACCCCAGGTGCGGTGTCGCTGGTATGGGTGCCACGGGGACGGCGGGGGGTGTGTGGGGCAAGCTGTGCAGGCCTGGCTCCATGTGCATGTCCACGCTGTCCACGCACGGGGACAAGGATCGATGAACCAAGTCGATGAACCAATGTGTGGCACATGTAATAGCAGCAATGACCTGTCCCTGCGGGCACCATTCACTCGTGCACTATGAGAAGGGGGGAGGGGGCCCCAGGCTGTCCACACTGTCCATGCACGCGGGCGTGAGCACTCGCCGCGCCCTTGCACACATACTTCCGCGCTGTTCGTGAACGGAGAGCGGCGCCCTTCGTCCGCTGTAGGGTGGGCAGGGCGGCGGCTCGGGCGGCGCGCCGGGCGGTGTCATGGGTTCAGCGACCAACGGCTGCGTCGTTGGCGCTGGCGCTGGGCGAGCAGGGCCTGCGGCAGCTAGCACCCCAGGTGAGGTGTCGCTGGTATGAATGCCACGGGGATGGCGGGGGGGTGTGGGGCAAGCTGTGCAGGCCTGGCTCCATGTGCATGTCCACGCTGTCCACGCACGGGGACAAGGATCGATGAACCAAGTCGATGAACCAATGTGTGGCACATGTAATAGCAGCAATGACCTGTCCCTGCGGGCACCATTCACTCGTGCGCTATGAGAAGGGGGGAGGGGGCCCCAGGCTGTCCACACTGTCCACGCACGCGGGCGTGAGCACTCGCCGCGCCCTTGCACACATACTTCTGTGCTGTTCGTGAACGGAGAGCGGCGCCCTTCGTCCGCTGTAGGGTGGGCAGGGCGGCGGCTCGGGCGGCGCACCGGGCGGTGTCATGGGTTCAGCGACCAACGGCTGCGTCGTTGGCGCTGGCGCTGGGCGAGCAGGGCCTGCGGCAGCTAGCACCCCAGGTGCGGTGTCGCTGGTATGGGTGCCACGGGGACGGCGGGGGGTGTGTGGGGCAAGCTGTGCAGGCCTGGCTCCATGTGCATGTCCACGCTGTCCACGCACGGGGACAAGGATCGATGAACCAAGTCGATGAACCAATGTGTGGCACATGTAATAGCAGCAATGACCTGTCCCTGCGGGCACCATTCACTCGTGCACTATGAGAAGGGGGGAGGGGGCCCCAGGCTGTCCACACTGTCCATGCACGCGGGCGTGAGCACTCGCCGCGCCCTTGCACACATACTTCCGCGCTGTTCGTGAACGGAGAGCGGCGCCCTTCGTCCGCTGTAGGGTGGGCAGGGCGGCGGCTCGGGCGGCGCGCCGGGCGGTGTCATGGGTTCAGCGACCAACGGCTGCGTCGTTGGCGCTGGCGCTGGGCGAGCAGGGCCTGCGGCAGCTAGCACCCCAGGTGAGGTGTCGCTGGTATGAATGCCACGGGGATGGCGGGGGGTGTGGGGCAAGCTGTGCAGGCCTGGCTCCATGTGCATGTCCACGCTGTCCACGCACGGGGACAAGGATCGATGAACCAAGTCGATGAACCAATGTGTGGCACATGTAATAGCAGCAATGACCTGTCCCTGCGGGCACCATTCACTCGTGCGCTTTGAGAAGGGGGGAGGGGGCCTGGGGCTGTCCACACTGTCCACGCACGCGGGCGTGAGCACTCGCCGCGCCCTTGCACACATACTTCCGCGCTGTTCGTGAACGGAGAGCGGCGCCCTTCGTCCGCTGTAGGGTGGGCAGGGCGGCGGCTCAGGCGGCGCGCCGGGCGGTGTCATGGGTTCAGCGACCAACGGCTGCATCGTTGGCGCTGGCGCTGGGCGAGCAGGGCCTGCGGCAGCTAGCACCCCAGGTGCGGTGTCGCTGGTATGGGTGCCACGGGGACGGCGGGGGGAGGATGGGGCAAGCTGTGCAGGCCTGGCTCCATGCGCATGTCCACGCTGTCCACGCACGGGGACAAGGATCGATGAACCAAGTCGATGAACCAATGTGTGGCACATGTAATAGCAGCAATGACCTGTCCCTGCGGGCACCATTCACTCGTGCACTATGAGAAGGGGGGAGGGGGCCCCAGGCTGTCCACACTGTCCATGCACGCGGGCGTGAGCACTCGCCGCGCCCTTGCACACATACTTCCGCGCTGTTCGTGAACGGAGAGCGGCGCCCTTCGTCCGCTGTAGGGTGGGCAGGGCGGCGGCTCGGGCGGCGCGCCGGGCGGTGTCATGGGTTCAGCGACCAACGGCTGCGTCGTTGGCGCTGGCGCTGGGCGAGCAGGGCCTGCGGCAGCTAGCACCCCAGGTGAGGTGTCGCTGGTATGAATGCCACGGGGATGGCGGGGGGGTGTGGGGCAAGCTGTGCAGGCCTGGCTCCATGTGCATGTCCACGCTGTCCACGCACGGGGACAAGGATCGATGAACCAAGTCGATGAACCAATGTGTGGCACATGTAATAGCAGCAATGACCTGTCCCTGCGGCACCATTCACTCGTGCGCTATGAGAAGGGGGGAGGGGGCCTGGGGCTGTCCACACTGTCCATGCACGCGGGCGTGAGCACTCGCCGCGCCCTTGCACACATACTTCTGTGCTGTTCGTGAACGGAGAGCGGCGCTCTTCGTCCGCTGTAGGGTGGGCAGGGCGGCGGCTCAGGCGGCGCGCCGGGCGGTGTCATGGGTTCAGCGACCAACGGCTGCATCGTTGGCGCTGGCGCTGGGCGAGCAGGGCCTGCGGCAGCTAGCACCCCAGGTGCGGTGTCGCTGGTATGGGTGCCACGGGGACGGCGGGGGGAGGATGGGGCAAGCTGTGCAGGCCTGGCTCCATGCGCATGTCCACGCTGTCCACGCACGGGGACAAGGATCGATGAACCAAGTCGATGAACCAATGTGTGGCACATGTAATAGCAGCAATGACCTGTCCCTGCGGGCACCATTCACTCGTGCACTATGAAAAGAGGGGGGAGGGGGCCCCAGGCTGTCCACACTGTCCACGCACGCGGGCGTGAGCACTCGCCGCGCCCTTGCACACATACTTCCGCGCTGTTCGTGAACGGAGAGCGGCGCCCTTCGTCCGCTGTAGGGTGGGCAGGGCGGCGGCTCGGGCGGCGCGCCGGGCGGTGTCATGGGTTCAGCGACCAACGGCTGCGTCGTTGGCGCTGGCGCTGGGCGAGCAGGGCCTGCGGCAGCTAGCACCCCAGGTGAGGTGTCGCTGGTATGAATGCCACGGGGATGGCGGGGGGTGTGGGGCAAGCTGTGCAGGCCTGGCTCCATGTGCATGTCCACGCTGTCCACGCACGGGGACAAGGATCGATGAACCAATGTGTGGCACATGTAATAGCAGCAATGACCTGTCCCTGCGGGCACCATTCACTCGTGCGCTTTGAGAAGGGGGGAGGGGGCCTGGGGCTGTCCACACTGTCCATGCACGCGGGCGTGAGCACTCGCCGCGCCCTTGCACACATACTTCTGTGCTGTTCGTGAACGGAGAGCGGCGCTCTTCGTCCGCTGTAGGGTGGGCAGGGCGGCGGCTCAGGCGGCGCGCCGGGCGGTGTCATGGGTTCAGCGACCAACGGCTGCATCGTTGGCGCTGGCGCTGGGCGAGCAGGGCCTGCGGCAGCTAGCACCCCAGGTGCGGTGTCGCTGGTATGGGTGCCACGGGGATGGCGGGGGGGTGTGGGGCAAGCTGTGCAGGCCTGGCTCCATGTGCATGTCCACGCTGTCCACGCACGGGGACAAGGATCGATGAACCAAGTCGATGAACCAATGTGTGGCACATGTAATAGCAGCAATGACCTGTCCCTGCGGGCACCATTCACTCGTGCGCTATGAGAAGGGGGGAGGGGGCCCCAGGCTGTCCACACTGTCCACGCACGCGGGCGTGAGCACTCGCCGCGCCCTTGCACACATACTTCCGCGCTGTTCGTGAACGGAGAGCGGCGCCCTTCGTCCGCTGTAGGGTGGGCAGGGCGGCGGCTCGGGCGGCGCGCCGGGCGGTGTCATGGGTTCAGCGACCAACGGCTGCGTCGTTGGCGCTGGCGCTGGGCGAGCAGGGCCTGCGGCAGCTAGCACCCCAGGTGAGGTGTCGCTGGTATGAATGCCACGGGGATGGCGGGGGGGTGTGGGGCAAGCTGTGCAGGCCTGGCTCCATGTGCATGTCCACGCTGTCCACGCACGGGGACAAGGATCGATGAACCAAGTCGATGAACCAATGTGTGGCACATGTAATAGCAGCAATGACCTGTCCCTGCGGGCACCATTCACTCGTGCGCTATGAGAAGGGGGAGGGGGCCCCAGGCTGTCCACACTGTCCACGCACGCGGGCGTGAGCACTCGCCGCGCCCTTGCACACATACTTCTGTGCTGTTCGTGAACGGAGAGCGGCGCCCTTCGTCCGCTGTAGGGTGGGCAGGGCGGCGGCTCGGGCGGCGCACCGGGCGGTGTCATGGGTTCAGCGACCAACGGCTGCGTCGTTGGCGCTGGCGCTGGGCGAGCAGGGCCTGCGGCAGCTAGCACCCCAGGTGCGGTGTCGCTGGTATGGGTGCCACGGGGACGGCGGGGGGTGTGTGGGGCAAGCTGTGCAGGCCTGGCTCCATGTGCATGTCCACGCTGTCCACGCACGGGGACAAGGATCGATGAACCAAGTCGATGAACCAATGTGTGGCACATGTAATAGCAGCAATGACCTGTCCCTGCGGGCACCATTCACTCGTGCACTATGAGAAGGGGGGAGGGGGCCCCAGGCTGTCCACACTGTCCATGCACGCGGGCGTGAGCACTCGCCGCGCCCTTGCACACATACTTCCGCGCTGTTCGTGAACGGAGAGCGGCGCCCTTCGTCCGCTGTAGGGTGGGCAGGGCGGCGGCTCGGGCGGCGCGCCGGGCGGTGTCATGGGTTCAGCGACCAACGGCTGCGTCGTTGGCGCTGGCGCTGGGCGAGCAGGGCCTGCGGCAGCTAGCACCCCAGGTGAGGTGTCGCTGGTATGAATGCCACGGGGATGGCGGGGGGGTGTGGGGCAAGCTGTGCAGGCCTGGCTCCATGTGCATGTCCACGCTGTCCACGCACGGGGACAAGGATCGATGAACCAAGTCGATGAACCAATGTGTGGCACATGTAATAGCAGCAATGACCTGTCCCTGCGGGCACCATTCACTCGTGCGCTTTGAGAAGGGGGGAGGGGGCCTGGGGCTGTCCACACTGTCCACGCACGCGGGCGTGAGCACTCGCCGCGCCCTTGCACACATACTTCCGCGCTGTTCGTGAACGGAGAGCGGCGCCCTTCGTCCGCTGTAGGGTGGGCAGGGCGGCGGCTCAGGCGGCGCGCCGGGCGGTGTCATGGGTTCAGCGACCAACGGCTGCATCGTTGGCGCTGGCGCTGGGCGAGCAGGGCCTGCGGCAGCTAGCACCCCAGGTGCGGTGTCGCTGGTATGGGTGCCACGGGGACGGCGGGGGGAGGATGGGGCAAGCTGTGCAGGCCTGGCTCCATGCGCATGTCCACGCTGTCCACGCACGGGGACAAGGATCGATGAACCAAGTCGATGAACCAATGTGTGGCACATGTAATAGCAGCAATGACCTGTCCCTGCGGGCACCATTCACTCGTGCACTATGAGAAGGGGGGAGGGGGCCCCAGGCTGTCCACACTGTCCATGCACGCGGGCGTGAGCACTCGCCGCGCCCTTGCACACATACTTCCGCGCTGTTCGTGAACGGAGAGCGGCGCCCTTCGTCCGCTGTAGGGTGGGCAGGGCGGCGGCTCGGGCGGCGCGCCGGGCGGTGTCATGGGTTCAGCGACCAACGGCTGCGTCGTTGGCGCTGGCGCTGGGCGAGCAGGGCCTGCGGCAGCTAGCACCCCAGGTGAGGTGTCGCTGGTATGAATGCCACGGGGATGGCGGGGGGGTGTGGGGCAAGCTGTGCAGGCCTGGCTCCATGTGCATGTCCACGCTGTCCACGCACGGGGACAAGGATCGATGAACCAAGTCGATGAACCAATGTGTGGCACATGTAATAGCAGCAATGACCTGTCCCTGCGGGCACCATTCACTCGTGCGCTATGAGAAGGGGGGAGGGGGCCTGGGGCTGTCCACACTGTCCATGCACGCGGGCGTGAGCACTCGCCGCGCCCTTGCACACATACTTCTGTGCTGTTCGTGAACGGAGAGCGGCGCTCTTCGTCCGCTGTAGGGTGGGCAGGGCGGCGGCTCAGGCGGCGCGCCGGGCGGTGTCATGGGTTCAGCGACCAACGGCTGCATCGTTGGCGCTGGCGCTGGGCGAGCAGGGCCTGCGGCAGCTAGCACCCCAGGTGCGGTGTCGCTGGTATGGGTGCCACGGGGACGGCGGGGGAGGATGGGGCAAGCTGTGCAGGCCTGGCTCCATGCGCATGTCCACGCTGTCCACGCACGGGGACAAGGATCGATGAACCAAGTCGATGAACCAATGTGTGGCACATGTAATAGCAGCAATGACCTGTCCCTGCGGGCACCATTCACTCGTGCACTATGAAAAGAGGGGGGAGGGGGCCCCAGGCTGTCCACACTGTCCACGCACGCGGGCGTGAGCACTCGCCGCGCCCTTGCACACATACTTCCGCGCTGTTCGTGAACGGAGAGCGGCGCCCTTCGTCCGCTGTAGGGTGGGCAGGGCGGCGGCTCGGGCGGCGCGCCGGGCGGTGTCATGGGTTCAGCGACCAACGGCTGCGTCGTTGGCGCTGGCGCTGGGCGAGCAGGGCCTGCGGCAGCTAGCACCCCAGGTGAGGTGTCGCTGGTATGAATGCCACGGGGATGGCGGGGGGGTGTGGGGCAAGCTGTGCAGGCCTGGCTCCATGTGCATGTCCACGCTGTCCACGCACGGGGACAAGGATCGATGAACCAATGTGTGGCACATGTAATAGCAGCAATGACCTGTCCCTGCGGGCACCATTCACTCGTGCGCTTTGAGAAGGGGGAGGGGGCCTGGGGCTGTCCACACTGTCCATGCACGCGGGCGTGAGCACTCGCCGCGCCCTTGCACACATACTTCTGTGCTGTTCGTGAACGGAGAGCGGCGCTCTTCGTCCGCTGTAGGGTGGGCAGGGCGGCGGCTCAGGCGGCGCGCCGGGCGGTGTCATGGGTTCAGCGACCAACGGCTGCATCGTTGGCGCTGGCGCTGGGCGAGCAGGGCCTGCGGCAGCTAGCACCCCAGGTGCGGTGTCGCTGGTATGGGTGCCACGGGGACGGCGGGGGGAGGATGGGGCAAGCTGTGCAGGCCTGGCTCCATGCGCATGTCCACGCTGTCCACGCACGGGGACAAGGATCGATGAACCAAGTCGATGAACCAATGTGTGGCACATGTAATAGCAGCAATGACCTGTCCCTGCGGGCACCATTCACTCGTGCACTATGAGAAGGGGGGAGGGGGCCCCAGGCTGTCCACACTGTCCATGCACGCGGGCGTGAGCACTCGCCGCGCCCTTGCACACATACTTCCGCGCTGTTCGTGAACGGAGAGCGGCGCCCTTCGTCCGCTGTAGGGTGGGCAGGGCGGCGGCTCAGGCGGCGCGCCGGGCGGTGTCATGGGTTCAGCGACCAACGGCTGCATCGTTGGCGCTGGCGCTGGGCGAGCAGGGCCTGCGGCAGCTAGCACCCCAGGTGCGGTGTCGCTGGTATGGGTGCCACGGGGACGGCGGGGGGAGGATGGGGCAAGCTGTGCAGGCCTGGCTCCATGCGCATGTCCACGCTGTCCACGCACGGGGACAAGGATCGATGAACCAAGTCGATGAACCAATGTGTGGCACATGTAATAGCAGCAATGACCTGTCCCTGCGGGCACCATTCACTCGTGCACTATGAGAAGGGGGGAGGGGGCCCCAGGCTGTCCACACTGTCCATGCACGCGGGCGTGAGCACTCGCCGCGCCCTTGCACACATACTTCCGCGCTGTTCGTGAACGGAGAGCGGCGCCCTTCGTCCGCTGTAGGGTGGGCAGGGCGGCGGCTCGGGCGGCGCGCCGGGCGGTGTCATGGGTTCAGCGACCAACGGCTGCGTCGTTGGCGCTGGCGCTGGGCGAGCAGGGCCTGCGGCAGCTAGCACCCCAGGTGAGGTGTCGCTGGTATGAATGCCACGGGGATGGCGGGGGGGTGTGGGGCAAGCTGTGCAGGCCTGGCTCCATGTGCATGTCCACGCTGTCCACGCACGGGGACAAGGATCGATGAACCAAGTCGATGAACCAATGTGTGGCACATGTAATAGCAGCAATGACCTGTCCCTGCGGGCACCATTCACTCGTGCACTATGAAAAGAGGGGGGAGGGGGCCCCAGGCTGTCCACACTGTCCACGCACGCGGGCGTGAGCACTCGCCGCGCCCTTGCACACATACTTCCGCGCTGTTCGTGAACGGAGAGCGGCGCCCTTCGTCCGCTGTAGGGTGGGCAGGGCGGCGGCTCGGGCGGCGCACCGGGCGGTGTCATGGGTTCAGCGACCAACGGCTGCATCGTTGGCGCTGGCGCTGGGCGAGCAGGGCCTGCGGCAGCTAGCACCCCAGGTGCGGTGTCGCTGGTATGGGTGCCACGGGGACGGCGGGGGGAGGATGGGGCAAGCTGTGCAGGCCTGGCTCCATGCGCATGTCCACGCTGTCCACGCACGGGGACAAGGATCGATGAACCAAGTCGATGAACCAATGTGTGGCACATGTAATAGCAGCAATGACCTGTCCCTGCGGGCACCATTCACTCGTGCACTATGAGAAGGGGGGAGGGGGCCCCAGGCTGTCCACACTGTCCATGCACGCGGGCGTGAGCACTCGCCGCGCCCTTGCACACATACTTCCGCGCTGTTCGTGAACGGAGAGCGGCGCCCTTCGTCCGCTGTAGGGTGGGCAGGGCGGCGGCTCAGGCGGCGCGCCGGGCGGTGTCATGGGTTCAGCGACCAACGGCTGCGTCGTTGGCGCTGGCGCTGGGCGAGCAGGGCCTGCGGCAGCTAGCACCCCAGGTGAGGTGTCGCTGGTATGAATGCCACGGGGATGGCGGGGGGTTAAATTGAAAAAAATAAATAAACCCGTAGAACGAACCCGGGCACACCCAGCATAATGCAGTATACTTACGGGGTGCGGTACCTGCAGAGCAAACGAAAAGATAGAGACTGCGCGCGGGCGCGGGGCGGCGCGGCCGCGCTGCCGCAGTGCCACAACAAGCAAACTGCGAACCCAACCCAACCCGGAAAGGACAGATACGTTACCGACCTGTGGTGGTAGACGGAGTAGCCGCGCCGCGAGCGATGTCCAGGGCCATGGCGATGCAGGGAGGGAAGCCGAGGAACGGAGTGAGCGAGGGTGGCAACGATTGCGAAGAATGACAAAAGCAAACATCAGAAAGAAGGCAGTATGCGAGAATGGCGGGGCGGCAGCGCGGCGCGAAAGAGGACAGGGCGGACGAGGGGAAGCGGGATATGGGACGGGGACGGGAGGCGGTACGACATGTACGGCATGTACGACAGGGGGAGTAAGCATGGGGCAGGGACACGGGAACGGACGACCGGGTGGCGGGCCACGTTCGGGATATGGCTCCCCACCGTGCCCGGTCGTAGCGGGGCAGCCCCTGCATGTGGGGTGCCGCGTGGTGGCGCGCCTAGGGCGGTCGGGCGGGCTGCGATGGGTACGTGAGGTGCGGGGTGAGGTGGCGCGGGGGGGGGGGAGAGAGGGGCGGGGAGGCGAAGACGTCGTAACGGTTACAGGTGGGGGGGGGGCCGACATGGCCGGGCCGGCCCGGAGGCCGCGCGCCGGAGGGCACTCTCACACGAAACCCGACGCCGGCCCGGAGGGCATACGCGAGCGAAACCCAGCAGGGGCCCGAAGCCGACCCGCGCCGTCACACAGACCCACGCCGTCACACAGCAGCGCCCGTTGGAACATTGAGGGGATAGCCGCCGACGCCCCGCTGGTGCGGGGGCGAAGGAGCGGGCGGTCAGGGGCCGGGGGCGGGCGGGGCGGCGGGGGGATTGCGCAGGTGGGTGTGGACGACCGCCAGCATATCCTTGTGGGTGGAGCGTCGCGCGAAGTAGAAGGTCTGGGGGACGGCCGCCAGCAGGTGGACGAACTGGGCGAGGAGGTGCTTGCGCGGGTAGCCTTGGGCAACGAGGGCGCGGATGAGGAGGGCGATTTCGGCACAGAAATTATCGGGGCAGGAGATGACCCGCCGAAGGCGGTGGAACTGGCCCGTGAAGATGTTGCGCTTGCAGGCCTCGTTGACGTTGGAGTCGCGGGCGACAAAGCGGGAGAGGCGGACGCTGGCGAAGGCGGGTTGCACGCGTTTGTCGTAAAGTTGGGTGAGGTAGCGGCGGCGGCCAGCGTGGGGGCTGTGAACGAGGAGGATGTCCAGGAAGGGGATGGAGCCGGCGGGGAGATGGTCATGGCGTTGCGGGGTGACGGAGAGCTCGGGCGGGTAGATGCCGTGGAGGTTGCCAGTAACCGTGGCGCGGGAGAGGTAGGCGCCGATACAGGGGTTGTGCAGGGAGAGGAGGTCATCGAGATAGCGGAGGGAGTACTGGAAACGGGTGAGGATAGCGGGGGGGTGTGGGGCAAGCTGTGCAGGCCTGGCTCCATGTGCATGTCCACGCTGTCCACGCACGGGGACAAGGATCGATGAACCAAGTCGATGAACCAATGTGTGGCACATGTAATAGCAGCAATGACCTGTCCCTGCGGGCACCATTCACTCGTGCGCTTTGAGAAGGGGGGAGGGGGCCTGGGGCTGTCCACACTGTCCACGCACGCGGGCGTGAGCACTCGCCGCGCCCTTGCACACATACTTCCGCGCTGTTCGTGAACGGAGAGCGGCGCCCTTCGTCCGCTGTAGGGTGGGCAGGACGGCGGCTCGGGCGGCGCGCCGGGCGGTGTCATGGGTGCAGTGACCAACGGCTGCATCGTTGGCGCTGGCGCTGGGCGAGCAGGGCCTGCGGCAGCTAGCACCCCAGGTGCGGTGTCACTGGTATGGGTGCCACGGGGACGGCGGGGGGAGGATGGGGCAAGCTGTGCAGGCCTGGCTCCATGCGCATGTCCACGCTGTCCACGCACGGGGACAAGGATCGATGAACCAAGTCGATGAACCAATGTGTGGCACATGTAATAGCAGCAATGACCTGTCCCTGCGGGCACCATTCACTCGTGCGCTATGAGAAGGGGGGAGGGGGCCCCAGGCTGTCCACACTGTCCACGCACGCGGGCGTGAGCACTCGCCGCGCCCTTGCACACATACTTCCGCGCTGTTCGTGAACGGAGAGCGGCGCCCTTCGTCCGCTGTAGGGTGGGCAGGGCGGCGGCTCGGGCGGCGCACCGGGCGGTGTCATGGGTTCAGCGACCAACGGCTGCGTCGTTGGCGCTGGCGCTGGGCGAGCAGGGCCTGCGGCAGCTAGCACCCCAGGTGCGGTGTCGCTGGTATGGGTGCCACGGGGACGGCGGGGGGGTGTGTGGGGCAAGCTGTGCAGGCCTGGCTCCATGTGCATGTCCACGCTGTCCACGCACGGGGACAAGGATCGATGAACCAATGTGTGGCACATGTAATAGCAGCAATGACCTGTCCCTGCGGGCACCATTCACTCGTGCGCTTTGAGAAGGGGGGAGGGGGCCTGGGGCTGTCCACACTGTCCATGCACGCGGGCGTGAGCACTCGCCGCGCCCTTGCACACATACTTCTGTGCTGTTCGTGAACGGAGAGCGGCGCTCTTCGTCCGCTGTAGGGTGGGCAGGGCGGCGGCTCAGGCGGCGCGCCGGGCGGTGTCATGGGTTCAGCGACCAACGGCTGCATCGTTGGCGCTGGCGCTGGGCGAGCAGGGCCTGCGGCAGCTAGCACCCCAGGTGCGGTGTCGCTGGTATGGGTGCCACGGGGACGGCGGGGGGAGGATGGGGCAAGCTGTGCAGGCCTGGCTCCATGCGCATGTCCACGCTGTCCACGCACGGGGACAAGGATCGATGAACCAAGTCGATGAACCAATGTGTGGCACATGTAATAGCAGCAATGACCTGTCCCTGCGGGCACCATTCACTCGTGCACTATGAGAAGGGGGGAGGGGGCCCCAGGCTGTCCACACTGTCCATGCACGCGGGCGTGAGCACTCGCCGCGCCCTTGCACACATACTTCCGCGCTGTTCGTGAACGGAGAGCGGCGCCCTTCGTCCGCTGTAGGGTGGGCAGGGCGGCGGCTCGGGCGGCGCGCCGGGCGGTGTCATGGGTTCAGCGACCAACGGCTGCGTCGTTGGCGCTGGCGCTGGGCGAGCAGGGCCTGCGGCAGCTAGCACCCCAGGTGAGGTGTCGCTGGTATGAATGCCACGGGGATGGCGGGGGGGTGTGGGGCAAGCTGTGCAGGCCTGGCTCCATGTGCATGTCCACGCTGTCCACGCACGGGGACAAGGATCGATGAACCAAGTCGATGAACCAATGTGTGGCACATGTAATAGCAGCAATGACCTGTCCCTGCGGGCACCATTCACTCGTGCGCTTTGAGAAGGGGGGAGGGGGCCTGGGGCTGTCCACACTGTCCACGCACGCGGGCGTGAGCACTCGCCGCGCCCTTGCACACATACTTCCGCGCTGTTCGTGAACGGAGAGCGGCGCCCTTCGTCCGCTGTAGGGTGGGCAGGACGGCGGCTCGGGCGGCGCGCCGGGCGGTGTCATGGGTGCAGTGACCAACGGCTGCATCGTTGGCGCTGGCGCTGGGCGAGCAGGGCCTGCGGCAGCTAGCACCCCAGGTGCGGTGTCACTGGTATGGGTGCCACGGGGACGGCGGGGGGAGGATGGGGCAAGCTGTGCAGGCCTGGCTCCATGCGCATGTCCACGCTGTCCACGCACGGGGACAAGGATCGATGAACCAAGTCGATGAACCAATGTGTGGCACATGTAATAGCAGCAATGACCTGTCCCTGCGGGCACCATTCACTCGTGCGCTATGAGAAGGGGGGAGGGGGCCCCAGGCTGTCCACACTGTCCACGCACGCGGGCGTGAGCACTCGCCGCGCCCTTGCACACATACTTCCGCGCTGTTCGTGAACGGAGAGCGGCGCCCTTCGTCCGCTGTAGGGTGGGCAGGGCGGCGGCTCGGGCGGCGCACCGGGCGGTGTCATGGGTTCAGCGACCAACGGCTGCGTCGTTGGCGCTGGCGCTGGGCGAGCAGGGCCTGCGGCAGCTAGCACCCCAGGTGCGGTGTCGCTGGTATGGGTGCCACGGGGACGGCGGGGGGGGGGTGTGGGGCAAGCTGTGCAGGCCTGGCTCCATGTGCATGTCCACGCTGTCCACGCACGGGGACAAGGATCGATGAACCAATGTGTGGCACATGTAATAGCAGCAATGACCTGTCCCTGCGGGCACCATTCACTCGTGCGCTTTGAGAAGGGGGGAGGGGGCCTGGGGCTGTCCACACTGTCCATGCACGCGGGCGTGAGCACTCGCCGCGCCCTTGCACACATACTTCTGTGCTGTTCGTGAACGGAGAGCGGCGCTCTTCGTCCGCTGTAGGGTGGGCAGGGCGGCGGCTCAGGCGGCGCGCCGGGCGGTGTCATGGGTTCAGCGACCAACGGCTGCATCGTTGGCGCTGGCGCTGGGCGAGCAGGGCCTGCGGCAGCTAGCACCCCAGGTGCGGTGTCGCTGGTATGGGTGCCACGGGGACGGCGGGGGGAGGATGGGGCAAGCTGTGCAGGCCTGGCTCCATGCGCATGTCCACGCTGTCCACGCACGGGGACAAGGATCGATGAACCAAGTCGATGAACCAATGTGTGGCACATGTAATAGCAGCAATGACCTGTCCCTGCGGGCACCATTCACTCGTGCACTATGAGAAGGGGGGAGGGGGCCCCAGGCTGTCCACACTGTCCATGCACGCGGGCGTGAGCACTCGCCGCGCCCTTGCACACATACTTCCGCGCTGTTCGTGAACGGAGAGCGGCGCCCTTCGTCCGCTGTAGGGTGGGCAGGGCGGCGGCTCGGGCGGCGCGCCGGGCGGTGTCATGGGTTCAGCGACCAACGGCTGCGTCGTTGGCGCTGGCGCTGGGCGAGCAGGGCCTGCGGCAGCTAGCACCCCAGGTGAGGTGTCGCTGGTATGAATGCCACGGGGATGGCGGGGGGGTGTGGGGCAAGCTGTGCAGGCCTGGCTCCATGTGCATGTCCACGCTGTCCACGCACGGGGACAAGGATCGATGAACCAAGTCGATGAACCAATGTGTGGCACATGTAATAGCAGCAATGACCTGTCCCTGCGGGCACCATTCACTCGTGCGCTTTGAGAAGGGGGGAGGGGGCCTGGGGCTGTCCACACTGTCCACGCACGCGGGCGTGAGCACTCGCCGCGCCCTTGCACACATACTTCCGCGCTGTTCGTGAACGGAGAGCGGCGCCCTTCGTCCGCTGTAGGGTGGGCAGGACGGCGGCTCGGGCGGCGCGCCGGGCGGTGTCATGGGTGCAGTGACCAACGGCTGCATCGTTGGCGCTGGCGCTGGGCGAGCAGGGCCTGCGGCAGCTAGCACCCCAGGTGCGGTGTCACTGGTATGGGTGCCACGGGGACGGCGGGGGGAGGATGGGGCAAGCTGTGCAGGCCTGGCTCCATGCGCATGTCCACGCTGTCCACGCACGGGGACAAGGATCGATGAACCAAGTCGATGAACCAATGTGTGGCACATGTAATAGCAGCAATGACCTGTCCCTGCGGGCACCATTCACTCGTGCGCTATGAGAAGGGGGAGGGGGCCCCAGGCTGTCCACACTGTCCACGCACGCGGGCGTGAGCACTCGCCGCGCCCTTGCACACATACTTCCGCGCTGTTCGTGAACGGAGAGCGGCGCCCTTCGTCCGCTGTAGGGTGGGCAGGGCGGCGGCTCGGGCGGCGCACCGGGCGGTGTCATGGGTTCAGCGACCAACGGCTGCGTCGTTGGCGCTGGCGCTGGGCGAGCAGGGCCTGCGGCAGCTAGCACCCCAGGTGCGGTGTCGCTGGTATGGGTGCCACGGGGACGGCGGGGGGGGGTGTGGGGCAAGCTGTGCAGGCCTGGCTCCATGTGCATGTCCACGCTGTCCACGCACGGGGACAAGGATCGATGAACCAATGTGTGGCACATGTAATAGCAGCAATGACCTGTCCCTGCGGGCACCATTCACTCGTGCACTATGAGAAGGGGGGAGGGGGCCCCAGGCTGTCCACACTGTCCATGCACGCGGGCGTGAGCACTCGCCGCGCCCTTGCACACATACTTCCGCGCTGTTCGTGAACGGAGAGCGGCGCCCTTCATCCGCTGTAGGGTGGGCAGGGCGGCGGCTCGGGCGGCGCGCCGGGCGGTGTCATGGGTTCAGCGACCAACGGCTGCGTCGTTGGCGCTGGCGCTGGGCGAGCAGGGCCTGCGGCAGCTAGCACCCCAGGTGAGGTGTCGCTGGTATGAATGCCACGGGGATGGCGGGGGGGTGTGGGGCAAGCTGTGCAGGCCTGGCTCCATGTGCATGTCCACGCTGTCCACGCACGGGGACAAGGATCGATGAACCAAGTCGATGAACCAATGTGTGGCACATGTAATAGCAGCAATGACCTGTCCCTGCGGGCACCATTCACTCGTGCGCTTTGAGAAGGGGGGAGGGGGCCTGGGGCTGTCCACACTGTCCACGCACGCGGGCGTGAGCACTCGCCGCGCCCTTGCACACATACTTCCGCGCTGTTCGTGAACGGAGAGCGGCGCCCTTCGTCCGCTGTAGGGTGGGCAGGACGGCGGCTCGGGCGGCGCGCCGGGCGGTGTCATGGGTGCAGTGACCAACGGCTGCATCGTTGGCGCTGGCGCTGGGCGAGCAGGGCCTGCGGCAGCTAGCACCCCAGGTGCGGTGTCACTGGTATGGGTGCCACGGGGACGGCGGGGGGAGGATGGGGCAAGCTGTGCAGGCCTGGCTCCATGCGCATGTCCACGCTGTCCACGCACGGGGACAAGGATCGATGAACCAAGTCGATGAACCAATGTGTGGCACATGTAATAGCAGCAATGACCTGTCCCTGCGGGCACCATTCACTCGTGCGCTATGAGAAGGGGGGAGGGGGCCCCAGGCTGTCCACACTGTCCACGCACGCGGGCGTGAGCACTCGCCGCGCCCTTGCACACATACTTCCGCGCTGTTCGTGAACGGAGAGCGGCGCCCTTCGTCCGCTGTAGGGTGGGCAGGACGGCGGCTCGGGCGGCGCGCCGGGCGGTGTCATGGGTGCAGTGACCAACGGCTGCATCGTTGGCGCTGGCGCTGGGCGAGCAGGGCCTGCGGCAGCTAGCACCCCAGGTGCGGTGTCACTGGTATGGGTGCCACGGGGACGGCGGGGGGAGGATGGGGCAAGCTGTGCAGGCCTGGCTCCATGCGCATGTCCACGCTGTCCACGCACGGGGACAAGGATCGATGAACCAAGTCGATGAACCAATGTGTGGCACATGTAATAGCAGCAATGACCTGTCCCTGCGGGCACCATTCACTCGTGCGCTATGAGAAGGGGGGAGGGGGCCCCAGGCTGTCCACACTGTCCACGCACGCGGGCGTGAGCACTCGCCGCGCCCTTGCACACATACTTCCGCGCTGTTCGTGAACGGAGAGCGGCGCCCTTCGTCCGCTGTAGGGTGGGCAGGGCGGCGGCTCGGGCGGCGCACCGGGCGGTGTCATGGGTTCAGCGACCAACGGCTGCGTCGTTGGCGCTGGCGCTGGGCGAGCAGGGCCTGCGGCAGCTAGCACCCCAGGTGCGGTGTCGCTGGTATGGGTGCCATTGGGACGGCGGGGGGGGGGGTGTGGGGCAAGCTGTGCAGGCCTGGCTCCATGTGCATGTCCACGCTGTCCACGCACGGGGACAAGGATCGATGAACCAATGTGTGGCACATGTAATAGCAGCAATGACCTGTCCCTGCGGGCACCATTCACTCGTGCGCTTTGAGAAGGGGGGAGGGGGCCTGGGGCTGTCCACACTGTCCATGCACGCGGGCGTGAGCACTCGCCGCGCCCTTGCACACATACTTCTGTGCTGTTCGTGAACGGAGAGCGGCGCTCTTCGTCCGCTGTAGGGTGGGCAGGGCGGCGGCTCAGGCGGCGCGCCGGGCGGTGTCATGGGTTCAGCGACCAACGGCTGCATCGTTGGCGCTGGCGCTGGGCGAGCAGGGCCTGCGGCAGCTAGCACCCCAGGTGCGGTGTCGCTGGTATGGGTGCCACGGGGACGGCGGGGGGAGGATGGGGCAAGCTGTGCAGGCCTGGCTCCATGCGCATGTCCACGCTGTCCACGCACGGGGACAAGGATCGATGAACCAAGTCGATGAACCAATGTGTGGCACATGTAATAGCAGCAATGACCTGTCCCTGCGGGCACCATTCACTCGTGCACTATGAGAAGGGGGGAGGGGGCCCCAGGCTGTCCACACTGTCCATGCACGCGGGCGTGAGCACTCGCCGCGCCCTTGCACACATACTTCCGCGCTGTTCGTGAACGGAGAGCGGCGCCCTTCGTCCGCTGTAGGGTGGGCAGGGCGGCGGCTCGGGCGGCGCGCCGGGCGGTGTCATGGGTTCAGCGACCAACGGCTGCGTCGTTGGCGCTGGCGCTGGGCGAGCAGGGCCTGCGGCAGCTAGCACCCCAGGTGAGGTGTCGCTGGTATGGGTGCCACGGGGACGGCGGGGGGGGGGTGTGGGGCAAGCTGTGCAGGCCTGGCTCCATGTGCATGTCCACGCTGTCCACGCACGGGGACAAGGATCGATGAACCAAGTCGATGAACCAATGTGTGGCACATGTAATAGCAGCAATGACCTGTCCCTGCGGGCACCATTCACTCGTGCGCTTTGAGAAGGGGGGAGGGGGCCTGGGGCTGTCCACACTGTCCACGCACGCGGGCGTGAGCACTCGCCGCGCCCTTGCACACATACTTCCGCGCTGTTCGTGAACGGAGAGCGGCGCCCTTCGTCCGCTGTAGGGTGGGCAGGACGGCGGCTCGGGCGGCGCGCCGGGCGGTGTCATGGGTGCAGTGACCAACGGCTGCATCGTTGGCGCTGGCGCTGGGCGAGCAGGGCCTGCGGCAGCTAGCACCCCAGGTGCGGTGTCACTGGTATGGGTGCCACGGGGACGGCGGGGGGAGGATGGGGCAAGCTGTGCAGGCCTGGCTCCATGCGCATGTCCACGCTGTCCACGCACGGGGACAAGGATCGATGAACCAAGTCGATGAACCAATGTGTGGCACATGTAATAGCAGCAATGACCTGTCCCTGCGGGCACCATTCACTCGTGCGCTATGAGAAGGGGGGAGGGGGCCCCAGGCTGTCCACACTGTCCACGCACGCGGGCGTGAGCACTCGCCGCGCCCTTGCACACATACTTCCGCGCTGTTCGTGAACGGAGAGCGGCGCCCTTCGTCCGCTGTAGGGTGGGCAGGGCGGCGGCTCGGGCGGCGCACCGGGCGGTGTCATTGGTTCAGCGACCAACGGCTGCGTCGTTGGCGCTGGCGCTGGGCGAGCAGGGCCTGCGGCAGCTAGCACCCCAGGTGCGGTGTCGCTGGTATGGGTGCCACGGGGACGGCGGGGGGGGGGTGTGGGGCAAGCTGTGCAGGCCTGGCTCCATGTGCATGTCCACGCTGTCCACGCACGGGGACAAGGATCGATGAACCAATGTGTGGCACATGTAATAGCAGCAATGACCTGTCCCTGCGGGCACCATTCACTCGTGCGCTTTGAGAAGGGGGGAGGGGGCCTGGGGCTGTCCACACTGTCCATGCACGCGGGCGTGAGCACTCGCCGCGCCCTTGCACACATACTTCTGTGCTGTTCGTGAACGGAGAGCGGCGCTCTTCGTCCGCTGTAGGGTGGGCAGGGCGGCGGCTCAGGCGGCGCGCCGGGCGGTGTCATGGGTTCAGCGACCAACGGCTGCATCGTTGGCGCTGGCGCTGGGCGAGCAGGGCCTGCGGCAGCTAGCACCCCAGGTGCGGTGTCGCTGGTATGGGTGCCACGGGGACGGCGGGGGAGGATGGGGCAAGCTGTGCAGGCCTGGCTCCATGCGCATGTCCACGCTGTCCACGCACGGGGACAAGGATCGATGAACCAAGTCGATGAACCAATGTGTGGCACATGTAATAGCAGCAATGACCTGTCCCTGCGGGCACCATTCACTCGTGCGCTATGAGAAGGGGGGAGGGGGCCCCAGGCTGTCCACACTGTCCACGCACGCGGGCGTGAGCACTCGCCGCGCCCTTGCACACATACTTCCGCGCTGTTCGTGAACGGAGAGCGGCGCCCTTCGTCCGCTGTAGGGTGGGCAGGGCGGCGGCTCGGGCGGCGCACCGGGCGGTGTCATGGGTTCAGCGACCAACGGCTGCGTCGTTGGCGCTGGCGCTGGGCGAGCAGGGCCTGCGGCAGCTAGCACCCCAGGTGAGGTGTCGCTGGTATGGGTGCCACGGGGACGGCGGGGGGGGGGGTGTGGGGCAAGCTGTGCAGGCCTGGCTCCATGTGCATGTCCACGCTGTCCACGCACGGGGACAAGGATCGATGAACCAATGTGTGGCACATGTAATAGCAGCAATGACCTGTCCCTGCGGGCACCATTCACTCGTGCGCTTTGAGAAGGGGGGAGGGGGCCTGGGGCTGTCCACACTGTCCATGCACGCGGGCGTGAGCACTCGCCGCGCCCTTGCACACATACTTCTGTGCTGTTCGTGAACGGAGAGCGGCGCTCTTCGTCCGCTGTAGGGTGGGCAGGGCGGCGGCTCAGGCGGCGCGCCGGGCGGTGTCATGGGTTCAGCGACCAACGGCTGCATCGTTGGCGCTGGCGCTGGGCGAGCAGGGCCTGCGGCAGCTAGCACCCCAGGTGCGGTGTCGCTGGTATGGGTGCCACGGGGACGGCGGGGGGAGGATGGGGCAAGCTGTGCAGGCCTGGCTCCATGCGCATGTCCACGCTGTCCACGCACGGGGACAAGGATCGATGAACCAAGTCGATGAACCAATGTGTGGCACATGTAATAGCAGCAATGACCTGTCCCTGCGGGCACCATTCACTCGTGCGCTATGAGAAGGGGGGAGGGGGCCTGGGGCTGTCCACACTGTCCACGCACGCGGGCGTGAGCACTCGCCGCGCCCTTGCACACATACTTCCGCGCTGTTCGTGAACGGAGAGCGGCTTCCTTCGTCCGCTGTAGGGTGGGCAGGGCGGCGGCTCGGGCGGCGCACCGGGCGGTGTCATGGGTTCAGCGACCAACGGCTGCGTCGTTGGCGCTGGCGCTGGGCGAGCAGGGCCTGCGGCAGCTAGCACCCCAGGTGAGGTGTCGCTGGTATGGGTGCCACGCGGACGGCGGGGGAGGTGTGGGGCAAGCTGTGCAGGCCTGGCTCCATGCGCATGTCCACGCTGTCCACGCACGGGGACAAGGATCGATGAACCAATGTGTGGCACATGTAATAGCAGCAATGACCTGTCCCTGCGGGCACCATTCACTCGTGCGCTATGAGAAGGGGGGAGGGGGCCTGGGGCTGTCCACACTGTCCATGCATGTGGGCGTGAGCACTCGCCGCGCCCGCACATACTTCCGCGCTGTTCGTGAACGGAGAGCGGCGCCCTTCGTCCGCTGTAGGGTGGGCAGGTCGGCAGCTCGGATGCGGGCATTTTCAGCTCTTGCTGCGCTATGCCCTCCCCTCCAGGTTCTTTTACGGCAGATTGGGGCGGCGGGAGGCAGCAAGGGAAGTTTGGCGAGCCGGTTGTCACTGAAGCGAAAGGGACTGCGAAACCCTGGCTTTTTGTCTGGGCGCCTGTGACGTGTGTACAAGGCAACAGTGGGTGGTGATCTGTCTAATTAGAATGTTGGCAGTTGGCATGTTCTGGAAACCCTAGCGATTCTGCTGTAAGGGACAGGTGTGGTGGACATGTATGGCCGCAGTCTCTAGTCGCCCTTGGACTGGGCGGGGAGGAAGTGGTATACGTGGCTGCATTGCATGTGATATTGGTTCATTACGAACAAGGTGCTGTGTGTATGTGTTGACGGCTAGGGTTAACCAGGTAACCGTGCATGACAGGGCCCGGCCCGGGCTGAGTGTAAATGGTGATATACATATATGGCACGGCAATTCTGTGTCCGTTCTGCGTCCGTCAAGAATATTCATACAATGCGTAAGAAAGGCTGAGCACAACCCGGGAGGCCAATATCTTGCAAGGCCGGGTGTCAGTATCGGCAGGAGCAATATTGCATCGGCCGGAGCAAACCCTCTGGCATTGTCACCAGACAGCTGGGCACAGCCAGGCGACGCCGTTCCATCAACAGAATTGTCAGGAATATCGATACGATGCGTAAGAGAGTCTTAGCACAACCCGAGAGGGCAATAACTCGCAAGTCCCGGTGTCTGTATCGACCGGAGCAATGTTGCATCGGCCGGAGCAAGCCCACCCTCCCCATGCAACTCGGCGGTCTCTCATTACCACAACCCTAGCCAGGCCATGCACATCCGCATGGCAAGCCATGCACATCTGCACGGCATCACCACCACGTGCACCTCGGATGGCCATTGCTCGGCTTCACAGACGGGGTGTTTCAAGTGCTGGGTGCACAGGCATCGGGGCCTACATCCCTGCAGGAGCTCACCTTAGGGCAGGACGAGCTCCCTTGCCCATTGTACCGGCTTATGTACTTCAACCCTGCGGTCGGGATCCAGTACAACGGCATGCATATGATCGGGGGCGTCATTAAGGACACTGTGGTGAAGGGGCTGCAGGGCCTTCACACAGGCAAGGCAAGCACAGCTGTACAAGCATACGATGAGCACAACAAAGTGGCGACAGATTCCGGCAAGGCCAGTAAGTATCCCATAGAGTCGCACCTTCTCACGTTTGAATGAAACGTGTCCTGTTGCACTGTTGTCACCCTGCACTCGCATTGTTGTCCTGCCATTGCTGTGATGCACCAGCACGCGATCTCTCCTGCCCCGCCCTCACATGCGATTGTTGCTGCTGTGCAGCTCCCGCACAGCTGGCTGCGTTCCGCAAGGCCCTGGCGGATGCAGCAGCGGCGTCTCCATTGACGAACTATGCCTCACGGCTGGACAGGTTGACAGGTGCCGGCAAGGCCCACAAGACCCACACCATGTTCCTGCTGGCTGGCCTCATTGGCTGCTACGTTGTGGCTGCAGCTGGCCTTGAACCTCGGATAGCCGTGGTCTACTCGGATTTGCTACAAGCCTGCGGCGATCCGTGGGACAAAGCGATCACTCCGTGCGCACGGGTGGGACGAAATAAGACCCCGTTATTGGGTGTGGAATCACAAACACTCGCTTGAGGCGAGGAGGTGGCGGCACACGATCAGTCACGCAGCTTGCAACACCTGCCGCTGTCGATTTAGCCGATTCCTGACAATTTGTATTCATGTGGGTTTTATTTTAGGGAGGAGCTGGGCCCACTTTGGCAGCGTGTCGTGGAGGCCATTTGCGGAGAGAGGTCTGCTGTTGAGCTGGACATCAAGCTGCACAATCTGCTGCACCTGGTCGACGGAATCACACAGTTTAGTAAGAGTAACATGGATTGCCACTTGTCCACGCCTGTCCACGTCCACAGAGTGTGACATGGCTGTTTGTGCTGTGATGACTTGCGATCGACCCCCCCCATTGCGCAGCAGCTTGGTAAGTCTTCACATGGATTGCCACCTGTCCACGCCTGTCCACGTGAACAAAGGGCATGGCCGTCCGTGCTGTGATGACTTGCAATCGACACCTTGTCCCACCCTCCGGCCCCGCCCTCGCCCTCTTTGATGTGACAGACAGGGCCCCTCTTTGCATTCCAGCCCGAGTCAATCTGGGGTCTCCTCTCCCGCTTGGCGCACAGCAAGGTGCACATGGAGTCCAGCATGTTCTTACTTCTCGGCGCTGGACAAGGAGGTGACACTTGTGCTGCGCCGGTCGCCCGCCTACAGGGCCATTGGCAAGTGTGAGGACGACTACGACGACGACACCGACCCTGGAATGTGGGACCAAGAGTACCTTCGCGAGGGACTGCCCTGCATCCGCCTGGGCAATGTGGAAAATGACCGGCACAAACTCACTAACGCCGAGCACCTGGACTTGGGTCGCTTGTACGACGGGAAAGGTACAACGTCGATGCCAGCTGCTGAAGGAGCTTTGGGTCGGGGACCTCAAGCTCCAGCCGGGTGCGTGGTTCTTGACTCCCCCAGATGCGGGGGGCGGGGGGGACGGCCAGATGTGGTTCGGGCAGGCCCAGGCGCTGGTTCACCATAGTGGTCCTGACGGTGAGGTGAACGAGGTGGTCAAGGCAGCATGGCACCACAGCCCTAGCCTTGCAGGTCAGATTGACCGATGCCTGCGCTGCCCAGTGGTGCGGAGGCAGCCGTACGCCTCGCCCGATGGGCCCTGGTGGTTCACCAACTCCATTGTGCCATGGCCATGCTGGCCCGTGCCCCACCCAAGCCATCAGGCACCCCCATGCTCGTGGCGCTAGCTCGGCACTGGCATGTCACCCGTTTCCTGGCCCCATAACCCCCGCGTGTAGGGCACGTGCAGATTTTCACATTGTGTGCAGTGTAATGTACGACATACGTGCTGTGTACTGAGCATCGATCTTGGAGTGCGCGGTCGGTGATGGGATCTGGATGGGTTGTTCATTTTTAGCCTGGGGGAGGTGGGGGGCCCAATGTGCTGATGCCGTGCATGACAAAGCCTGGCCCGCGCTGATATTGCAGAAGACTGGGCGAGGTGATGCGTTGTAGTGCCCGTCGTGAAAGGAAGGCGGCGCCAGTGGCGTGGAAATGGTGCAATGCATGAGCTGCAGCTGAGAGAGTGCTGTGTATGTATGGAACGACTGTCGTAGAGTGTGCAGAGGGTGATGGGAGCGGGATGGGTTGTTTGTTCGTTATGTGCCTGGGGGAGGGAGGGGCGCCACCATGATGGCAAGTCCGCACATGGTGGCACCGCACGTGCTATTGCATCATTACAGACAAGGTGCTTTGTGTGTGAGAGGAAGGCTGACGTGCGACATGACATGGCCTGTGCTGGTACCGTGCACAACAGGGTCGGGCGCTTGCGGAGTGTAAATGGTTCACTCGAGTATCTGGCACCGCTAAACTTTTCATAACAAATCTTTCAGGAATATTGATATGATGCGTTAAAAAGGCTTAGCACAACCCGTGAGGGCATTAATTCGCAAGTCCCGGTGTCTGTATCGACCGGAGCAATGTTGCATCGGCCGGAGCAAACCTTCTGTGTTCGTCACCAGACAGCTAGGTGACACCTGTCCAGTGACAAACCTTTCAGGAGTATCGATATGATGCATAAGAAATGCTTCACTCCAGTATGGAGGACAACTTGACACAGTGACCAAACTTTAACCGCAACTGTCATTGCAGGACAACGGGACAACACCGTTCCATCAATAAATATAACGATATGAAATGTAAGACACGTTTCTTGGCAAGAGGTCACACAACACAGTGCCTGTATCGACCGGAGCAATTTTGCTGCGGTCGGAGCGCAAGTTCTATTGTAGTGGCCACGAAGCTCAACAATCCATACCAACAAGCATAGCTTACAGAGAATTCGTAGGATGCAAGAGGTAGCTATGCGAGTGTGTTACATTACTTTGGTACACGGGACGATGTGGTCCGACTGCCATCCGCGTGGGGGCGCTAGGTCACCTATGGCGTGGATATATTTTTATGTTAAGCTGCAACACAGAGGCTTAGAGGGCGACACTAAAGTGCCCACATTCATTGGGTACGGATGCACATTTGCTGCTGAATTCTCACGAACGCCTGTGTTCATCTTATCCAATTAACTTATACTTATATACCATATTATGTGTGATATCACATTCTTCCGTCAACATGCGTACTGTTATCCTTGACTGCTGGACGCAGCTAACAACCAAGTTGACCGAGCCCGGTGCTTACCATACGCTCATCCCAATGACGCTTTCCAGATCTTATTAAGTATCTGATGTAGAAAGGCAGTCCAGTTGCCGCATCTCCCAGTGTTCTGGCGAGCTCTTGGGGCTGGCTTTGCAAGCGTAAGAATAGTACAGATAGACTGATAGCATGGTTTGTTTATTGGAATGAGACTACACATTCTGGTGAGGATGTAACTACGTTGATGTGCTGGAGCTTTGGGTTCGCCGTTTTGCTGCTTTGTTGCCCGTTGCATCGATGGGTTCGGCTACCCCCGCTAACAGGACAAATGCTGCCGACACTCTGTTTGTATTACAGACGAATGACATGAAAGCTACATGGTGCGAGACGACCACTCCGAACAGGGCTAATTTTCGTGGTCTGGGCAGTACGACCAAGGCAATTTTCAGCTTCCGTACCCGAAATTTTCGACCTTGACTTTCTCATTGCTTGGAGCTATTCGTTGCGACACTGTGAAATTATAGAAGATGTTTAAATGTTACACTTTTTGGAAGTGAAGGACTCTTAAATGTCTATGAAAAGCGCAAGTAACACGCGCGCAACAGAAACGTGGTGTAGTCCATATTTGGCTTCGTTTACCAATACACGTTGCTGTGTAATCTATATGCTATCACTTTGACCTTGCGGCTTCATACCTCGGCGACCAGCGCTGGCATCTGTCACGGCCGCTGAAACTGCTCACGGGATGCCGAGCTTAGCAGCACAAATACATTAAACACTAGATTGGTAGTAAAGGGTTTCATTAGATTTGAAATCTCTGCTGCAGCCGTGTGCCATGGGGCCTGGGGAGGTGGCGCAACCACCGCCCGGGTCGCGGCAACACGCGCCGACAGAAGCCAGCGGATACAGGAATGACGCGGGCGAGGATCCACCTGAGGTAGGCTTGAAGCATGCAAGACACGGCATCACAGCCAGCACATCTTGATAGGTGTACGCTTGCCAACAGGAGTGCGCGGATGATGCCTACGTGAGGACGGCGATTGACACCCACCTCAGAACCGGCGCCTGGAGAAAGCCCGAGCAGCTGCACTTCACTCTGCCAGATGCCAGTGTGTTGGCTGCTCGTGGAGAAGATGTGTCGCCGTCGGCTTGGCTGTACAGCAAATGCAATGTGCACGTGCTGGCATGGCGTGAGCAGTTTCCATATCTCCTAACACAGCAGGGTGATGGAACTGGCCACAGCACCCGCGCAGACGGGCGGGCGGCACGGCGGCGGCGGTTCAGCGGAAGGCCCGGCAGAGGCTACCGCGCAGCAGGGCGGGCGGCACGTCGGAAGCGGCTTGGCTGCAGGCACGGCAGGGGCACCTGCGCAGCAGGGCGGGCGGCACGGCGGCGGCGGTTCAGCGGAAGGCCCGGCAGAGGCTACCGCGCAGCAGGGCGGGCGGCACGTCGGAAGCGGTTCAGCGGAAGGCCCGGCAGAGGCTACCGTGCAGCAGGGCGGGCGGCACGTCGGAGGCGGCTGGGCTGCAGGCACGGCAGGGGCACCTGCGCAGCAGGGCGGGCGGCACGGCGGCGGCGGTTCAGCGGAAGGCCCGGGAGGGGCACCTGCGCAGCAGGGTGGGCGGCACGGCGGCGGCGGTTCAGCGGAAGGCCCGGCAGAGGCTACCGCGCAGCAGGGCGGGCGGCACGTCGGAAGCGGTTCAGTGGAAGGCCCGGTAGAGGCTACCGCGCAGCAGGGCGGGCGGCACGTCGGAGGCGGCTTGGCTGCAGGCACGGCAGGGGCACCTGCGCAGCAGGGCGGGCGGCACGGCGGCGGCGGTTCAGCGGAAGGCCCGGGAGGGGCACCTGCGCAGCAGGGTGGGCGGCACGGCGGCGGCGGTTCAGCGGAAGGCCCGGCAGAGGCTACCGCGCAGCAGGGCGGGCGGCACGTCCGAGGCGGCTTGGCTGCAGGCACGGCAGGGGCACCTGCGCAGCAGGGCGGGCGGCATGGAGTCAGCTCGCTGGCGAAGGCTTCAATATCAGCTGGCCGCTCCTTTTTGGATAAGTGGTTACGACGCGACAAGGGGTTGGTGAAGCAGGGCGCCCACTGCGCCGGTGGCGGCTTGGCGGCAGGCACGGCAGGGGCACCCGCGGAGCAGGGCAGGGAACACGCTGGCGGCGGCGTGGCGGCAGGCCCGGCGGGGGCACCCGCGGATCAGGGCAGGGAACACGCCGGCGGTTCAGCGGAAGGCCCGGGATGGGCACCCACGCAGCAGGGCGGGCGGCACGTCGGCGGCGGTTCAGCGGAAGGCCCGGCAGAGGCTACCGCGCAGCAGGGCGGGCGACACGTCGGAGGCGGCTTGGCTGCAGGCACGGCAGGGGCACCTGCGCAGCAGGGTGGGCGGCACGGCGGCGGCGGTTCAGCGGAAGGCCCGGCAGAGGCTACCGTGCAGCAGGGCGGGCGACACATCGGAGGCGGCTTGGCTGCAGGCACGGCAGGGGCACCTGCGCAGCAGGGCAGGGAACGCGTTGACGGCGGCTTGGATAAGGTTCTGTTCCCGCCATGCTTGCTGTCCGATGCGCGTACGGCTAATGGACATTACCTCAGCAGCCTGTACCTCAACAGTGGCGCTGAGCGGCGCAAGTGCTCGCAACAACAGTTGTGTGTCACCGGTGCCAAGCACGGGGTCATTAAATTCGACCACTGCCACAAGCCCGCCAAGAGCATACGTCTACCTGACGCCACCTCCAAGCCGATCATTGGGACGGCGTGGTTGCTCAACGGGGCCTCGGAGGTGCTTGGATTCTGGCATGTAAGATCTCCTGGGTGGTTGACAAGGGAATTGCACATGTTGTCCATGCTTTCGGGGCTCGACCATTGCAAATTGCTCCGTGAAGATGGTGAAACGTTTTGCCCGGCCTGTCATGCTCACAGGTGTCATCCACCTCGCTCTACGAGATCAGGCACGAGCTCGGACGCTTGAGCATCCGGTGCCGCAACGTGGGGGAGGTGAGGTTGCTTGAGCTGTCCAGGCACTGTTCTGATTGTGTTCGTGTGACGATTGGGACTGGCATTCTGCACACTACTTGCAGCCTATACGGGTGGTTTATGTCGACAACGCTGGGCAGACACACGAGATCTGGCGCAAGCTGATCGTCACTGCGCCAGGTGAAACTGTTGTAGTGAAGCAGGACACCTACCACTTGAAGCGTCGCTTCATGGAGGCTGTTCCCAAGGCCCATCCGTACTACAGCGCCTTCAGCCAGAAGCTCAGCGATGTCCTGTTGCCTGTCTACGAGCCTGACCTGGAGCGGCTGCAGCATGTCGACGCCACTCAGCTGCGGCTTAAGGCACGCAAGTGGATTCGCAGCGGCAAGGAGGTCCTGGAGAATGTCCGTCGGCTGCTGGATCGGTTCAGACAGATGCCTGACGGTGCCAGCTTCATTACGCCGGTGGTGGAGAAGGTGCTGCAAGACCAGCAGGTCCTGGTGACGGATACGTACGACATGATATCAGGTGAGATGCAGGGTTGCAGGGTTGCGAGCAACAATGAAGATGTATGGGGTAGGGTCGCTATACACTCATTACATGAGTTAGGCATATGAGTAGCAACCCAGTAACAGTATGTACATTTGTTGCTCTCATGCCATCTATTGCATCCATTCTGAGAATTACCCTGTGTCGATTTGCTTTGCGGCCCCTCAGACCCGTTCCCGGTGGACGACATGTACTATACGGATCCGCGGACAGGGCAGCTGCGTAGCATTCGCACAACCAGTCAGGTGGAGAACCTCAACAGGCGCTTTAACGGGCTCTTCCAGGGCAGCTTGTCACCTGACCTGGCTGACGCCCTCACCGAGGACTTCGTTCTCCGCAATAACATTGACCAGGCATCGCGCGCTGGGTATGGCCTTGACTTGCCCAATGCCTTCTATGACATCAGCCTCGCGGATTGCCTCAATCGCTGCGTGCCTCTCGGCTACGACAAGCCATACCAGCGCTTGGATGGCATCCTGGAGAGGGCCAAATCCTCGCCTCAAGAAGCCTTTGGCTTCCAGTGGCAAGAACGGTCCATTCCTGATGTGGAGCTGGCGGTTGCAAACACAGACACGGTAGCACCAGCCGTGGAGCTGTGCGTCGGGGACGATGAGGATGGAAACGAGCTGCTCGACGAGGGTAGGTCACGTCAGGTGGCAGACAATATCCATGTGAATGTTTTTAAACAAGGGGTGGCAGTTAACTGGAGTCGAGGTTGGGTCCGAACCCATGTTGTCTCTGACTGTGATGTGTGATAAGTCTTAGGGAGATGTGTGATAAGCCTGAGGAGATTGTGATTCGTTGTGTGCACCTTGACACTCATCCTGCAGGCCCACCGCCATTGTCCGACGCTGGGGGAACCGAGGCTGACTGGGAGGCCTACTGGCAGGCCACCCAAGGGGACACGCGTCCTGCTAGCCACGACCCCGGAATTGTCATGCAGCCTGGCGTCACCGACTTGGGCGCGGCTGTCACAACATCCTCGCGACCGCCCACTGTGGCACTGGGAGCGTTCTACAAGGAGCGTGTCCCAACTTCACTGGGTGGCGTGGATCTGTGGTCCGCCATTGCGGCGGCGGAGGAGGCTGCAGTGGAAGGACTCTCTTCGCCGGCCACTGTGCATGCGTTTGCTCAGCTGCTAGCTTCCCTTGGGGCTGTGGAGCCCGGAAAACCGTGGCCTGATCGGTCGGCGGTTAGCCGGCATCTGACCAACCTTCTAACTGCCGCCAAGTCCAGTATTCACATCCTACGCTGCCTGATCGTCCTGGGCAGCACAGAAGATGCTGGCAAGTCCGTCACGGAGCTGCTCGAGACGTGTCAACGCTTGCAGGGCATCATGCTCGCAAGGATGATGCTCAACGGCTGGACGCAGTCGCAGTGGCCACCATCTACAAAACGGCCGGTGCAGCCAGCTCACGTCAGGCGGAAAAGCATGTTTGACAAGCGACTAGTGCGCCCGGTGGAAAGTGACGAGGAGATAGCCCTGTTCGTTGGTTTTGCCACCACCTACCGGAGGGACTACGAGAGCATGGCCTTGGCATGGAATACGCACCTGGCGCAGAACAAGGATCTTGCACACTCGGGTGTGACCCTGAAGACCGCTGCTATGCTGCGTATCTTTGACCCAGCGATGGCCGCTGATATCAGCAAGGCACAGACGTTCTACCAGTTCGTTCGTACCTCGGTGCAGGACGAACAGCGCCAGGCGGGCGCGGCGCCGACGCAGCAAGGGCCGCCGCCAGGGCCGCATCTGCAGCTGCAACCAACGCCCCTGCCCGTGCCGTTGGGTACTCCCGTCCAGCGGCACGGCGACGCCGCAGATTCCGGGAGCCTGGGTGTCGGGCCGCAGCATTTCGGCGGGTCAGGGCTAGGGATGGCCGGTCATGGGACGCTGCCACCAGGGCCCCCGAGCGACGGCGGCGCTGCTTGGGAGGGGCAGCGCCAGGCGGGCGCGGCGCCGACGCAGCAAGGGCCGCCGCCAGGGCCGCATCTGCAGCTGCAACCAACGCCCCTGCCCGTGCCGTTGGGTACTCCCGTCCAGCGGCACGGCGACGCCGCAGATTCCGGGAGCCTGGGCGTCGGGCCGCAGCATTTCGGCGGGTCAGGGCTAGGGATGGCCGGTCATGGGACGCTGCCACCAGGGCCCCCGAGCGACGGCGGCGCTGCTTGGGAGGGGCAGCGCCAGGCGGGCGCGGCGCCGACGCAGCAAGGGCCGCCGCCAGGGCCGCATCTGCAGCTGCAACCAACGCCCCTGCCCGTGCCGTTGGGTACTCCCGTCCAGCGGCACGGCGACGCCGCAGATTCCGGGAGCCTGGGCGTCGGGCCGCAGCATTTCGGCGGGTCAGGGCTAGGGATGGCCGGTCATGGGACGCTGCCACCAGGGCCCCCGAGCGACGGCGGCGCTGCTTGGGAGGGGCAGCGCCAGGCGGGCGCGGCGCCGACGCAGCAAGGGCCGCCGCCAGGGCCGCATCTGCAGCTGCAACCAACGCCCCTGCCCGTGCCGTTGGGTACTCCCGTCCAGCGGCACGGCGACGCCGCAGATTCCGGGAGCCTGGGCGTCGGGCCGCAGCATTTCGGCGGGTCAGGGCTAGGGATGGCCGGTCATGGGACGCTGCCACCAGGGCCCCGAGCGACGGCGGCGCTGCTTGGGAGGGGCAGCGCCAGGCGGGCGCGGCGCCGACGCAGCAAGGGCCGCCGCCAGGGCCGCATCTGCAGCTGCAACCAACGCCCCTGCCCGTGCCGTTGGGTACTCCCGTCCAGCGGCACGGCGACGCCGCAGCGTCCGGGAGCCTGGGCGTCGGGCCGCAGCATTTCGGCGGGTCAGGGCTAGGGATGGCCGGTCTGGGGACGCTTATGCAGTCACAGTATTATATGGGAGGCTCGGCGGCGCCACCGTTGTGGGCAAATCCCCCAGCATCCGCCACTGGCGTATCAGCACAGCAGCTTACTGGAAGGAAGCGGCAACAGGCTGCCTTGGAGTCGAGTGGAGCAAAGAAAAACAAGACAGGCCCGAAAGGACCGACGGGTCAGAAGCAATGTGACTTGTGCTTCAGGCGTGGATGGCCGTTTGAGCACCACTGGATGGCTAGTAAGGAGTGCAAGTCGCAGTGCGCTCCATGCTCAAAGGAACAGAAGCGGAGAATCGAGGTTGATGAGAAGGGGTACTGCACGCTTTGCACGAGCACGTACCCGCAGCAGGTGGTGGACCTGAGCCAGACTAGGCATGTACCCAAGAAGAAGGGCAAGAAGAAGGGCAGATGACGCGCGTCCCTGCAGAGGTCCTTAGTGAACCTTCAGAGGGAGGGTTTATTGAAGGACTTTGACCTTGCTTTCTCCTGTCAAACTTTCTGCATTCTTGTACTCTGTGTGGGAGATGAGACCGGTCCGGGGTAGCTGGCGTTTTCACGTGCCTCAACGGTTGTCCCATGTAGCAGCACTCTTGAGTGGTCGGCCAGGCAAGAGGTGGATACCGTACCAGGTTGGGAAGCATTCATGCGCGTGTAGAGATTGTCGCCAACTGCATTGGAAGACACCCGAGTCTCTTAGAGTCTCGGTATGTTTGGCATAGTACTGTGGTGTCCAGAATGAATCTCCAGTGGGGAACATCCTCCGCTGAAATGCTACAGTGTAAGCTTCCCAATAATATCTCTGAATGAACCGTAAGGATTCCATAATCTTCAGCCAACACATGCGAGGGAGCGAGCGGTGCTGTGAACATGGGGGTGGGGGCCTATGTGCTGAACGTATTCCATGACTGCTGTGGCCCCTTAGCCTCAGTAACGAAACCCTCCCGCGACTTGTACGGCACGCACATACCAACCTGCACCACATGCTCTTGCCCTTGAAAAGTCATCGGCCGTACAGTGTACGGAAACACGCGCGAGGGAGCGAGCGGTGCTGTCAACATGGGGGTGGGGGCCTATGTGCTGAACGTATTCCATGACTGCTGTGGCCCCTTAGCCTCAGTAACGAAACCCTCCCCGCGACTTGTACGGCACGCACATACCAACCTGCACCACATGCTCTTGCCCTTGAAAAGTCATCGGCCGTACAGTGTACGGAAACACGCGCGAGGGAGCGAGCGGTGCTGTCAACATGGGGGTGGGGGCCTATGTGCTGAACGTATTCCATGACTGCTGTGGCCCCTTAGCCTCAGTAACGAAACCCTCCCCGCGACTTGTACGGCACGCACATACCAACCTGCACCACATGCTCTTGCCCTTGAAAAGTCATCGGCCGTACAGTGTACGGAAACACGCGCGAGGGAGCGAGCGGTGCTGTCAACATGGGGGTGGGGGCCTATGTGCTGAACGTATTCCATGACTGCTGTGGCCCCTTAGCCTCAGTAACGAAACCCTCGCCGCGACTTGTACGGCACGCACATACCAACCTGCACCACATGCTCTTGCCCTTGAAAAGTCATCGGCCGTACAGTGTACGGAAACACGCGCGAGGGAGTGAGCGGTGCTGTCAACATGGGGGTGGGGGCCTATGTGCTGAACGTATTCCATGACTGCTGTGGCCCCTTAGCCTCAGTAACGAAACCCTCGCCGCGACTTGTACGGCACGCACATACCAACCTGCACCACATGCTCTTGCCCTTGAAAATTCATCGGCCGTACAGTGTACGGAAACACGCGCGAGGGAGCGAGCGGTGCTGTCAACATGGGGGTGGGGGCCTATGTGCTGAACGTATTCCATGACTGCTGTGGCCCCTTAGCCTCAGTAACGAAACCCTCCCGCGACTTGTACGGCACGCACATACCAACCTGCACCACATGCTCTTGCCCTTGAAAAGTCATCGGCCGTACAGTGTACGGAAACACGCGCGAGGGAGCGAGCGGTGCTGTCAACATGGGGGTGGGGGCCTATGTGCTGAACGTATTCCATGACTGCTGTGGCCCCTTAGCCTCAGTAACGAAACCCTCCCCGCGACTTGTACGGCACGCACATACCAACCTGCACCACATGCTCTTGCCCTTGAAAAGTCATCGGCCGTACAGTGTACGGAAACACGCGCGAGGGAGTGAGCGGTGCTGTCAACATGGGGGTGGGGGCCTATGTGCTGAACGTATTCCATGACTGCTGTGGCCCCTTAGCCTCAGTAACGAAACCCTCGCCGCGACTTGTACGGCACGCACATACCAACCTGCACCACATGCTCTTGCCCTTGAAAAGTCATCGGCCGTACAGTGTACGGAAACACGCGCGAGGGAGTGAGCGGTGCTGTGAACGTGGGGGTGGGGGCCTATGTGCTGAACGTATTCCATGACTGCTGTGGCCCCTTAGCCTCAGTAACGAAACCCTCCCCGCGACTTGTACGGCACGCACATACCAACCTGCACCACATGCTCTTGCCCTTGAAAAGTCATCGGCCGTACAGTGTACGGAAACACGCGCGAGGGAGCGAGCGGTGCTGTCAACATGGGGGTGGGGGCCTATGTGCTGAACGTATTCCATGACTGCTGTGGCCCCTTAGCCTCAGTAACGAAACCCTCCCGCGACTTGTACGGCACGCACATACCAACCTGCACCACATGCTCTTGCCCTTGAAAATTCATCGGCCGTACAGTGTACGGAAACACGCGCGAGGGAGGGATGGGTCGAGGTAGGATGAACCGTGGCGAGCATGGGCATGGGAGTTGATTCCCGTGACCTGTGTGCGGAATCATCTTCCTTCCTGTCATGCTTGCGAGTGGATGGGGCGCAGTGACCTTTTCCCTTCAAGGCCTCCCAATATGTGCACGATCTGTCGTATTGTACGCCGCAGTGAATTGGTGCAGGCAAAAGTGCCATATTATTATATTTTTGATTATTCTATTAGACGATATGTTGGTAACGTTTCCTGCTGCGTCTCGAGATGATCTGTTGCGTAGTGGCGACTTCGTCAAACCTTGTAATCCATCCAATTGACCACAACTTTTGGAGCTTGGCTAAACAATACACATCGAGCGCAATCATGAGTTTCATGAACAAGTTCCAATACCTTGTCCTTGAGGGGGTGTGCCCAAAAAATGATGAAATTTGAAGGTTTCCGGCCACTGAACTTAAAAAATCGCGCAGCCTCCGGCCGCGTTTCAACAAAACCATGCCCATACTATCGAAAATTTGCCCGAACAGGAGCAAGCGCCGTGCTACTTGGAGAACGTAAGTTCTGCAAACATTAGGCTGCACAGCCCAAAGTGACGCTTGCCTTAAATAGGATTTGATTTTAGTTAATGCGACCTGCTAGGGATGATAGGCTTGTGGGACTTCGTTCGCTAGATAGTCGTAGTCCTCTTTTTGCTACTCTGAGTAACTGTACTTAACGTTATTTGCACAACGTTGTTAGTCTGTCAGTGATAGCTTTACAACCACCTTTCTCCCCAGGAGAGGCTGGCGTGGCTGCTGGATGGGGGAGCACTTGTGGAGCACAGCAGCTGCGGGGGCGAGCGGCTAAGCAAGGCTTAAGCAAGGCGGCCAGTTGGTGCATACTGGTGTGTATGTGCACATCTTAGACTATGTAGGGCATGGGTGCACGTGATGAAGGGCCTTTTAAGAGGCAGGGATGTGTGAAGGCATGGTTGGATGTGGATCGCATTGGTGAATAGGTGCCACCTCCAGTGGAGGCTGCGTTGAGGTGGAGATGGCAGATAGAGACACCACCGGGAACACTGGGGGTCGGGGCTCCACTTATGGTAGCCCTACAACATGCCTCCCACTAGGAAGGACAGTGACGCTTTGTTCAGTACGAGCGGGAGCAGCAGCAGTGATGGCGGTGACAGAGATGAGGCAAGGAAAGTTGAGGAGGTTAATCGGGCGGCTAAACGCCGGGGTAAGGGAGGAGGGGAAATGGTGCAGGGCAAGCCGGGTTCCAGTGGGAGGGCAGATGGCCGGGGTGGGAGTGGGGAGACAAGGAAGAAGCGCACAGCGGCGGGGTGAAGTGGTAGAGGGGCATGTCTGTGACGTTAGACGGGTAACCAGAAGAAGCCCACTTACACGCGTGCTGAGACTGGCAGGGTTGACATGCTGGGTAATGCGCTATGTTGGGAATTCACATAACAACATTTGATGTATGCAGCGGTGCGTGGACAGCATGGACAGGTCCGCTTGGCTGGGTGTTTGTTGGCAGCGTTGACATGGGCGCATGAATGGGTGTTGATAGTGTGGACAGGCAGGACCACATGAGTTGACGTGGACAGCGTGGACAGGACAACATGACCGGGTGTGGACAGCGTGGACAGGGCCGCGTGGATGGGTGTTGATAGCGTGGACAGCACCACATGACCGGGCGTGGACAGCGTGGACACGGCTGCGTGGATGGCGTGGACAGCGTGGACAGGACACATGACCGGGTGTGGACAGCGTGGACAGGCCCCTATATACCGGTGCTTCTGTAACATTTTGGATGATGCTTTCATACACAGTACCCCCAGCTATCGATCGGTTACTGACCATGGGGGGCTCGTTTACCGGGCTTTGGGGTCGGTTACCGGGGGGGTCGGGATTGGGTCGTTTTTGGGTCGGTTACCCGTCGGCTCGGTTACTGGGTGGGGTCGGTTACCGACCTGGGGGGGGTCGGTTACCTAGGGGCTCGGAAACTTACGAGGCTCGGTTACCGAGCCCCCAGTTACCGACCCCCCCCAGGTCGGTAACCGACCCCAACCAGTAACCGAGCCGACGGGTAACCGACCCAAAAACGACCCAATCCCGACCCCCCCCGGTAACCGACTTTGCTACCGACCGGTAACCGACCTGTTTATGCCATAGGGAATCCCTCTAAAACGAAGCAGTTACGAACGAGTTACGAACGAGTTACGAATTGTCTCCACAACGAATCCCTCTAAAACGAAGCAGTTACGAACGAGTTACGAATTGTCTCCCTTGGATCCCGCGCTTCACGTGTTCCGCCCGCCTCTGCAGGCAAGCCGCGATCACGCTGCACGGAAGCACCGCGAGAAAACCGTCCTTGAATTATTACAAAACAAAATTCATCATGATAAAATAACTTATAAAACTTGCCCATGCATGATTGCATGGCTTGCTCCGAAAATTCAAATGCATTTCTGGGCAGATACGGGCAAGGCGGCTGGGGTTTACGACTGGACAGTTGGGGCGACTGGGACACTACAATAGATTCTGGCAATTAGCTACACAAAATAATCAAAATATTATTTTGTATATTCTTCCTCTAAAATCGCTTGTGCTATGTGGCGATCCCAGACGTTTGTGACTGTAATAAAAACAAATCACCGCTATCCCCCGCCGTGCAGTCCAAACGCGCCTCTTCCATTGCAACAGACCAATGGACGGCCATTCATTCATTGAACCAGCACTTTGCAAGGTAAGTGTAAGGCTTCCGTTTTCACGCGTACCCCTGTGCGGCAGTTGCCTCGCCCCCAGTTTTCGTGTGACAACGTAGAGGTCCTCGTCGTATTTACTGTTGTGTGAGCTAAAGAAAGTTTGCTTCACGTCTCAGGGCTCACCGGACACCTATTCCTGCACAGCCATGGAGGTGGTGGTGCCAGTCAGCTCGGCGCGCTGCGCTTCGTGCAGTCGGTCGTCCTTCACAGCAGTGGCGCAGTCCAGCAGCCGCCTGAGTATCAATTGCTCAGAGAATGGCCTAACTTTGGATTCCAATTTGGAAATGTCCGCGGAGCACGGACCGAGGTGCGATGCGTGCTGCGACGAAGCTGCGCGAATCGGATTCCAATCGCTGCCATCGGCCTCAGCATCCGACGCCCCGAACCGCGGCCCGCGAAGCAGGTGCGCGCGTGTGCAAGGCCTTGATGACCTCCTCCTGATCGTCCATTTGAATATCCGTCGCGCAGAACGCGGTTGTCTGGCCTGGTGCCACCTTTCATAGCCCACAGCCAAGATCGGTAGTATTGGTTGCCAGTACTGCCCTTTGGGTGTTCCGTCCTAGCCCTTCGCATTCCAGGGCGTGCAATTGCTTTAAAGGCGGACGGAAATCTCAGCGATTGCAGCGACTGCCGAGAACGTATACGGAGCCTAGACGATCGGGCTGTAGTGCCCGTGAACGTTTCACTACCCCCAGACCACGACCGCCGATTTGCTCCAAGAAATAAGCACTACCCACCGTAGGTACCCACAGCAACACGGACCGCATATCACTGGGTAACACTATCGACAAACGGTATCGCTGGCTGCGGCTCTAGCACTCATTTATTCATTACATCGGTGCATACCTGTTTACCGTTACTATGTAAGCGTCCTGCGCTGGCACCACCTGCGCATGCTCGCCAGTCCAATCGCGAGGGCAGCGACACGTGCAGAGTCCGCGCGGTCCGCCGCATATGGAAAGAATTGCCCACCTATGCAGCAGCCAAGGCAATAAACCACCCCCGCGAAACCCGCACCCACGTACACCGTCGCGCATGCATCTAAGTGCATCTGTGCGCACCTGCCGCCGCTGTGAAAGAACGCGGCCAGGTGCTAGAGGAACTTGCGGGAGATGGCCAGCAGCGCTACCCGGCACGGGTATTGCATTTTATTGTCACGGCGACGACATACAGGGCGTGTTGAGTTTTTGTCCGCTGGAACCTTTACAAAGTGGACCCTTAGTCGGTGAATGGGCCCGTTGGGAGCAGCGAGCCGAGGTCTCCCGTCGACGGCAAACACGCGGATACGCCGCGCGCCTGCCAAGCAAGCTGCCATCGTTGGTTTTCCTCGGGGTGCAGGGCGTGGCACCTGATGCCCGTCTCCTCCCTATGTCGTGAGCAGTGCCGTATCTCACTTGAGGGCCGTCGCACCCGTAAGTTGTGCGTCATCCTTACTCGCGCGAGCGAGCACATACACACAGGCACAACCTTCTGACTGCATGAACCCAACCCCGACCCCACACGTGTCACCTCAGGGCAGATGTCGTACGGGGGGAAAGAGGGCGGGAGATGAACATGATAAAGCGCCGCCGACTCTCGTGCTGCGGGGACGGGGCTGCTGCGCCGGACGGCTCGGCGGTTGCGGATGATGACGCGTACGGTTGCTGCCGTCGGCAGAAGCGCCGACTGCCGCCGCAGCACCGCGGCCTCATTGTGGACTGGATGCGGCAGGTCTGCTGCGCGCTGGCGCTTCACCCCTCCACGCTTTTCATTGCCACCTCGCTGCTGGACAGATTCATTACAGCTACTGAGGTGAGCAATCAAGGTGTAATAAATGTGTACGGCGCTGTACGATGTACGGTTGCCGTACGTTGCAGCGGATGCTGAAGGAAGAGGTGGGCAGCCAATTGACTGGACAGCGACATTCCCGGCAGACGCGAATGCAAAGGACTCTGGCAGGCCGCGAAGTATCGACTCCTCTCGGCGCGCTTCTTGCTGAGAACCAGATAGACGGTCGTGCATGCGTACATCGCATATGCAGGACCGCGTTTTGTCCTCACGCCCCATGCCCCTTACCGCGGTGCGTGGTTCCCCGGACTTTGCCTGTGGCATCAGACGCACTACATGACTGTATCGGTTTTGCCTCATTTTGACCCCATGTTGGTCCCGTGTTTTGCGTCGCGTGGTATTCCATATGCGCCCGGCCCAGGTCCTTCCCCCCGACGCTCTGCTGCAGCTGTTGGCGCTGACCTGCATGTCGGTGGCGGTCAAGTACAACGAGACCCTGCATGTGTCACCAGCCGTGTGGCTGGGCCTGGCAGTCGGCACGGATGCTCGCGTACTGTACGAGGTACGACTGTACGGCGAAAGCTTCTCACAGCAGCCGGGCGTGCTGCTGACTAGCTAGCTCTCGCATCACAAATCGCAATGAATTTATCTTGCCGTCTTAACTACCAGCATCAGGGCTCGGCTCCTATGATTTTTGATATGCACACACGGTACGGTTGATCTGGCCTTCAGACGCAGATGCTCTGGTTTTGGCGTACTTGGATGTTATGCCCTCCAGGCCCGCGACCTGCAGCGCTACGAGTTCACGGTGCTTCAGACCATCGGCTGGCAGCTACACGAACCCAACGCCTACTCCTTCCTGGAGCAGTTCTGCGCCTGCCTGCCGGGCCAGCTGCGGAGTGCATCGACGGGGCTGTGGCATCCGGAGGGCAGCGCCGTTGGCAGCGGCCCTGGTGCAGCGTACCAAGCTGCCGTGGCCTCCGGATCTGTAGACGCTAGCCGCGACATGTGGAACGGCCCGGTCGCGGCGGCGGCGCTGGATCTGGCGGTGGGTATGCTAGCGATAATACGCGGAATACCAAGCAGGTCATCAGCACTGGTGTTATATGTACGGCCATCAACACGTCTGTCTGCTGCCTCCGGGAGGGCACAAATATTATTAGTTTCAATTTATTGTTGTTATCATTACTACTATCTACTATTATTATTACTACTACTATTATTACTATTAATATTTATTATTACATTATATGAAATATTATTATTTGTTTCAACCCTCCATGCATGAGGCAAGATGTACAACGAAGTAAACATGCTGCATTCTCCCTCTGCTCCCTCCATCCCCCGCCGGCTGCAGGAGATGAGCTTGTTGTACGATACTTTCCTGTCGTACGAGCCCAGAACCGTCGCCTTGGCGTGCATGTCTTTGGCTCAGTCCTGGACTGAGGCGGGCGGAGCAGCAGCCATAGTGACTGCGGCACCAGCGGCGGCTGTGGCGATGTACGGCAGCACGCGGCAGCACCCCACGCGAGCACCTGCGTCGGCGACGGGCGCGGTGGCCGACGTCGCAGGCTTACTTTCCATCACCCATGCTGGCGCCAGGCCTGGATTCTTGCACGACAGCTCTCATGAAATGCCGTTGCTGGTCGAATTCAGCAGCTACTTGAGCAGCGGGAGTATGTGCAGATAAAACATGACAGGATTTCCGTCGGTAGTCCCCGGGGGCATCAAGCCTACCACGCAAGCTCGGCCTGGCCTGTGTGTTTAGATAAGAGATAGACCGGCATGTGTGTACGTATGTAGTTCAAATCATGCTACAGCAATCGAGGATTGGGCTTGACCCAGGCCGGGCCTGATAGAAATGCGGGGGCATACGTATATAGGCGATTTCTTCAGCTGGCATACATAGCGTCAGTTATACATTCTCAGCAGCAGGTACAAAAAGATACAGACGAAGCAAGGGTGCAGTGCACGGTACATAAATAGGGAAAGCGGCCTACCAGCTGCTTCCTCGGGGCTGTCTACCTACCTAGCTATCTCTTCAGATGCGTGCGTGGGGCCGCCACTACTAGTAGTACTCACGCTGCGCAGTGGTGCGGCCGCCCCAGCTTCATTTTTGCGGGGCGGAACGGGAGTGCGTGCACACACTACCCTACTACGCGGCATATGCATGGGGTGGGTGGCTGGGTTGCACGTTGGTTGTCGCTGTTGCATTTGTATGGTGTACCACTAGCTATTTGCGTTTCATTGGCTCGCGCGCGTTCCTACCTACATCCACTCTATCGATCTAACGCGACGGATGAATGAAAGTCGTTATCTCCCCAATAATAATTCGTTCAGAGGCACACACGGCGGAGAAGCCCCAGCTAGCCAGCCGGGTTCTGCGTATTGTTCTGCGGCATGCGTACGTGATGAAGTGAAACCTAAGAGAGGCGGGCCCGGGGTCCGCGAGTGTATGTATGTGTTGTTTTGGGGGCCGGTAAGGTACTTGATGGTGACTACAACGTGTTGGCGGATGGATCCACAGCTGGATGGCTGGGGAGGGCGGCAGCAGAGCTGGCTGGGGAGAGCTGGATGCATGGGGAGAGCTGGATGGGGAGAGCTGGCTGGGGAGCGAGAGCTGGCTGGGGAGCGAGAGCTGGCTGGGGAGCGAGAGCTGGCTGGGGAGCGAGAGCTGGCTGGGGAGAGCTGGATGGGGAGCGAGAGCTGGCTGGGGAGAGCTGGATGGGGAGCGAGAGCTGGCTGGGAAGAGACGCGGGCGGATAAAGATTTGGCCTGCCTGGGCGGGATGGGATGGTTGGCGACAAATGACAGCTGGCGAGAGACCCCCGCCGCGAGTGCGCGTCCGGCTCGTATGTATGTATTGAGCTGAGGTGGGAGTAATGGATGCTTGTGTCCTGGCCGGGGCCTACGTACCGGCGGCCAGGCCCTCCTGCGGCCAGCCATACATGCCACGTAAAAGAGGCGCGCGTTAGCATGATCAGGCTGCACGCTGCTCAAATTTTGCGGTTTATTTGGGCGTACCAAGCAAGTTTCCGTTCGGGTTACGCACGTACGCACGGGTCCCGGTTGTCTGTTCGTAGTCGGTTTCGGGGTTTTATTCGCTGCAGCTCGCGACGAATAACGTGCTGCTGCCCTTCACTTACTTTTGGAGTTTTGGAGTATGTATGTTTGGGATGGATGCATGCATGCGGGGTGCCTCCGTGCTGCTGTTTCATATCTTTGCATTGAGCGTAACGTTTTAGTCGTTCTTATTGTTATTAGTTGTCAAGTGTTGAGCCCTACCTATAGCAGCCCGATCCCCGGTAACTCACCATTCACTGACCCCGTTCAAGTTCCTCGCCGTTCAATGGGCGTTTATTACTGGATGGAGGCCCATCTGCTATTCGAATGGGGAATAATGTTGCCTGAGCGGCTGACGCAGCCAGGACGCGTGCGTGGAAGCGATTTGAAAGCAAGTAAGGCGCGCGGAAAGGCAGGATATGTATGTATGTATTCATTTTGCTGCGTGGCAGTATGTAGGTGCATTATGACAGTAGTATCTTCAAATGGCGGCCGTTGACTCCATCCGCCCCTCCCAACCAATATATACGTACGGCCAGCACCTGCCTCCATAACAGGGAGCGCGTACGTGCAGGTAGGTAGGGACGTGCTTCGTTGCTGCACGCAATAATGTTAATTTCCTTACACCAGTCGTACTGGCAGGCAGGTCGACAGGTAGCGGGCGCGCGGGCAGGCTGGCAGGGCGCGCGACAGGCAGGCAGCAGGCAGGCAGGCAGCAGGCAGCAGGCGCGCAGGCGCACAGGCACGACGGCGGATGGCACCATGCCTACCTTCGTGTCACCTAATTACGTAGATAGACTTGGACTATGGATATATATCGAATCTCTATCTTACGTTTTGAGGGGTCACGTGCATGATGATGAACACGCACTCACGGCGGTGAAACCCATGCATGCCCTGGCTGGCTGGGTGCTTGCACGGACCAGGATTTAGAGCCATGCTTTAAAGCCGTCTGCCAGGCTTACTAGGACTTTCATTCGTCCGCACCTTCGGCGGTATTGATTCGTTCGGTGCTAGCGCTGTGGGTGCGTGGTCGGCTCAGGTAGAAATCTTGGCGAGCGATTGCGATCCAGCTCACTCGGTGCTGCGCGTGGGTGCGCGCTTGCGCTTGGGTCGTGACCAAGCAATGCCGTACTGCATTCCTCGTCATTCTCGGCATGCATCCTATGAATTGCGGCTTAGACACGGCATGAGTGAAACGACTAGAGTTTCTAAGCTAGGTTCTAGAACGGCAGCCTTTCGGCTGTCAGTTGTTAGTTATGTCCCGGTGACCTGGGTCACCGGGGCAGTCGTACTCTGATATATTCTCGGAAGCTCCTGTTGTTCGGCATTCTGCCTTCACTAACAGGAGCTTATTGCTCGCTATTCCCGCCCCCCCTCCCTGTTTCGCGCGAGGCCCGAGCTGGACGAGGCTTGTAGCAGCGGGCGCTACAGCAGCAGGCGCTCTTGTTACCTAGGGGCGGGGTCGTCTCCCGGGGTGCCTGTTGCTGGTGTTTCTGGGGTCCGTGCGAAGTCGGGTTGGTTCGTCCCTCGGGGTTGTCTCGCGTTGGCGTCGGCCCGCGTCGCGGGCGCGGGCGCGGCCGTGTGCGCTTGAGCTGTGTGCCGTGGTGTGTTATTGGCGCGTGTGGTTCGGTTGTCGTGGTTGGAGCCCGACGGCCTGGCGTGGTCTGGGCCCAGGGCGGTGCGTGCGCCTGCCGCTGTCGCGTGTTCTGTGAGCGAGCTCGCTCCCCCTGCAGTGTAAGGCCCGATCCCAAGCCGCTGCCTCGCCACCTACCGTCCCCTTTCCAGAGCCAGCTATGCCACCTCGAGCCGCTTTGAGACAGCCGAGATACAGGCTATAGTTCAGAATGGATCATCGATGCCACAGTCGTCGTTTACGTAACATTCTATGCTGCAGGCACGTAGTTGTTAGCTACCGTATGTAGTACAGCAGGCACGCGCACGTGCGTGGATGCGTATGCGTGTATGGTAGGTGCACGTGTCGGTGCCGTGACAATTCGTTAGTTCAGGTAGGCGCGCACCGACGTGCGCCAGGCGCCTGCGCTGGATGGCATGCCTGCCTGCTGGCGTGCACTTTGTTGTTGTATTTTTGCTTTTGTATGTTTTGATTATGTTATCACCGATGGCGTTCTCGGAAAAAGTGTCCCTGCAAGAAGTGTCCCTTGCTTGTGGAGCGGTGGGGTGGACATGTCAAAGTAAACATACAGCAATGGATGGGTTCACTATGTACCTACATATCTTCCTAAATATTGAGATGTTACCTGCTGTCGCTTTCGTGCCATCTGTTTGTCCGCGCCACTTCTTATTAGGAACTACATGCGTGCGCGAGCTTTGTTTTCCGGCGGGGGTGCGTGATGAGTGGAATCGAATCTTCGTACGCCCGTTCCGTCATGATGAGTTGCTTGGCCTGCCTATGATGATATACAAGCAACATGATGAGTGGTTCCTAGTGAGCACGCTGCGGAGGTCGGTGCCCGGTGGATGGAATAATGCATGGATGCATCGTGCACGTATGTATGTACGGCAAGCCATTCGTACACGCACGCACGGGTTGCCAACAACGACCGTGCGTCACGGCGCACGCACTCACGCATGGCAGTGGATCACAAACATCAAACAACTACTAACAACCCGCCGTGCCTCTGCTACGGCCTTCCAAGAATGACATGGCCCACGTACATATGTATGTAGGTGGTTGATTGATTGCCAGCGCGAATAGTTCATGCTGGAATTGACTGTGAATAAGCTGCCGGGCGGGGCATGCATGCCGATCGACTCCTGAAAATGAAGCGCGCCGGATGCGCACATGCCCGTGTGTGCCGTACGTACATGCCGTGCCGTACATGCGTGGCTGCTGTATGTCGGGTATGCTCTTCCATCGGCTGCCATGAGAGCGAGTGCATACGTACATGGTGCGTGCATGCGTGATCGCTCGCTCGCTCGAGAGTGGTGAAGCTTAGATAGCTCGCTGCGTGGTGCACTTGCATGCACCGCCCGCGCGCGCGGCGGGTGGAGCACGCAATCGGTCTTCGAGATGATGAGCGGCGGCGTGATGTTGAATCGATCCCGCCCCAAGACCTTCCATCTGAAATATCCCGTGGTTATGGAGGATGGGTGCGCACTGCGCAGTCCTTGGTAGGGGTTGATGAGATGAGGCGCCTACCAGCTATCTGGGCCCGTTGGAACAAACACCGTGCCGTACCCGCATCAGTCATTCAAAGCTAAGCTGTTGAAGGTAGGTAGCATAGGCTGTAACGTACGTACGTACGGGTGTTTTGCCCCAATGCGGCGCACGGTCGCTCGGCGCGCCATGCGTAGATAGCGGCACTTGTGCAGGTTGGGCGGTGCGGTCGGTGAGGCGCGGGCCGAGGCGGGTGGGGGTGGCAATCGATGTCGCTTTTTAAAATGAAGGTAGGAAGGCTCTTCCGTTGTTGTGGTGCACTCGCTCTTTCTGCATTATTGGTGGATGGTCATCGGTCACTCATCATGCACTCTCGCTGCGCATTGGCGAGCCAAGCCGCTCGTACCACACAGTGTATATTTATTTCGCGCTTACTGTTGTATCATGCCTTATCAGAAAAGGACCAGCTGGCAGATGCCTTCCAGTGACATCTCATGATACTTATCCAGGATCGTTATACACTACACTTACGTACTTGCTTTTTCGCCTTTAGAACCCCGGCGAGATTTCATCTGTGTGTTAGCATTAGTGCACTACTTGATACTCCGTTCACCGCTCTCTTGGCGAGTAGAGTGCATACCTGGGGTTGTAGGACTAGTAGGACGCAAGGGCCGCAAGTCCTCCAGCAGGCATCCTGCATGTCCACATACATACAGTATGCAGCAGGTCGGTGTGCGTGTGCTTGCGCTTACCGCCGGGCAGCTGGCTGCTGGCTGTCTAGCTGCCTAGCGCTAGGTCTTGCTGCCTACTGCTGTTGAGGCACTCATGCGTGGTATTTAGGCCAGCCAGCGGTGCGCCATCTGTTACGGGCGGTTGCCTAGCTACCTCCTTGTCGGGAGGTACGCATCCATCTCCATCCGTGTGGAGGAGTGCTAGGGACGGCGGCGGATGCCGCTCACGGATGCCAAAATACATGCGCATACATAATACGTACACGTGGCTGGATGCCTTGCTTCCGCCGTCCTGAGGACGGAAGGGCCCGTACGTGAGGGTCGCTCGGGGCTGAGCACACACGGCCCGCATGCATGTAACGCTCGCTGGGTTATATATATTAGTTACAGGAGTATAAGTCCCTACAAATGCATGACCCTGCTGCACAGCGCCGTGGTACGGCCCCCCTGCTGATGTTGCTGATGGCGTTCAAGACCCTTGCTTGCTTGACAGCGTGCCATACACTGGGTATGACCCATCCAGGCTAGGCTTTACTTCATCCTCGGCTAGCTTTGGAACGGCGGTGTGGTTCCCTCGTAGAGTGGGCGCGGGGTGTGCTTTGCGTGGTACGCTTGCTTGTGCGTGGCGCCTGTCCGTCCCGCCGTCCGTTAAATATGCAGTGTGGTGAGTCGATGACCTAGGCTTACTTGTGACATGATGGTGTCCTGCCGCCTTGGCGGTGGGGCCTGCTGGGGCTTGCCCTGGTATACACCGGTGATCCCTTTGGGGTCCGCTGTAACGTTCATTCATTCATTCATGATTTACGATCTGATGGTTTGGCGTAATTACGTACGGTACCTAGCTACCCCGTACTGACGGTCGACCCCGAAAGCGAGGGGCTGGTAAAAACATTACGTTGCATACCTGATGTCGGTTGTAATATAATGCTCTTACTTCGTTACGGTGTTTATTATTACCTAAATATTACGGCCCTTACGGTTTGGGGGGCCGCCTGCGTGGGGATGTATGTGCAATGAAGCTGTAAGGACGGTCCGTCTACCTTAACGATAGACGAATACCTAGCTAGCGGAAGCGTGGATCTTTAGTAGTAACACAAAAGGATATTGGGTCAGGTTGGGACTCGGACCCAAAGCACAGTATGTAAGTGGCGGCACCTGCCCCTGCCCTGTGAGCTTTTGTGCACCGCGGACCTCACAATCCGCGTGTCGTACCTTGATACGACAGATCGTGCATATCTGTGTTCTCCTAGAGAACTCCAAAGCCATTACGACATACCACATAATGCTTTGGTTATAATTTATAATTTGCGATCCAGCTTAATTCTAGGATCGGTTAACTCACGTTATTGGTAAGGCCCGTGGGTCAGACCCGCGAAATCGCTAAGTCCGAAGCACGGTCTTACACTCCCCCCTCCCTGAAGCGAACGTCCCGGGAGCTGTTAATGTGTTTGTTTTCTTTTTGATCTCCGCAATTGCTGCGGGTTGTCCCGTTTTCGTTTCGGTTGGGGTGGGTTGGGCTTCGGGGCAGGCGTGTGCTGCGCTTGCCTTTTGTCTTTGTACTCCTGTAAAAGCAGTGCGTGCCGGGGTTCCTTCCGTTGCGCACTGGGCAATTTTGCCTCGTAAGCCTCGATTGATTGTTCCACGGGAGCGGACTCACGAAGAGTCATTTCCGGTTCCCAGCTGTTGTCGGTTGCCGGAAATCCCTGCCATTTGACAAAGTAGTCCCGTCGGTGCTTGCCGCGACCAACAGGAACATCTTTGTGATCCACAATGGCTTCTACCGCCCAGTAGTCCTCACCGTCCAGGTTGAAAACCGGCGATGGGGGTGTACGGCCATCCGTACGGAAATGTTTCAAGAGCGATATGTGGAACACTGGATGGATGCGCATCTCGGACGGCAGTTGGAGTTTGGCTGCCGTGGGACCGCCGACCAGCTTCTCGATTTTGAAGGGTCCGATCCATCGAGGCATGAGCTTGCGCACCCCAGGGGTTTTGAACGTAATGTTTTTGGTATTGAGCAACACATCCTGACCCGAAGTGAACGTAACCAGCCTCCTGCGGCGGTCAGCGTGCAGCTTCTGTTGTTCCTGCGCTGATTGCAGGCACGCTTTTGCCTTCGCAAGTCGTTTGCGTAGGGTGGACTCGAAAGATTCGGCTCTGGGCACCTTCGTGGGTAATTGTACGTCAGCCGGGGTACGTGGCTGGTGGATTCCATTCAGCAAGAACGGAGTCGTTCCCGTCGAGGCCTGCTTCGAGTTATTGACTGCAAACTCTAGAAGAGGCAGGTGCTTGTCCCAGTCGTCTTGCAACGGGGAAATGTAATGTCGTAGCATTTCTTCTAAGAGCCTGTTCATCCGCTCCGTCTGGCCATCGGTTTGCGGGTGGAATGCCGTACTCATGTACAGCTGAGTCCCGAGTAAGCGTGTGACTTCCGACCAGAACTTGCTCGTGAATCGTGGATCGCGATCCGAGACAATGTTCTTCGGTAAACCGTGTTGCCTGAAGACAGTTGACACGAAAAGGTGCGCTTAGTCTTCTGCTGTGACGGATGTGTGTGTGGCAGCAAAGTGGGTCATCTTGCTGAGCCGGTCCACAAACACTACAATCGCGTCATGCCCGTCTTGCGTGGTTGGCAGCTGCGTGATCAGATCCATTGATACGCTTTCCCACACTCCCTGTGGGATCGGGAGAGGTTGCAGTAATCCCCCGGCTTTGTGGTTGAGGATTTGTTGCGCTGGCACTGAGGGCATGTGTCAACATAACGTTGCACGTCTGTGTGGAGGCCAGGCCACCAGAACGTTCGAGCGATCGCTTCTTGGGTGCGTCGAGCACCACGGTGCCCGCTGAAAGGAGTGTCATGGTATTCTTTCAGGATTTGCGTGCGCAGCTCAGGGATGTCGGGTACGACTATCTGGTTTCCCTTGTACCAGAACCCGCCCTTTCGTTTTAACTGCAACCGTGCCGCCTTCGGTTTCTCAAACCAGGGATTTCCAGCGTATCCCTCACGAATTTGTTTGCCAAGCTCGCCTAACGTCAGCTCGCTGGCAAGCACCGTTAGCACAGTCTCATGTACCCTACTTAGAGGATCCGCCACGTTGGTCCTCCCTGGACGGTATTCCCACTTCATGCCACTGAAGCGTTGCAAGTACTCCATCCAGCGTGCTTGTCTTCTCGACAGCAACCCAGCTCCGCGCTGTTCATGGAGGTACACTAGGGGGTGGTGGTCCGTCAAGAGCATGAACTCACTCCCTTCTAGGTAACAGCGCCACTCTTGCAGAGCGTGTATAACCCCAAGGCATTCCTGGTCTGTTGTTGTGTAATTGTATTCCGCACTCGTGAACTTCTTGCTTGTATAAGCAACTGGGTGGCCGTCTTGCATAAGTACGGCACCCGTGCCGTTCACGGACGCGTCGGACCAGACCTCAAAGGGTAGGCTGAGCTGTGGTAGGGACAGGACAGGTGCATTACTCAAGGCTTCTTTTATGCCATCAAATGCCGCTTGGCACTTGGGCGACCAGGCGAAGGGCACTTTCACACTGGTTAAAGCTGTCAATGGAGCTGCTAAGCTCGAGTACCCCTGTATGAAGCGTCTGAAGTAGTTTGCTAGGCCAAGGAATTCACGCAGTTTGCGAACGTCCTTAGGAACCGGCCAATTTTTCACTGTGGCAATTTTCGTATTGTCGACTTTCAGACCTTCGCGGCTCACAATATGGCCGAGGAATTTCAACTGTGGCTTGTTGAATTCGCATTTGGACAGCTTTGCCTTGAATTGGTGCTCTCGGAGCAGTTGCAACACGGTACGGAGGTGTTGTACATGCTCTTCTGGCGTCTTGCTGAACACCAGAATGTCGTCTAAGTATACCAGCACTGTTTTGCCGATATGCTTAGCAAATATCCCATTCATCACCGACTGAAATGTTGCAGGCGCGTTGGTCAGTCCAAAACAAAGTACCCGAAATTGGAACTGACCCATTCCCGGAGCGATAAAGCCGGTTTTCTCAACGTCTTTATCGGAGATTCGGATCTGATAATAGCCTTGCTGGAGATCGAGCGACGAAAATATACGTGCTCCTTGTAGCGTATCGAAAATTTCGGTGATGTTGGGCATCGGATACCGCCGTTTTACTGTAAGCTTGTTCAGCGCCCGGAAGTCAAGGCACAGACGGAGTTCGCCGTTGGGCTTCTGGACAAAGAGGATGGGCGCTCCGAACGGTGAAGTTGAAGGCTCAATGAAACCCTTTGCCAAAAGCTCAGTCACCTGTTTCCGTACTTCCTCCATTTCTTTTGGTGACAAGCGTTACATCCGCTTAGCAGGCGGTTCCGCATTGGGCAGCAGGGGAATTGTATGGCCGATACCTCGGTCAGGAGGCAAGCCGTTCAATTCTTCAAACACGTCCTTGTATTCAGAAATAAGCGCCTGTATTTCCTGTTCCGGTACCAGGTCGTCGGGGACACCCTTGGTCGCATCACCGACAGCTGCGGCGAGCTGAAAGCCGCCGTGGGACTGTGTTTGGTCCTCGCGCACTAGCATTAAGTAGCTGCGAGCCCCCTGTGCAATACTCCTGGCTACTTGTTTAGCCGAGAGAATTTTGGTTCCGGTATCTTGGAACAAATGTACCGACGCGGCATTTAGCAACGGGTCTTCCTCAGGGAAGCCTTCCGCCCCGTGCTGCGCGTATTTTGGAATCAGAGTCACTGCACTACGATTACGGGTGATGATGAGGGCGTCCCTTTTGTAGTCTTGTTGAGCTTGCCGAAGTTTCAGCCAATCGGCACTCAAAATGACATGTACCCCAGGGACTCCATCTTTCAACACCAAGAGCGTAACCATTTCTGAATGATTGCCCATTCGTATTCGTATGCGGACTTCACCATGCAGCCTAGCGACCTCACCGGACGCTACCCGCACGGAGGGAACCCTCGATGACTTGCGTTTGAGTGCCAATTGTCTGACGGTTTGTTCATCAATGAAACCGTGTGCTGCCCCTAAGCACGAAGCACCGCTGTCGACGAGGATACAGACTGGGAGGTCCATTGCGTACCCGTCGAGCGTCATCGTGTAACTGTTCCCTGGACCGAGCGTGTTGAGTTTAGCATACTGGCTTGGCGGATCCCACCATAAATCGATTGCCCATCGCGTTTGCGGTATAGGTATACGAGAGCCATCGGTATGGGGAACCGTAAGGACCTTGGATCCCTGGTCGTACGATTTGAATCGTCGAAAGCCAGCCGCTTTGAAAATCTGCTCAACATGTGGCCATCGAGGCACAACAAACATCGCTGCGGTCTGATGAGGACTTTTCTGTTTGCATTTTTGGTAATGGTTCTGCCACTCACGGATTTGGGAATACGGAGGATGAGCCCAAACGACTTCACCTGAGACATCTTGCTCAAGGAAAGACCGGTCTGGACAGGCAAAGCGTTCACACAAGCGATTGCTTCCATCATTGTTACAACCAGCATCATACGTGAACTTCATGTTCAACGCCTCCTGAACTTTCTGAAACTCGTCCGGAGGAAACATGCGGTCTGAAAATTCGCCCAAAGGTGGCGGTGGAAGCACTTCCCTTGCGTCGGCACTGGCTTCAGCGGCGCGCTGTAAATCCAAATCATCAAAGTCCTGTGCAGGACCCTGCGCGCTCGCTAGCACTGGTTCGTCTGAACCTGCCGTTCCCAAATTACGCCTGCCAATCCCCTATTCCTTCATCGCATCGGCGTCGCCGTGAGCCCCGCGGCCACCGCCTCGGTTTCCGCCGCGCCCGCGGCCCCGGCCACCGGAGTTGTAGTCGTTGTGGCGCACGGTCGGCGCCTTCGACTTCCGGCTGGCCAGGACGTCGTTGCACTCGCCAGACTGCTTGTGCTCGCGGATATCGTTGACCAACAAGCCGCAGTCCCGGCAGTTGATCGGCTTACGCGGAAACCGCGGCCTCTGCTTTTTGGAAATTTTGGGGCGGACGGCAAGGGCGTTCAAGTTAGCTGTCTTCAGAGCAGCAACACGCGTGCGAGTCTCATGGCCGATAGCGTATTTGATAAGGTCATCAAGGTCTTCCCAAACATGACCCTTTGCATCAGTGCCGCAGGCCTTGCGCATAGCAACGGGCAGACCATTAATGAACCAGCCGATGGATTCACCTTGAGACATATCCCGGATATCCCGAATGATGTCCCGAAAACGTTGCGTATATTCTTGCACACGTTCATTTGATTTCATGTGATGCTCACCACTATGCAAGCGATCACGACCCTCTTGTGCCGTATGTCTACGCACGTCACCGTATTGCAGCAGGAATGCAGCGCGCAATTCTGACAATGTGAGAGTCTTATTCGTATCCGAATATTGCTTAAGTAAAGCTTGACCCCATTCTTGCGCGCGCCCCGTGAACCAGAAAATAAAGTGATGAACGGGATTAAGACCGCTAGTTTGCATATAATGAACTAACGCATCAAACCATGTTTGAGTACAGGAAATATGGTTATCTGTCTTCCCGTTAAACTTGACTGGTACGGGTAATCGGCGACTAGCGCCTACCTCAACTGGCTGCCACGGTGCAACGTTGTGCGTAGACGGTGGAGGGAGAGGTGGTGGGGGTCCCTGCGTCGATGGTCCGGCGCCGGCGTTGTTGCCGTTGGCCATTCCCGACGGAAATGCTGCGGGCACACCTTCGCGCGCGGACGACCGACCGTCCAGGGCCCGGTAAAGCTTGTGTTTGGCTTCACGCACGATAGCCTTCCAGCTGTCATCCTCCAGCGGGAACCGCTGATAATGAGGAGTCCATCGTCGCCCGACAGGTCTGAAGCATCGCGGTCGCAGTCGCGAGGCGCTGCTCCAGTTCCTCTCTGGTCGGCTGCTGCGACTGAGGTTGGACGCTGTTTGTCTGTTGCTGCGACGAGCTGTCGAGCTCGACATTCTCCAACTGCGCAGCCAGCGCGTCAGCGTTCTTGCGGCTGCGCAGCTGGAGAATGTCGAGCACAAAAGGATATTGGGTCAGGTTGGGACTCGGACCCAAAGCACAGTATGTAAGTGGCGGCACCTGCCCTGCCCTGTGAGCTTTTGTGCACCGCGGACCTCACAATCCGCGTGTCGTACCTTGATACGACAGATCGTGCATATCTGTGTTCTCCTAGAGAACTCCAAAGCCATTACGACATACCACATAATGCTTTGGTTATAATTTATAATTTGCGATCCAGCTTAATTCTAGGATCGGTTAACTCACGTTATTGGTAAGGCCCGTGGGTCAGACCCGCGAAATCGCTAAGTCCGAAGCACGGTCTTACAGAAGCCCTGCGTGTCGCTTCCACGGAGTTCGTTCACCCGCGGCGGCTAGCTCAAGTATTTATTAGGGCACGCCATGTATATCCAAAAGAAATGATATAATGTGCATTTTGAGTATAGCAGGGTTCTAAGCAGATGACTGGAGGGCCGTGCATACTCGCTCCAAACGTCGCAGATAGAGTGCACCGACAGCCCTGACGACGCGCGCGTCCGCCTGCCTGCCTGGTCCCCCCGCAACATATTGTATCTGATGAAAACGCATTTGGACTGTACCCACATTATGGGAATGGCCCCGAAAGGGGAACCGAGTGTTTGTTAGTAGTACCGTTACAGTGTGGCGGTAGTGGCGGATAGGCTTCCGGGCCCTGCTATCTAACGGTTTATTTATGTCGCGGTTTTATATGATGCTATAGGGCACCTTCAACCATCATCACACCGAACCTACGCCATATGAACCGAGGGTCCAAGGCGGTTGATCCTGCCAACTAAGGATCCCACCTCATCCATTCACCCGCACATCCGTAGAGACAGAGGGTTCAGCAATCGCCACCGATCTAGCGTGCGAATCTCAATCCATCAACTGTGATCTCAACTCCACACACGCAGCTAGCCATAATCTCATGCTCCCGAACAATGTCGGGGGTCACCCTGGGACTCGATCCCAGGACCTTAAACCGCCTAACCGCGGTAGTGTCACCTGACCTGACCTGAGTGTTTGTTATCATAAAGTCGTGCGAAGGAACGGCCCTGTGACTACTATATATCGTCTTTCATACGGTCGTCTTTGAGCCCGGAACTAACGATGGTTGGCAATTACCACGCTGACAGTTAACATACGGTTGACGGTTTGTTATGTATCTAGTAGTAGTACCGTACCGTTACAGTGTGGATAGACTTCCGGGCCCTGTTACGTATCTCGCTCCCAGCGTCATACACCGTGAATTTGCACCCGATGATGACCCGAGCTCCCTGCCTGCCTCGGAAGCCACTTGAATTAAAGCCACTGTCCAGCTTGCAGTCAGTCGCGACTGAGCGATCGCTGCTCCCGCACACGGCAGCAGTCGGATCGTCCCGCCGGGTACGCACGTGCATGGTGACAAGCAACGAAAGGACCTGCTGCTGCAGCAGGAGAACGGTCAAGCAACATGCCGTGCGTGCGGTGGAAGCTCTATCTTGCCATGTCGCTCGCTTACGTGCGTCGTCCTGACGTCAGCGCATTGAAAGAAGCAGAAGGCTTAAGCTGCAGCCGCTGTTTGTTTGCTCGGCTCAGCAAATCCCATGTACATCGGTCGCTCTGCGATGGCGATGCCAAAGCAATCATGGCGATGCGGGGATTCCGTGGAGCGTTTTGTAGGCAGTAGTGCATGCTTCATTCGCCACCGCCACAACTTTGCTGAAACATGTGTGCGTGGCTGGGAAATTTCTAGGGTTTCTGTAGAAGGGTGGAAGTGCTCCGGTACTGGGGACAAGGGGCCTCGGGTGTAACACTTAACAGTTACAAGCTTGGTTGTCTGAGAGTCAAGGGGAATCAAGGATCATCGTCCGGAATGGCCTGGGGGCCACTTAAATAGCGTTCCATGTCGTACACACTCCAGGAGGGGCCCTCGGACACTCGGGCCCTTCAACGACTAACCAAAGATACCAAACGGATAGCCGGCGGATCGACGGGTCTCTCCATACTCGACAGCTAGGTTACAACCGGTTTCGCTTCGACGGACCTTCCATCCGTCTCGCTACATATACTAGCTACTTCCATTTCAGGACATCGGGTTGCTTGCGGAAGCGTTAAGGTAACAAAGTCACGGTTCACAGGTCGCGGGATCGATCCCCGCACGATTGCAGATCTGTACCTATTTTGATAGCATCCTGCTACACCATCCCCCCTCTACGAAGGGTTGCGTCCTCGCAACTGACACACACAGATCAGCAACACACAACGGCAGCAGGCAAGATGACACGGTAGACACCTAGGATCGCGCTCGCATTCGCATGATATCCTAATTTAGCTCTTTTTTGAGCGCACGTTGGCGCGGGTCTTGACGGCCTGCGCGGGCCTGGGGTCCTCCTTCTCAAACTGGGCGACAAGCTCTGGCACATCAGCGCGCAGGGTCGCCTCGTCGATGTAGAGGTTCTCGTGAACGTCGTATCCCTTGAACTTGACCAGATAGGAGACCTTGTTCGTGATCGGGGTGATGTTGCGCTTGAGGATGGCTTCCACCTCGTAGAACAGGTCGCCGGTGTCGTTGATGATCGGCTCGGTGGAGCCTGAGTCCTTGTCTCTGGGCGGGAATTTGGGCTCAGACAGATACGGGCGTACCTGACTGATGTTCACAACTGGGTGGATCCGCATGTGGGCCGGCAACTTGAGCTTGATCGCATTGCGGGACACCACTGACTCGACCTCGAGAGGACCGATGTACCGCGGGTTGAACTTGGTCCGGGACGTTTGCGTCAGCAGGCGCAGGTTTGCGGTTGTCAGCAGAACCTTGTCACCCGGCTTGTAGCGTACGTCCTTGCGCTTGATGTTCACGTGGCGGGCCTGTCGCATTTGCGCGGCGCGCACGTGTGCCTTTGCGATTGCTAGGGCATGTTCTCGGGCAAGCATGAAGTCGGTGACTGCCACGTTCGCTGGCTCCCAGTTCGGGTGCGATTCCAGCAGTGACAGTGGGGTCTTGGGCTCAAAGCCAAGCACCAGACGGAAGGGTGAGTACCCCGTCGATGCCTGGACAGACGAGTTGTAGGCAAACTCGAGTGAGGAGAGGAGGTCACACCAGTTGTTCTGGGTGGCGTCCACATAGTGCCGAAGCATCTCCTCCAAGGTGCGATTCGCACGCTCGGTCTGCCCATCTGTCTGTGGGTGGTTCGCCGTGGACATGGCCAGCTCTGTACCCGACAAGGAGAACAGAGTCTGCCAGAAGGTGCTTGTGAACTTGGGATCTCGGTCAGACACAATGCTGTCGGGGTGGCCAAACATGGTGAAGATCCAATCATGCGCCACCTCGGCCAGGTACTCGGCCGTGATGTCCGTCTTGCAAGGGATCAGCCGAATCATCTTGCTCAGCCGATCGACGAACACAGCAATTGCGTCATCGCCTCGGTGTGACTTGGGCAGTTGCGTGATCAGATCCATCGAAATGGACTGCCACGGTCTCTCGGGGATCGGCAGCGGTTGGGCTTTGCCCGGCACCTTGCCATGCCTGGGTTTCATACGCTGGCAGGACGGGCATGTGTCGATGTAGCGTCGAACATCATGGTCCATGCGCGGCCAGTGAAAAGCGCGGCTCAGGCGGGCCACGGTCTTGTCACGGCCAAGATGGCCAGCCAAAGGAATGTCATGCGCCTCGTGTAGCAACTTGGCGCGTAGACCTGGGATATCTGGAATCACCAAGCGTGCACGCAGGGCACCTGGGGGCTCGAAGTAGAGCAGCCCGTTGTACAGCTTGTACGGCGACTCGGGATTGGACATGGCCTGAAGGCGGAGTTGCATGTATTCAGCATCCTTGCGGTAACCCGCCTTGATCGTGTGGGCCAAGTCCTCCTTGGGTGCGGCGACTGTAACAGTCAGGGCCGCGGCTCGGAAATCGGGCCGGCGACTAATCGCATCAGCCACGACGTTGGTCTTGCCAGGTTTGTGCTCGATGATGTAGTTGAATTCCTCCAACTCCATCAGCCAACGAGCCTGTCTGCGATTGAGCAGCGGCTGCGTCTTGAACTTGGATACGGCAGAGTTGTCCGTCCAGATAGTGACTGGGTGCGGACCCTTGAGATGGTGCCACCACACACGGAGGCAGTGCACAACTGCCATCATCTCCCGATCGTGCGCGGCGTACCGACACTCGGTGGGAGTGAGCTTGCGGCTCTCGTATGCGATGACTCGTTCTTTGCCGTCTTGGACCTGGGACAGGACGCCACCGGTCGCGTAATCTGACGCGTCCGTGGTAACCGTGAAAGGCAGATTGGCGTCTGGCGGGGCGACGACGGGCGCACTCGTAAGCGCGTCCTTGATGGCTTGAAAGGCCTTGGTGCAATCGTCGTCCCAACCCGTGATCAACTGCTTGGTGCCTTTGCCAGTGTGGCCGGCGAGCAGATTGGTCAGGGGCGTAGCAAGGTGAGCGAATCCCTTAACCATTCGGCGGTAGTACTGCGCAAGTCCCAAAAACGAGCGCAAATCCGTGATGGTCTTGGGCTGCGGCCATTTGGAGACCGCATCGAGCTTGCGAGGGTCAGCAGTGATGCCATCAGCGCTCACGACGTGACCCAAGAAGTCGATCTCGGTGACACCGAAGGCACACTTGGATGCTTTAGCGTACAACTTGTGTTCTCGCAACAGCTTCAGCACTTGTTCCAAGTGGTCTGCGTGCTCCTCAGTGGTCTTGGAGTAGATCAGGATGTCGTCGAGGTACACCAGTACAAACTGGTCCAGGAACGGACGGAAGATGTCGTTCATCAGCCGTTGGAAGGTGGCTGGGGCATTAGTTAGCCCGAACGGCATGACCGTGAACTCGAAGTGCCCGTAACGCGTGTTGATCGCGGTCTTGGGAATGTCCTCCTCCGAAACTCGGATCTGGTGATAACCGGACTGGAGATCGATCTTGCTGAACACTTTGGCGCCGTGGAGGCGGTCCAGCAATTCGTCTATGCGTGGCAGGGGGTAAACGTTGCGCACCGTGGCCTTGTTAAGAGCGCGGTAATCGATGCACATACGCAAACCACCATCCTTCTTGGACGCGAAGAGGACTGGGGCACCGTAGGGAGAGACGCTGGGCCGGATATGACCTTGGTCCAGCAACTTGGTGATCTGGGATTTGAGCTCGGCCAACTCTTCTTGCGACATGCGGTATGAGTTCCGACTCATCGGCTCATGGGTATTGAGCTCGATCTTGTGGTCCACCGCACGCTGCGGTGGCATCCCCTTGGGTTCAGTGAACACATCCGGAAACTGGTTGAGTACAGGCGACATGTCGACTGCGGGCTTGGGCCCTTCCGGGGTGTCAACCGCGCGTACGACGCACAGGTTGTACGACCGTGTGGCTCGGACCAGGCGCTTGAACTGGAGGGCGGACAGCAGCTTGGGCTTACGCTCTTGCATGGCCGTGGGCGGGTCCGAGTGCAGGACCAGCGTTTTGGCGCCTTGGGAAAGCGTGAGCGTGTTCTTTTGCCAATCGATCTGGGGGTTGAATCGCTTGAGCCAGGGTTTGCCGAGTACCACGTCAAAATCGCCAAGGTCAGTGGCCGTAAGGGTAACACGGCTCTTGTGCGACTTGAGGCAGACGGGCACGTGGGGCAACACATGGGGGCAATCTTGGTACTGTCCGTTGGCTAGCTTGACCCGAAGGTCAGGCACAGCCTTGGCCGCCTTGAGGTCCTTCCGAGCGAGCCACTTGGTGCTGACAAAATCACCGGTTGCGCCGCCATCCACAAGGATGAGCGCTCGGCGGCCGCAAACTGTTCCGGCGAAAAGCAGCTGCTGGGCACCTGCGTCCAGATGCACGGCTGCTAAGAAAAGCTCTGGTTCTGGGGGCTCATGAGCATCTTGGGCCTGGGAATCCGGGGCTGGGGCTACGGGTTCCGGGGTCTGGGGCTCGGCTAGGGGCACAGGGGATGTACTGGGTTCCTGGGGGTTCTCGGGTTCCTCTGGGGTGTTCCTGGTGGTTTCTGGGACAGTGCTTGGAACAGACGAACCTAGGGGTTCAGAGGCAAGGGCCCCTAGGTTTACTTCTCGTTTTTTCGGAGCGGGCACTCGATCGCCTTGTGCTTGCCGGTGCGGCACCGGAAGCAGAGGCCGCTCTCCATGAGCTTCGCCTTCTCCTCGGCCGACAGCTTCTGGAGCTTGGGCGGCGCGGAGGTATCGGTTTTGGGCTTGGGCGGCGGGCCGTTCTTGCCCTTCTTGGGCACGAACTTGCTTGGGTTGAGGGCGTTGACCTCCATGGCGCTGGTGTCCTTGGACGTGGAGGCACCGCCTTGGCGAGACGGCGCGCCAGCGCTCTTGATGGCGTGGTCAATGCTCTCGGCCTTGTCGCACAGCTCGCTGTAGGTGAGCTGGTCGGGCTTGGCCACCTGCACCGCCAAGGCAACGCGGACCTCGGTCGGCAGCGCCGCGATGAGGCGCTCCTTCTTCTCGGACTCTGCGATGTTGGGGATGTGCAGGCACAGCCGGTCGATCTGCGTAACCAACGCGGAGACCGACCCCTTGTACACGACCTTGCGCAGCTTGGCTCGGGCTTTGTCGGCGTAGTCGGCGGCAAGGTGGTCCGTGAACTTCTGGGCCAGGTTGGCCGTGGCGTCTGGGTACACGAACACCTTGCCCTCGATGTGGGTACGCCAGTACAAGTTGGCGTCACTTGTGAGCATCTGCGCCATGGCGGTCATGCGGCTGGTGTCATTGAGGCCTAGGGCATCGAAGTAGTTGTTCGCCCGGTAGATGAACTCGTCCCAACGCAGCTCGCCCTTCTTGCTTTCACCGGAAAAATTGGGCGGGCGCAGGTGCTTGAGCACATCTTTCATGACCAGGGCTTGCAATGGGGCTTGGTGCGCGGTCGCGTAGGCAGTTTGCTGGGCTACTTGCTGCGCCGTGTGGTGGGCAACGGCGGCGGCTTGCTGCTGCGCGATGGCGGCTGCGTGCTGCACAACTTGGTGGGCAGCGGCGCTAGCGGCTTGGTGTGCGGCTTGGGAAGCTTGTTCAGCTGCAGAGTTGATGGGGGACTGCAGCGTTTGCTGAATGTGACGCACTATCTCAGGCATGGCTTCACGCATCAACTCTTGCACCAAGCTACGCACGGCTGGGTCTTGGACAGGTGCAAGTGGGCGAGACTCAGCATGCTCAGAGCGGGGCGTTTGTTGTTCCTCCATTGTTACAATTCAGAGGAACCCTCGACAACAACCACCGCCACTCGCAAACTACAGCTCCTTGGACGGCTTGGTTCCGGCCGCCGGCAGGCTAGCCCGCGACGGCTGGTTCTTCTCGGACCGGGACTCGGGCCTGGACTCGGGCCTGGACTGGGACTTGGCGTCAGCCGCCGACACGCGCTGGCGCTGCGGCGAGCTGAAGACGGGCTCCGGGCCCGGGCGCTTGTACGGGTTGCTGCCGGAGGGCTGGGTACCGTAGTGCGCAGCCAGCAAGGTGGAGATCTGTTCGGCCAATGGGATGCGCCTCAACTCGGCCAACTCCTGCTTGGTCCGCTCCAGCTCCCGGTTCTGAGCGATGTACTTGCTGTGCCGCTCTTGGTCCTTCTCCTGCAGGCTGTGAAGCTCTTGGTCCTTGGTGCTAATGAGCTCGACGTGCATGCTCAGCTGGGTCTTGAGGGCCTCGTAATCATCCTCGTACTTGGCCAGCTGCTTCTTGAGTTCGTCGCGCTCTTGGACCAGCAGGTGGTACGGGGTGGGCCTGTAGGGTGAAACGTCTGGGGTCTCGACCTCGGTGTAGCGCTCCAAGGCGCCGTAGGCTGTGTTGAAGCTAACCAGCTCGGTCAGGAGGGCCTCGTTGATCAAGGTGTAGACGTCTTGGATGTTGTCAACCGCCTCGCGGGTCTTGGTGATGAACGCATTGAACAGCGGGTAGCTTGAGACGTCACCATCAGCGATCGACAGCAGCAACTTGAACTGATCCTTAGTCTCGTCCGTCAGGGTCTTGGATTCAGCGAAGGTCGTGAGAGCCTCCTTTTCCTCTTTGGTGAGGGCCGGCTTGAAGCCTCGGAACGTAGGCTTACGGCAGCAAGCGTTCAGCGTGCTCCTGAGGTGCTCCGCGGCGCTGGACAGCGCAAAAAGCAGCTTGTAGACCGCATCCCGAAGGGCAGGCCGGACAGGGCTGAGACGCTTGGTGGTTCGGATAGCCTCGTCGTAGGCCGCGATGAGACCTTCCAGGGACGGGCTCAGGTCGTCAAGGTTCTCGGGCGGGGACTTGGGCGCCTACGGCACACAGGACCCGTACAAGTGACTTGGAGCTCGGACTTCAAAAAAATTTTTTTGAGGTCTCGGACTTAGGTCTTGATCAATTTAACCTTGAACAAGTACCTGCTTGGACATTGTTGAGGTTGACATCTCAAAAAGCGAAGGTCTCGGGTTTGATACTCGAGGGCTTCATTGCAGGTTGACTTAGGAAAATCTCGGGCTTCTCGGGTGACTCCGGGCTGGGTACCTTAGGCAGAATCGAACGGTCTCGATCCAATGTAGAAGGGTGGAAGTGCTCCGGTACTGGGGACAAGGGGCCTCGGGTGTAACACTTAACAGTTACAAGCTTGGTTGTCTGAGAGTCAAGGGGAATCAAGGATCATCGTCCGGAATGGCCTGGGGGCCACTTAAATAGCGTTCCATGTCGTACACACTCCAGGAGGGGCCCTCGGACACTCGGGCCCTTCAACGACTAACCAGAGATACCAAACGGATAGCCGGCGGATCGACGGGTCTATCCATACTCGACAGCTAGGTTACAACCGGTTTCGCTTCGACGGACCTTCCATCCGTCTCGCTACATATACTAGCTACTTCCACTTCAGGACATCGGGTTGCTTGCGGAAGCGTTAAGGTAACAAAGTCACGGAACACAGGTCGCGGGATCGATCCCCGCACGATTGCAGATCTGTACCTATTTTGATAGCATCCTGCTACAGTTTCCATTCGTTACCAAGGCTGTCGTTTCATGTAACGAACCGGGAGGCGTCTTACGAACCGAGTTTTTCCCAGAGTGAGGGACTATCAGCCGTCATGACCAATAGTCAACTTGGCCCATTATGACTGGTCATGAGCACCAAGTCCTATGACTAGCGTTCGTATATGACTGGCATGTTGACAAATGACTGGTGAATCATGACTGTTCATGACTGCTGGCAGACAACATGCATGACTGGAGGGCTGCTACTCATGACTGGGCATGCTGGCATGACTGGCTCCATGACTGCGGTTCATGACTGGATGGATCCATGAACGGGTTCATGACCGGCGGACCCCCCCATGAACGGGTTCATGACTGGGGTTTTCCCCGAGTGAAAACAGCTAGAAATAAATATTGTTTTGTATGTGATTCATTGAGAGAATATCCCCGCCCCCTTTTCAAATCAAGCGATTTAATCGAAGAGGACGAAGCCGTAATGCATAACCGCCGTGTCTGGACAGCATATACGTATGCGTGTCTGACTGGGGGTTGCTGCCATGCACTCTGAAAGGCGGTTTGCTGCCGCTCCGTCCGTTTTCACGGTTTTTAATTTCCATATTTACCATGCGTTCAGCCGGCGGAGATAGCGGAGAGCTAGCTTAGCTAGTTTCTCGCAATTGCGGTGTGTACTGCGCGCTGACGCGATGTCCATATCTCATATCAACGGATTCCAGCATTGTTGTGTGTGTGTGTGTGTGTGTGTGTGTGTGTGTGTGTGTGTGTGTGTGTGTGTGTGTGTGTGTGTTACATGGTTGGGGGTGCGTAACCCCATACCTGCACATACCCATACGAGCCGGAGGCCCAAGGGCAAACAAAACGCCCAAAAGCACTGGTTTGTAATACCGCATTAACAGGAGTAACAGTAATGTCAGGAGACTAGCGCCCAAAGGGCACGATAGAATTACCGTGAGCCCACATGCGCTCCAACATCTTTGCCAAACGAGCCGGATCCCAGGCCATCGCCTCCCTCATAGTGTTAGGGCGGTGAAACCCTTCCTCAGCAGCGCGTATTGCATCATAAGCCGGGCAGTCGAGTAGAACATGCTTCTCATCTTCAATCTGGTCTTCAGAGCGGCAGCAACGGCAGACCCGTTGTCCTCTAGGGACATGGTGCCTACCCCTCCGCGCCCTGTTAGACTCAAGTGCCCAACAACAAAGCCTGAATTGCATTAGCTTCCAGTGCGCAGAACGGGGGATAAAAACTGTAGCGTGCGGTTGCCACATAACGGCCGCCGCACCCATAAACGACAGGCCCATCCATTGCTTGTACTTCGACATATGGATCCCCGGCTGCTTCCCGTCTGATGGGTAATTGTCTGGCTCGACATCGAGGCGCACATGTTCCCAACCGCTTATTAGTCGTTCCCTCATCGCCGTCACAATCTGAGCCTCGGGAAGAGGTTTGGACAGCAACCACTCAACTCGCTGTTCAACACCACCTGCATCGTGAGGTAGCCCGCTCCAAATATCACACTCTAAGTACGACATTAAACGCAAGAACGAGGCTCCCCAACCGCCCCGTTCAGGGTCGGTGAGTGCATCGATAACCTCCTGATACAGGACTGTGTGTACGACCGTGCCCTTCTGCGTCTGCAGGCGGTTCCAAAAGCGAACCACTTGCTTCACCAAATAGTAATGCAGGGGAAGCTCGGCCAATTCTGCGAAAAGAAGGCGGTGGATGGGCTGGGCGGGCGAGCAGCCCCCACAATTTGTCGATGTATGTGTGTAATGTATGCCTGCGGTGCTGCTGCTGGACGAGCTGGACTTTCTACAACGTAGGCCGTGTAGTAGGTGAGAGCTGGCAAAGGCTTCTCGAGATGCTGGGACAGTGCTTCGCACGCACCGTGTTTGAGGAGTAGGGCCAACTATTGTACGACACCTACTACAGGCCGACAATGGCAACAGCAGCAGCAGCAGCACACGACAAATGGCCGGGACCTGCGTGCTGTAAACCCGGGGTAGGTACGTATCCCTGATTGAGCCTGCGGCAGGCAGAACACATGTCGCGATCTATCTGCCGTCCGGGTGGGTTCCATGTATTCGTTGCACGCAGGTCATAATAAGGTAGGCAGGGCTGCTCTATGTCTTGCTTGCTCTCCCTTAATGGGCCCCTTGGTGCTTGGCCAGCAGTACTCACGGTGTTGTAAGCAAGCAGCCGGGATTGCAGATGTCTAAGTACAAGCATTGGTTGGGTCAGTTATTTGTAGGCACGGCAGCCGTGATGTGGCCGCCACATGCTACGGTATTATTCAATCCCTTCAGCGCGCATTGCAAGCTAATGCAGTTCTGGTTGTCTTGCTGGGCTCTGGAGGCCAACAGAGGGTGTAGGGGCAGAAACGTGTACCGCGCGCGGGCCTGTCGTTTGTTGCTGTGGTGGGAAGTTTTTTTACACAGGGAAGCTTGTTACGTGGTGATGTGCTGCCTTGCGCAAACCATAGCCCCATCATGGAGCGCCCGACTGCATACCCGGACCCAGCATGCCCGACGCGTGAGAGACGCCTCGCCCTGGCTCAGCTGGGCGGGCAGGCCCGCCGGATGGTGCAACATTAGCTAATACGGTTAGGTTGGGACGCGGGACCAGATTATTAGCTTTACCGCACCTACGGGCAGGAGCGCGTCTTCGAGTTGCTGAGGAACGCGCCCTGGGTGCTGCAAGGACGTGAGGAGGGTAAACAGCAGCGGGCTGCAAGGCGCAGCCCGCCCAGGATGGGCTTTCGCCCAATCCCTTGTGGGGGCACAGCTGTCGCCGGTCCTCAATAGATTGAATGAATGAACGTTACAGCGTACCCCAAAAGAATCAACGGTATATACCAGGGCAAACCCCAGCAGGCCCCATGCACCGACAAGGCGGCTAGAAACCTCAAGACCTCAACGCCGCGAACAAGAATACATCGGTTCCCTCCCCGCCACGTGATTCGGCGGGTCTGGCGCGGTTTCCAGGAGAGGCATTCTGGTGCGCGGGTAACCTGGTGCGTTGGCCGGTATGGCTGCATGACTCTTCCGCGGGTGATGGAGGATGGGTGCGCAGTCCTTGGTAGGGGTCGGTGTATGAGATGAGGCGCCTACGAGCTATCTGGGCCCGTTGGAACATCCGGTCGGGATACGGGTCCACCTTGTCACGGTTACATAACATCTGGCCATGATCCCATCCAGACAGACACCGAAGCAAGCAGATGCACACAGCAGCGGAGCAACACTACCAAATAAAGGGATAGGCACAGCAATGGGCGGGATATTCAGAAATGGATAAAGCCAAGCACGGGGAAGGTCGCCCTCTCGCCCACACAGGCACCCCATTATTACCCAGCTACCACCACCCTTAAAGCACCCGGCCAACACTGCACCCCTCGAGGTCTTGGAAGACCCACGCCTGGCTCGTGACAGTGCCCAGCGACCGCAAGTGGAGCAACCCGCACCATTCGAAACACCGTGAACAACAACAAAACTTAGGTCACGGGCAGGGAACCCGTAGCAAAAATCAAAAACAGAGGATTGGGCGACCGTGTCTCAGCCCTCACGCAGGAGCAGGCCCTGCACACCGCAAGACTCCCCCCGACACTCTCAAAAAAGCACGGAATGGTCCCACCGAGGTAAAATGGGGATCTTGCGCGCGCCCTTGGTTGATGAGAACGACGGGACAGAGGCCCCTTCCGCCCCTCTCCCCCCATATCCGGGGAAGAGTGTTTCGGCGGCCATTCCGTTAGGGCTGGGTTAGCAGCCCTTGGCCAACGTCGGGCCCGGTCAGATATATATGTAACGATACACACACATGTCCCTTTGCTTGCAGGTAGGCACATCGCAATAACATCGAGAGGATCGCACGCATGCACAGCATTGTGGTGTGAGTCTGTGTGGCCAAGGCAGCAGCTAGCCGACCCGCACCAGCAGCAGGTCCAGGAACGCGGGCCGACAGGTCCAGGAACGCGGGCGGGACCCCTCGGCCATCAGGGACGCTGAAGGGCTAGCCGCCCGGCGGGCAGTGGCAGACTTTTGGAGCCGACTCCACGACTTCGCTGAGCTGGGAGTCCCAGTGAAAGGGTGGTCAGCGGTGGGGGCTACACACCCCATCCTGAAAGTGCAGGACGGTCGTCTTGTGTGCCGTGGCCCGGTTCCGTCAGGCCAGGAGTCTTAAGCCCTGTAGGGGTTCTGTCGTAGTGGACCGCGGGTGGACAGGGCACTGACGCCCAGTGGAGCTATCGCTAGGTGTGGGCGGTTTTTCCGGCCCGGTGGGACCGTACGGGCAGGCCCCTGATGGTGACTCGCGAGCCCCCGTGGCCCTCCAAGACTACGGGCCACGCCACCGCTGGAGAAGTGACCCCGCCGTGGTTGGGGTGGTGGTTCGCTAATAGGGGCGCCCTGGTGGCTAACTCCCCCTGAGCGGGCTTTATCCCTTGCCATGGTTGGTTCTCAGGAACGGGGTGGTTCCCTGGTAGTGTGGGCCCGGGGAGTGTTTCGGTGCACTTGGGGAGCCTGTCCGGAACGCCATGGTGGCGTTAGTTCGTTTAGGCAGTGTATGGTGAGGAACCCTCGGCTGTCGCCGTGGGCTGTCACCGATGACCCGCGGGGTCCGCTGTAACATCCTAATAATAAGGTAGTCGTCCGCTACGCCGCGACACCAACAGTGCGCCAACAGCCTGCTGGTAGTCTTCCGACACCGCACCTTTTTGTTTATCTTATGGGTTGGGCAATGGGTGTATTATATACGCATACGGGCAACTATTGGGCGCCACTCGGCCCCTCGCATGTCACGCACTCCTGTTCTGCTGCCTGCCTCAGTAACACACACTAGTAAGGACGGTTTGTCGTAGGGACGTTGCGTAGTTGAGTAGAGACGGGTTGCGGGACCTGCGAGGCCGCGAATGAGTCTGAGTAGTGTTGGGGGCTGGCCGGATCGTGGCTTATTAATGAGTGCGAAGGGGGGGTGCGAACGGTGTATGGGAACATGTGGCAATGGCCGCCACGGGTCAGGGTCACGCTTGGGGGGTCGTAGCTGGCCGGTGCTGCCGATAGGTCACCATAGCCCGGTCAACGAACGCTATCCGGCATGAACCCGCTCTGGGCAGCAAGATCCCTGGGAGGGTTGCTTGGACGTACCACGCCCCAGAACTACTTATCTGACAGCCAGCGCTGGCCGGCCCTGAACCAGCCGCAAGCGGGGTTATGAGACAGAGAGGGAAATAAAGGGCTTCTTGGTAGAGCTGGGTACTTGACTAGCTGAGCCGGACGACAGGCCCGGACGCCTTCAAACTATGTGCCTGGCGGGAACCTCTGGAGGGGACGGCGGGTTTTTGCACTGACAGGGACACATCTCCGAGCTGCTCAGGAACGCGCGCGCCCCGGGTGCTGCAAGGACTTGATGAGGTTGAACCGCGGGCTACGTCGCCCAGTTTTGCGCTTGGCGGGAATCCCCGGAGGGGAAGAACCAGGTGCTGCAAGGATTAGAGGGAGGGCAGCCCACCGAGGCCCGCGAGGCAACAGTAGTATTGATGAGATGAGGCCCCTACGAGCTATCTGGGCCCGTTGGAACACCCGGTCGGGATACGGGTCCACCTTGTAACGGTTACATTACATTGCACGGGACCCTAGGGGGCCCGGTCGTCGGAGACGAGAGGGCATGGCTGAGCGAGGCCCTTTTCCGTAGAGCTTCTGCCGTACCTTTCAGGACGCGCGAGTCCTCAGGCCCTTCTCTTTCCCCGCAAAGGGAGGAGAGTGATTCGGCGGTCTTTCCGTTAGGGCTGGGTTAGCAGCCCTTGGCCAGTGCCAGGCCCGGTCAGATATACGCACACAGCAGCTATATATATACGCATACGGGCAACGTTTGGGCGCTACTCCGCCTGTGCATGTCACGCACTCCTGTTCTGCCTGCCTAAGCAACACTCAACAACTGTCGTTTCCTGAGCCCCGTCATCCCTGTACATAGTCACCGATGGTTGTGCGAACGAAACGCCTTATTCACCTTGCTGGCACGTGCCGTGCGGCTCCTACGTACCTACGTACCTTTGGTGCTCGCACCGCCTCCGGATCCGTGGACGTGCCAACTACGTTACTAAGCGCGCGCTGACAGTATCAAGTCGTTTCTTGGTCCAGCCATTTCACGAAACATCGATCTACTCCACCCCTGACTTTGAAATGCCACAGCCCGGCCCGCCCCATTAGAGTTGGAAGTCGCGAACGCGCTGAGGGTTTTGAGTTCGCTCCCGAGGTAGGATCGATGGGCCTCGCTGCTGGGGTTCCCCGCGTGCGGCTGGCATGCTACGCGCACGACCTAAAACCCAGAATAATAATTTTAAAAGATGTGATATCACCAGCCGTAAGTGTGTAACACGCAGGGATGAGATGAAGATGTACTACATTCGGTACTAAGGCCGCGCCGCCACATGCGAAACAAAAATTCGGAAGGTTTATTTCACATTTAATTGCTCTACCAGACTTGTTTTCCCGCAATACATCTTGCTCTGCTCATGTGTTGGTGATTCTCATCAAATTCCACTTGTGCGGCAAGTACTGTGAGTACAGCTGTGATACGGCCGTATTACGAGGTCTGGCCCAGCGCGACAACCAAGCTCAATCGAACCGTGCGGCTACTCCACAGCTGCAACCCAGTAAGCTAGGCATAAAATATTCCGTCACAGATGAAGTAAAATATTTTATAATAAACCTGGTTATTCCTCCGAGGCCGGCCGTGATGGTAGGTTGATCGCTCTTCCCCCCCGCAAGATCCTTCCGTTCATCCTTGCGATGGCCAATGATCATTAGCACACATAGCAATAGTGCCAGGCATCATCAATCTGCTCGCCGTGAGCGGATTGCGTCGTGTCACGCGATGACTGGACTGGCACCAACGAACCGAACATATCCATCGGCAGTTCTCTTCATTATCTTACCTGGGTCGATCGATGCACATGGCCAGGCCAGGGCCAGGGCGAGCGATGCGTGCGACTAACTTCACCACCGGGCGGCATCGGGGACGCAGGGCTCCGACATCCGTGAATTCGGCTCGGGGACTCCCAACGGTGCCGCCTCTCCGGCGGCAACGCTTGTGCCGCTGAGGCCGCCTCGACTCCCCTCCAACCCGTCGGCAAGCGATGCCGCCACGCAGCGTGATGAAGGGCCTGACGCTGAAAGGGGATCCGCATCGATCACGCTTGGCGCCGCATCCGGTGTGCAAAGAGAACAAGCTGAGCAGGTGCGGGTTGCACCAGGCGGCCATGGTCAGCCTCGGCTGGGTGCGGCCCCGGCGCCGGCATCAGGACTCCCCACCTCTGATCAGAGGTAGGGACGGTGTGCTTCCATGGGAGCATCGATCGGGTCATTCATTGATTGCTTGGCACTGGAGGGGCTGGGCGGCTGAGACACGGCCGCCGCCTCGCTGTCCGCATCCTCCGGGCTGTACAGGTGGGTAGGTATGGGGGGTGCAGCCCCAACCATGCAAAACACACACACACACACACATGGGCCGGTTGGGCGAGTTCTTCTTATAAACACACGCATCGGCGCATTACAAAACGTCTGGACGCAACGGTGTGTTTTGCCTTGCAGCCGATCGGCTTGGGACGCACCCGCATCCAGCCCCGCAAACCAACAACCGGCAGGACGCGCCGCGTACCACAAGGCCGATGACTCGTCGAGCGGCCCGCTGTGGTGGCCCGCTGTCTGCACCTCATCGGAAGGCGCCCGCCCGGCGGACACTAGGGCCGCAGGTGCTGCTGCCGCAGGCGCAGAAGCCGCTGCCGCTGCTGTACCTGCTGACACGCCGCCGCAGTCGTCATGGCTGGCCCCGAGTGCACGGGTTCGCGTCGTAGACTGGATGCGGACTGTTGGCGACTCCCTCGGCTTGGCTTCGGCATCGACCGACGCTTCCGTGGATCTTCTTGATTCCTTCGTCGCGAACAGCGAGGTAGGACGTAGGAGGGCTCTCAGCATCATTCGAGGCTCGAGACTGCCGGCTTGCGAGGCACATCGCGCGCTTGAAGTTTCCGGGCTGCGTTGCAGTTCGTGGAAGTGGTATCGGTTACAGTGTTCATGTGACGGGAATTGTGAAGGGGAGGCGGGAAAGCGGTGAACAGGACAGGCTTGCCGCCGCAGTTCCTGGAGGCGTACCCCACCCGACCGACTCTCCTCCATACCCTAGCTGCATCCTAGCAACACCTATAAACCCCTTCCTCCCTTACTGCCCCCTCACCCGCCGATTGATCCCAACTGACACTCCCCCCAACCCTACAGGTCCCCATCCCGGACGGTCTGCTGCAGCTGTTGGCGCTGACCTGCATGTCGGTGGCGGTCAAGTACAACGAGGTGGGGCGGGGGGCGGCGAGGCGGGGGAACTGAGGCGCGGTCCGGGAGGCGGGGGCTGGGGGGCCTGGGCGGGGGTGCGTACACGATGGCCGAGCGCACTTGGGTGGCGGATGTCTGGGTTCTGCATCGTCCACAAGAGAGTGGAGGTACGGTGCCGCATACACCGATGGCTGTGTGAGGTTCTGGAAGAAATGTCAAACACTGAAACGCGTGAATCAATGTACAACGGTTACGAAAGAACCAATGGGGACCCTTATTCATACATTCTTGTGTAACAATGTTCCCTGAATTTATTCATGCATCCAGCAGGCGCATCGGCAGTTTCCGCCAGACACGTGGCTGTGCGCAGCGCTGGACGAAACTGGGCAGAACTTGTACGAGGTGTGTACGGGCCGTGCGCGCGGTGGTATGCCGCAATCCTGGGAGCGAGACGCAAGGCTGTTCGCGGCACGCGTCTGGATCGCTGCTGCACCCGGAGGCAGGCCGCGCGCGGCGGGATAGGAGCGGTCCTGACCTCGCTTGCTTGTTTGCGCACGGTGAACCTGCCTGCCTGCATGGAACCCGCCCTAACTCACTTAACGCACTCAACGCACGCAACCACCACCTGACACAACAGACTCGTGACCTGGCGCGCATGGAGATGCTGCTCCTGTCTACGCTGCCGGACCGTAACCACTGAGAATGCCCAGCCACAGGGGGTTCAACGGTAGGGCGAGCAGCTAGTCGTCGAGAAGATGCGCATCCCCCAGGATCGGTGAATGGATGCATGGATGGGTGAATGGGGAATTCGGGCATGGGGAGAGGGGGCCGCGGCCGTGACCCTCCGGACGTACGTGCGATCGTCACTGACGCGGGGATACGTAGGGACCTACGCCTGGACTGCATCTCTGCTTGGGTATGCTGGGCCGCGCAAGCATTCATGGTGGCGGAGATCGAGCGAGGCGTGCAGGTAGCGTAACCTGGATCCAACCGTCCCGTCTAGCGGAGGTCGCGAGTGCGTGTTGGTGCGCTAACTTGCTTGCGGTACGTACCAGACCGCCGGCGGCCCTTTTCCACTAAAGTGTGTGTTTAGATAAGAATGTGTGTGTGCGTGTTCTTAGGCAGGCAGAACAGGAGTGCGTGACATGCACGGGGCAGAGCAATGCCCAAAAGCTGCCCGTATACATTGTTTGTTTTATGTGTGGGGTGGGGTGGGGTGGGGGTGGGGGTGGGGGTGGGGGTGGGGTGGGGGGGTGGGGGGTGGGGGGGGGTGGATGTGTGTGTATCTTAAGCGAGGAAGCTTCAGCTGTCCCCGATAGGCGATGATCTGTTTGGGTTCAGCCGGTGTCGTCCGCGTGATTTAATTCCTAACAGGGAATGGGGCGTTGGTGCAACCGACGCGCCATCTATAAGGTGCCGCAGCTGTTGCAAGTAACCTCGGTCGGAGCCCTCAGGTGATGTGAGGCGGCGGTGGCGGTACATGTGCGGCGGCGGTGGCGGAGTCGCTGGAAAATAATTGCAGAAGACACGGTCAGGCCACATCGCAGAGGGAAGTCCCGCAGCCACAGCCGCCCGAATCGAGGTCGGTCTTGGTTGACCTTCCCTTAGCTGCAAGCTCAATTAGTCAGTTACAGCAATGCAAAGCAGGTCCTGTATCTTTATTATGTCTTGGGTATCGGCCTTATCTTGTTCAATGAATGCGTGTCAGGCTGTGCCCCGCGCGCTCATTCGGTTGCGTGGTCGTCGTTGCCGTGCGTGTGCCGCATTCGTTCGGATTAGTTGTCCGGGTCGCGTGTTGCTTCCCTTACCGTGTGCCATTTCCATCGCTGCTTCGGGTTAATTTATCGTGTGCTGCTTCCCTTTGATACATTCATCCCTTATTTGGAAATGCGTATGCAGTCACGTACATTTGTTTTTTCCTAGAGACGCTTTGCTGTTAAGGTCGGAATACTGCCCGAGGACATGGCACAGGTGTCATTTTTTCAGTATTGGTCGATTGCAAGCTCTGGAGAAGTAGGTATCGCAAATTTCCGACTGCACAGTCGGTTGTGGAGCCCCGCCCCGCCGGCCGCAACAACCTCGACAGCGCCAGGGCTAGCGATGGAGGACGTAGGAGATGGAAGTGTCCCGACTTGTGGGCATGGGCTTGACGAAGAACTGGGTAAGGCAATCCGGCACTCTTTGTTTTGCACGCTGGTAATGAAGTAAAAGCTGACCCTGGCAATATCGGCAGGTGCCCATAAACGAGTTGGTTCCCAAACAATGCGGGGTTGCGGGCCCGGACGGGTTATCGGTGCGCCTGTGATGCTGGTCCGGTGCGCCTTCGTGGCGCGGCGTTGCCGTCGCAGTGTGCAGCAGAAGGGGCGTTCGGCTATCCCCGCTGATTGACCTACCAGGTCCACTGTAATATGAGTATATGATTATTTCAAATGCAGCTCGAAACCACCGATGGATGCGGAGTTGCTGGTGTGTTTTAGCAACGTGCTGTCCGTGTTGTTATTACAGAAGCTGGAAATAATGCTGCGGGTATGGAGGAGAGAAAGAGCGGGCGTGACGGTCAATACCGAGCGGCCGCAAATACACGGTTTGCGGGTGGTGCAGGGTTGTGACGCTGGCCGTGTGGGCGCCGCAAATGCAGGCGCAGCGGCGCCAGGCAAGTGTGTCAGCGTGCCAGTCTCAGCAGCGGGGTATGTGTGACGGTGGCCTGAGTTGTTTCCGAAGCGCGGTGCCCCCGCGGTGCGCTCCGGACAGTGTGTCTCTACTTGCGTGATGACGTAATTGGCTGGCCTCTTGCAGCAAACGTCCGAAACGGTTCGCCGCCGTTTTCGCGCAGCGTCCAGTCCAGTCCGGTCCTGTTGTGAGCCCCAGTCACGGAGTTGTTACATTTTCTGTAAGACGCAAAGTGCGGTGTTGTGCGGTGCAGGACACACCAACAGGGCAACGGCACAGGACCACGCAACCGGCGGATGCCTTGGTCAGCATTCTGCCCCGGGTGTTGCAAGCCTGTTCAGATGGCGTGCTGAGCTGCGCACATTTATTCTGTTTGCTACCGGTGATTGTGCGGTGGTAATAGCGGCCATCGCACCGCCACTCTCTAGGCGGCACCTGCACGCCATCGCTTCATTCATCTACACGCCAGGTTCTTTGACTATATGAAAGGTTTGCGCTGGATGATGACACCGTTTGAGGTCGGATCAGGGGCAAGCTTGGGCAGGAACTCATACGGCAGCGGAATGAAAACCAACGAAGACTCGAATGCCAGGTCGCGCCGCGACGAGTGCGGCTGGGCGATTGCTGAAAGACATGGGAAGGCCCTTCCCAAAGTAGCATAATGTAATATCCCGCAGGAGTCTTTCAATCCCCTCATCCGGCTCCATGCGGTCATTGGGATTCAAATGTTGGCTCCTGTTGGCTATCTACACTGGATTGCGACGGCGAGGCGAAACTCTTTTGCCATATTAATTAAACAGATTACCAATCGATCTGAGTTGCCTGAAAGTTTTGTGCGGAACGTCATTGATGACGCATGTGATGTGCGGCTTTGCCGTGATACGCCGTGATATAGCGGGGCATGGTTATGCAGCACTGCGCGTCGCGCAAAACCCTTGGCCGTTTAGTTACGCATGGAAATGTTATGCACCCTCTAGATCATGAAATGGCCACAACACGGAGTCCTTACGAAAGTTAATCGCGTGAGAAGCCGATCACAGGCAGACAAATGTTGTATGATTGGCCTACCAAGAGCAATATCGCAGATTTTTGACAACTTATTAATTGGTAAATTCCTGTAAAATTATATAATAAGGGCTTATAAGCCCTTGTATGAGTAATCAACTTACGTGCCGGCAAAGCGCAAGTTCATGCATATACATAGACAAACTTGAAATCATTTATAACATTTTTCTTTTACTTTCGTTGGCTGACAGTATGAGTCCATTTGACTTTACACCACCGCTTGTGGCTCGTAATGTAAGGAGTAAACATTTGTAACTGCAACTCGCAGCAGCCTGACATATTGACTATCATCATTCATATTCTGCTTAGGAGATGATAATTGATGTCAAGTTGCGACTATTTACTGTATGCAAAACCGTACAGTAGGAACGCACGTGCACCACCAATGGCAAAGCATCTTATAACTCCCTACTCACCCAACTATTCTCGCAAACTAGGCGCAATGTAGTGCCGTGACCTTCACTTCATAACGTTGTAGGCAATTCTGAGGTTGATTTAACATACCGGCATTCTTTTTGGGGGCACCATCGGTGTCTTCTGCAGAGCTTCAGTGTGCGGAAGCTTGATTTTTCGTCGGTCTGCCGCACAAAGCCATCATTGCCGTACGCTAAGTAGTCATCCCATTCACCTCGTCTTACTACATCGCGAACCACTTGGACAATTCTTGTATGTTTGATTGTATTAGGTTGGGCAATGGGTAGGCTGCAGGATTGCATCACAGCTTTTCCTTCTCAGGGCAGCTGCTGCTGCTCGCCTCTTGATGCCAAGGCCGCGAGCAGGACAACTGGTTCTGGCTGGTGCCCCAGCCTTTTATGTGTAGAAACATTGGATCAAGACATCTACGAAAGCAAGTGTGGCGATGAGCACATGGCACAGGATGGGCCTCGGCCACACGGAACGAGCGGCTTCCGGGGCCTTGACTCAACTTCGGCACAAGGCATCAACAGTTCCGACCTTTCATTAAATATAAGGTAAATCTATTGAGCTAGTGCATCCTGATGTTTAAGATATATTTTACGTTTGTGATGAATTCTGGCGGCGGGGCGCCGCGCGGGCTTCGCGAGTGGCGATGTAGTAAAGCTGAGCCATGAGCAATCGCGCAACACAGGGCTTACAGAATCTTGATTTGCTCTGTGATTGTTTTGATTGAGGGCCGTTTGAGGCCCCTGTTCAGCCGGCATCCCCATTCGGTTCTTAATTGGAAATACTTAACCACGACCGCCAAATACGTAGGCACAAAGTAGGGTCACATGGAGAATTCCTAGTGCGTTCATGCATGAAGACTGTGTTGGGTTAGCTAGGGGCATTCTGTCGGACTTCCCGTGCACAGCCAGTACATACAAATTTTGCATTTGCTTACGGCAAAATTGCTGGCCTTCCAATTAAACATTTGCAATATGCATATCAGTTTGTTATCTCTGCGGTATTGCACGGCCATAAGTACAGTCATTCGATGCGGGAAGGCTGCAGCGGCCGCAAACCGAAACCGCTTCTCAGCGGCGCCTCATGTACTGCCATTCGCCATATCCGGTTCAGAGCGGCCTGCCACAGCCCTGAAACATAACAGCAGGGGTCAAATCATTCCGCTTTCATCGTAGTCAGCGTTCCCGAGAAACGAGTTACAGCCAATTCATTTCATTCCGGACCCTCTGCCCTTTTAGTTCGGAAGCAGGCTCATCGTAATGTTCATCAACAACAGCATTCACATCAGCACTTCTAACGGCCGGTGTTAAGACCTGGGCGGCCGCACTGACACACAAACCCACTTGACGATACCATAAGGCGGCTTGTGCCACTCCCAAACACGCATTTGCGCCCCTCGGGCTCTGCTCCCGGATAACCCTCGTGCGCACGCACGCTGCTGCACATCCAACTGCGTCGGCGACTTCGAACGGACCCCGCATTTCTCTGTGAGGAAGTATGCAAATGCTGCAAACCCAGCTGGCTCGGGGATACTATATTTGCACCTACTTCGGTTTCTTCTGTTCATGTCTAATCACGATATCTCTCCCTCATGACTCGTTGCCAGGGGCGACCTGATCAAACAGAATAACTTGCGCATGGCAGCTGCTGCCGCCGCGGCGGCACACCACCATCTCCGCCCTAGCAGCAGCGCTGCTGGAGGCGTAACAGCAACGCCACGCCGGTCCCTGTCGCCGTCCCACCGCACTCGCATGGTGGGGTGGATGCGGGAGGTGTCAGAGGCGCTCGGGCTGCACCTGTCCACATTCTTCGCGGCCACCTCCGTCCTGGACCGATTCGTCGCGGCGGCACAGGTGCGGGCGGGGAGGCAGCGGCGGCGGGGAACGATGACGCGCGGGTGCGGGCAGGAAGCGGGCGCCATGAATGCAGAGTGTTATAGCGGAACCCGCGGGCAAGGGGTGACAGCCCAAACCGCCTCACCACACACAACAAAAAGGATCGGGGTGTGTGATGGCTTGTGGGAGGCAACCCACGTGCGCCCGCCAGAGGAGGAGTACTGCACATTGCGTTGTTTACAATCGGGCGACCGAGCGTGTGAGAGGTCACTCTGTGTGCGAGGACGTGCCGTACTGTTAAGAGACCTGAATGAGTGGACGTTTGGGGCCACCGTGGCAAGCCAGCACGCGCCTCGTGCTCCACACCGCCTTCCCGCAGTCGCTTCCCCCGGACGGTCTGCTGCAGCTGTTGGCGCTGACCTGCATGTCGGTGGCGGTCAAGTACAACGAGGTGGGGTGGGGGCGGCGAGAGGCGGGGGAACCGAGGCGTGGTCCGGGAGGCGGGGGCTGGGCGGGAAGGGACTGGTCGGATGAGGCTGCCTCAAACCCTCGATCCGGGGCAGAGAAGACGGCGTGCTCGGGCACCTGTCGACTGTAAGAAGCGAACGGATTCCCACAACCGCACACCTTTACCCCAACCTCTGCCTGCGCAATCCTCGCAGACGCGGCAGGTCGGGCAGTCCGTGTGGCTAAGCCTCGCCGTCAATTCGAGCGGGAAGCGGCTCTACACGGTGCGTGTATGTGCGGGCATGGAGCTCCATCTCGGGCGTGCGGCTCCTATCTCCTGGCGCCTCCGCCGGGCCCAGGCGCTCAAGCGTCCCGTTGTGGGAGCCGCGGCACAACCGAACCCAGCGCAATGTCATTCCCGGGATTCGAACCCGCGCGTGACCGTTGGCCATGCTGCTGACGTGTGCTCTCGCTGGTTTCGGTGCCGCTCCCCGTCCGACTGTGTCCGTTGCTGGTTTGCCCTCTTGCTGCTGCTGCTGCTGTTGCTGCTGCCCTCCAGGCCCGCGACCTGCAGCGCTGCGAATTCACTCTCCTGCAGACCATCGACTGGCGGCTCCACGAACCCAACGCCTACTCCTTCCTGGAGCAATTCCTCCTGTGCCTGTCGCCTCCGTCAGCTCCCCCGTCCACGGCCGAGCGCACCGGCACTTGCGACATGGGGCCATCGGATGCGGGCGATGGACCGCTCGGAGCGCGCCATGCCCCAGCGGGTGGCTGTGACAGCGTATCTGCGGGCACAGCAAGTGACCGCACCCGCGGCGACGCGAGCAGTGCGAGCTGTGCAGAGCATAACGGGCCGTATGCATCGGCTCCCATCAAGGCGTGCTTCACAGTCGTCGGGTCTGCGGCGTTTGCGGCCAGCAGCGGCGCCGCCGGCGCCGCCAGCGCCTTCGCCGTGTGCCCGTGCTCCTCCGCCGGCGGCGGCGGCGCCGCCGCTACGCGCGACGACACACCCCGCGTGAGCGACCTCGACACCGCAAGCAGCGGCACCGCGGCGGTCCTGGACGACATGGACGTTGACCACGAGCTTCCGCACGATTGTGCGCCTGCCGTACAGACGTACGGCAGTGACCCTATGAGCGCGGGGGCCGCGGCCGTTGACACCGCTGCTGGCATCGCCGCTTGGGCCTGCGCCTCAGCGTATGGCCGGCAGGCGACGTCGGCCGCGGCCAAGGGTGCGGAGACGGCCGGCGGCCTGGGCGACCTGGCCATGGGGGCCTGGTGGCCCTTCCTGAGCACTGCCGTCGCTCTGGCGGTGAGTGTGCCTGGGTTCATGCCCCGAGAAGGTATCACCATCTTGGGTATCACCATCTTTCCTTCATTCATTTTTTTTTCTTCTTCATGTTCTTCTTTGTTTGAACATGGAGACCTAGGAGGACGTACAGCATGTGAACGCGTGCGCGCTGCAACGTTATTTCATTGATTGCGGCGTATCAGCGGCGCTGTCTGTCTGTCTGTCCAGAGGGTACCGGGCACAGGCGGGGGCGAGCTCTGTCTCGATCAATGCCCCTGACGTGGCGAAGCCTGGGCCCCTGTCTGACCAGCTCATGTGCTGATCCCGCTTCCACGATTCCCGCACGCCGCAGGAGGTTACCTTGCTGGAGGATGTTTTTCTGTCGTACGACTACAGCGCCATCGCGCTGGCCTGTGTCGTATTAGCGGAGCGGCTCTGCTTGGCCGGGGCTGGCACCCCATCAGCCACGGCCACCTTCTCAACCACCGGCGGTGACGGCACCTCCTCCATATTGCTGTATCCACCCTCGGGGGCGGCGGCGGCAGTGGCTGCCGCCGTTGGCCTGCCGTTGGAGTCCCTGGCGCCGGGTCTTGAACCCTGTTTGGATACTCTGAGCAGGTACTGCTTATCACTACAGCCACCACAGCCGCACCGGCAGTAGCAGCTAGCTGTGCCCTCCCCTTGCTGGAGAGAAGTTCTGAGGGGCCACTGGGGCCGCTCGATCGTCGGGCACGTCGGCTCCCAGCGGACTCAGGAGCATTGGTGCCTGCGCGGTACGGCCGCTGGTGGGAGCGAAGCCACCGCTACCGGACAGGGGAAGGAGGGTCAGCGGAGGAGGACAGCGGCAACACTCCAGCACCCCTGGGGGCGCCCGGCTGGGCCGGCGCGGCGGGATCGTCCCGTCTTCGTCTAATATCCATTGCCCCCGTCCCCAACCTCCCTCCCTGATCAAGGACACCTAGGGAGCGCGATAGGGTGGAGGTGCCAGCGTCGCGCAAAACGGGGAAGCTAGGAGAAGACGCGCGGCGGCACTTGACGCCAGCCGTCGTACGTTCCTCTGCCGCCCAGCGGGCGGGTGCGCTTGCCAAAGCGCGGTGGCATCGCCAAGCCGTGTATTCTTGGTCGGCGGCCTGTCCTTCAGGACACAAAGACTCTGAAAATCTTTTTACAGCATTGACCACCGATGGCCAAGACCCGTGTACTTCGTTGCGCAGTGCGGCACTTGTGCTGTGTACAGTGTGGCCTGTGCGGGGCTCCCCAGCCGGCCCGCGGTTCCTCAGGATAGCACCCTGCTTTAGATCCGCGGGGTGCGATGTGCCATGCCGTTGGGGAGTTATTTCTTACTTGAAGCCATGGACGCACTCGGAGCAGCCGGTGCGCTGTGGCACGCGTACGGCAAAGAGCTGTAGAGGAGGCGTGCTCGATTTTTGGTCTGGGCCTGCCCACCGGGCCGACAGAATTACGTGCGTGTCGAGTGGTGAAGAGCGGCCGTGGATGATCTGTATGGCCAAGGTTTTGGTACGTGGATAGATAGATGGATAGATATATAGATAGGTAACTGAGATAGATTATGTGCCTTTGCTGGCGTGTGTATTTGTCTGTGGTCCTGGGCCTCGGCCGGGTGCCCAGCAGCAGGGTCCCGGTCCGAAGAACGCTCTCCATCGCCGCATCGATTTTGGGCCACCGGCCGCCAGTCGTGCACTGGGGCGCGGAGCGGATGGTGTACACTGCCGGCATCCAAGCCGCCGTGGCTTCGGTCGTTAGGTTAGAAGCTCGTGTGGTGTGGTGTGAAAGGCCACAGCCGTCTAGGCGCGGTCTAGGCAGGTCAGGTAGCTGAGGCATTGCCGTGGTGTGTCGCCGGAGTCGATCCATTCGACGCGAGAAAAGGTAGGCACCAGGCAACTACGTAGTCCAGTTTTGAGGGGAGGGCGGCCGCGGGTAAGACAGCAGCTGGTTACATGCAGCGTGCACTGCATGTTGGGTATGGGATTCGCACTAACATATTACATTACATCGAAAGAAAGAATTTTAGATGTAGAGTCGGCGATGGCTACAGGCAGATGCTCTGGAGGGCTGCCGTGATTTAGTTAGGTACATGCACGGCTGCTTAGTTAGATGTCTCGATTTTTACGGGGAACCGAAGGTCTGCAGTTTCAAGCAGGTCTTTCCCGTTAGATGGCAGCCTGCACCCGCCGGCGACGCCAATCCAAATCACGCAGGGCATGGTCACATATAATAAAATAGGTTTGGCGCATGCAATGTGTTTTGATACGTCAATAGCGCGTGATTCGCATTACACACCCTCCTCAGATCGCTGGGAAGGGCTGGGGCACGTCAGGTGTCCCTCAGCAATTATGAGGTGGCGTGTACGGACCCACATAATGTGTACGGCAGTGTTATGGGGGATAAGCTTGGATATCGGACACGGTCTGTGGACGCCTTGGGGGTTGTGGCGGACTGCAGGGTCTGCCTAGGGTGGGTCGCATCAACTGCAAAGCGGCATGTGGAGGGTTTAGCGGCTCTAAAAAGGTTCGAAGGCGACGCGACTTGTGCTGCGGTCCAAAGCTTGCTGGTCGGCTCGTTGCTGCATGTGCTCCTCGTCGTGGACACTGCCCGGCCAGGCTGTAGCAGGTAATCGGATGTGGCGGTAAACGGCTGCAGCAGCACGCGCACGCACGCGGGGGATTGATACGGTTGTGGGCTCGTGGGTCTTGTGCGCTTCAGGTTGCGAGTTGGGTGTGAGTTGTGAGGGTTGGTTCCGAATAATGGCGTCGGGGTGTCGGGCTGCAGGTTCGTGCGGGCCGTCTCGACGCGCCGGAAACGTGGCGGCGGGAACGGTCGTGGCGGGAAGGGTGGCTTGATTGACGTAGGGACAGCGGCGGGAAGGGTGGCGGCGGGAGGGGTGGCATGATTGGCTTAAGGGTGGGGGCAGGAACGGTCGCGGCGGGAACGGTGGCGGCGGCTCGATTGGCATCAGGGTGGGAGCGGGAATGGGCGTGCGGCGAGTGGGCGGAGCTTGCTGCGTCTCAGACGTCTTGCGGACGACGCACAGCGGCCGTTGGCAGCTGGGAGGCTCAGGAGAGCGCCGGGGCGCACTGCCGCCGTCATGACGCGGACCCCACAGATGACGATAATGCACGCCGGAGGGAGTCTACACGGAAGCTTCTGGAAGCTTCTACACGGATGCTTCTGGAAGCTCCAGGAAGCTGGCGCGCGCGCACGATGTCCTGGCTGCGCGGTGCATTGCGGTGCGGTGCGGTTTCGGCGCCGGGTCGATCTGCGGCACCCGGTCCCTATCCACCGGCATGCGCTGCCGTGTGCCGTGTGCCTGCCTCAGGCGCCATGCTGTGTCACGATCCATGCACGGTCATTATCATGGCACGTCGTCCTTGGTGACGATCCATCCTGGGTGCCAAGAGCCATGTACGGCGGATGACGTGCGGGTGTACGACATTCGTTACCACCCGATTGCCGGGATGCAGGCGTAGGGGTTGAAGGGGCCCTACTAATGGGGCGCCTGTCTCCAAGCCCGACGTTCGGCCATGTGCAACGTCGGGGGTGATGGTGGTGGCGTTTGTGATGCTGTTGGTAATTTGAAAAATGCGCGGGGTGCCTGCTCTACTCAAGGCGAAACCTAGGTTTGGGGGAAGCTTTGTCACAGGTGATACTAACTTGAAACCAGGGCGTGGGAGCCGCGCGCGGGAAGGCCGCAGCAGTCGTTTACTCCGTGTCACACGGAGTGTTTGTACGACTTGCTCGTACGCTCGTACGAACCCACTCACGCGTGGACCCACGTGGAAGTGAGGGAACCCCGGGGCTGGGCTGGAGGTTGGCATTACACGTCAGCAGAAAAACAGAGCGAACTGCTACCAAAAGGAAATAAGCACTGGGCCTGGTCATTGCTGTGTCTCTCGCGGCGGGTGAGGGTTATTTGTTTACTGGTGGCTGTGGCGTGCAATGGCGGCTGTCGCTGTGCCGTCTGCATTGCGGTCCTTTGCGCCATTGATTAGCTCACGGTCTGGTTGCGACATCTGAGCTGCGGTTGTCGCTAGCCCGCGTCTCGTGAAGCGTGTTGGGAGACCGGACGGTTAGTCAGTGTTAGTACGGCAGGATTTTTGCCGTACCTTGGCAAACCAATTTCATGGAACGTGTGGGATGCCACCGGGGCCTACCCCCGTTGGTACGCTATTAGATGCTGGTCCGGTGCCGCCACGGCTGCTTGCCGTACACCTGGTTTTTGGTTTCTTGGCTTAGGTTAAGACGCGGGGCATAATTGATATTATTTATGCAAGGCGCATTTTCTCCAAGGTGGTTCGTAGGCCCTCGACCAACCAACCAACCCAAGACTGGTTCGTCTGGCTGGGTGCACGTGTGATAGTAACGCAGCTGCAGCGTGGAGGAAACGCTGTGTTTCTGCTCAAACAATATGCGAAGTGTCTGCTTGCCAACAAGGCTTGCTGGGTATGAGGGCGAAGAGTTGAGCACAGGTGTGCCGGTCCCACCCGCACCAGGTGGTGCCAACCAGCTGGGGGGTACTCTCCGGGGCCCCACAAGTACGGCACATGTACGGGCAATGCGTTTGGCGAAATGGGTGCCGCAACGCGGGCGGCTCCGGCGCGCCACAGCAGCCGCATAGCAGGCACGTGGTTCCGCGACGGCTGCGGAAAATCGGACAGATGGGAAGGTGCCTCGCTGGGGTGGCAACACACCGCTTACGATTTGGCACGGATGGTTTTTCTTTCCTGTGGCGTCGTCCCGATTAACGGGCTCCTCGTGTGCGCGGGCGTGTCATTGAGGCCAAGCCAGAGGACACCGTGAGTTTGGATGGTGGGATGCGTGCTGTGCTGTGCTGTGCTGTGCGTGTTTTTGTCGTGCAGGTCCCGGGCGTGTGGGTCCGGTCGGGCGAATGGGAGTCGTGCGCGATTGTACGCCCCGCGAGTTCGGCTGGTGTTGTGGTCCCAAGGGGCCTCCCGGGATTCATCTGTGGGCCCTACCCTGCCAGCCTTCCGCGGTTGGTTGTTTTAGCAGCCGAAGGTTACGGCGAATAAAATTTTAGATAGCCTCAAGTACGGCAGGCCACGCAATAGACTGTCTGCTTGTCCTCAGCTCCAGCCATGTGAGGTGGAGTTGGCCATGTGTTGTTTCTACCTAGTTTTTCAGGTTGCGGCTGCCGCCGCTGTCGCACCGCAGCTCTAAGCTTGCTTGCGTGGGCCATTTTGAGTACCCGAGGCTGCGCCATGGACGCTGACTGGCTGTTGAAGCCGAGGCGTCCCACGGGGGGATGCAGCAGCCGGGGCTTGTAGCCGGGCGTGATTCGCCGTTCGGGCTTCCGATGCTGCTGCTCCTCCTGGGAGTTCTCGGACGGGCTGGTCGGACGCGGTGAAGCGACAAGCCCCATGAAGACGAGGAGCCCACCCAGGGACGGTGGTCGCGTCCACACCGCCGCTTCCGTTTTCGGTGCGCCGCGGACGCTTGCAGTGGCATCTAGTTCCTCGCCACCGCCGGACGTGCGATTCGTCTCTTTTCCTTCAGGCTTTTCAGGTAGCGTATGGTTCATGCTTTCACGCGGTAGTTTATTCTCCTCCTTCCTATAAATCTCTTGTGTTGCCGTTGATGCATCGTCGTTTCTCCGTTCTCCTGCTGGTTGCGTCGTGTCAGTGGCTGACCGCAGGCGGACCGTTTTTGTTCCACAGCTGGATGGCCCCGCAGGGTTGCGTGTGTGTTTGTGTTTGGCGCGCTTCCTGTGCTTGCGCATATGCGCTAGGCGGGCGTCCCTACAACCTTTTCATATAATTGGCGCGGCGGCGCAGGGCATCTAGCAAGCCCGCCGTATAGCCTCAAATGTGTCGGGAGAGGGCGCTGGCGGGACCAGCCCCAGCCCGCGCAAACTTCATTAATCATTCATCGGACCCCGGGTCTTCGCGGTCATCCCGGGCCCCAGGGTTATAACGCATGGCATGGGGGGTTTCCCTAGTGGTGATGCGCGCGGTTCGCTTACGATGCTTGTCGCATCACCTCGCTGAGTCGTGACCGCTCCGGCGATGGCAGTGCGGCTTGTGGCATGCAGTGTTTTGCGGTGGCGTGCGCGGGGGGCGGTTGCTGCGGTTGGCAGCAACAGATCGAGTGAGTCAGTGGCGTGACGAATCATGGATGGTTTTATCTACCCGTGCGCGTGCGTGGTCCCAACCGGCGGCCTCTATCTGCTCCCTTGAGAGCATTTCATGGCGTACTCGCACCGCCGTACGGCACCGCCGTACGTGCGAGTACGGCGGTGCCGTTCGTGTTGATGTACGAGCATCGCCGGCTGGGATCTTTTATTTATTGCAGCACAGGACGCGCGTGCATTTGCAAACGTGTAAATAAGTTGGAGGACACGGGCGGATGGGGTGGCCCCTCCCTTGGGCCGTGCAGCGACTCTCAGCTGGTGTTCCTTTCTCCCCATACGGAACTCCTCGGCGGCAGTGCGACCGGACACCCGGCCCTCCCAAAATGCAGATGCAGCTAATAACAGCTGCTGGCACAGCAGGCTTGCAGGGCTGCACATGTCCGGCTTAAAGTGAGGACGCAACCCGGCCCCATCCATGCGCGGGTCTGATATGGCTCGTTACAGCCTCGCACTTGTGTGGACGCCGCCGAGTGATGAGGTCGCTTGGGGCTCAGCCCGGTCCCCGGTGAGATGAGATGTGCTCGATACGAAAAGTACAGAGAGTGCAGGGGTCCGCTGTAACGTTCATTCAAGTACAGAGAGCCCCCCGGTATGCAGTGCAAGGTTGCGCCTGGGGCCGGTCAACGAGCTCCGCCCGCGGCACAGCGCGGGGCAGATGCCGCGCCACTGTCGCGATCAGTCGGTCGGCTCAGGGCCAAGGTCATTGACCCCATGTCGCATGTCACCCCCTCTGCAGCGTGTTCTCACATGCACAAAAGTGCGGCTGCTTGCCTTCGCATTTTTATGTATGCCATTCGCCTTTACGGAGGAAAAATGCGCGATAGCTGGGTAGGGCATTAGAGGTGCGTTCAAGCTCGACTCCTCGCCCGTTCTTCGACGCAAGCATCAAAAGCCCTGACAATGGCCCAAGGGACACGATCGAGACACGCAAGTGCCCTCCACCATCCCTGTAATATTTATTCACCACAATAATCACAACGACAACTGAATCTGATGACTCTGACATGGCATGGCCGCATGGCCGGCCGCGGCAGGTGGGGGGGATATTTCCGACTTGGCGCGCGGGCTTGGGTTTTGCTTTGACGGATTGCAGCGTGGGCCTATCCCATGCACAGCAAGCATCCCAGTCGAGTATTGTTATTTAGTTGCAACAATATAATTACAGCGAAAAGTATGTACATTCCGAGGGTTTTCATTTATGAGGAGGGTTCAGCCAATAGGTTTCAAGTGTTGCGGTGTGACCAGGCAACAGCCCCAGAACAACAGCCTCTCCGACCTCCGCAACGGTTGCACAACAAAATCTAATGCAGGAAGCTTGGGAATTAATCAACATTCTTAACGCATGTGTAAAGGGTATCAAGGACTTGAAAATGAGGAGATGCCTCACTCCGCGGCACGCTTTAGCCCGCCAATGCCGCAACGGAAAACAATTTCCGGCATGCGTAACATGGCAAGATGCGCGTTCCAAGATGGCAGTAAATAAAAAATATATTTAATTATTTTCTCGTAAAATTATTATACCGAAGTAGATTGGTACCAGAGCATACCAGAGCATTGGCAATCGGGGCGGTTGAGATACCCTATCGCAACAAGGTTACAAGTCAACAACATTACGCAATTGCTTGGTTAACCTGATTCACATCATTTTCACCAGAAAGAAACTTAACCACGCCAAGCGCTCCCCTGTGCCGCTTCCCAGCAGATCCAGGGTACGTGACGGTAGAAATGTACGGAGGTGCAACGCCGTAACTACCATGCACTGGCGCACTACAGAACAACTAAGGGGAATAACCACCAGAATTATAAGTATACAGAGTGTGAATCATAGGTAGTTAAGTAGGTTGTCGAGAAAATTGAAGTGCATTTGGTCTAAGAGCATTAGAAGTTAAATAACAAGCGTATTCACAATTACATTGCGTTAAACAATTATGGCCGCTGTCGATGAGCCGATGTGCAAGGTGCGATTGTTTGCAGTTTGCGCCTTGGTAGCGGCCCCGTAGCTTCGCCCCATTCACATATTTAAACGATCGGAAAAAACTAAAATACTTTCTCTACTTCTCATATGTACAAATTGCAGGTGTATTCCATTATGCGCATGTCATTGTCTTCAGCGTCGGGCAGCCCTGGGAGCTGCGCATCCGGCTCCAGCCGGTCGTCGTCCTCAGGCGGATCACTCAGCAGCGACTGCTTAAGCCTTTCGTGCTCAGAAGCAGAGTATCTTGCAGCGGAATTGCAAGAGGTGGAGGGTCCCTGCGCCCAGGAAGAGCTCTGCGGAAGCTGCCAGGGCAGCAGCGGCCGCTTCGACGGATCCCAGCTAGAGGCGCGCCTGCCGCCATCGGAGCTCTGCCGCCTCATCAGGTACCCCGATCATCCGTCCAATCCTTCAATTGGGAAATACTTGCCGCGGACAATTTGTTACATGGGGCAGCGGTCTTGGCGGGTGCGCGCCCGCGCCATCAACCGCTGCAATCGCGCGCGAATTCACGAGGCGCCAGATGTAGAGCCATGGCGTCATGGCGCCAAAGACCACTCCTCGTTAAAGTATCCATTTTCCATTATTTATCGTTGGGATTTAGGTCGTATTGTAATTTGCAGCTAATTGGCAGGCTGTATCTCCTATCCAGGGCTGGGACCTAACCAGGTCTGCTCAGGGCCCTCTGCTGCCAACGCTATCCTGCCTCCGAAGTGCCGACAGACGCCCCCGCGGCCCCCGCCTCTCACCGACCAAGCCAGCGCACACGTCACAATTGCGGGCGGACCATTTGCGATGCTCGCATCACGCTAACCACAAGTTGTACGGCGTGGTGTGCGTGCCCCGCCCGTACGGCCCCTTGGGTGCGGCTCCAGGGACGACCTACAGAAGCAGCGTGAGGCGGCGCAGTGCGCGAGGACTACCCCCGCCCCGGCGCAGGCGATGGACGCCCGCGCCGCGCCCGCCGTGCGGCGGCTGCCCGCCCAGCACCGAGGGCTGATTGTGGGTTGGATGCGACAGGTGACCACCGCGCTGCGGCTGCAGCTGTCCACTCTCTTCAGCGCTACCGCCATGCTGGACCGATTCGTGGCAGCCGCGGAGGTGAGCACAGCGCGGCGTGGACTCGGCACTCGAGGCGAATTCAAATGTGCACGTTGTGGGCCTGTGGGCGGACTTGTTCTCGTTTACAAGATCCCAGATCTCAGATCGTGTCCAGCAGAGCCCATCCGCCAGGGTTGCAGCCAGGGCTTGCGACCCAGGACACACCCGAGCGAGCACGTGCCGACCCGATACAGAGAGGCGCAGCACATGAGCTGTGTGCAGTTTTCTAACATTCGGCATCGCGTATTGTTGCCGTTAACCATACGATTGTCAACATCGTGGCGCGTCCGCGTTTGCGTGTGCACTGCCACAGGCCCTCCCGGGCGACGGTCTGCTGCAGCTGCTGGCGCTGACGTGCATGTCGGTGGCGGTCAAGTACAACGAGGTGGGGCGGGGGTGCGGCGAGGCGGGGGTGAACGGGAGATGGGAATGGAAGGGATTTCCGGGGCAGCAAAAGCGGGGGGGAGGGCGGGGACGGGGCCGACCGAGCCGGGTAGCGCGAACCCGGTCGTGTCGATCTACCCTAGGATTGCTCCGCCCTGTTCCCCTCCGCGCAACTAAGCTGTTTCTGCAGCTCAGCCCACCGCACCCCTTCCTGCCGTAATGATGCTGATGATGCGGTGCAGGTGGGCCAGGTGGCTCCAGCTGTGTGGCTGAGCCTGGCCGTCGACCCGATGGGCCGCCGCCTCTACACGGTGAGCATCAAACAAAGGTGCCGCCGTATATGCACTGTATCGCCGTACATGTGGTGTATCGCCGTACACATGTCTTGCCGAGGGAGCATTTATGGATAGCGACAATGGCAGACCGGACTTGCACCCCCGAAGCCCCGCCGCTCACCCGGAGCAGAGGTCCTAACGTCGCACCTCCACTGCCCCGCCCGCTGCCCGGTGTAGACCCGCGACCTGCAGCGCTACGAGTTCACGGTGCTGCAGACCATCGGGTGGCGGCTCCACGACCCCACCGCCTTCACCTTCCTGGAGCATTTCCTGCTGTGCCTGTCGCACGGCAGCGGCTCTCCCCACATGACCTATGAGGAGAGTCTGCAGCAGCAGCCGGCTACCGGGGCCGTGCCAGGCGCCGTGGCAGTGGGACCGGTGGGCAGCCGCGCTGCCATGCTGGCGGTGAGCAACTCGCCCAGGGCCGGGTGCGCTGGAATTCAGGGACCCTATGTTGTACCTGGAATACCTAAAAAGGGACAAGTGGAATGCCTGCTGTACGCAGTGACCCCGTTGTTCCCGTTTAGTCCTCTCCCCCATGACCTCGCCCGACCGGTCGCTGTCCCCTGCTGCCACCCCGCCCCGTTCCGCAAACAACCACGCGGACGCAGGAGCTAACGCTAATGTACGACAATTTTGTGTCGTACGACGCCAGTGCCGTCGCGCTCGCGTGTGTGACGCTGGCCGAGCGCGCCGCCGCCATGTCGGGTGAGCTCGGTGCTGCCGCCGGCCGCCAGTCGGCGGCGGCATCGCCGCTGCTGCTGCCGGCGCAGCTGGCCGTCGCGGCCACCGCGGGGCTCAAGCTGGAGCAGATCGCGCAGGGGTTCGAATCCTGCGTCGATGCGCTCGATAAGTGCTTCGTGTTGTACTGCCAACAGCAGCAGCAGCAGCCCGCTGCGGTCCAAGCGTGAAGCGGTACCAGCAGTCCTAGGACTCCAGCCGGCCAACCGAGAAGACGAAGGCAAGTAGCCAACTTCCTGGCTATCTTACCTGTTCGACACATCACACAACCACGCTCGATGCCGCCCGGGCTGGTGCCCCCTCGGGCGCAGCAGCAGCACTGGCCTGACAGCACCTGCGGGTGGGAGGTTGACGGGTGTCGTACACGGGAGACTGTGGTGATGGCCATGCAGTGCAGGAAACGCAGCCAGCCGTGGGAGCCGCCTGTCCGCCCGTGTCTCCTGCGCCGTCCGGAGGAAGGAGACTTCCCGTTGGGGCGCCATGCCCTCGGGCTACTGGTGTTCACCGCAGCGCCGTGGGAGCCGCGTGCGCGGGGACGCCTGGAAGTGCCCGGGCGGCATGGACGGCGGGCATGGACACGGGCCGGTAGGCGAGGCAGGGCGTTTTGGAAGCCGCGCAGGCAGCTGGCTTTCCCTCCCGGGGCCCGCCGATGTCGGTTCGCCTTGCGGTGCGGCTCTTGGGCTGCTACAGGGAGGGCAGCCATGCACTGGCCAGGGTTCCGGGTGAAGTGCAGGGTATGCGCTCAGGAATAAAGTACTTTGATTTGATTTCGCGGCTTCAACAGCGGCCGCCCCTGACCGCTTGGGATGGTTTGCCTGGTGTTCAAACCGTCTCGCGAGCAGGACCGTCTCGGCTCCTCGTAGCGGTAGCTGATTCTCCTTAGGTGCGCGGCTGGAGCAAAAACGCCTGAAGCGCCTCTCGGCGACGAGGCCTCATCTTTTAGTGATTCCGTTAGGCCACGACTGGGTGGCATGTGTACCGCAGGCGCTGGCTGGTTAGTGCTCCGTGTATGTGCGTAGCGAGGGGGAGCTTGCCCGTGCCAGATAGTATATATTCGCGAATGCGCACGATAGTAGCAAGGGGTGGGAGGTCCGCTGATGGGAGAGCTAGGCCCTGGCGTGGCCGCGGGTGCAGAGGCGTCGTAAGGTCACATGACTGAACCGACCGGACTCGCAGATCCACCCTCCTGCGCCTCAAGAAGACGAGGGCGGAGGTTAGCGGGCACATTAGACAGCGCGCGTCTCGGGGGCGCTCGCATCGGCGGCAGGTGATGCCGTGGTCGGTACGACGCGGTACGGCGCGAATGTACTGCGGTCCGCGCACTGTGATTCTAGGCGCGACGTAGGTTCTTAGCATACGCATATAGAGTCCGTGGCTCGCCGCTGCGGCGATACTGTCCCCGATGGCGCGCAAGCAGGCTGTCGAGTGACGGCGGCTGCAAGCCACCGCGGCCAGTCATTCATACTTAGGGACCACTAGTCCGTGCCTTTAGTGTTCGCCACCGGCCGTAGCTCTGGAGTGCGGTGCCTGCCCAGTTGTCTTGCCGATGGCGTTGGGCGAGGCCTCCACTCGGCGTCTGCTCCGAGGACGCGTCCGTCGGGTCGTGTTCCTTGGGCGGGCGTGTGGATGGACCCACCATCACCCTAACGGCTTGACCTGCGCATGGAGGCGTCTCCGACCAACCCTTAGGTAGGTTGGTTGGTCGCTGACTGGGCAACCCCCCTTCGAGTATTTCGTCGGGTTAGTTTTGATCCCCTGCGCCTGCAGAGGCGGGGTATCTTAGCAGCGGGCAATATCAGTCCCGAAGTCTTAGTCGTACACACATAATATATAGCGCGCCTAATTGATTGATTCTGACCAGGCGATGACTTGGAGACCTCCTCAGTGTCGGGTCGGGAATTTGCCGTTCCACTAGCGTGCGGGATGGATGGAGGCGGGGTGGCTGCAGGGTTGAGGCTGCAGGGGTTCGTTCGTCGGGCCGGCGCGGGGGCCTTGAGCAGCTCGCTCGCGCCTTGTAGCAGGTCGGTTGCGGTCCGGATTCCATGTGCTTGGTGGAGCTGTTGCTGCGGGGCTGTCAGGAGCGCGGCGATGTCGGCATAGCAACTTCGCGAATTATTATCTGTGCAGGTCGCCCCAATCGTGTGCCTATGGCCGCGCCTTCGGCCGCTGTTGTTGGGCAGTTGCCGAATGTTGTACTGTACGAGAGCTTGGGGCCGGTCTGGCAGTTGTCGCTCGGCGGCAGCCCGTCTGGTCTGCAAGGGCTTAAATCGCAGTTACCTTACCTTCTTTTGTTTGTGCTTGTCCGCTGCCTACATCACGCCCGATTGCACGGTGGGCATTATCTGCCGGCAGTTGGCAGCTGATCGGGTCAGGTCGGAGCACCGGCTGTGTTTTGGAACAAAAAATATATATCGCCTGCCTAAGTAATGGCGCTCTGTACGGCTGTGTACGGGGGCTACTTAGGGCGGCCTCTCTATCGCGTCTCTTGGCATTGAGCCTGCCGGGCATGACGGCCGGCAGGCAGCTGGTGAGCAGCCTCTGTGCTGTGCTGTGCTGTGCGTCTTCATGGCCTCTCCGTGCTTTGCGGGCGCGTCTTGGGCAGGAGGAGGGTCGTCATGTCCAATGCGGCGCGTGGGCAGGTGGACGATTGCATGTCGGCGCACGTATGGCTGTATGTAATAATGGTGCGGCCGGATTCAAACTTCCCTTCGTTGGAAACATGCGCCGGATTTCGATTTGTGCGGCCTGTGTCGGTGCGGTGTCTGTGCGCGGGGGTCTGCGCAGAATTGGTGTGTGCCCCCTGAAGAATGTAGGGGATCCGAGCCTTAGTGCGGTAGGTAGTCTCTTAGGGTGGAAGGAAGGGCGGACGGACAGACGGACAAACAGGTGCTGAGCAGGATTGGTATGACACTTTCAAAAGCAGCAGGGTGGAGGGGCGCTGGGGTTTCTTCGTTTCCTGTTTTTCTGCTGTGGCACGCTGGAGGAGGCGGAGAAGGAGGAGAGTACGAGGCGGTACGTCCCGTACCCGCCCAGGACCGTGCTCCGTGGACGCGGGAAGAACAAGTTACGCGCTGCGATTTCATTCCTTCTCAAACTCCCCTATTTCCCGCTTTCTTCCGCCATTGCCGCCCTTTTGTGGCCGCAACTGCATCGAAGTTTGACGACCTTTTTTGTTGGCTGGGGGTCGGCGGTGGCGGGCTTTGCTGCGTCTCACACAGCGCAGGGCGGAACAGACGATGTCGTCGATGTCTGCGCGGGTATGCGGGCTGTATCCCATTCGCCCATTCGGTGTTGCGGCGGCGTGAGTGAACACCGTACTCTATTTTCCCTATGCAGCAATGTTTTTTGACCCGGGATTGGTCAGCAGGGCCATCCTTTAGTTGGATCCCCTAGGGATTCTCAATCGACTCGAGTTGTGCAGCAAGCAGCCTGCCAGCCAATAGGTAGTCGTAGTCGGCGTGTCGCAGGGGCTACGGCCGTTCCGCTACATGGCCGTTGTTTGGGTTCATTCGGCGGCGTCCCCGTTCCGCGCACGTGCGTGCAGGTACCGATATGTACTTATTTGTACTTATTTGTAATCAGTACGGGATCTCGCCCGTTGTAAGGGATCATCTCAAGGTCCGGTGCCCTGCCGGTGCACAAGGGGTTTGAAGTCCTGGTGCCGTAGCGCCCGTGCCTCTTCCCCGCACAACCTGGATATCGGCCCCCCGCCGACCCAAGGAGGCTTCCATCCGCACCGACAGCAACTGCGGACCCCAGACGGCTGCGACTTTGTCGTACAATGCGCGGGCGTGTCCAACCGCCAGTTGCCGGGACCGTCATGTTGCAGTTGCCCTTGCTTTCTATCTGTGTTCACTTCGGTTCGTCTTGGGCGGCGTACGGCCGCCGCACCTGTACACCGTCCTGCCCTCAAGGATGATGTCCGGCGGCTGTTGAGTCCAGTTGTTGCGGGCTGCGGTGGCCGGACGTTTGCGCGGTGCGTCATGGGACCTTCCGTTGCCTTTGACGCACGGCTGAGTAAGGGAGCCCATGCCGGTGGTGCACGGGGGGGTGCACACACGCGGGATGGTTTCTACGTGCACCGGAGGTGCTAATAACTAATTGCTGGCTCCCCTTGTAACATTGCTTCTTAAACCGATGCATCTTGCTTGCTTGGCGGTGGCGAGTCTTCCCTTAGCCGTCAGTGTGGTGTGGATGCCCTGCTGGGGTAGGCTGGGGTACCCTGCACCCGGGTCCGTCCACTCATCGATACATTGGCCCATGGGGACGTATGTAACACCTCTGTAAAAAGGTGAAGTGAAGATTTGAAGGCCAGGAAGGGGCCAACTGGCTGAGGGGGCACCGCAGCAGGACCTGCGGGCGGCCGGTCAGCTGTCGTCCCGTTAAGGCAAGGCTGTCAGGCCGTGGAACCGTCGCGGGGGAGGCGGCGGCGGCGACAGCAACGGCAGGCAACGGAATGCACCCACACACGGCCGCCGCCGAACATTCTGCTCTTGCGCGTGATGCCGCCTGTGATAGTTGATGTCGCGTTTTAGGGCTAGGCACTCCTGAGGAGGGACGACCTGGGACGACACTGGGGACACCCATGAGCTCCCTCAGCATGGTTGTGTAACGACGATAATTTAACGAACGACGATAACGACGATAACTTGACGTGGTGTCCGACCGCTGTGAACGGCGCCTGGCGGCACCGTGCTGCCGACGTGGCGCGCTTGTCAGGCTCCTACTTCTGCAGGTAAGACTCCGTATGTCCACATCGGGGGTGCCGACCCCCTACTTATTTGTTGCTCTGGGAGCCGCATGGAGTGGCCGGGGGAATGTAGGTCCCTTGTATGCGGGCAGTGTCGCAAGGATGCGTGGGGTTGTACGTGTACCCAAGTTTCGAATACGGCAGGTGAATTTTTCAGGTGAACCGATGTGTGTGTGTGGGGGGGGGGGATGGATTCGGGGGGCTCTTCAAGGCAATTCTGCACGGGAGTTGTGCAAATATCTGCCGCTGTGGTGTGCACTCTCTGTGCCCCTGTGTGTAACTTTACTTCTTGAAGAACTTCGCCCTTCTCGGTACTGCGGACCAATTCCAAAATCGCAGGAGTCATGCACCATTTGATAAGCGTGGACACAAGACTAGGATACCCCATTTGCCGTTTGTCCACTCCTCGTCTGTCGAGCAAAGCGACAGCTAAAGCATGCAGACATGCTAAATGGCCCTTCACTGTATGCATGTTCTGTCAATAGGTCATATCGTGTCCACAAACATGATGTGTCATGGTCCATAGTAAGTAATAGCTTTGAAGATCATCAGGTCAGCGCAGATTTCATGAATGATGCATGTTGCGGTGTGTTCAACCTGCGATATGGCCGTCCGACTCGACAGTTGAAGATGTTGGACATTGACCTGCAGACTAAAAATCAAAAGTACTCAAATTATTGACCTGAGACTAAAAATCAGAAGTACTTAAATTTCCAAAGTGGGTTAAGATTAAAGTATCTTTTGATCGGAACGTCAAGGCCGCTGGGTTAAACCCCGAAACCGTACGGCGACGATAAGGTTTCCGATCTTTCCAGCTTTATAAGGAACACCTCTCACATTGGACAAATGCACTGCCCCTAGATTGCAGTTCCACAACCTAAAAAATGGTCCTGTCAATGAAGATGCGCGCCAATGCGCGCGTGGTCTCTGGCCGCCGCGTTGCTGCGGTCGCCCCTCGCGTGGTCCCGTTCTCGTCGGTCGCGCGCCCAGTTCTGCGCAGCACCTTCGCCCCGGAGGTCTCCATCGACATTCGCCGCGTGGGCCGCAGCCGTATCGTTGTCGAGGCGGTGAGACAGGGTCGTCGACTGAATTTCCCATCTTGGCAATTATCAAAATTCAGCTAATGACATTCCAACCAATTGCAACTGCAGGTGAAGAAGTCGGTCGGTGACCTCGGCAAGGCTGATCTGGACGGTGAGCGTATCAGCCTTTGCTGTGCGGTTCGTCGATTTGTGATCGGTCGCTCTCGACTGTCGGGGCGCACATCTGTTCTCGCCCTGAGCACGTCCATTAAGTTGAAGTGATGATGACATTGCATTTGGGTCAATCCTTTGAATTCTTGGGGTTCTTGTCGACCGATGGCCATTTCCTGTTCCACAACAGGCAAGCGCGTGTTCGTCCGCGCGGATCTGAACGTCCCGCTTGACAAGAAGACCCTGGCCATCACCGACGACACCCGCATCCGCGCTGCTGTGCCCACTCTGAAGTACCTGCTGGACAACGGTGCCAAGGTCCTCCTGACCTCGCACCTGGTGAGCGACAAGAACGCAGAGCGGAATGCAATGAAAAAATAATGCAATGAGAGCAAAAGTCTTCAATTGTAAATATTAGGGTATGGTAAGCTCTAACTGAAGCTTGCCCCTAGCTCGCGCGCCGTGCATGCTGGGACGGCCGTCACGTACGAAGCACATGTTAACGTATCTTCCTGCGCTTCAATTGCCGACTTCCCCTTCTTCAGGGTCGGCCGAAGGGCGGCCCGGAGGACAAGTTCCGCCTGACCCCCGTGGTTGCCCGCCTGTCTGAGCTGCTGGGCAAGGAGGTACGTGCCCGCTCGCGCTGCGAGCCTACGCAGTCTGATGGGGGTCTCTGCTATATCCGCGCGGTGGATTTACAATCCGAGTGATCCCGACGTGTGACGCCGTCGAAGGCATTCGATTTAGGGGACTCGCGCGCTGGCGGGGCGCTCACATTCGACGCAGTGGGGCTTCAGCGGGCGGGATTTCATGTCGAGGTTCCTCGCGTTCATGTCTTGACAAGTTGTGAGGCAATCATATGAACTGGCTCGGCTTTGCTGCCTTCTCATTCCCCCCGTGAAGGTCAAGAAGGTCGATGACTGCATCGGCCCGGCCGTCGAGGACGCCGTCAAGGCCATGAAGAACGGCGAGGTGAGCGGGCGCATGCAGCAGGCACCGGGGGCATTCAGTCGTTCAGCGGCGGCACACAGGCTTTTGGCAATCGCGATTTAAGGCAGCAGGAAGTGGTGGCGGCGTGTTGCACGCCCGCGGCGGGTGTTACTGTGGGGCACAAGGGCTTTCTGACATTCTGAGCATGATGTAATATGATAAGACGATGAGTCACGCAGGGGGAGTTCAGGGTGTCGTTGAAACGGGCGGGTTGGAACTGCGTACATTCTGCGTTTTATGGTTTATGCGCCGCCTGATGTACTCGTTGCAATCATCAATTTCCTGCGGATGCGCATTACGCCGCCCGCAGCTGCTGCTGCTGGAGAACGTCCGCTTCTACAAGGAGGAGGAGAAGAACGACCCCGAGTTCGCCAAGAAGGTACGACAGTACGGTACAAAGAGCCGTTGTGGCTGTGGCACATCCACAACGACCATTTTGGCCCCGGGCTCAGCATGTCTGCAGTTTCGCCATCGATGGCGCGCAACCATATGCATGAGATGGTCTTGGCTCCTCCAGCAGAGGTTGCAATGGGTGTGTTCAACCCCTACTGTTGGGGTGTTGTTACCCAGAGGGATTCGCCTTGACCAGCTGCCCTACCCACCCCCCTCGTCCGTGCTGTGCAGCTGGCTTCCAACGCCGACCTGTACGTCAACGACGCCTTCGGCACTGCCCACCGCGCCCACGCCTCCACCGAGGGTGTCACCAAGTTCCTGAAGCCGTCGGTCGCCGGCTTTCTGCTGCAGAAGGAGCTGGTGAGTCGGTGTAGGGGGTACATGACCTGTGATGAGACCGGAGCATCGAGCTCTGTCCGTCATCGCCCTCAACGATGCCCGAGCCGCAGCGGCGGCCTGCGTCGTGCCAATGTACTGTCGCGGCGCCTTTCTGAATGTCATGATGTTGCCACGCGGCTGGGTCGCTGCTGCTGCTGCGTAGGACTACCTTGATGGCGCCGTGTCCGCCCCCAAGCGCCCGTTCGTGGCCATCGTGGGTGGCTCCAAGGTGTCGTCCAAGATCACCGTCATTGAGAAGCTGATGGAGAAGTGCGACAAGATCATCATCGGGTGAGGCCATTAGGGTTAGTTGGTGACGAGAGGGAGAGAGGGTGGTCGTCGACCGCCGGGCCGGCTGGCTGCCTGGCTGGCTGGCTAAATTTGTTGCTGAAATCTGCGCTTCCATTAGCAGCGCCACGCCTTGACAGTTGACACGCACCGTTTATCTCATCCTTTGTCGGTGCCGAGGAAACGTTTCGCGTTTGTGTTGTCGTTAAAGCGCCGGGATGGCCTTGATAAGACAGACAGATGAGGCCATTGCTGTTCGTGACGATGTTCTCGCACCGGGACACGCCCCTGATGTACCGCCTCGCCTACGCCTCGCCCTTGATATCTCATCCGTGCAGTGGCGGTATGATCTTCACCTTCTACAAGGCCCGCGGCCTCAAGGTCGGCTCGTCCCTGGTGGAGGAGGACAAGCTGGAGCTGGCAAAGGAGCTGGAGGCCATGGCCAAGGTACGGCGTTGGGCGTACGGTGTCGTATATGGCAAGGGATACGGCTACCAAAAGGCTATCGTTGGCACTCCTATCCATCCCCTTCCTCCCACCTGCTCTCTTGCTGCCCAGCTAACCCAAAATTCTTGAGAAGGGCAGTGCTGACGGCAGTGGTAGCAACGTAGTGTGCGTATAATTGAATACCTTAGCAGCATGTCGTACGGTCCATGTCCCATCTCGCTACGATATATCTCCGTACACCTCCGTGGCTCACCGGCTATCCCTGCCATCCCCGTCCCTGTCCTGACAGGCCAAGGGCGTGCAGCTGCTGCTGCCGACCGACGTCGTCGTCGCCGACAAGTTCGACGCCAACGCCAACACCCAGATCGTCAAGGTGGAGGCCATCCCCGACGGCTGGATGGGTCTGGACATCGGCCCTGACTCCATCAAGACCTTCCAGGACGCCCTGGCCGACGCCAAGACGGTCGTGTGGAACGGCCCGATGGGTGTGTTCGAGTTCCCGAAGTTCGCCACCGGCACCGTCGCCATCGCCAACACGCTGGCGGAGCTGACCCCCAAGGGCGCCATCACCATCATCGGTGGCGGTGACTCCGTCGCGGCCGTCGAGCAGGCCGGCGTCGCCGAGAAGATGAGCCACATCTCGACCGGCGGTGGTGCCTCCCTGGAGCTGTTGGAGGGCAAGGTCCTGCCGGGCGTTGCCGCTCTGGACGAGAAGTAAACGTCTCCCTACCCATCTTAAACAGTAGCTCCAACTACTGATGCGGGGGAGCCGGTTGCTTGTTGGGGATCCGGATTCGCAATGCGGGGCTGGGTCCGGCGGGCGATCGTGCGTTTCGGATGGCGCGTGCCGTTGATCTCTGGCGCTGTGCGACTTGAGTGAGGACTGCGGCGGATCGGCGGCGCGAGCCGGCCTCCTACCACTCGGCCTTTCGGGGACGATTTTCCGGAACTGACCACCGCGACAGCCTGCATGCGACTCCCGGGGCAGTCCTGGGGCAGTGCGCGGGCGAACGCGTGGCGGTGTAATATGTGTATAATGTTCCTGGTTCATGAGTGATGTGTAACCCCAGGGGTTGGGGGTTGGCCCCTGCTCGCCGCGTGGAGCGGTGGACGCTGCGGGATGGCATCTGAGAAGATTTGTTGTTGAGCGCTGTGTCGCTGTTTGGGATACGCGTCGGGGCGCGGTCTGTCCTGAGAAGATGGTGGGGCTGTGGCCGTATCGTGTCTCGTGTACGAGGATTCGCGCAGGGTTGCTGCTTTGCACGGGCATCTCCGAAGATTGCTGCCGCCAGCCCTGACCCGGCTGAGGCATGTTGTGTCGCGTCGCCATTTTTCCCGTTTTGTCGAGGTTAGCCGTGCTCACTCTGTGTGCGCATGTGGGGGCACTTGAGCACATGTGTACGGCGTGCCGTGGGGTGCGGTTTCGCGAGGCACAGACCAGTGGGAGGGTTTTTGGTGTGACCCGCTTCCGTTGAGAGAGCGATATGTCGCAGCGCTGTGTAACACAACATAATGGTAAAAACACGTCGTTGGTTCATGATCCATGTTTGCGCTGCGGCAGCGTCACCACAGAGGCCCGTAGGCCACACTGACGAGAACTGGAGCACAACTTATCTGCGATAGCGACGCGTTCATTTCGGCAAATTATTGCGACCACACAGCTCATGCACCTTCAACGTCGTCCACATCTTCGCCTCGGTCCGCCGGTTTACTCCAGCAAACGCCATTTTATTTTGGCGAACACAGCAAACCCTCCGTGGGTCCACTCATCTCGATCCACACGTTTGCTTGGAGGGTTAGCTCCACCCTCCTAGCAAACCCTCCTAGCTCCTAGCTCCACCAGAAGCTGACCGAGAAGCTGGTGGACATTGCCCGAACGAAGTGCCACCAGCCCGGCGGGATGTACAACATTTCACCCGGCTCCAGAACCACGTCCAAGTACGGCAGCGCGGCGACACCGGGAAACCGGCGCCGCTCGCGCAGCCGCCGCCGCGTGCAGCGCCCTTGGCCGCCGCCGCCGCCGCCACCGTCAGGCGCCTCCCCCGTGCCTATGGCCGTCTTGGCTTCCCGCTGGCCGCCGCCGCCGCCGCCGCCGCTGCCGGCGCCGTCACCCAGCTGACTCGAGCCTTCACCCGGATCCATATCCACATCAAAATCCGACTCTAGATCCAGATCCAGATCCACCTGGCTGCTGTTGCTGTTGACCGTATCGGCGGGGAAGGGGTACAACTTCTTGGTCAACGCCGGGTCGTACAGCCTGACGTACTTGCGGCCCACCACCTGCCTCGCGCCGCGGAATGGAAACACATCGGGAACGGCGGGAACGGGGTCAGGGGCGGGGTACGGCGGTCATCAAGATGTGTTCCGCGGGGAATGCCGCGGACCAGGGGTGCGCTGGCAGAGCCCAGCAAGCCGAGGTAGGGGGTTGCAGTCGAGGCCGCAGATCCGGAGCGTGTGTATGCGGTGTATGTGGTCCTCGCGAAGACCCCCTGTGCTGTGTGGCTGTGGGCTTGTGAGCAGGGGGCTTGGCAGCCCCTCGGCCCCGCGAACCCGCCCCCGTCCCCCGGCCCCCCCCCAATCCGCCCCCGCGAACCCGCGCCCACACCCACACCCACACCCACATCCACCCCCCCCCCCCGCACACACACACACGGAATGGCTGGCCCCTGGGCCTCTGAATAGTCAGTTGGCTGAAGGACAACAGGATCGCAGCGCTCCTGCGATGATAATGGTGTACAGGCGCCGGTGTGCGTGCCTGGTGGTAGTCAAATAACGCGGCTGTAGAGCATGCGTCTGGTGGCAAGGGGGCTGTAGGCACCTGGGCTAGTTGAGCTGGCTAATGGACTATCAGGTGGACGCAGTCCTGCGACGATTACGGTAGGCGGTGAGTACCCCCCTCGATGGGCGGTACAGTGTGGACTAAGTGGACTACGCCCCTCCTCATCAGAGGAGCGCTTCGGCGGTCTCCCGAATGGGGCGGGTTAGCGCCCCCGGCCAGCGTCGGCCCGGCAGATATGTAACGACACACACACACACACACAACCCGGGTTGCAATTCTAAACACACAACCCGCTTCTCATTAAACACACACACACACCCGTCGGGAGGGCGGGCGGGTTGCAATTCTAAACACACCCGTCCGTACCTGCGCCAGCAGGTTGTGGTGCGGGTCCGTGTGCAGCGGCGTGGTGGTGCCCCCCGGCCCCAGCCACGCGTTCACCGCCCGCAGCTCGCCCTCCTCCCCCAGACAGCAGTAGTCAGGCGTCACGATGTCGCGCCGCAGCGCCGGGATCTGCTCAAACAGGGGGTGCTGCGCCAGGTAGCCCGTGGCGGGGCCAGCCGCAGCGGCCGGGGCGGCCGCCACTGCACCCGCCGCCACTCCCGCTTCCACCTCCACGTCCGCCTCCGCCTCCGGCTTCGCGTTAAGCAGCAGCGGCGGCGGCGGCAGCGGCGGCAGCGGCGGCGGCAGCGGCGCCGGCAACGACTCGGCAGTCGCCGCCGGCGGTTCTCCAGGCTGGTGAAGGGAGGTGGCGGTGGCGGCAGCAGGAGATCCTCCGGGCGGCGCCGATGGCGCCCGTGCTGCCTCCCGTGCGGTGACGTGGCGGCGGAGGAAGTCCCTCAGCGTCATGAGCTGCTGGCCCCAGCCCTCCGACAGGTAGTGCTGACCCACCTGATGGGCCGCGTCGGGTGGTGGGGGTGCGGGGTGCGGGGGGCGGGGGGCGGCGCCCCCCCGTTGAGTGGGGGCCGCGGCGGGACCGTCGAGACCCATGGGTCAGTGGATCAGTGGGTCGGAAAGCCGATGCGCTTTGTTCCGGCGCCTCGGCCGCACGGCTCTGGGCGCCCTTTTTGACATCGCCGCCTGGGTCAGTGGGACCGAAGCGAGTGCAGCACAGGCAGGCGTCCAAAACCACCACGGGGAACCCACAACCAAGACCGGAACCCCAGAACGCAATGATGATGTGGTGGCAGCTCCCGATCTACCGTATGCGTTCGTCCTTCTCGCGCACCTCGACGGGAACTGTACGGCCGCCGGCCACGCGCTCCAAGTACGACAGGTCGCCCCAGAGCTTCAGCGCTGGCCAGTGTTCCATGGCGCCTGCCGGATGTACGGTGCCGTACAGCATCAGCAACGGCGAAGAGAGCGGTCCACAACCCACCAGTTGTCATTCAGGTGCCAATTTGACCAACGCTATAACGAAGACCTGTACCGCACCAACAGCATAACGAGTACTGGCGGGCTTAGCTCTAGGCACGGGGGTTGCGTGCCCCTGGCGCAATACACATCGGCGCCACCCGGCCGCCCCAGGCCCCACATCCCGACAACTCGCCTGTCACCACCACGGGCTGCTCCGGAACCATGTACGACATTAGGAACTCCTCCAGGCTGGGCGCCTCGACCCGTGGGACGCGCCGGCCCGGGGCGTCGCCGAGCGACCCGCGGGGCAGCCGCACCGTGGCATCAGCTGCGCCAGTGGCGGCTGCGGCAGCGGGGGAGAGGGCGACTCGAGGCCCTCTTCCGTCCATTCCTTCTCCGTCGCCGCCTCCTGCTCCTCCTCCTGATCCTCCTCCTGCTCCTCCTCCTCCTGCTGCTGCTGCACCTTGCTGCTTGCGCTGATGTTGCCCTCGCAGCCCGCAGTTCACCGCCGCTTCACTGTGGCCACCGTCCTCGTCCTCTTCCTCGTCTTCGTCCGCCTCCACGTCCTCGTCCTTGTCGTGCACGACCGACGCCAGCAAGGCCGCCTCCTCCCGTCCCTCCGCCTCCTCCGGCTGCCCCTCCAGGGAGGCCCCCGTCCACAGCCCATTCCGCGACGGCCGCAGCCGCAGCGGCTCCGCACCCGCGTCGCCGCGTCGAGGCCGCTTCGCCGCCCGCCGCTCATCAGCTCCGTCGCCGCCGCCGCCGTCGGGCCCCGCCGCAGCGCCAGCCCCTTCGCCGCCTCCGCCGCTGCCCTCTCCCCGTTGCGTCCGGACCGCCGGGCCCATCTCCGCCGCAACGGCGGCCGAGTGCAGCTCGTCCACCAGGGCGTGGACGTGCCGCTGCCACATAGCGCCCCCCATCATGAGCCCCAGGTCCAGCTGCCGGAGGCATGCTCGCAGCAGCGACGGACCGCGTTCTTCGTCCGGAAGGCCGCCGACCCACGGGTCGCTGGCGGCGCGGCCGCCCTCCGAAACCGCGGGACTGGGCTCCGGCTCCAGCGCGGGTTTCGGCGGCCGTACCGCAGGTGGCGAGAGGCCGTCCCATCCAGGAGCTGGAGCTGGAGCTGGGCCGGGGCGCTGTCGGCTGCCTTGCAGCAGCCGCAGCGACGCATCCACCACGCAGGCCAGGGAGTAGCCGTTACGCCAGGCCTGGTGATTGTGGGGGGCACGGAAATGGTACGGCATCTGGTGGTGCTGCTGAGCTGCAGCGGCAAGTGGTGGACAACGGAGCTTCCGAACACCTAGCAGCGTGCGTCACAAACGGTGGTCCCAAACCCTCTTTGGGACAACAGCTCGTCCATCATCCATCCTGCCACCTCGTCCAGCTGTAGCGCACACCGGGGGGGCACGCGGGCATCCCGGACGAAGCGCTGGCCACCCCGGTGCAGCGGCGGCAGCAGCTGTAGCTGCTGCAGTGGCCAACGGCAGCTGCGGTTGCGCACACGCCGTTCAGGCGCCAGGGGTGCAACCTCACTGCCCTCGGCCGCTCTCCGTACGCGCTCTCACCCACGCACCCGTCCACGTTTCGTTGCTTCGAGTCAGCCACCACGCACCCACCCACTTTTCGTTGCTTCGAGTCAACCACACACCCACCCTCTCACCCACACATCCAGTCATTCCCCCCCACACACATGTCTACCAATTTCCTATACCCTTCCCCCACACACATGTCTACCAATTTCCTATACCCTTCCCCCACACACATGTCTACCAATTTCCTATACCCTTCCCCCACACACCCACCCGGTGCACATCCTTCCAGTAGCCCAGGTGAAGCTTCTCCCAGCACAGCTCCAGCAGCGCCGCGGCGGAGGTCAACGCCGTGACCCATGGGTCACGATCGTCGCCGGCACGCCCGCCACCTCCAACCGGCGCGCCGACGTCCCCGCGGGCCGCACCCCGTGGGTCACCTCGAGGAGGCGCGGTGGCGGCGCCGGCGGGCGGTGCGGCCTCCGTGAGGTCCTCGTGGAGGTCCGTAGCGGCGTCCCGAGGGAGCGATCGCAGCAGAGCCTGTGTGAGTGTGTGAGTGTGTGTGCGTGTGAGTGTGTGTGTGAGTGTGTGCGTGAGTGTGTGCGTGTGTGCGTGTGTGTGTGTGTGTGCTGACCGGTGGGCGTATGGGCACGCGTTCAAGCGACGTGAGCACTACGACGTGTGAAGCCGCATCTTAACACCAAGCCGCATCTCAACACCCAAGCGGTGAACGAAGGGATGCAGCCCCTTGACTGGCTATCAAGTATCACCATCACCGGCCAGACAACTACCACAGTGAACGTGGCTGCCGGGCTGCCTGGCGCCGAATGTGACGTACCGCCTGCCGTACCTCCGTATCCCCCAGCAGCTGCCGGAATGCGTCCACGGCCGCGCCGCCGTTGGCTGCCGTACACAGTTCTGCGTGCACCGCATGTAGACGGCCGTACATGCGTGGGCGGCACGTTGACTCATTCAGCCCCACCCGCCGGCAAGCGAAGGGCTTCATTCACGGGACGCCTGATGGTGCGATCAGCATTGCGGAGGTGGACCCCCAACAAGTTGTAGTTGGGCTCGCCCTTCCCAGCCGCCACGACTCCACAATGCGGAGCTGTAGGATGCCCACCCTCCGAAAGTCCGGAGGCCTTGTCCTTCCCAGTGCGGTTAAGAGGAGACAGCAGCCCAGGGACCCCAGCGAGCACCCACCCGTCAGGAAGTCCAACAGCTCCTGGTCCTCGCGCCAGCCGAGAAGCGGGCTCAGGTTTATGTGGATGTCATGATTGAAATGCCGTACAGTGTACGGCTCCGCGGTTGTACCGCGTCCGGTCATGGAGGTTGTAGCCGCGGGGGAGCGGGCCTGGGGAGAGCTGACGCGCCTGATAAGAACCCGCTTTCGGAGAGGTCCAGGAAAAACTAGGTTGTATCCCTTGGTCTTGAGCTGATGATTTCGATGGACAAAGAGGCGAGGCACGAGAGCGGGGCTCACTGACGCACCCGCCACCGAGACATCAGGTCGTTGGACCGTTAGCTCGGTTGCAAAGAGTACTGACGTCAAGCATGTCATCAGCTTTAGTGCATCAGCTCGTCTCGTCTTCCGACGCAATTACAAGTGTCGCGGGCACTGATACTGTACCGGTTGCAGCTTTAACTCACAGCGTTCAGGTACACGCTCATGTTCATGACAGGACGCAAGGTAACATTTTTTGATATAACATTTTTTGATTTGGCGTGGGAGCTCTGAACCGTAGCTCTGCTTCAATCCGTACATGATGTACGATACAATATAGTCATGGTCACGACACAAGTTATGTTTATTGCTACAGTGGCCTCCCTTGCATCCTGAGGGATTGTGACTTTTGACAGATAGTACGGGGCTCCGACTCTGCTTTCCATAAGTCACGACCTAGCAGAATCTTGAGTTTTATCTACCGTGTGACTGTAGAAACTATTTCAAAATGTCGCTCAGTGGCTATGTTGGGCGCCTGCTGGGCGTGTCGGACAAGAAGTCGCTGGCGTCCTTCCTGGGATCTTGGGAGTTCGGCAAAATGCTTGTTGATGGCAACCTTGCGTGAGTTGTTCTTGTTTATCCCGGGCGCGGGCTTCGTTCATGATTGGGCTAGCGCCTCTCATGGCGACAACGAACGTCCTCTATCACGTCGGTTGGCCTGTCCTAATATGATATCAATAAAAAGACAGTACACGCCATATCTAGCGGTGCGCAACTCTTCTGCGCCGCTCTGTTCGTCACTCCCCAACGCCCGGATGTTGCCCTCCCGTGACCCTCCGCCCTCTTCAACCAGGCACAACGTCTTGTTCCGGGGACCGTCGGGCACGCTAGTGGGCACCGACCACCACGGGAACAAGTACTTTGAGAACAACGCGCACGGCTACTGTAAGGGAGCCGGACCACCGTGGGGGATGGAAGGGGGACCCGAACCCGAAGGAATGCCCGAAGGGACATCAACCCTCGACGGGCGAGAGGTCCATGGCCTGGCCCACTGTCAGTTGCCTCTCCCCCTCACTTCTTCATCCTGCTCCCGGGGTCATTGTTGTCTAGCCGATGTGGTGGGGCTGTGAGGCTGTGAGGACGCCTTCAGGCGTTGTGGACTCTTGAGGGCTGTGAGGCGGACTGGAGAAGGGGAGCTTTGGGGCTCCGGCTCGTTTTCAGGGATGTCACCACACGCAGCGGGTCCTGACCTCTTCGGACACCCATGCAGGACCCTCCTTGCAGGGGCGCGCCGCATTGCCGTACCGTGCCGCACTGCCGTGCCGTGCCGTGCCGTGCCTTGCCACCGACGAAAACACACGCTCTCCTCTCTCCTGCACCCTGCACCCCCGCGCCCTCAGCCCGGCGGCGCTGGGTGGTGTTCGCCGACAAGTTCAACTACAACATCACCTCGGTGCCCCCCGAGTGGCACGGCTGGCTCAACTACATCAACGACTACAACCCAAAGCAGCACCAGTTCAAGACGCCCATCTACCAGGTGGGCGGGCGGGCGGCCGGGTGGCTGAAGGCGGCTGTATGTGTTTTTTTGTGGTGGATTGGGATGTGCGTGTGGTTGGAGCGTGGATGGGTGGGGTGGATGGGTGGCGAGTTGGGACCGCAGCTGCTTGAAAATGATGGGGTCAGAGGGACTAGAGGGGCTGTGTTGTGAGTGACGGGTTGGAACGGTGGGTGTCAAGCGGCGGCTGGGCGAATGGGACGGGGCCAGTTGGGCGGAGCGGGGCCAGAGCAGGAGGCGGAGTGCGGTGGACCGGGACTCGCTCCCAACACGGGTGGCCGGGCGGTGTTCCGCAGGCAGCACATCAGCGCCTGGTTCCGTGGAAAAAGCTGGACGAAGCCCACGGCATGCGCCTTCTTGTCAGGTCATGAGCCCACGACAGGGCGGGGGCGATGGCCCACGGCCTGGACTGGTCACGAGCAGCCCAGGCCGTAGGCCATCGCCCACGCCCTGTCGTGGGCTCATGACCCCACGACAGGGCTCATGACCCCCCCCCCCGCCGCTGGGCCCCATCCACCGCCACCACCACCACCATCACCATCCAGCGGCCGTCCCGCCCTCCCTCCCGCCCGCCCCTCCACCCTTCCACCCCTCCGCCCACACACCTCTTCCACCCCTCCCTCCCTTGCCCAGGTGGAGGCGTACGTGACGCGCACGGGCACCCCGGCCTGCTACAACCCCAAGGGCTCCTGGTTCAACCCGCAGAAGCGCAACTGGAAGAAGTACGAGGCATGGAGCCCGTGAGCGAGCGAGTGAGGGTGTGTGTGGGGTGGGGGCCGACCGAAACCCCCAAGGCAGACTCCATTCTTCGCCCCAGATCCGGCCGGCGCGGACCTGGCGGGGTGTGTGTCCGACTGGGGACAACCGGTTTCGGGGGCCGGATGGGGGCCGAGCCCGGATGGCTGACCCAGGAGTCGGAGGGGTCAGAGAGGAAGGTCGGTTCTCGAACGTGGCGATGTGACGGGGTGCGGTGCGGTGCGGTGCGGTGGCGCGTCGTTCGTGATGTGGGCTCGGGTGTGGATCGGGAGCCGTCCATCGGGACAGCAGGGGGCGTCGGCGGCGGCCCTGGTCGTGGAGGCACTCCTGTGGTTCCTGCTGCGGCTTTGCGGATTCCCATCGTCCTCGGGCGTACCCCTCTGTTGTGGGCACGGTACCGTCGAGTTGGTCAGGGAGGGGTGGTGGCGGCGGCCGCGTTGCGGCAACGGCTTGGCAACATGAGACAGCTAGCGGAGGAGATTAGGCGCTTGGTGACAGGATGAGATCGTTATGTAGTTGTGTGTTCAGGGTGGGGATTAGGCACACACGCGCGGGTTCCTTTCCTAAACACACGTGTGGGGCGTGCAGCACAACTGTGTGTGGTGTGGGCCCTATCTAGAGTGCGATGGGGATGCACACAAGTCACCAACTCCGCGGACGGGGCAGCCGTCAAGTGGGCGGTAGGCCTTGGGGCTGAACATTTTGGAGGGATGTCAAGAACGGGAGATCAGGAACGGGTCGGGGAAGGAAGGACGACACGGGGGTGTTGCTGCCCAGGCGCCGTGTAAAGCATCGGCTGGGAGGCGAGCCGGCGGGGCCGCGGATGCCCCCACTCTAGGTATCCCGGCTGCGAAGGTCGCGCACAACCGCACATATACGGTGCGATTGTAATCGCAAGCACCCGTGCATTGCACCCGTGCACGTTACAGCGAGGGCGGCCCGGTGACGGGGTGGTGGCACGGGTGCCAGTGGGGAGTATTACCCGGGCCGGCAGGTACCCAGCTGAAGGTACCGGAGCTGTGGCCCATGTGCCCCGAAACCACATATGGCACCGGGTGTCTTCGAACGTTCGAAGGGTCGGTCCCGTAGACCCGTACAAGGCGGAACCTGTGTTGTGCTCTGCAGTGTTGTGGCCTCTTCAGTGCCCTGCCCCCGTTCCCCGCGTCTCCGTCGATCGCAGTACCAACTGCCCAACGGCCGCCGCACCAACTGCCCAACGGCCGCCACACCAACCGCCCTACACGATCACGCAGCGAACGCATCTCAGCCTGCTCGTGCCATCGGCGGAGGGCAGATGGGAAGGATGGAGGGTGGATGGCTTCCCAATGACCGGCGTGGCGCAGGAAGGCAGCGGCACGTGACCCACGGGTCGCAAGGTTGGCAGCAGCGCGACCGGTCGACCCGGCAGCGCCGTACCTACTCTCAGCCTGGAAATATTTTTAGCGAAACGGGAATAAACGTCTATCACCATGACGAGGGTCCATTTAAATTGTATGTCCGACACCTATTCAAAATCGGGCCGCACATTGCACGGCGGCGTGCTTGTCGCCCTGTAGTCAGTTGCGGGGTTCCTTCTCTTACCCAGTTATAAGCTCTTCAGTACTGCCGTCTAAGTTGCAACTTCTGCGGCGGCCTGCAGGTCAGCATTTTGCGCCAAGCCGTAATCCAGGTCGTGTGCTCACGTCACAACGCTCTCATGGCGATCCAGAGGTTGATCTGCCTGACCCCGACCCCGAGGGCCATCGCAGCCAGTCAACAGCTGTGGCTGCACTGAATTAGCCGGACTGCGCAGCTTCCCACAGCCCTCTGTACTCGCGCAGCCCTGCTTTCGGGCTTTGAACAAAAAAAGAACCACGTTCGCGGTGACCTCTGTCGAAGCACCCGTCGCCAAAATCAGCCGCACATGGGGAGGCTGATCCACTGGTAACAGGAAAGGGAATCGTCGGGCCCCGCTATATTGGCTCAATGGCATTCATATATCCCAAAGGAGCAGCAGCAGTGTGTTACGTTGGCGACTGGGAAATGTCCATCAACAATTCTTACGTTAAGGACGAGACGCTGGCGAGACAGGACGCACCCGCGGCCGAAGCCGCCGCCGCCGCCTCTGGTGCTTTTCATCACCCGGCTGTGGCGGCGGCAGCGGCGGCGGCATTGCAAAGGCGGTGGCCTGCAGCGCGCGGCAACGCCGTAGCGCCCCCTCACCGCCTTCCACTTCCGGGCGGCGCACTGCACCCTGCACAGCAGCTTTGGACACCGCAGGGCCGGTGGCTCGTGGAAGCGGCCCCGCGCCCTGACAGCGGCGGGGCACTCCAGGGCGACCCGTCACGGCCGCCGCCGTCGGCCGTGCTGCCGCCCCGGATCCAGGTGCCCGTTGGCGCGCGGATCTGGATTCCGGTCCAGGTCCAGTTCCAACCGCTAACGACCGCGCCCGGCACCCGTTTTCAGGCCAGCGCGGCGGGTGCGGCGGGTGATGAGGACGTGGATGTGAATGAGGATGGGGTTGCGCGGACGGGCCGTGAAGTGGATGTGGATGTGGGTGCGGGCGCGGAGGCGTTGGCTGCGCTGCTGACGCCGGTGGCGCCGGGTTTCCGGGGCGGCTGGGGGGCGGCGGCGATGAGCCGTGCAGGCGGCCTTGCGGCCTTGCGGACGGTGGACGGGGCCCCAGGGTTCGAGCAGCGGCTGCCGGCAGATGAGGAGGAGGGCCTGAGGGCGGAGGAAGCGGAGGAGGGGGAAGAAGGGGAAGAGGGGGAGGAGGAGGATGGCGTGGATGCGGACGGCGAAGAGGAACAGTGCGAAGAGGAAGAGGAGGATTCGCAGCCACCGCCGCCGCCGCAGCAGCAGCAGCAGCAAGAGGAGGGCGAAGAGGAGGAGGAGGAGGAGGCGGAGGAGGGCGAAGAGGCGGAGGAGGAAGGAGAGGAGGACGAGGAGCAGGAGGGCGAGGAGGGCTTGGCTCGGGGGAGGTGGGGAGGGGAGGCCGTTGTGGATCTGGAGCCGGGTGTGCCGGAGCCGCAGGAGGTGGAGGGAGACTTCTGGGTGCCGGAGGGCGGGGAGGAGGCGGAGGAGGGCGAGGAGGAGGCGGAGGAGGGCGAGGAGGAGGCGGAGGAGGGCGAGGAGGAGGCGGAGGAGGGCGAAGAGGATGATGATGAGGAGGAGGAGGACGAGGAAGCTGGGGCCGAGAACGAAGCGGAGGCGGAGGCGGAGGACGAGCACGGGCCGGATCCACGGCCGCAGGCGCAGCAGCTTGGCGTGGCGTCCGATCTGGACGACACCGAGTTGGACGAGTTGGACGAGCTGGACGAGCCGGGAACCTGGGCAACTGACTACCGCCGTACCGCCGCCGGGGAGGGGCCACTGGAGAGGGCGCGCCGAGTGGAGTACGGCGGCGGCGGCGGCGGCGGCCGTGACTACATGGCGGAAAGGTGTGATGCGTCGGCTGCCCGCGGTGACCTGCACGAGCAGGGGGTTGCGGGCTCAGTGACAGATGAGTTGGAGCAAGAAGGGGAGGAGGCGGAGGAGGAGGGGGAGGAGGAGGAGGAGGAGGAGGAGGAGGAGGGGGAGGAGGCGGAGGAGGAGAGTGAGGGCGAGGTCGAGGTCCACGGGGCTGGGACCGGCAATGGTCAAAGGGTGGAGGTCAAGCTGGTAATGGAGGCGGAGGAGGCGGGGGAGGCGGAGACGGTGGACGAGGCCGAGACGGGGCAGGAGGAGGCGGAGGCGGCGGAGGAGGAGGAGGCGGAGGAGGAGGCGGTGAAGGGACAAAGGCTGGTGGAGGGGGTGGTGCCAATAGAGGAGGAGGAAGAGGAGGAGGAGGAGGAGGAGGAGGAGGAGGAGGAGGAGGAGGAGGAGGAGGAGGAGGAGGAGGAGGAGGAGGAGGAAGAGAAGGAGGTGGAGCAGCCCGGGGTGGAGGAGGCGCAAGCGGGGAACGCGGACGCCTCCGATGCGGCGAATGAGGAGGCGGATGAGGCCGAGCAGGAGGGTTGCGCGGGCGTTCGCGACGGTGACGACCCGACCGCGGCGCGGCAGGCGGGGTCAGCGGGGCAGGCGGGGTCAGAAGGGCAGGCGGGGTCACAGGGGCAGGCGGGGTCAGCGGGGCAGGCAGATGGGGCGGCGATCGGAATGGCGGCGCTGTCAGCTGACCCAGCTAAGGGACTGGAGCTGGATGCCGTACAGGGAGGCGCAGGCGACGGCGACGGCTCGCCGGATCCTCGCCCGCCCGCACCCCGTTACCGCCCGAGACGCGGGCTCGACCGCAGACCTGTGGGAGCCGGAGCAGCTGTGCATGAGACTGGGAATCACGGTGACGCGGCGCACGGTGGCGGCGGCGCGGACACGGAAGGTGTGGCGAGTGGTGGCGGCGGCGACGGCGGCACCGACCCGCGGGTCAGTGAGCCCACAGGACGACGCGGCGGCGCCAGCGCGCGGACCGGGCGCCGGCGGCTGACCGAGCAGCAGGCGCCGCCCCAACCCATTCCACCGCCGCCACAGCAGCAACCACCACCACCACCATCACCGCCGCTGCCGTCAAGACCGCCGCCGCCGTCAGCAGCGGAAACGCGGCCCTCGAAGCGCCCAACGCCCTCCGTCTCGAAGGGGTCGCAGGGGCAACAGGCCCGGAAGCGCCGGCGAGGCGAGGCCCCGGCGTCACACCGGCCACATGCGGTCGCCTCACCGTCATCGCCGCCGCCGCCATTGGCGCCCCCGTTGGCGCCGCCACTGCAGCCGCCACTGCCGCCGTCACTGCCGCCGCCACTGCCGCCGCAATTGCCGCCGCAACTGCCGCCGCAACTGCCGCCGCAACTGCCGCCACCGCAGCCAGCAAGTCCCGGGCCGGCGGCCACAGCGGGCGCTCAACCGCCGCGCGACGGCGCGGTGCGTACGGCAGCTGCTGCTGAGGTCCGGAACGAAGTACGGCAGCAGCAGGGCGGCAAGTGCTGCAGCGTGTGTGGCGCGCAGACGACCTCCCAATGGCGACGCCACCGTCAACAGCGGCACCTAAGGACATGCAAGGCGAGTACGACAGTCGTACGATAGGTCACGTGCGTGGTCCGATCTTCGTACGGTAGTTACCGTAGCGGGCTCCGAAACCTTCCTCGTGGCTCCTCAAACTGCGCGAAGCTTCCTCTCTGTCTTACCTGCGCCGCGGGCCGCACGTTTAAATCAAGTTTGAAACACACGATCATTGCCCTGGATTGAAACATGCATATGCATACGGGGTGGTTCCCTGGTATAGCGGGTGCGGGGCGTGCTTCGGTGCACTTGTGGGGCATGTCGGGTTGGTGACGGGACATGTGTGTGTGTTGCGGCGTATGAATCGCCGTCCCTCCGACCGGATCCTATGACCCAGGCTTGCTACATGTGGGCCCATTTGAAGGGCACGTACGAGGGGCGTACGACATTCCTAGCAACGGTCAACGGCAAGCCCCAACAGACCAAGCCGCCGCCGGAGCCAGTCGCAGCAGCTGGGGCCGCCGGGGGCGGTCTGGGAGGCGGCAGCGTTGACGGCGGCGGCGCCACCGCGAGAGCCTCCGGCGGCGGTAGCGGCGGCGGCAAAGCCAGCGGCGGCGGCCGCGTTGACGGCGGCGGCGCCGCCGCCTCCAGGGCCTCCGGCGGTGGCGGCGGCGGCAAAGTCAGCGGCGGCGGTAACGGCGCCGCCAGGGCCTCCGGCGGCGGCAACGCCTGCGGTGGCCGAGATGGAGACGGCGGCAGTAGCCCGCAATGTGCCGTCTGCGGGGCGGCCTTCACCAGCCACGGCTGGAGGCGGCACAAACTGGACCCCCAGCTCCGGACGTGCAGGAGGTACGGATCGTACATGCCGTACAGTGCGGTCGTACTGGTACGGCAACGGCGCTGTGCAGTCAATGAGAGTCATTCGGCGTGGGTGTCAATACTAGTTAGTATCGGCATGTATGCCGCGTCCAGGATTCCTTCCTCATGCGGCACTGCATTAGGAGAAGTACGGCAAAGAGCCGACGTACGGACCCGTGAGTTCCGCCCTGGACCGGCCGCTGCCCGCAGGTGCTACGACTCTTTCCAGTGTCGCAAAAACTATGACAGCTGTACAAGTCCTACAGGCCGTACAGGCCGTACAGGCGAGCGCCAGGCGCGAGCGACGGCGACGCCGACCCGACCCGGCGGGACGACTTCGGCTCCACCTCCGCCGCCGCCGCCGCCACCGTCGACGACTGCGCCGCGGCGGCTGGTGCCCGGCCCCGGCCCAGGCCCAGGCGCCACCGCCGCGACCCACCGCCCCGAGCCTGCGGCGGCGACCCCAGCCGCAGCCCGCGCAGCCGACGCAGCTGCCGGCGCCTCCCGAGCCCCGCCGCTGCGGATACGCATCGTGCGCCACCGGGGCATAAGGCCGCCGCCACCCGCCGATGCCGCTGCCCGTCCAGGGCGCGAAGCCGGCGACGGCGTCGCCGCCGCCGCCGCCGCATCCGGCGACGGCGGCCGCACAGTCGCCGCCGCTGCCGCCGCCGCCGCCGCCACCGGCCGCCCGGATGACGGCCGGACGGAAGCCCCGCAGCCCCGGAGCGGCAAGGCACACGGTGGCACCTTGGGCGGTGGCGGCAGCGGCGTCGCGCACAAACGCCGTGCGGCGGCGTCACTGGCGGAGGCGCCGCCGTCACTGGCGGACGCTCCGGCGGGACCTCGCCCGAAGCGTCATCGGTGCGCCGCCAGCGGAGCTGCCGCCGCAGCCCCTCCGGACACTTGGAGTCCGCCTGGGCATCGCGTGGCATCGCCCAGACCATCTGGGCATCGCGACACAGTGCCGCCACAGCGGCCGCCGCCACCGCCGCCGTCGGAGGATGACCCGTGGGTCATTGCGCGTGCGGTGGAGGACCTGGCCCTGCAGACGGCGCGGGTCGCATGGGTGCGGAAGGGCACTGCGGGGCCAGCTGTCGGGGGTCGGGGGGTCGGGGGTTCGGGGGTCGGGGGGTCCGGGGTCGGGGGGTCGGGGGGTCGGGGGCCATATTGGGTAGAACCGTACCACATCAGCATGCTGCACTCATTGTACTGCAGGGATACACCTTTTGGGGTGCCGTACCGCCTCCTGCGATGCCTCCCGGCGCTAGTCGCTTTGACCCGCCACTCCCAGTTCCCACTGCCCTCCCTCCCTCCCTCCCCCCTCGGGCCCCTCATGCTTTATGTCGGGGTGGGGTGGGGTTGCGTCGCCCCATCACATGCGGCCCAGGCGCTCGTGGATCTGGAGGACAGGCACGGAGTCCCGCTGCTGGATCCGGATCCGGATGCAGATCCGGATCCATGTCCTTGGCGCGTGGATGGCCTCCGGATGCACGCGCCGCCTCATGCCCTTGACCCCGACGGTGGTGGTGGAGGTGGAGGTGGAGGTGGCGGCGGGGAGGAGGACGTCGTCGGTCCCTCGCCGCTCCGGGAGGTGTACTGCAGGATCTGCGGGACGGATTCGCGCCTGCGGGTGAGAGACGAGCCGGCGACGGCGGCGGGCGGGCGGGCGTGTGGGTTGAAGGGCGCTTGCGTGTACGGATTCAGATCGCGTCTTCACCTGCCGTATGCCGTACCATGTATCTCAACCGCTCTTGCATGCTCACGGCGCACGCTGTTGTCAGCTCAGCATGCAGCCCCTTGCAATCCTAGTCGGTGCGGGTTCCACCAGCGGGGATTCGGTTGGAGGGGAAGTCGTACGTGTGTGGGACGCAACCAACTATTGCGCAGCCAACAAACGAGTAGCGACCGATCCATGGGTCCCGCGCTCCCGCCCTGCTCGCCCCTGCAGGCGCGGCTCCTCACGGACGCGATGCTCAGGTGGCTGCAGGTGGGCGATGTGGGCGTTACGGCGCCAGTGATGGGCCTTCCGCCCACACACATCTGCATGGTGGCGCCAGTTCGTTTAAGCAGTGTATGGTGAGCAAGCCTCGGCTGTCGCCGTTGGCTGTCACCGATGACCCGCGGGGTCCGCTGTAACATCCTTGATAATAATCTGCACCTAAGAAGTATCCGACTGACTGACTGACTGACTGTCGTACAATATCCATCTGCTCGGGTACTTGTGAGCGCTGAGTGCGCACAGTCAAGCAAAAGGGGCAAATGAGCAGCCCAATCCGGGCCCGGAGGGCCTTTGCTTTGTTGTACACTTCGTACGGAAAGCTGCTCTGGGCGGTGCCGACAGCCTGCTCGACAGCCGCCCGGGGCTGAGCACTTGGGACCAAAGGGCCGTGAACTTCCCATGTTCCCAACGCCATTCCTACGTTATCTATCGGAGCCTCCGCCTCCTTTCCGGCCCCAACGAAGCGCACTGTGACACATGTGCTGCCCGCCCCGTCGCACGCCTCCCCCGCCCCGGGCCCCGCTCCCCGCCCGCAGACATGCACCTGGCTGCGGCCGCTGTCGGCGCTGGCAGCCGCCGATGGGTCGGGGCTCGCGGGCTCCGGAACCGGTGCCGTACTGTACGGCAGAAGAGCGGTGAGCGCGATTTTCTGCTGTCCGGAGATGAGACGGCCCAGCACTGGCGGTGATCCGGGTCCGTTCGCGTCTGTCGGCCCTGCGGCCCTAGATGTACGGTGCGGTACCTTCGGATCGTGAAACGTCACCAAAAGAGCGTCATGACTTTACGGTAGTGCGGATGCCCTCGATGTGACCTTCCGAAGGGCAATGGCAGGGCAGGATAGGAGAGGGTTTTGGGATTTGCACATGATGGCACTCCACGAGATCACGACACAAGCGCTGCTGGGCCCGTGCGGCCCGCTGGCTGCACCATAACCCCCATTCTCTAAGGTCTGGCGCCCGAAGTGTCACCACTGTCGTACCCCAGGAGCGTAGGGGTCCCCGAGCTGTCCCAGTGCGCTGCGGAGGGCTTCCCTGGACCCTCCACCTTCGGTTATCGGTTTGGCCCCTGCCCTCCGCGTTTTTGCCGTATCCGGTGCCCGCAGGTCGGTCTGGCAGCGCGCTGCCATGCGTCTTGCAACGCGGAGCCGTACGACACCGAAACTGCCTTCAAACCGTCGGCGGAGGCGGCAACGGCATACCACACCGACCGACGGGTCATACCCGCGTCTGCCAGTGCAGCGAGGATCCGGGGGGCCGCCGTACACCTCGCAGCGGACCTCACGGTCAATGTCCTGGGCCTGCGCCCGTACCGGCCGCCGCCGCCGGCACTCGTACGACATTTGTCAGCCGCGCGGTCGCCGGCGGCGCACCCGCAAGGCGCCGAGCCGGCGGGCGCAGCACGCTCACTCAGCGCGGCCCCTGCCCCCGGTACAAAGCAGGACAGCAGGGAGGCGGCTGTGCAGGCCCGCGCGTCCATTGTACGGCAGCTTGAGGATCTCGTCGAGGCGTCGCTTCGATTGGGCCTGCGGGTCAGTGGGGCGCGGGGCGGTCTGGCGCTGCGGCTGGCGGACCCGGAGGATCCAATCGCCGCGCCGTCGCAGCTGCCGAAACGGCCGCCGCACGGACCCATGGGTCAGGCCATGCCGCAGGCAGAATCATCCCCGGGCGGCCCGGCCCCTGCGCCTGCGGCCCAGAAGCCACCCGTTGTTGCAGTGGAGTGGCTGCGGGCGGGGCCGCAAGAGGTTGACGACGCCGACAGACGTGGCGGCAGCGCCGCCGGCGCCGATGGTGGTGCAAACGGGGGCGGAAGTGGCGGCAGCGGCGGCGGGGGCGGCGACGTGGTGCTGTGGGTGGTGTCGCCGGGGCTCGTGGGGTTTCGAGAAGGGGAGCGGGCGGCGGCAGGGCGGCGGGGGGAAGAGGCTGCTGCTGTTGCTGCTGCTGCTGCTGCGGGCGCTAGCCGTGAAGGTGTAGTTGCGGTCCGGGAGGGAGAGGAGGTGGTGGTGCTGCCGGTGCGGGTGGTGGGATGGCGCGGCGGCTGACCGGACACCGGAGGCGCCTGCCTCTGAGCGCCGAAGCGTTGGGACCGCGGAGCGGAGCGGTTCGTGCCGAATAGGAATGAGGTCTACCGGGTTGCGCTGTTCCAGCCATCCCTGCTGCACGGTTGAAGGGAGAGGAGGAGGAGATGGGCGCGACCAGGTATCGCGGCGGATGTTTTAGGCCCGTACGCCGAGGGCGCGTTAGGTTGCGTATTGGATTTAGGGTTTAGGCTTTAGGGTTTAGCAGCGTGGGCTGCCACGGGTACAATGCGGACTTTCCAGTGTTGAGCACAAACAATTGCTAATCAAGGATGTTGCAGCAGACCCCGCGGGTCATCGGTGACAGCCAACCCTTCCTCTCACCATACACTGCATAAACGAAAACTGCGCCGCCATGGCGCACCGGACAGGCTCCACAAGAGCACCGAAACACTCCCCGGGCCCACACTACTATCGCAATGCCGCGGCTGTCCTGCAGCTAGCACTGGTGACCACAGAGCTTTTGCACGCACGTATCTTTTGGATAAGGGCGCGATGGTCTCCGCCCAGCTGAGCTGCCTGGTGACTTGGTACCAAGGGACTTGGGGTCGACACCCAGAGAGGAGTGCTGCGGCCCGTCCCGTGTGGATCAACCTAACCTGGATCGCCCGCGGGGCCAACCTGCTGCCGGCCATAAACGCGCGGCTTTGGCGTTCCACGTACCCGGCCGCGCGATCGTACAGCACGCGGCGGCAGCGCCGGCCTTGCCAGCTGGCCTCCCCATGGCCACTGCCTGCCACTGCACCCATGAATGCACCAAGGAAGCAAGGATGAGGCTCGCCCTTGCACAGCTGCCTTGCACAGGCCGATCTCCCACAACTCGTTCGGTCGTTCGCCAATGACTTCAACATCCGACTGAGCACCTTTAGCCATGGACCAAGCCGCAGCCAAGCCACGGGTTCCGTGGCAGACCTTTTTCGCCGACTCTCTCCACCTGACCGCTGCTCAAGGGTCTTCAGGCAGCCTCTGCCGACTTCACTATTTACACGCTTTCCGCCCCTTGACATAATAATATTCATGCAACACCGGCAAAACAAATGCAGCCAGTGATGCATGGGGTGCATCCCGCTGCGGTCGGCCTTGGCCGGGCGGCAATACTGTATCGGCTCAACACACATCCAACCAAGCGATCATAGCACCCCCAAGACTGCGTACCACGCACCACCACCGCGCAGCGCGCACACGCAGCTGCCCGAAAGCTGCAAGCTGCTGCGAGCGGAAGATATTCCGTCGCAAATCGTACGCCCCCTTGGGGACGAACGATATCGGGGAACGGCAGCCAAACACGCCGTGCACACGGACGCCATCCGCGTATTCACCTCGCCCTTCTGCGGGCAAATCAATATGTGTGAATATGAATATGTATACGCACCAAGCCTCAAGCCGCGTATTCCTTAGAGACTGCTCCACGCTGCCGCAAATAAATGGCCAATCCTGCTCGCTTGGCCAACCCGACATCGACAAAAACAATCAGAGAAAACTGTAACCTCAATAATCCCGGCGTACGGCAATGGGCCTTGCCAGCGAGCTCACACCCGCCCGACGTGTTTGCGTTTGTAAACACCGCGGGGCGAAGCGAGAGAAGGGTCGGGGCGTCCCCAGAGCAAACGCAGGCGCACAGATGTCGAGCGCACAATTATTTCCTGTCTCAATAGCCCTTGGCCATTGCCAGGCCCGGTCAGATACGTAACACACACAGACACACTCCGACCGCGAGATGCCGCCAACCCATTCGCTCCTTCCGCGGCCAGGAATAGCGCGGTCCCGATATTTATTGAAATTCCATACAAGACAGCCAAACCACGGTCGCGCTGCGTCCCGAAAAGAAAACATCATCAGAGGTGTACGACTGGGATGACACCTAGCTACCTCAGCACACGCACGGCACATCACCCACACTCTCACTCACACACAGCTCGCGCCCGCTGCACCGACAGGACAGGCCTATCTAGCAAGAGAAAAGAACAATGACAGTGCGAGCTGCAGGGAACAGCCGCCGAGCTGCGAATGGACAGGGCACAAATTCATCCCATACAAAAATATCCACAACGTCACACCCCCGTGACCTGCCTGGGGCACATGACTCACTGTACAGGTGACTGGTCACAGACCTTAGACTGTACTGTCATGATCAACCGCATGGTTGGATTTATTCGTTGTGGTGCATGCCTGTCGCGCGCCGCCTTCAGTGCTGCCGCGTGCGTGTGGACAGATGCACACAAAGTCGCGTCGCCCGCATCCGCCCGCATCCCCCGACTCTTGACATGCTCCATTCTGGGCTCACTCCGCAGCGGCGATCCGTTCGCATACTATTGAATGATTAATGCCCGCAAATGCACGGCTGCAAGCTGCATGGCCGCCGAGCCCCAATGACTCCCATTCAGCAGATGCTGCACGGCACCACGCCATTGAATGTACGGCGTGCTGCAATCATGAGCAAGGCCGAGGCTGCAGCTCAGACCAGCTGCCGCCAGTCGGTTGCCTTACGACACCTGCCACATCCACCCTTTGGTAATCGGGCATCAGTCGGGTCCCGCGTGCCCTCCGCCACCCGTGAATCCCTGCGAATATATAGCCATCACGATCCAAGAGCAGCGCCCAGCATCCACTTGCGCCCCTTAGACCAGTATCCGGGCCCTCCGTCGGGCCCTTCTGAACTCAGCTCGCCAAAAAGGCCGATCCCGCGCCAGCCGTGCAAGTGCGCAGGGTACGCTGCAAACCCGTGCGTCTCTCTTGTGCAACCCAAAATCCAGGTCCGCTGCCGTGTCTAACTGCCTCTTGGTGAAATGAATCTTCAGGTAAACTACGCACCCATCTTTCTGAGCCCTGCCTACCGTGCACGCAAGCAAAGCAGCTCAGATCGGCGAGGCGGGCACAAGACGTCCGCACGTCCGCTCCGCCAGGAGCGTGTACCTGCGACCGCGGAAGGGCGGGAGAAAGGGAGGCGTGCACGGGGGGACGCATGTCGCCACGACGCCAGAATGGCTGCGCACGGAAAGCACGCGCCCTGCAGCGTGGTAGGGGCGTGTCCTCTCCTGATGACGTGGCTCAAGAGCTGCGGTACTGCCGGACAGGTCTCCGTTTCCAGGTAGGATTCAAACCGGAATCAGACCCAGACCTAGCACGCGGCAGGGTCCCCACACGCACGGGGTCCCCCAAGGCCCACCTGTCAAGAAGGTCCGTGTTGTTCTCCAGGCCGGCGCGCTGCATGAAGAACGAAAAGTGGACCGCCAGCGCCGGCGACACGGCGGCACTGGTGCGGTTCAGCTTCTGGGGCAGCAGGCGGGTGATCCAGTCCTCGTCGTCACCGGGGTAGGTCTCGACGGTGGAGCTCATGTTGTAGACGTGCACGTCAATGGTGGCACCTGGCGGCGGCAGCCGGCAGACGGTGGGAGAGGCAGCACGAGGCGCACAGTAAAGTACCCGTCCAGCCGTCATGCGCTGGCAGGACAGCAGTCGGGCGGGCAACAATAGACCGCGGCACGCAGGCGACGCAGTGACCCAGCAGAAAGCAGGCGTCCCCGGCAGCTGTGACCCAGTTCATATCCGCCGCTGCACCAACCACCTGTAGCACCCGCAACGCCGCGAGCCCTCACCCTTGAACATAATCATGTTGATGCGCCAGCGGGTGTAGCCAAAGTGCCGGTTGAAGTCCCACAGCTGCTCGTCCGCCGGGAAGTCGTACACGTTCAGCCGGTTTGCGGCATGGTTCGCCAGGAATGAGTAGTGCACGTTGGCAGCGCGGCGCCAGTCTCCCCACACGTCCCAGCCGTTGTCCATGAAGGGGACCGGCTCCATTGCGGGACGGTCCGCCTTCGCCGGCCCCTGGGCCCAGGACGCCAAGGGCCGCATAACGGGCCGCCAGCTGGACTTGTCGCCGGGGCGCGCCTGCTCATAGGTGAAGTGTGCGCCCGCCTGGCTGTGAGGCAGCTCCAGCGGTTGGTGGTTGATCACATTCGCCGAGATCAGGTGGTAGCGGTTCTGCGGAGTGAAGTGAAGACGGAAAGAGCGAGGGAGGGAGGGCAAGGCCGGTAAGCAACACGGCTCCCGGTGTTTGCGCCTGAGGAGCGCGCGTGCATGCCACTCCGTAGACCATCCTCGGACTGATCTCGATGTTTAGCCACCTCCCCCAATCACAAATTCACAAATTGGAATGCCATCTGGTGCGATGGGTGCAATCACAGTCGAAAAGCAGCCGATGCGGGCGCGCTGTGGGCCTGTCCACCCGGCGCCCCGGAGCCGCCACCCACCCACCAGGTTGTGCGCGATGAGCATGTGGTCGATGGCGTGGTCCGCAAAGTACACAACGTCATCGTCAATCTTGACGTACATGGTGTCCGGGTCCATCCAGGCGTAGTGCCCCGTGTAGCCCTTGTCAATGCGCTGCGGGTAGAGCTTCCTGCGAGAGAGCAAGTAACTGCGCATGTAACTTTTGCGCGATTCGACAATGATTGAACACCTGCATTTCCTTTCTGCTGTGTCCGCTACAGTATCGATGCCAGCGAGGACAGCCCGCTCAATTGCTCACAGTAGTCAATCTGCCACAAGACTGGCCTGAGCAGACATACCCACCGCCGCCATCTGAGTCAAAGCTTGAAACCCGGACAAGCATGCAACCACGCCGGAAAGGTCGAATATGGCAAATGGCAATAGACGTCAGGTGGCGTAGACCACCCGGAAGGCCGCGAGGACATGCGCGAGGAGCGGCTGCCAAGGCGTCGTAGCATGCCGCAGGTAGGGCGCTGTTCGTGGCGCTGTCTACCGCATCTACCAACTGCCAACTGCCAACCGCCAACCGCTTATCTGCTGCGCCCCCGCCGACTGGACGACCCACCTGTAGTCACCCGCCCGCTTGGCGATGAGGCGGTCCAGGAACTCCACGTCCTCCGGCTGCCAAGTGGCGGTGACGAACACCACGTAAACCAGCAGGCCGCCGTTGCGCATCATGTTGCGCTGCAGGTAGCAGTCCAGGATGCGGACGCGGTCGCGCCTGCGTGTCATGACAAGCAAGCAAAACGAGGGGCCAAACGCGCACGGCATGGGTGCGTTGGATTTAGGGGCCACAATAAGAATTACTTTCTGGTGCGAGTACAAAAAATGGGTGCCACTGCCACACTAAACAGCAAAGCTCTGCAATGCGCCTCATGTTTTCACAGAAGCGAAGGACAATGATGTGGGTCGCGGCCTATTCGCACGCACCTGCCATAAAACACGACGCCGACGATGGGTGGTGGGTTGGCGACGCGGCCTGGAAAGGGCACGACCGGTTTCACGAACGGGGGAAAGGACTGCAAAGGATTGGCAGCTGCCGCCTCCCCTTTGACCGACGTTGATTCCGCATTGGAGGCCTTGGCAACGCCGGCAGCTGCAACAGCTTGGGTGTCAGCAGCCGTCGCCGCCTTCCCCTTTTGACTGTTGGCGGTCGTCATCTTGGCCTCAACCGCCTTGCCCTCCATTGCCTTGGCCGCGTGATCGGCCGTACTCTTAGCCGACGACGCCGAAGCAAGCCGCACAGGTTGCGCGGACGCGGGCGCCCCCTTGGCTTGCCGTTCCGATCTGCGACCTGTTGCCCCGTCATCTTGCTGCTGCGAGTCAGCCCCTGAGGTTGTCTGATGTCGGCCCTGCACCCGGGCGTTGAGATCTATGAGGGTCGGCCACATCCGCTCGCGGCGACTGATTGTCGTTGGCTGCACTGTCCGCCTGCTGTCCGCGGCCATCCTTGCGACGATGACCATGGTGGCTGAGCCGTCAACAGCAGAGTCGTCGGCCTGCCGCAACCCAGGCACATGCCCTTGGCTATCGTGTGTGAAGGACGCTGAATTTACCATGCTGGTCAAGTTGCGGGCCAGAGACGGCCTGTATAACAGGCAGCAGGCGAGAAGGACCTGCAGAGTCATAATCGCCAATCCCACTTGCCACAGGTAAGCACCGCGTCTGGTGGGGCCGGCCGCCACCGGCGTCACCGCGCCGGAGGTACTACGGCTCAGGTTGCCGGCACCTGAGGAGTTGACGCGCCGAAGAGAGAGCCCGGAGTGCCCGGGACGGCTGGCGTTCGGTGGCGAGCGTGTCGCGGCGGAAGTCGTTAGACATGTTGTGGTGCCAGCTGGGAGCTCTGGAGCTGTTGCTAGCACCCCAAATGGAGAGGCGCCCATGGTACCAGATAAGACTCCTCGTACCAAACCCGCATCCGTTCCGCCGCTCAACGCATTCGCACCCTTCGTGCGAGGACGACCAGCTCGAGAAGAAGATTGCGACGATAATAGCGATGACATGCTTGTGGAAGTAGTATTATATTGTCAATGCGTTGAAACCATGGACGGGGAGCTGACTGGAAGGCCGTGCAGCTGACGGGAGGTAGGCTACACACAGCTACAGAATTGTACCAAATCACACCCGTCAGTGTGAATTTTTCAGAAGAATGTCGATCCGAATATTACAGGCTGGAGGAAAGAATGTCTTAGGGAAAATGATACTGAGTACTTGGATAATACCCAACAGCGGAGCAGGAAGGACTGAAGGCTGTATGCAACGTCTTTAAGATGAAATCAAAGTTTATACTGTTACAAACATGTCCAATCGAAGACTTTAATAGCCCCGAGACGTCGCCGTACGGCCTGCCGTTCCACTAAGCCGGCTCCCGATGCCCCTCCGAGCTACATCTCGGGACATTTAGCGTAGTCACAGAGTCAAAAAAATGCTGTGGCCGCAGCGCAATCATAACCGGCCTGCGACCCAGTCCTTAGTCACGCTTCGTAAGCGCATGCACACAGCGAAACCCAAAGTGTCTCCGATTTTGCTCGCTGTAATGCATTTGGCCGAGAACGGTAGTACGCCAGGTCTAAAAGCGCACTCCAGTCGTGTAGTTCATAAGCATGTCCAGGACCTGCACACGAACCCAAACACAGTGTCAAACGGCACGTGTCACGACGTAGCTGGCGGTCCGCACATCCATTCACGTTGCCTCCTCCCCGAATGAAATCTGCGGTGATATCATAATGAGGATCACCCGGAACCTCCAGGCATGTTCGTCGCCAGCCACACCATCAACTCCCGCTAGTCACCCCCCAGAACCGAGGAGTTGGTGCAAGGGCCCCAGCAAGGTCATCCCAAGGACAGCGTTATTCGAACAACCACCTACATAGAGAAACACCTACCTCGCCCTTCTTGGACTTGACGTCGGCCTGGATCTTCTGAATCGCCAGGTTCGTCTCGCTTTGCAAACGCTGAAAGGTCGCCTGAGACCCGCTGGACCCCTGATATAGAACAAGTGTCCATTTGGCATTAGTTCCTCTGCTGTTGGCTCAACAGCTCCACCATTTCCGCGCAGTTACCTCGGCAATCTTCTTTTGGTACGCTCCCTCCCTCTCGGCGCGATAAGATGCGATTTCCTTCTCAGCTTCAGCCTTAGCTTGGCGCAGGCGATCGGCCTTGGCTGCAGAATGTCAGAGTATACTCGTCAAAGCCACCAATCAAGGATGACCAGACCGCCAACCAAATGACTTGCACATACCCTTGCGGGCTTCACCAACTATCCGCTGAGCCTCCGCCTCCGCGGCCAGGAGCTTCTGAATTCCGTCTGAGCCAGCCGCGACCTGCATTTCTAGGACTCTCTACAACAACTCCGCAACTACAAATCAATTATGCGTAGGGGAATGCGTCGAGAATTCCTTTTCGAAAACAGCGATTTACCTTCCCGCAATGAAGCCTGATGCGTAAAGCAATTGGGTGACACACAACTTACAACGGACTCTCGCATCGTACTCAATGGATTGGACAGGTCTTCGCCTGCTATCCGCCTCATCCTGTATGCCTGGAATCCCAATTTCACAAGAGACGTCTTGTTCCACCTCGCGACGACACTGACCGTTGAACGGCATCCCCGACCCGTGGACGCTTTCCAGGCCTGACTTTCAGCTGAGGCCAGACTCACTGAATTGCAGTGCAATTCTGGCTCGGGTTAAGGTTACGTGCCGCGCGGCATGGACTGCCACGCCAGGGCGCTCGCAGCGGTGACGCTAGCGCTCCTCGCGACGGTGTGCACCCACGCGCTGTCCATCGACCTCGGACATGGCGCCATCAAAGCCGACAGCGTAGCAGCCATCCGCGGCAAAGCAGGCCACGGGGCCAAGTCGCTCCCAGGAAACGCCGCTGTCGACCGCGTGCACGACTTCCGCCACACCTGCGCTGGCCTGCACCAGCCCCTGGAGCGCCTGCAGGTCAACGCCGTGAAGCAGCGCCTGGAGCCGCAGATAGAGGTCCTGCCGGACCGCCTCATCCTGGATCGTGGCTCGGGGGAGTGGTTCACGGTCTCCTGGACAGGCGTGCCCGACCCCAAGTACGACGACTGGATCGCGCTTGTCGTACCGGCGGATGCGAACCTCACACACACCGCCCCCGCCAAGTGGAAATTCGCCGCGGGTGACCCGCAACACATCATCTCAGGCTCGGGATCCCTCAGGTCGGGCTCGGAATCCGTTAGGTCAGGCTCGGAATCCATTAGGTCAGGCTCGGAATCCATTAGGTCAGAGCCTTGCTCTGTTGCCTGTCGTCACCGGGGTAAGCAGGGATGCGCTTCCCAGTTCGCGCCTCGTCCGGGGCGCTTCGAGGCACAGACTGACTGTCCGCATCTCGGCGGCCGCGTCGCTGCACCAGCCCCGCGGACACACCACTAGCAGCCGTGGGGCCATGCAAGCCGGCCAGGAGCTCGCGCTGACAGCCCGCTAAAAGCTTTCTGGGTGTGGCGATGCGCCATGTACTCGAGCCCGTCCGACCCGCGGCCGTCTCCGACCGCTGCTTCCCGTCTCCCTGGTCCATCTCGCTTCCACCGCAGCTTCCGAGTCATCAGCTATCGCGCGGATGTGGCCTTTGCGCTGATGCGCAACGGCTTCAACACGGCCGTGGAGGTGGCGCGCAGCCCGCCCATAAAGGTACGGCCCTTGTTGGTTCAAATTCACTACAAGCCCGGAAGGGCCCTGGGGGGAATGCGTTCCCAATCGTTTGCGCTGTCAACTCTTAAGACAATTCACGTTGGACGGGTGCGAGCGCCAGGCCGGTGAAGGCCAGCCAGCAGTAGCCCTCTTAACGAGATGCAGTGAGCATCGTAGCTGCAGCCAAGCTCCCAAGTATGACCCAGAAACGCAGCGCCTGGTTCCCGGGATCGCCACTGTCGCCGCTGATGTGCTCCCTGCCCCATTCCGAATCCCGCGGTGCACAGATCCTCCGCCCCAACGAGCCCCTGCAAGTGCACCTGGCGCGGACCGCCGACCCCAGGCAAGTGGCCGCCCGGGAACCCCCTTGCCCCCCGACTTTCGCGTCGCGCACAGGGTTCCCGCCGCGAGACGGGGTTTTCACTTGATGGATTGCCTTGCTGTTCTGGGGAGAACGGCGTGGGAAAGGCAGCCTCTGTGACGCGCAGTTGCGCTGGGCCCGGGCGCTTGCCCTCCGGTGAAACTGTTCCAAGCCCAGTCGGGGCGACCGGCAGCCGCCAATGAGCCTCCGAAACCCGATTCTGACACGTTGCTTGATCGCGCTCCTTTTGCTCCGTTTCTGGCAGCGAGCTGCGCGTCCAGTGGAACACGCGCGACGCGGGCTCGAAGCCGCAGGTGCGGTGGGGGCCCAAGTCCGTGGACTTCCGCCGTGACAGCAGCGCCGGCGGCGGCGGCGGAGATGGACCCGCGTATCCGTTCACCGCAGCCGCGGAGACGAGCCGGTACGGGCAGGAGGAGATGTGCGGAGGCGCCGCGGCCTCGGTGAGAGACACTCGCCCGCCAGTAGGGTTCCGGTACATGCAATCGTCCGTGATTGTCCGGGTCGGATGGACCGACGGGGCATGTGCTAGGGGCGCTGCTGTGGAGCTGCTGCAGTGCGCCCGGGCTGCGCTGCTAGGTGCGCTGCCGCGCTTTAGCACTCGCACGGGGGTGATGCATCCGACGGGATGCAGACCCCACGCTGTCCCCGCGGTGCCTGAACAGCGCCGCTGGGAGGATCCGACGTCGCGCCTGGCGGCAGCTAGGCCTCGATGACGTCGCGCGGCTGGGGCTCAAGGCTGGGTGTGTGGCGGGGGGCCTCAGGGCGCCAGGCCAGGTGGCGGGCTTGAAGCGGTGTGGTCCGCCTGTACGCTCAACGCTATTGATCCGCCCCGCAGGTGGGCTGGGTGGACGCCGGGCACCACCACGTGGCCCTCCTGACGGCGCTCGAGCCGTCCACCACCTACTACTACCGAGTGGGGGACCCGGTGGGTGCAAGGGACTGGCCTGTATATAGGGATGTATATACATGTATATAGGGACTGGTATGTACGACGCGGAATGGTGAGGCGCGGATCCCACCGAGATCCCAGTGATTGGTTTCGGGACCGGATGGATCCTGCGCCGGATGGACCCCTGGCAGCACGTGCGCGGTTGTCACACGCATCGCTCAGATCGGGCCTCTCGGCTGTCGAGTGTGCAACTGATAGCAAGGCGAGTCCCTTGACTCCAGCGTGCCTGTGCCCAGGGGCACCCAGCGGCGCGTTTGTGAGCACGCAAAGGGTTTATGTGCGGGACAGGCGGCGCGGGGACTGGGGTGCGCCTGGCTGCAGGATCGCACCTTGCCTGCGCGAGGTGCAAAGCCCGAGTGAACCCCCACAGTGACCACAGCCCGAATCCGCTTGGTCCCAGTCTGGGTCGGGCCTGCCTGGGCTACTACTACTGTACCTGACCCATGGGCCTCTCCGCCGTGTGCGCGTGCAGGAGGGTGATGGGGGCTGGAGCCGAGAGTTCGAGCTCGTGAGTCCGCCCGAGGCGTCCCCGAATGCCGTCGTCCGCATTCTGGCCGTGGCGGATATGGGTCAGGCGGAGGTGAGGGCACTTGATGGACGCGCTTTGTGGACGCGGGCCGTCGCTAACCGGCCGGGAGCCTTGTCGTCCGCGCTCACGCGGACGACACGGGTCACGGGTGTTTGCCCCGGTGCTGCGAGCTGAGGTACCGTACCTCTGCGGGATCGGGGATCGCGCCATGGACATTGCGGGGTGCAGCCTCGCGAGGGTGTCCGAGTGTTTGTGCGCCACGAGGTCCATTCGTGCCGGTGCGTGGTGCCTGTCCTTGTGAGTGCTCGCCGGGCGGCGGCCGACGTCTTACAGCGCCTCAAACACGACCACGCACAACGCACAGCGCGCGTGAAGCGCGCCCGTTTGATGCCGCGTCAATCCTCCTGCAGGTTGACGGTTCGCTTGAGGGCAGCGAGATGATGCCGTCGCTCAACACGACGCGGCTGCTTGCGAAGGAGGCGGCGGCGGCGCCCTACTCGCTGGTGTTGCACGTCGGCGACATCTCCTACGCTCGGTGCGCAGCGCGTGCAGGCCGCTTGGCGCTGGGGTCGCATGCGTGAACGTGAAGTGGCCCCGCGCGCAGACGTAGCCGAACGTTTGGGTTGGGTTCTCGTTTGGGTGTACGTATGTAGTGTGCAGTACGACGCGACAGGACCAATGTCTGTTGGCTTTTTTGTAAGGCGGGGTTCTCAATAAACTACTAAACACATAACAACATATGTCGTGTGGTTCGCGTACCGTCATGCGACACTGTCCATCCGCAGGGGGTACTCGACACAGTGGGACAACTTCATGCACCAGATCGAGCCGATCGCGGCCCGCGTGCCGTACATGGTGGCGCCGGGCAACCACGAGCGTGATTGGCCCAGCTCGGGTGACTATTTTGGCGTGGAGGACAGCGGCGGCGAGTGCGGGGTATCGTACGAGAGGCGCTTCCCGATGCCGTACAAGGGTGAGGCGGGTTGTGATGTCCACGTCATGACAAGAATAAAACGCGTTGAACTTCGTGCGTGTGTGTGTCATCCTTTGTTTCCGACAGCGGCCTGCGGCGACGTGCCTGGCCTTTTCTAGAGTGCAGCACCGGTTGCGCTTCTACCATAAGATTGATGCATCTGTCAGCCGCATCCAAGCAGGTTCCGGACGTGCCGTCCCGACCTAAATGCAGGCAAAGACAAGCAGTGGTACGCGTTTGAGCACGGACCGGTGTTCTTCATCATCTTCAGCACGGAACACCCGTTCGGGCCTGGATCCGAGCAGTACGAGTTCATCGTACAGACGCTGCGTAGCGTCGACCGACGGCGCACACCTTGGCTGGTGGTTGCCGGGCACCGGCCCATTTACATAGCGTCCACCAATGCCAACTGGCCGGACGGCGACCAGCCGGTGTCGCAGCTGCTGCGGGATGCCTTTGAGGACCTCTTCATGGAATATTCGGTGAGAAGAGGATGGATGGTTACGCGGCTGGTTTGTAAGTGCCGCAAGCGCATGTGAGGGTCGTCGAGAGCTTTGACTTTGGGAGGAGTCCACGGAACCCAGTGTGGGACTATTTGCGCGTGTGTCGACAACAGGAGCCGGACACTCCTATACGCATATCCGCACAAACGCACATATTCTGCCAGTATGTTTCAAAGGTGTTGTTGCCATGTGTTGCAGGTGGATCTGACGCTCCAGGGACACCACCACAGCTACCAGCGCACCTGTCCGCTGTACCGGGGTGCATGTCAGGCAAACGACGCCGACGGCGTGGCGACTGCTCCGGTGCACGTGGTGATAGGCCACGCAGGGGCTGGTCTGACCCTGAACATTGTGGACCCACTGCCCGACTGGTTGCAGGTGAGTAACGGGGCAAAGCGCTGCCCTAGATGCGATCGCGGAACTGGATACATCGCGCTTAATTGTCAGTAGGCACAGGATTGCGACCTTCCGACCTATTATTGCCATACATGCTTGGTGCCTTTGTGTTTGCGCCGCAGAGCCTTGGCCTGTGGTGGGGCTACATGCGGATGAAAATCAGCCGTTCTGATCTGACTGTGGAAATAGTTGGCGATGACGATGGGCACCTAATGGACACCTTCGAATTGCGCAAGCCCGCTGACTGGGGAGATAAATTTATGGAGCGCAGGAGCGCTGCCCCGGGCCTGTCGAGCTAGGACGTCAATTGATGGGACCGACCAACACCATCAGTTTGAATGTGCTGAATGTGCCGAGACTGGGTTGCAAGCCAGGGACGCGAGCGTTCCCGTGTTGCCGCCCGACCGTAGCCCTTGTGAATGCCAGGTAGAGGCAACAAGGTTTCTGCCGTTTCGGAAAGTCTGTTGACAGAACATACGAATCAGTGTAATTGTAAGCAGGAGTGCGTGACATGCAAGGGGCTTAATTAGGCCCGGGAAATGCCAGTTTGCCAACCCATAAAGCAACTAGGAGATGTAGGAAGGCTGAAGGCGAATGACGAGCTGCGTAGGTCGGCACATGTCGGCAGGCTATTGGAGGTTGGCTGAGCTGATGCAGTTGGCAAAGTTGATGTGTTGATGCTGAGCCCGGGTCACTCAAGACACACGGCACATTGAATCGGTGTGTGCAGATATCTTTACATTTATCAGCATTGGGCCTGCGTGCAATGGGCGCACAGCCCCCGGTATGTAGTTCGAGCCCCCGCCGGGACGAGGAGCAGGGCTATGTGGCATGCGCCAACAATGGATGGCGAGAATGTGGCAAGATGTGCTCTGCCAGTGGGCAGCATTGTATGTACATAACAGTAACAGCCAGTCTGAAGAAATGGTGTCCATCACCCTGTCTATTCCCGGTCTATCTGTACGTAGCAAAGGTAAAAATGGAAACGAAACAGCCGTCCGTCCACTAACTATACATTCCAGTACAAGTCGCAAGAGCGTCACAAGTGGTGCGCCGGAGAGGTCTCCCAGCGCCTTGTCTCAGGCCGCCCGCTGCAGCCAGTCAGCGCTCGGTTCCGCTTAGAACAGGGACGTCTTCTTCATGATCCTGCGGGTCAATCGATAAAACCACAAGCAATTAGCGGGACGCCTCGCCCGTGCGCAGTTGCAGTGTAATCGCGGACGCACCGGATGAACTCGTCCTCGTTGATCTCGCCGTCACCGTCGCGGTCGGCCTCGTCGATCATCTCTTGGAGCTCCTCATCTGCGACCGTAGTGCATGTCAGCTACTCGCCCTCAAAAGGATCCCAGCGGATTGCCGGGCGCGGGCCTTGACATTACCTGTGAGGTTCTCTCCGAGCTCCTTGGCAACGCGGCGCAAGTCCTGCACGACGACACCATTGATTGAGATGGAGCTCACAAGGACGCCAATACTGTCGTGCCCGAAGCCCGCCCACCTTCAGCGTGATGGTGCCGGACCCGTCGTCGTCAAACAAGCGGAATGCCTTCAAAATCTCTTCCCGCGAGTCGCGCTCTCCCATCTTGGCCGTCATCTGCAGCGAGGACCAACCATGAGTGCTGGTACGGCGACCACGCAGACACGGCAAAACCCGACACTGATAATACCCACGCCTCGACCCTCACCATCTGCAGGAACCTGCACGTAAAGGAAGCAACGCTTTTGAGCCCGAGAGGCTGGAAGGTTGGGCACAGGACTTCTGGGAAACGTGAAAGCCACTTACTCCTCGAAGTCGATGGTGCCAGACCCATCTTTGTCAATGTCCGAGATCATCTTCTTGATCTGTAAACGCATTTGAAACATTGGTTAGGGAGTTCTAACCAAGTGCCCCTTGGTCAATGACCGCGCCGCTTAGTCAAAAGACGTAACAATAAGCTTTATCTCGTTACATACCTCCTCCTTCTTCGGCTCGAAACCAAGAGCACGCATGGCAACTTTGAGCTCCTGCGAGAGGTTTGAGCGGACGGTTACGGGAAAGTCAAGTTGTGCTCTGGCCCTGCAAGTCCCCTGAACTTCTCTGCAATATATCACAAATCATATCAATCCAAACGAGCAGCTTCGGCTACAGGCCATGCCAAGCGAACGTCGTTTTTGAAGTTGAACCAACGCAAGCGCCAAGCGTCGCACCTTAGCGTCGATGGTCCCGCTGCCATCGGTGTCAAATCTGTTGAAAGAATTGTCAAAGCAGTTGCGTCATATTCGTGATCAGGCTCTGGCGCCGCGCGGGCAAGGACGCGGTGCTCCCAAGGGAAGCCACAGTACCCGGAGACAACCTACAGGTCGAATGCCTCGCGGATCTCCTGCTTCTGCTCTTCCGTCAGACCAGCACCTCGCCCCTTCTTCTGGTCACGACGGGCAGACACCACGGTCTTAGCCTTATAGCTCATGTTTAGATAGTCTACTCAGGCGATACTGCTCAAAGACTTCCTAATAGAACAGAATAATAATCACAGAGTGTCCTGGATACAAGTCTTGTTATTGAGTTGAGTAGAGACGGAGAACCGCTTTATTGCCGGGTTCCAAAATTGTCGTACGAATGCGGACAAACTTCCAAAAACCCGCATCGAGTGGAAATTCTGCATGCATGTTATGATTTCGCATATTTTATCATGTTCAGTCTTCAAAGCCGTTAAGGGTGTGTGGGCAGTCGGTGAGGAGCCAGTCGAGGATTACGGAGCAGCAATTTCGTTTCGAGTTAGTTCCTCGTGATAAAAATCCAAGCATTTGGTGAAATAAGCGTTAAGTGCAGTGTCTTACGGCGCACGACACTGTTGAGCGATGTTGCCCGCGGTGACGGAAACAAGTCTAGTCTGCAACAGAAAAGCCGTAACAAGTGCAATCATGCGCCCACGGTGTTTCGTTCTCCGGAAGCCTTGCTTGCGCGTCCCTGTGCCTGCTGGGGCAACCGCAACGTGTCCACGCGTTGTGCGGGCCAACGCCAGCAAGTTGGCACCTGCGCCGATTCTGTTCTCACAGAACCTGCGGAACGCAGCCTTTGCTGCACTGGCGTGCACCGCCCTGGTGAGTTGACGTCGCCGTGTATGCCCTGTTGTGATAGGCCCAGTCACTACGGCCGTTGCCCCTGGCAGGTTCTGGGCCCATGCGATTACGCAGAGGCTGCTCGCACTGGCGGTCGGCTCGGTGGCCACCGTACGGCAGCTATGATGTTGCGGAAAAGGTGTGTCCACGATTTGTGCGGAGCAAATCACAAACCGTGTTGCGCGTGCGGCGTCGTAGCGATCTGGGTTTGCGGCTAGATCATTAAGGATTCCTAGACAGGGCCTCTCCTCAGTACGCAGCCCTACCCGTACGCATTCCATAGTGTGTTGCCATTCCGCGTCGACCCACATCCAGGCATGCTGATGACTGGGTAGCTCGTTTAATTCAGGTATGCGTTTTGCATTCTGCTGTCCCACACGTGCTGATGAACGCGAAACCACACGTACGCTGGTGTACGTTCAGCCCGTGACGTGATGACTGTCCGCCTTCACAATCTCCGAAATCCACAACAAGGCCCCTGGCTTTACGTTACCCGGCCGCAGCCGGCACGGCCAAGGTCGTGGGCCGGATGCAGTCAACGACACTCATTGCACTTTTGTTTCAACGCAGGGGTTCCGCCTTGCCGATGGGTGACATCGCACGCCGCCGTCCTACAGCCCGGCGTTACCGCGTGCCCATGTCGATCCGCCTGCATGCGATGCATCCGCTCTTGTCAGCACCGGACCTCGCGGTCGGCGCGAGCTTCCCTCGCCCCCCTCTGCTCGTCGGTGACATCATTGCGTACCCCGATTTAGCAGCCGGCATTGACCTGGAGGCCCTTCCGCTGTGGGCGTCGCTGCTGGGGCTGGTTGCCGCCAACATCGCGGGCTTGGCTTTGACTCTCGCCGTTATTCGGAACCTGCAGGACTCGGGCGAGCCTCTGACGGTTGTTAAAGTGCAGGTGAGCAACAGACATTCATTCTTTGCGACACTGTGTACTTGGGCACGGGTACGTGCTCCCCGCGCCAGCCTAGTGGGTAATAGCTGACACAATCATGCAAGTGAATCCACAAGTGATCATTTCACACAGGTACATGGAGAACCTGCGCCGGGGCACGCATGTTGCGGCACAGAGCAATGGCGCCTCTTGCTTTTGTGGCCCGCGCATCACCGTTTTGCTTCTCAAACGTGCAGTTCCGCGTCCTTTGGACATTGGGTTCCTCTTCACGATTCCACCTGGGTCACGCGCAGGTTGCCATGCTCGAGCGGCAGCCGCAGCTGCAGTCCAAGCTGCGTGAGCTGAACTCCATGATCCAGGTCAGCTATCATCCTCACGCTCGGCGTGTCTGTTGTGCTGCTGGCAGCATCCGCATGGTTTCAAAAGGCCGGTGTAGGACTGGAATACCTACGCATCCAGGTCTGCGCGTGTGCAACCCACATCATTGATCCGCCGGGGCGCTTTGGCCTCGGCGCACGACACAAAACGTGTTGCGTGCTGCATTCTGCATGCGTTCACGCGGACCTCGTGTGCACGTGGGTCGCGCCGCCTGCGCACATATCAGACAAGTGCTGGTGCAAGCAGCTGTGGCCCCTGGCATAAAGTTCCTTCGGTTCATACTACCCGTCGCGCATCCTGATGCACTTTTGTACCCCCCCTGGCGGCTGCTCAGGTTGGGCAGCAGGGCGCCTGGCTGATCCTTGAGGAGGCGATCCTGCAGCTTCTGCAGCACCAGGTGGGGCCCGCCACGTTGTGTCACTCGCGCCTGTGCTGTATAAAAGAACTGAGCCGCGAGAAGCGAAGTCGAACGTGACAGACAATGGTGACGGCGACGTAGAGGATAAACGCAGTCTGTGCTGTGTTATTTAAGCAGGCAGAACAGGAGTGCGTGACATGCGAGGGGCCAAGTGGCGCCCAATAGTTTGCCCGTATGCGCATATAATATACCCATTGCCCGAACCGTATAATAAACAAAAGGCTGCGGTGTCGGAAGAACGCTGTCGATTTGGCGCGCTGTTAGTTGTTGTCGCGGCAGTCTGTGCTGTGTGTGTCGCAGATCTTGCACACCGTTGGTTTGGTTGGCGTTAGGGAGTCACGCGGCAGTACAGTGCACCCGCCGTCTCCGGGGGCCGCCCCCTCTTCTGACCACGCAGATCTTACTGGGCGTTCTGTGTCGGCCCGGGGCCGTGATTCAGCGCCACGCTGTGAGCAGTAAAGCCATTAAGGTATCTAAGACAGCGCCTTTGTCTTGCGTCTGCATCCGTAGGGTACCATCGCCTACGCGGCCGTCAGCCAGGAGCAGTTGTCCAGCAAGAAGCGCGCGTACACGGTGTTCGGGGAGATCGCAGAGGCCGAAGCTGCCAAGGCCAACAATGAGGAGGTGGGCGGAACGGGTGCTCGCAAGCATGATGTGCACGTGCCGTAAAGCGGCTTATCGCCCGTCGTCAGTCGTCGCGCGCAACGAGGCAAGCTGTCAACCCACATCGGAAACCCTGTGGCACTGTGTGAGCAGGCGGTGGTTCGGCACATGGGCGAGACCACCGACGAGGACGAAGCACCGGCCAAGGCGAAGGGCGGCGGCATACTGGGCGGACTGATGGGGGGCCTGGGGCTTGGCCAGCCGGGCAAGCCGGTCAAAGAGCTGACGGTCATTACGCTTGTGCTAGGTGAGTGCAGGGATAGGGATAGCGTCAGCTTGCTGTGTTTGCGGGGGCAGGCTGTCTCCCGGCGACGGCAGCGCGTAGGTTGCTTGCATCGGGCCAAGTTGTGGGTTTTGGCGCTACTAGCCCCATCTACTATGCATTGCACCAGCGTGGACCCCAGGGGTGACCGGACTGTTGCCTGTGCCTTGCAGCCGCCCGAGGCAAATTGGACATCCCAAGCCAGGTGGGTGCGGGTGCGGGTCTATCGCAGACAAACCAAGGTTTTTAAGGAAGCGCGACATACGGACAGGTGTAACGTGGAAAGCTCACGCCTTCGCTCTTCCCCTCTTCCTGGCCACGTCCCCCACGATTGGGTGCCCCATGGGTGCTTTTACCGTATGTATAAGAACCTCAAGTCGTTATGGTTGCTTGTGAATGGCCTGTCCTTGGGATGCACCCGTCATGCCGTCAACTGCCCGTAACACGGAACCCACTTTGTCTCAACCGGCCCCGTCCTGCCCAACAGGTTGACGACTGGCCGAGTTTGCGGCACGCGCTGCAGCAGGTGACGGGCCTCAGCAGCGACCGCGTCATGGCGGTGGAGCTGCTGTGGACGCCGCGCAACGAGACCGACTACCTCACCCGGGAGCAGCTCGAGCGGGACTACCCGGACCTGGTGCTGCTCGGCAGCGCGGCGGCGAGCCGCGCTTGAGCTGCCGTCTGGACGACACAACAGCTCGGCAGCGGTTGAGACTGGGCACTAGGCCGCATAGGAAGGTTAGTTACTGGTCCAGGCGAAGAATCTGAAATGGCACCGATGGACAGGCAGCGCGAAGACGACGACGAGGTCATTCGATAGGTTGGTTGGTTGGCAGCCTGGACACATACGCTGTTCAGCAGCGGCCTGGACGATGAAGACATGGGTGCCTGCCACCCAGGTGCCATGCATGCATTGCAAGGAGCGTTGCAAAGCTGTTTGAGTTGGTTAATTACCGGCTGTGGCATATGTGCACTTGCGGCGGCGCAAGTGTAGGTGGGTCGGATCACCTGTGTTAATCCTGCAACGGAGAAAGGTCCCTGCGCAGGATGGGCGCTCTTGATTTCGTACCCGGGGGGATGAACATCCCATCAACCGCCGCCGGATTCAATATACAAGCACGCGCAGCTGCGCATCTGCATATTGGTGGGGTGTGCAGCTTTGCACACGACCCTGTCATGCGGGTCTAGCTGGCATGTGTGTGGTGTGCACGTGTTGCGTATTTGTATGCTCCCTCGTGGGTTCTTGCGTGTTTGGGACGGCGCGAGCGTGGTCTCCGGCTCGCAGCGCGCCTTGGTGTAACCTGTTGTGTGGCGTTGTGTGATGTGTTGGGCAAAAAAATGAAGGACCGGGCATCCATGTTTCCATTGACCATGGGCGTGCTCGCGCCCACGCAAGTTCGTACCCCTGCTTGTTCGTGCTCCGAGGCCGACAATAACCCTCGTGGACGAGGCCTCCGCTCGTGCGCCTGATTTGATGATTAATTGATGGCCTTGCACAGCTGGTGTGCTGCCACCCTGCGTGTCAGAGAGACTTCATACATCCTAATAGAGCTAGGGGATGTTAGCCGCTTCCCAGCCTTCCCAGGCATACCGAAGTGATTTCTGCAGGCCAAAGAATGTGCTGTCTTGAATTGTGCGTTGTTTCTTGTCGCTCGAGCGCCATTTCTTACAAGTACAGAGGTGTGGAGTGTGGCCTCTGGCTCATTCACCTGACCACCTGCGCGTGTACGTGCCGGCTGCTGAGTGTCTCCCGCACTCCCCGCAAGAGGTTTGTAAGCTCGACGGCGCGTCTGCCAACGCACTGAATACTGCACAGCCGTGCACGTAGCAACGTATGGCGCTTAGCTGGCGCTTAGCTTTCCAATAGTGTGCTCGGAGCCGTACGTAGCCGCGCATTGCGTTCTGCATACTTAAGGATGATGGGGAGTGGATCCCAACGGGTCATCGTTGACAGCCCGAGCCTCTGCCTCACTCCGCACGACCAGGGAACCACTACCCCGTCCTTAATTGATCAAGATTATTAATGATGTTACAGTTGACGCCGCCGCTACCCCGCGGGTCATCGGTGACAGCCGCAGCCGCCTCACGAAACCGCGCCAGCCACCGTGGCGCACCGGACATGCTCCACAAGTGCACCGAAGCACGCCCCGAACCCGCACTACCAGGTAACCACCCCGTACTTGAGTACTTGAACTGACACGACCATCTCTCTATAAGCCCCGCACCGTCTGAACGGAGCCGCACGCGCAACGGTCCAGGCGAGGCAGGGCATGCCGGTCCACGGGTCATTCGTACGTCGGGTTCGGAGCAGTGCTGAAAGGTGGCGCCGAATGTACACATTGAGAACCCTGTGCTAGATTGTGTTTGATGACGCTCGAATTTGACAGTCGTGTCGGCTCATTCACATAGTTTGAAGTGTTTCGACGCGGAAGCGCCCGACCTTACCTGTAAGGTTAAAATTTGCTGTTATGAAACTTACGAAACAGTATGATATTGTGGCGCATGACGAAGGCATCTGGTCGGTGGCATGGATCCCTGGGACGAACAGCCTTCTGACTGGCTCTGTCGACGAAAGCGTCAAACGCTGGGAAGTGACAGACCATGGTCTCGTGGAGGTCTATAAACAGGAAAACCATGGATTGGGTGTGATTTCGGTGGCCGCACAAGCCTCGGGCCAATACGCAGCCTCGAGCGCACTTGATTCCCTGATACGAGTATGGGAGGTGAATGAGCAAACGATGAAATCAGTAATCGAAATGGCACCCACGGAGACCTGGACGGTGGCGTTCGGTCCTCAGTCCGACCCCATCGACCTGGCTGTGTCTGGAGGCACGCGCAACACCGTCGTGCTGTGGCGCATTGACGAGGGCAAAACGGAAAACGTCGGGGAGCTCGCGGTGCCGCCGGTGGGTTGTTAAAGGACAGAGGTGGTGAGGAGAGCGTGGCAGCGTCCTACCAGCGACGACACGACGCGTGCTTGGGTACAAGGTTTACATGTGACACCCCAACGGCATGTCGTGGTTGCCTTCCGTATGATACGCCCGATCCCAATCATCGCCTTCTCTCTGTTCCCCAAGGGGCCCAGCACGGCCGTTGGTCGTACGTCAGTACAATCTGCGACGCCGTACTCATCTCGGTGGTGACCGACGCGCTCATGTTTGGGTCTAGTCGCGCGCGCATGGCACCCTCTAAACCTCCATGTACAGCGCACCGGGAACCCACTTCCATCTTCCATCCTCTTCCTCCTCCTCCTTCTCCTCCTCCTCCTCTGACCCCCTCTCAGAGTGTCACGGAGAGCAAGGCCCACAAGCGCGAGCAGTTTGTGCTGAGCACGGCCTACAGCCCGGACGGTCTCCGCCTCGCGGCCGGCTGCATGGACGGCACCGTGGCGGTCTGGGACCTCGCCACCTCGAAGCTGCTGGGCCGGTGCGAGGGCCATCACAAGCCGGTCCGGAGCCTCACCTTCACAAGCGGTGGGTTGGGGCGGGATGCGGCTACCGCTCGGTGCCCGGGGCAAGCAGCGTGGAACAGCATCGATACGGCAGCACAGACAAACAGGTTGGCCGACAGCCCCGCCGAAGCGCGCCCTGTGGACACGTAGGGGGTCGCCGCCTGAAAGTGGTCTTGGCAAAACGGACGGACTGTACTGGCTGTCGACGGATGCCTGCGTGACGTCATCGGATGGGCGGCGAGTGCCTCGCTCGTGTTCCAACGAGCGGCCGAGGCGCACGCAATCCGTAATGCCCAGGCTGGTGCCCCTACCCCAGGCTTTCAGGTGGACACCGCTTGACGCGGCGCAGAGGGAGGGAGGGAGGGTGCCACCCTGGCACCTCTGTTTGGGCCCTGTGCCAGCTCCGTTCCGTGCTTCTCCGCGCCCCTACTCCCCACCCACCGCCCGCAGACAGCCGCATGTTGCTGACGGCCTGCGACGACATGCACGTACACCTGTACGACGTGGAGAGCTGCAACCTCATAGAGTCGTTCTCAGGTGCGTGGCCCGGCGGTCGCCTGAACCCCTTGCCATGAGCCCCAGCAATCTGGGCGTCTGTGGCTTTGCACCCTTACATCAGGGCTTCTGTAGTTTTCCCTATTTTCTCGCGGCTGAGCTCTCCCATACACATACCCCTGGCACTGTTAGGGACATTTACCGGGGCGGGTCATCTTGCTAAGAACACCCTGACACGGGCGCATCATCTTGCTGAGAACACGCAGACTCAACACCCCGACACGGGCGGGCCACACCCCGCAGGACACGAGTCCTGGGTGCTGTCCGTGGCAATGCACCCGGGCGGCTCGGCCTTCGCGAGCGGCGGCAGCGACGCGCGCGTCAAGCTGTGGGACATCAACACGCGGACGTGCGTCCAGACCATGTCCTCCGACCACACGGATCAGGTCAGGCGGGCCGAGGGGCGCAATGTTGGGGCGGGCGGGCGGGCGGGGGAGGGGTAAGGGTGTGGGAATTCGAGCGGGGGAGGGGTATGGGAAATCGGGCGGGGAAGGGGTATGGGAAATCGAGGGCCTTCAATATAAAGGACAAGCCCAGAACGCACCCGGGCCGGATGGGTACTGGGTTGGGACGCGACGACGCAAGGCCCAATGCGGGGGCCAGCCGGCTGAGGCGGTGAGTCGGACCGCAGCAGGGGCTCGTCGCCCTCCGACCTCTAGGTGGCCGCGGCGCTCTCCCTAGACGAGCCGCTGCGCTCCGCCCCTGGATGACTGTGCTTACGACGGGCTGGGTTGGCTACCTGCGGTTCAGGCGTGCGGCGGCGCGTTGCAGAGGTTGCGGTCGGTTGTGGTTGGGGTTGCTGCGCCGGCCAAACACGCGCAAAGCACGCCTCGCCACCACACCGGCCAAACACGCGCAAAGCACGCCCCGCCACCACGCCGGCCAAACACGCGCAAAGCGCGCCCCGCCACCACGCCGGCCAAACACGCGCAAAGCGCGCCCCGCCACCACGCCGGCCAAACACGAGCCTTACAGCAGTCCCGCGCGCACGCCTGCAGTCCTCCTGCAGACCTCCCGCGGGCCCCGGCCGATGCGCGGCGCGTCTCTCGGCTCGTCATCCTCGCTCCCCCGTGGTCCTCGGCCCTGCCCTGCCCTGCCGGCTCTGCCCCGTGCTTTGTCCGCAGGTCTGGGGCGTGGCGTTCAGCAGCTCGGGCTCTCAGCTCGCCTCCGTGGGGGACGACAAACGGCTCGTGGTGTACGCGGTGGCGTAGGGGGTCCCCCGGGGGCGGGCGTGTGGGGAGCCAAAAGGAGGTATTGCGCGGACGGACATAACAACTCAAGGAGGGGCAGAGGCCAGGGTTTTCCTTACGGGCGCTCGAGACGCGGACCAGGAAATGAACGCGCGGGCAAGCGTGCTGCGGGAGGAGGAGTTGAGGGTCAGGCGATTGGCGGGAATGGGGGTGGGGTGGGGAAGATAAGAGGTACAGATGGAGCGGCGCAGGGGGCGTGGACTGGGGCATGGGCAGATGGGGGCGGGATATGGACCGGCGGCCGTTCAGGGTTGCGGTTAACGAGGGTGTACGGTATCGTACGAGGGCAGAAGGGGGCAGCAGGGTGTGCTGCGGCTCTGTGGGTGTGCAGGTTGGGGCGCGGCGGAGGAGCCGGCGGGAGAGGTGGAAACGGAAGGGGTGAGAAACACAGTCCATGTTGGTGCGTAGGCGGAGACGGGATATGCATCACGCTTTCACGTCACGTACCATCACACCGGCAAGAGGCAGGCCCACAGCGGCTCCAGCTTGGCTACAGAACGGCCAGCTCCACCCAACTGGGGCGCAACGACGGTGGTCCTGAGTGCTCCCTGGGACAGCCTTCCTTTGTGTTGATGTTGCTGTTTGCTTTTGTTGCCGCCGGCGGTCCGATGTACGGTAAGCAGCGCATGGCGTCAAGGAATTTGTCCATCGACGTGCGTACATGCTCGCAGCTCTCGCCAAGAAGAGTTTTGCATGACAGGGGCGTCAGCGGTGAGGGCTTTACGCTGCTTTAAATCCTTTCGGTCGGGTCCATTTTTTACGGGACATGTCTTGAGTGCTCTCGGGAGGTGCTGTGGCCTGCCGGGCCCGCAGGCAGGCGCACGCAGCGATCGGCAGCGCGTTGGTTGCCGACGACGGCGTCCGTGGGTCGCAAGGCTCGCATTCGTCCGAAGATGTTTCAGAAGCCGCAGAACACGTTAGCATGGTGTAATCGCCACAATTTCGCGCCCCTTATTTATTCACGTGTTTGTGTATGCGGCTCAAGGCCTGAGTCGGCTCGGAGACATGGCTTACACATATCTCCAACCACCTGTAAGCCCTAGTCGTTGGCCGGGTCACATTTAATCTTGTGACGCGCTTCCGGACCCTGGAATAATAGGCAAATTATTGATAGTTTTGTCTGGAGTGGCCGACCAGCATCCTCTGAAGCACTATTGACAAAAGTCGGCGGGAAACGGCCTGAAGTGGAATGCCACTTCCAAGACCCAGATGGAGGCCAGCGAGTCCGTCAGAGTCAATGGCAAGAGTTGTCCTCGGTGACCTGGAGGCCACCTGGAGGTGACCAAGCGAGGCGGTTGTACGATTTTGGCGCTCGCCCACAACACTGTAATCAGCGCAGCCACGTCAATGTACCAGGTACAAACAACGTGTAGCTTCCATAAGCTTGCATTCCTTAGGTCCTTGGTTCACAGAGGCGCCAAAGGAGCGTATTGGGCGTTTCAACGACCTTGGCTGCAACGGTCAAGCTCTTTCGAAAGCCGTGCACACTTGTTCACTGTGCTGTTTAAGCAAAATTTACAGTTTATTACCGAAGCCGTAGTCAGAAAGAGCGATGGCTCAGGCAGATTACCCACCACGCGACCGCCTGTCGCTGCGCGCCTACATCCGCGCGCGCTTGCGGGGACGAGGTCTGCTCGAATTTGCAGACGATGATGAAGAGGCGCGACGCAGTGCCGACCTTGTCTACGTGAACTGTGGACGTGCATGGCACGAGGATGCAGTCGCGCGGACGCCTTTGGAACTGGAAGCCCTCATGGCCACAACCACGGTAGGAAACCCCTTCTTTCTTCTTCCTGACACCCGATGTCAGGCGTGAAACTCCGTTCCACCCAACGGTTGCTCCATCTTACTTGGTCCATCCGCTCTGAACCTCGCACCCTCAGGACATGGAGCTGCAAGGCATAGGTAAGATTCATTCGTCCTCAGCCTCTGTCGTGTGTGGCGCCCTGGCGCCTGGCGCCCACGCAGCAGCCGTCCTCGTCGTGGGTTTAACCCTAGGTCTTCCTCATCTCAGTGACATGAGCTGCATCTACCTGACCAGCCCCCTGTAATGGGGGCCTCACGTGGCCCCGGAATCCTCGGCACGGCGGGTGTGGGTTGGCCCCTCAACACCCGCGTTGGTCCCTGGGTGCGGTCGGGTGGGTCACTTCTCCCAAGACCCGCACGCCCCTCAACACCTCTCAACAACCCTCAACGCTCTCCACACCCGCAACACCCCTCAACACCTCTCAACAACCCTCAACGCTCTCGACACCCGCAACACCCCTCAACACCCCTCAGCGCCCCACCCCGGTTCGCTGCCCGCTTGCGGTCCGCAACCCAACCCAACCCACGTCCAGGGAACACCGTCTTGGACAACGCCGAGTTCTGGTCCAGCACCGGCAGCAGCACCAACACGCTCGGGGAGGCGCTGCTGTACCGCTTCCGTCAGCCGTGCAGCCGCGTGGCGTATGTCAGCGTGGCGGTGTATCGCGCCTTCTACCAGCACGGGTAGGCGCGTCGGTACACCGATACACGGGGGTGTCGGGTGCGTGCCGTGTTTCGCGAGAAGCCCGCCCGAACCATGTGTGAGTGTAACAGAAACCCGGGCCACGAGAAGTGAAGTCCAGCTTGACAGGCGATGCCGGCGATGCAAGTACCGTAGATGCCACCCGTCGTGGAACCCGCACTGCACTACCTACAACCGATATCGATAAGACGTCAACGGTGACGGCGACGTAGATGCATTACGTAAACTGCATCCGCACACCCTAGTCCCGGTTCTGGAGAGCGCTAGGTGGGGACGGTGTTGGCGCACATTCATTAATTCATGGGGCTGATTGCGGGTTACTAGGTAAACTCTGCGGCCATCCGGCGTGTCATGTCGGGCGTGAGGGTTCCAGCGGTCGGGGGAGAGCGGTGTGTCGGTGTCGCCGCCTGCGGCTGGCCGTGCCGGCAGTCGCGGCTGTCAATATCTTTGTGTTGCGCTCGCGCCTCCCTCGCTGCCGCCCTGCCCATCTCCTGCCCTTCGCTGCTCCCCCGCCCTGCTTCCCCCGGCCTCCACAGCGACCCCCTGTACCCGCCCAGCAAGGTCTCCTTCCTGACGGGCCCCACACCCAACCAGCTCTACCCCGCCTCACCCGTGTACCCTGTACGGCTGACGGACGAGCAGCAGGTGGGGCCGCTCGTGGACCGGAGCGGGTTTTCCACACATTTCCAACCAACTTTTGGTTGGTGGAGGAACCCAGCCAGTTCGGATGTCGGGGGTTTGTTGACAGCGTCGGGGAAGGCGCGCTGCGCGGCGGCGTCGTGTCGTGTTTGCTTGGATGTACGAATCCCCGTCGTGTCGTGTCCGTCCGTTGTATTTGCCAACCGTCGACCGCGCCCCATTTCTAACCCTGCCTCCTGTCCCGCTCCCGCCGGCGGCCGCTCCCGTGCCGCGCCAGTTCTTCGCCTTGACGCCGACCGCGGCGGTCAGTCGCTACCTGATGGTTCGATTCCACGGCCGCCGGCAGCGGCAGTGGGAAGGTGGGCGGGGCTCGGGCCGTGCCAGCCTGCCTACCCACCGGCCGCGTTGGCTTGCCTGCCTGTCGAATTGTGAAATCGTGCTTTGGGGGTTGCCATGGCACGAAGGGAAGGGACTCCCGTCTCCAGACCGTGCAATAAAAACATGCAGTCTGTTGTGGGGGGGCACGTTCGGTTGCTTTGCGCTGTGCCGCAACGGCGGTTGGCCTCATGTGGCGTGGGCTGATGTTGCTGGTTCTTGTCCCCGGTGCTCGACTTCACAATCTCTGCCCGCTGTGCCGATTCTGTTGGCCAATATTAGAACCGATTCAAAAAATCACAACTCCCCAGTGAGCCCGCAACCCGTTGCCCATCGCGCATTCCGGCAGATCTGCAGTACTACATCGCGATCAGGCACGTGGCAGCGTACGGCGATCCGGGGGATCCGTCGTACGACATGCAGATCGCGCGGCTGGCGCGCAGCGGCGGCGTGGCGTGGCCCTGCAGTCGGGGCCTGGTGTCGGCGGTGCGGTGGGAGGCGGGCGACGGCGCGGCGGGCGGCGAGGTCGACTTTTGGACGCCCTTCAGGCAGCTGCTGAGGGCGAGCGGGGAGGTGCCCACCGACCCGCGGGTCATGCGGGAGGACGTCTACCTGGCGGGACCCGTCTCATCCGCGGAATCAAGCGGGGTATACGTCACTGTGGGTGAGCGACCCACGGGGCCCCGGGGAAGGGGCACGGCTTAGTCCGGACAACGCCCGTGTGCCCCACTCACCACGGCGTGTGCGTCACGCGCAAAGGCTGTCGCTGATGATCCACGGGGTACAGCGTAACCTATCATTGACAAGAAGGCGTGTGTGTGGTGTTAGCGACCTGGGCTGTGTGATCCGCTGCGCCCCGCCCGACGGACCCTGCAGACAAAGACCAAATTGAGCTTACGACGTGTGTAGAATGTTGAATGTTGAATGTGCGCTGACGGAACCACACACACACACACACCACCCCGGGCGGGCCTCTTATCTAAAAACACCATCCCGCCATCCTACCGTACCCTACCAATGTCCTATACCCTGCCCTGCCCTACCCGCTGTGCATGTGGTGCGCAGCGCTGCCCCGCGGAGCGCTGACCGCCTCGCTGCCGCCGCCGCAGCAGCGGCCCCTTGGTCCGCAAGGGAAGGACGTCCCCGCGGGCCGCCGCGGGAGGGTCCGCCGCGGGCTGCTCTGCGCGGTGATGCCTTCGGGGCCCACGGAGGCGGAGCTGCGGCTGGCGGCCCAGGCGGGGAGGCTGTCGCGGTGAGCCGGCTTGCCCCCCCGCAGGCCGTCTCCTCCCCCAAACCCCCGACAGCCCTGGCAGTTGCACAGTTTGAATGTGTCTTCCAATGTCCTGCAAACCATCTTGTTGATATCCTTACCTGATCTTGCCCCCCTCCCTCCCTGGCGCTCTGGCAGCAGCACAGAATGAAGATGTCTACCAATTTCCTGTAACCCTCCCGCCCTGCGCCCTCCCTTTCCCCCATTCCTTCCGCGGTGCGGTGCTGCAGGGCGCTGCCGCACCTGGTCCAGGCGGCCTGGCCCGGGGTGCTGCTCACTCGGGGCGCCGCGCGGCGGCTGCAGACACGCATGGAGCAGAAGCTGCGCGGCCAGGGACAGGTTCGGGGACCGCCGCCGCCGCCGGAGCGGGCCGCTGCGGGCGGCATCGGAGGTGTGGATCACTCCGCGGCCGGCGGCGCCGCCGCCCTGGAGTCGCCGCCGCCATCCGCGGCGGCGGCGGCGGCGGCGGCGGCGGCGGCGGGGGCGTCGCGCGGCCGCCGTCTGATGGCCGGGCTATACGAGGCCGGGGTCAGTGAGGCCCACAGAGGCTGGATGGGCGAGGGCGATGCTGACGACGAGTACGAGCTGTACAGCAGTGAGTACGACGAGGATGAGTACGACGAGGGTGGCAGCAGCGACGGAGACCGCGGTCCCGATCGGGCCATGGCTGTGGCTTCGGCGGCGGCGGCAGGTGCGGCACCATGGGCGGGCGGGAGCCTGAGGCGGCTGCAGGAATGGGTGGTGGCGGCGGCGGCGGAGGGCGGCGACGCAGCGGCCGGGCCAGCGAGTACGAGGAGTGGCGGCGACGACATGCACGACAGCATGGATGTCGACACGCGCAACGGCGCCGCGACGACCGGCAGTAGCAGCAGCGGCGGCGGCGGTGGCATTAGCGGCAGTAGCGGCAGCAGCGGCGCGGCGCTGGGGCACCGGGCGGCGGTGGCGGCGGCGGACAGCGTGCCCGCGTCGGCGCGGCGGACCGCGCCGGAGCTCGGAGCCGCGGCCGGGGCGGCTGCGGCGACAGCGGCGCAGGAGGCGGGTGAGGACGACAGGACGTCATTGGGGGCCGTGGCGCTCCTCAGCCCCGCGCTGGCGTTGCTCAGTGAGTACTTGCGGCTGCGGAATGACCTGCTGGGTCGAGCCCGAGTGCCAGCGGCTGCCGCCGCCGACGCCGGCGCCGGCGCCGCGCCGACGCCCAGCACCCCCAGCGCAGCGGCTGGCAGCGGCCAGCAGCAGCAACAGCAGCAGCAGCAGCAGCAGCCGCCGCGGACACCGGCGGATCCCGTCGTGCCTCACCTGCATCGTCCGGAGGAGCGGCGCACGGCGAGCCGCCACCAGGAGGTTGCCGACGGCGACGGCGACGAGTGGCTGCGACGGCGGATGCAGGCGGCGCGGTGCGGCGGCGGCGGCGGCGGCGCCGCCGCCGCCGGGGTCATGTTCGCGTCGCGGGAGGGCTCAGTGGCGGTCCCCGCCCTGCGGCACACGCCGCCGCAGCAGCGGCTGCCGCCGCCGAAACTGCGCCGACGTGGGTCGGCCGAGGCGCAGGCGCGGCGCGGTGGCGGTGGCGGTGGTGGAGGCGACGCCACGGCGGCGGCGGCGGCGGGGGCGGGGGCGAGCGGCGGCGGCGCGCAGCCCTGCTGGCGGCATCAGCGGGCGGCGTTGCGGGCGATGCAGCCGGCGGTGTATCGGCCGGAGAGGAGCAGCCTGCTGTTTGTGGCGCTGGAGGCCTGGGCGGGCGGCGGCGCGGGGGCCGGAGGCGACGCGGCGGCGGCTGTCCCGGCGTCGCGCTGCAGCGACAGCGGTGAGAGAGCAGAGAGCGCCGCAGGCCGGTTGAAGGTGGTCTTTGGGGGCCCAGGGGGCCGCCGCAGCTGGGGAACTGGGGGGTGACGGCGTCCGTGCGCAGGAGTGAGGATCGTTTATTAATTTCCTTATTAAATATATTTCCTAATTACTGCTTCAGATGTAATTCAGCCATCGTGGGGAGCAGAGTGCGGTCAGCGAAGGAGGGAAGGAAACCGTTCGACGACGGCACGCGACCGGCGTGTACCGGCGTACATGAACGGCGTTGGCGAGGAATCGTACCAGCCTGTATCGCATCCGACCCCGACCCTGCCCGCGGAGGGGCGCTTCCTCTTCTCTGCGCGGTGTCGTCACACCATGCATGGTCGTCCATCGTATCGGTCGGCATATGTCGTACTTGCGAAACGTGCACAGCCCCCAAACCCCCTCCCGCCTCGCAGGTTGCTGGCTGGTGTCCCACTACGACCACGAGCACATGTAGTGGGGCCGCGTCCGAGGGAGCGGGGAAGAATTAACTGCGACCGGCAGGGCTTCAATCGCGTTCACACATGCACTAAGGAGGATGGGGGCAGCGGGCGCCGCGGGGGCACCGCACCCGCCGGGCCCGCGATAGCGTCCCGGCGTGCGGCTTGCGGCAGCTGCCGGTGCCAGGACGGGTCCCTCCAGCACCTCTGGCCCCTGGGGGGACGTCGCCGTGGAGCGCGCGGGCGGGCGGAGGTCAGCGGCCTGCACCGGCGCGGCTTGCTGCCGGGCTGGGATGTGCATAGTTTTTAAACCAAACCGCCGGGGCGGAAGCGAGGTCAGGCCGCGACCTGACCTGACCTGACCTGACCTGGCCTGACCTGACCTGACGGTTCATACCCTAGATTGCGCGGAGCTCACATGGATGGCCTGTTCAGGCACCATCGGCGCTGGGAACTGGGACTCGGGTGAAAAACTGAAAGCTATGGAAAATTGAAAAGTGAATTCGGACGGGGGTTGTTCTGGTGACGGGGGTTTCGGAGGCAGCCTCGGATGAAGTGAGCGGGTCGTTGTTGACGTGGTGCGGTGGTGGCGGGGGCGGGGCGCTGCTCTAGGGCCCCGACATGGGGCAGGGGCACGCGCCGGAGGGCCGCTGGCGACCGCTTGCGGGAAGCTTGCATGTCGCACTCAACTGTTGCTGCATTCGCGAGTGGCGATGCCGCGCATCGGCATTCATGGCGCTGTCCTTTTTCATCGTGTGGTGCCTCTTACGCATGGAACACTGGCGCGGGCTGAGGCCACCTGTGGGCGAGAGACGCGTGGTGTATGTACATTATGAGACGCATGGCGACTTGACGAGGGGTAGAGAAGTATGTGGTGGGGTAGACAAGATGTGGTTCAGCCGGGCGCTGAGGGCGCTGCCTTTGGTTTGAGGGGTAAAGGACTGGCCACAAAGCCCGCAGAGGGCGGTCAGATGTTTAGCGGCGCCAGAAACGGCAGCAGGGGCGGGAGCGGGAGCAGGAGCAGCTGGAGCAGGAGAAGGGTGCGCCCGGTGCATGGCTTGCCCTAAGAGATGGTCGAGTACCGTGGATAGGTCTTCGTGGGTCATGTCGAGGCGCCGAAGCGGCGTGCATGCCTACGTGTGCGGGGCGCGGCAGGGCAGGGCAGTGACTGATGCGCACATTGGCGCACCCACGATTCGGCGTTGTGTCCAAAGGGAACTGCGCCCCGGCGGCATGCGTGGCCTAGCTCCCGCGCCTCAGGCGCAATCGAATCGCGCCAAGGCTTGTGCCGCTGACATGGGTTTTCGTGAGTAGTTGCCTTACCGCTTGTAGTACGAAGATGGGGTCGGGTACCTGCGAGCAGGAAAGTGTGCTTGCTTCCGTGGGAGGAGGCGAGCCTAGTTACCGACTGGACTATCTGCCGCCGGACATTATGTCCGGACATTATGTATGGCAGATGTCGCAGTGGCAACCTGTCAATACTGACAATACGAACTCGCGAAGTTGCTCTTCAGTCGCGCTCTCCGCGACTTGCCCTCACTCGCAACCGTACGGCCCCGCCGTACTCTCTGTCAGCCGAAGACGCTTTCGGCAAATACACAGAAAACCGCGCCGGAGCGTGGGGGGACCGTAGCTTCGACGGCTATGTCTGGTCGTCAATGGATGGGTGGACGGAGACAGCCCCCCCTCCCCGCCGCTCGGGCATTTAGATGGGGTGGACGGGCGGAACAGCCCCCCCTCCCCGGGTTTATTTCTTTTTTCAATTTAACCCCCCCTCCCCGCCGCTCGTGCTCTTGGATGGGATGGATGGGCGGAACAGCCCCCCCTCACCGCCCCTCGGGCACTTGGATGAGAGTGATGGGCGGAACAGCCCCCTTCTCCCCGGGCACATCGCGATGGATGGATGTGGCGGAACAGCCCCCCCTCCCTCCAGGCACTGGGATGGGATGGATGGGCGGAATAGCCCATCTCGCCCTGGGCACTTGGGTGGGATGGATGGATAGATGGATGGGCAGGATAGCCCCCACTTTCCATTCGGGCACTTGGATGGGATACGTTGATGCGCGGACCAGGCCCCCGCCCCTCAACCCCTAGGCTGATGGGGTCGCGATACTTCCAATGGATGTATCGCCCTTCAGCACGTATGGACATCCTGGCAACCGTTGGCGTGGTGGCTGCTGCAGCGCGAGCCGCGGCTCTGTGTGTCTGCTGATCGGCCGCCACCTTTGCAAGCTCCGTGTCGCATGACTGGCGTATACATATTAGCCATTTGCTTGACGGCTGATTCAGGAGCATGTCATCCTTTCAACACAGCTTTAACATACACAGTTCAATTACCAATCGTCCTATTGCAAAGCCGAATTGTGCATGCTTCAAGGCTTAGGGCGCGTGCGACCAAGGGGAGAGTGTCACGAAACCAAACCGCCCTCCGCTTTTCATGCATTCCGCTACACGCTACATGTCGCATGAATCTACGGTGACGGTGATATAATTAACACAACACTCTTTGGATTAAGTAAGTATTACCATTTGGAAAGGCACACTCACTCACGCACAGACACGCATCCGAACCCCCCTCCGCTTTCCGCGTGAAAGCATTCTGCTACACGTTACATGTTGCATGAAGCTGCGATGGTAGATATCTGGGACTTCCCAGAATTGGTCACCACGTCCAGCTACGTACGCGGACGAAATAGGGCTGCAGTGTCCAACAACAATTACTCGTACAGTAGATGAACCTAATGTTGAACCTGGCACAAAAGCATTAGATGAACTGTACGGCATTCAGCAAGCTGGTTCGCAATGGGCTTCAGTATCTCAAAAAGTTCTCTCCCATTAGGAAAACATATGGAATATCTTTATCAAAGTCACTGAACGTGCGTATAGATCATCTCGCCTGGTGCATTCCTTAAAACCAAAGTGATTGTGTATGGGGTAGTCCAACCACAATGGCTGCGTCTTGTCAGTATCAGAATGACTTCCTCGTCAAGGTAGGCGGCCTGCTCAGAGCATTCTGCGCGGCGAGTTCAGTTGGTGTGGCCGCAACCACTCACCGACTGTGCATGGTCGCTTAATTTTTTCCTTTATTAATTACAGTTCCACTCGATATTTCCTACAGGGCTTCCATGCATTCTTCTTGAGGTCCGACACCCGGTGACATGGATCGCGCAACGGACCCCGCAACGTGGGAGCTGGTTTATGCATTTTCGGCGATTGCGGTAGGTAGAAAATGGCATGGATTATGTACATACATTGTCCGCATAATGCTGGGCATGGCCTTGACTGCGCCACTCATCGATGCTTCAAAACCGGTCAGTAAGGTCCCTCGGGCTTGGTGTTTGCGAGCTGAATCGACTTAGGGGTTCGCAGTACGGAAATAGAACTGCGAACCGTGAGCGAACCGTGTCTCAAGCTGGGTGACCCACACGATGGCACCAGTCGTGTCTGCATAGCGCCGCAACAGAGAAATACTTCTGTATCGATTCGTGGCAAGACGGAGATCGCCTGCGTGCTGCTATATTTTCCTTACGCCTGACGCATGTCCCCTCCACTGCATTTCTTCCCTCCACACAGGTCGGAGGCGCCGCTTCCTGGGCATTAATCGCCGGAGGACCGTTTCCCGAGGGACTTCGAGAGCATCATCATACGAATGTCCAAGACCATTTCCGATGTCATATCAAGGATATGAACATGGCCATTTACGAGAGCAGCCGGAAAGGGGATGTGCAAGGCATCTTTGAGGACACCAGGGCAACTGGTCGGTTGCGAGCCGATGCGAACTCAGGGCACCTGGGTGTGAAAGTAATGTGATCCACGGGTATCTGCTTGGAAGGCCCCGAGGGGGGCAGGCGTTGTAATCCACGGGGAACTGCTTGGAAGGCCCCGAAGGGGGGCAGGCGTTGTAATCCACGGGGAACTGCTTGGAAGGCCCCGAGGGGGGCAGGCGTTGTAATCCACGGGTAACTGCTTGGAAGGCCCCGAAGGGGGCAGGCGTTGTAATCCACGGGAACTGCTTGGAAGGCCCGAGGGGGCAGGCGTTGTAATCCACGGGGAACTGCTTGGAAGGCCCCGTAGGGGGAAGGCGGTATGATCCACGGGTAACTCCTTGGAAGGCCCCGAAGGGGGGCAGGCGGTGTGATCCACGGGTAACTGCTTGGAAGGCCCCGAGGGGGGCAGGCGGTATGATCCACGGGTAACTCCTTGGAAGGCCCCGAGGGGGGCAGGCGGTATGATCCACGGGTAACTCCTTGGAAGGCCCCGAGGGGGGCAGGCGGTGTGATCCACGGGTAACTGCTTGGAAGGCCCCGAGGGGGGCAGGCGGTATGATCCACGGGTAACTGCTTGGAAGGCCCCGAGGGGGGGCAGGCGGTGTGATCCACGGGTAACTCCTTGGAAGACCCCGAGGGGGGCAGGCGGTGTGATCCACGGGTAACTGCTTGGCTGGCCCCGAGGGGGGGCAGGCGGTCTGATCCACGGGTAACTGCTTGGAAGGCCCCGAGGGGGGGCAGGCGGTGTGATCCACGGGTAACTGCTTGGAAGGCCCCGAGGGGGGCAGGCGGTATGATCCACGGGTAACTGCTTGGAAGGCCCCGAGGGGGGGCAGGCGGTGTGATCCACGGGTAACTGCTTGGAAGGCCCCGAGGGGGGGCAGGCGGTGTGATCCACGGGTATCTGCTTGGAAGGCCCCGAGGGGGGCAGGCGGTCTGATCCACGGGTAACTCCTTGGAAGACCCCGAGGGGGGCAGGCGGTGTGATCCACGGGTAACTGCTTGGAAGGCCCCGAGGGGGGGCAGGCGGTGTGATCCACGGGTAACTCCTTGGAAGGCCCCGAGGGGGGCAGGCGGTGTGATCCACGGGTATCTGCGTGGAAGTCCCCGAAGGGGGGCAGGCGGTGTAATCCACGGGAAACTGCTTGGAAGGCCCCGAGGGGGGGCAGGCGGTGTGATCCACGGGTAACTGCTTGGAAGGCCCCGAGGGGGGCAGGCGTTGTAATCCACGGGTAACTGCTTGGAAGGCCCCGAGGGGGGGCAGGCGGTGTAATCCACGGGAAACTGCTTGGAAGGCCCCGAGGGGGGCCAGGCGGTGTGATCCACGGGTATCTGCGCGGAAGTCCCCGAAGGGGGGCAGGCGGTGTAATCCACGGGAAACTGCTTGGAAGGCCCCGAGGGGGGCCAGGCGGTGTGATCCACGGGTATCTGCGCGGAAGTCCCCGAAGGGGGGCAGGCGGTGTAATCCACGGGTAACTGCTTGGAAGGCCCCGAAGGGGGGCAGGCGGTGTGATCCACGGGTAACTCCTTGGAAGGCCCCGAGGGGGGGCAGGCGGTGTAATCCACGGGAAACTGCTTGGAAGGCCCCGAGGGGGGCCAGGCGGTGTGATCCACGGGTATCTGCGCGGAAGTCCCCGAAGGGGGGCAGGCGGTGTAATCCACGGGAAACTGCTTGGAAGGCCCCGACGGGGGCCAGGCGGTCTGATCCACGGGTAACTGCGTGGAAGGCCCCGAGGGGGGGCAGGCGGTGTGATCCACGGGTAACTCCTTGGAAGGCCCCGAGGGGGGCAGGCGGTGTGATCCACGGGTAACTGCTTGGAAGTCCCCGAGGGGGGGCAGGCGGTGTAATCCACGGGAAACTGCTTGGAAGGCCCCGAGGGGGGCCAGGCGGTCTGATCCACGGGTAACTGCTTGGAAGGCCCCGAGGGGGGGCAGGCGGTGTGATCCACGGGTAACTGCTTGGAAGGCCCCGAGGGGGGGCAGGCGGTGTAATCCACGGGAAACTGCTTGGAAGGCCCCGAGGGGGGCAGGCGGTGTGATCCACGGGTATCTGCGCGGAAGTCCCCGAAGGGGGGCAGGCGGTGTGATCCACGGGTAACTGCTTGGAAGGCCCCGAGGGGGGGCAGGCGGTGTAATCCACGGGGAACTGCTTGGAAGGCCCCGAGGGGGGCAGGCGGTGTGATCCACGGGTAACTCCTTGGAAGGCCCCGAGGGGGGGCAGGCGGTGTGATCCATGGCGATGCCCCCGCAGGGAAGGCGATGGTCGTCCATTGTAGGTTGGCGGCGGCTTTGGTGATCGACGCTACGTTTCGTTTTTCCGTCGCACCCAGGTGAGTGGCTTAGAGGTTAGGCCGATTCGGTCGGAATGTGTATGCGCCACAGGGAGGGAGGGTGGGTTGTCATGCGCCGCAGGGAGGTAGGGAGGGAGGGTGGGTTGTCATGCGCCGCAGGGAGGGAGGGAGGGAGGGTGGGTTGTCATGCGCCGCAGGGAGGGAGGGTGGGTTGGGTTTCATGCGCCACAGGGAGGGAGGGAGGGTGGGAGGGTTGTCATGCGCCACAGGGAGGGAGGGTGGGAGGGAGGGTGGGTTGTCATGCGCCTCAGGGAGGGAGGGAGGGAGGGTGGGTGGGTGGGTTGTCATGCGCCTCAGGGGAGGGTGGGTGGGTTGTCATGCGCCTCAGGGAGGGAGGGTGGTTGTCATGCGCCGCAGGGAGGGAGGATTGGTTGTCATGCGCCGCAGGAGGGAGGGACGTTGGGTGGGTTGTCTTGCGCCGCAGGGAGGGAGGGAGGGGGGGTGGGATGTCATGCGCCGCAGGGAGGGAGGGCGGGAGGGGGGGTGGGATGTCATGCGCCGCAGGGAGGGAGGGAGGGAGGGAGGGTTGTCATGCGCCGCAGGGAGGGAGGGTGGGTGGGTGGGTTGTCATGCGCCTCAGGGAGGGAGGGTGGCTTGTCATGCGCCGCAGGGAGGGAGGGAGGGAGGGTGGGTTGCCATGCGCCGCAGGGAGGGAGGGTGGGTGGGTGGGATGTCATGCGCCGCAGGGCGGAAGGGTGGGAGGGTGGGTTCTCATGCGCCTCAGGGAGGGAGGGACGTTGGGTGGGTGGTCATGCGCCGCAGGGAGGGAGGGTGGGTTGTCATGCGCCGCAGGGAGGGAGGGTGGGTGGGTGGGTTGTCATGCGCCGCAGGGAGGGAGGGTGGGTGGGTGGGTTGTCATGCGCCTCAGGGGAGGGAGGGTGGGTTGTCATGCGCCGCAGGGAGGGAGGGTGGCTTGTCATGCGCCGCAGGGAGGGAGGGAGGGAGGGTGGGTTGCCATGCGCCGCAGGGAGGGAGGTTGTGTTATCATGCGCCGCAGGGAGGGAGGGAGGGAGGGTTGGTTGTCATGCGCCGCAGGGAGGGAGGGAGGGAGGGTGGGTTGTCATGCACCGCAGGGAGGGAGGATGGCTTGTCATGCGCCGCAGGGAGAGAGGGAGGGAGGGTGGGTTGTCATGCGCCGCAGGGAGGGAGGGTGAGGTTACGGAGACCTTGGTTTTCTTTTGTTTCACTCAGAAAACCTGCAGTTTTGCAGAGGGTTCGCGCGTGCGCACGGCCGTCCTCGGGGATCGGAGGAGGGAGAAAGAGGAGCTCTAGACGCCGTTCGCAAAGAGAGCAGTGTAACCGAGATGGCAGCGGCTTCGCGCGATGCTGCGCACTCGGCGTGGAGGGCTCGGTCCACGGCACGGATAGTCCGGCTACATACGGCTACGCGGTGAGTGTGCACGCAGATAAATATTCCGCATTGATCGCGGCGTAGTTCCCAGAAGTTCGCTGAGCTGTACAGTACGTGCAACCGAAAGCGATCTCCTGTGACAATATTGACAATATTTCTCCTATCTAGGCTGTTATGATGCAAACGATTACGCCACTCCACTTGTCGTGGGCATCCATTTCATAGCAAGTATGCTTCCGGCTAGTTTTGAGGGCCAGTCTCAATAACCGCTTGCGAACAGTGGGAATATGTCCACTGGATGCCTGTTCATCAGGACGCTGTTATTACTGGTGCGCCCCATAACTTGAACGGACCTGAAATTTTTCCGTACCTGATTGCGACCCTCCATGTCTCGCAGCTATCTTCCTGGCTATCATTATTGTGACTGCCTCCTTTCTCGTCTTCAGGTAAATCAAAACGGCCCACGATCACTCAGCACGCCCAAGTTGTTTCGTGTCGCCCCGCGGGTCCAACTCCAACGCGCTCCAAACAAACCCTTCCACCCACCCGACATTGCCCGCAGTTATGTGCGATCTAAGCCCTTCATACGCCGCTTCTACGCCCCGCGGCGCTTCGATGCCACCGAGGCGACCCGGCCGAGGAGGCTTCCTTCCGGGTACAGCCATGCCGCGAACGCGATCGTGTGCAGCTGCTCTCGCAGGGCAAGCGGCCCAGCTCCGCGCTGCGAAGCCCGGAGGCCCCAGATCGCCGCCAGCACCCTCCCCGCCCTCCCCGTCAAATCCTGGGCTTCTTTGTACTTCGTTTTCACCCCTCTCAGTACGCCACACACGCACGCACCGCCTGTGCGCAAGGGGCTGCAGCACCACGCATTCAACGGTACCGTACCCTGTCCCCCTCTCCCCCTTTCCCTTCGCCTCCACGGCTTCTCGGTCGACCTGCTGTGCCCCCCCGCCCCCGCCCCCCTGGACGGGGACCCTCCCTCCCTCCATCGCGGACGCCGCGCGGCCCCCGGCCCGCAGGTGGTTCCTGTGGATCTGGCAGCTGGTCCGGATCTCGGACAACGAGGTGGTGGCCGTGGCGGGGCTGGACGCCGCGGTGTACCTCCGCGTGCTGCGGATGATGTGGCAGATGTTTGTGTGGATCAGCGTGTGGTGCCTGGGCGTGGTGCTGCCCATCAACCTCACCGTGAGCCCTGCGCCCGCCGTGGGACGACTCGGCTCCTTGCGATTTGGGTCCTACGGGGGGCCGTGCGATTTGGGTCCTACGGGTTACGGAGCTCAGGCCCTGTCCAGCGGGGAAACCCGCCCGACCGTCGGTTGGTCGTGTGATTGCGATGGAGTGTGATGCGGGGTTTAGGGTTTAGGCGGGTTTAGGGGGGTTTAGGCGACGGGCCTCGTATCCAGGGCCCTTCCGCGCCGCGTTCAATCACCCGCGGACCCGCCGCGCTGTTTGCATGCGTCCTGACCCATGGGTCGCGCTGTCGCACCGCAGGGCGAGCAGGTCAAGATCCTGCTGGCGAAGGAGGAGTCCGCGGACGCCCTCGCGCCGGTCGGTATTGCAGCCGGGGGGGGGGGAGGGGGGGAAGGGGGTTCGAATGAATCGTCACGTTTTGCAGTGGACCCCGCGGGTCAACGGTGACAGCCGCAGCCTCCTCACCATGCACTTCTTAAAGCGATGGTTGGGATGCATCTGGGTCATCTGGGTCATCTGGGTCATCTGGGTCACGTGGGTTTGGGCGAGGGCTCTGGTCAGGCGCAGTACCCGGGGTGTCCGGTTTTAGGAAGGGGTGGATTGAGCCGCGGGGTGGATTGGCCTCCACCCGGGCGGTGCCCCTCCGCCCCTGTGGCCGGGGGATTGCGGCACGTGGGAGGTCTCAGAAGGGGCCCTGGCGCCGAACGGCCGACGGCACCGTTCCGTGCCGCGTGCAAGCTCTCTCCCTGCCGGCCCTGCTGCACCCCGGGCATCGCCGACCCGCAGGTCCCACAGCAGCCTAGCATATGGCGGTGGCGGGGGTTTCGGGGCACGCCGTCCACCTACGACTTGTCGTCCTTCGACAAGTGCAGCATCGTAAGGACGAACCCGGGAGCGGGCGGCCGCGGGCGGGCGGAAGAACGCGACGGGCCCAGCTTGCGATTTTGTTTTGTTTTTGTGGGTTGTCGTCGTGGGCTGTCACGGGTGCGGTGGCGTTTGGGGGTTCGGGGAGCAGTTGGGGCGGCGGGTTCGGGGGTTGGGCGCGACGGCGCAGAGGCTTCGGGAGCGCGCAGCCCCAAGTCGGCACCGCGGCAGCGCAGCGACGCACCAACGAGACACCCTTCCAAAGCCCCATGGGCCCTCCCCCAGGGCGTGGGGGTACGCGGCGCGGGGCCCGCGGGGTGTCAGCGGGTGCTCTTCAGCGCCTCAGATCTGGGCTGACCCCTCCCTGGATTGCCCCGCACCCACTCCCCCAGAGCAACATCTCCCCCGACAGCCCCAAGCTGTACGCGCACATCGCATCTGCCTACGTGGTGACCACCATCGTACTCATGGTACGGCGCCCCTCGTCGTACCTGAAGGCGCCTGTACCGCTCGTACCATGTACCGCAGTCCGGGGGGGGCCAGCTGCGGGATACCATAATACCACACGACGCCTTATGAAACAGTCCGCCCGCCCCTTGTCTCATCCGTATCCCGTACATTGCCGTACATGTGCGGCGAGCCGTCAGATCCTGTACAAGTTCAACAAGCAAATGACCGTGTTGCGGCTGATGCACCTGGCCAGCACCGCCATCGGAGGCCCAAGTCACACCGTGCTCGTCCAAGACATCCCGGGAATACAGTACGGCACTATACCTTGGACCCTCAAGAAGGTGCGCGCGACCGCCGCCGCCGCATTTGCCGCCGCCGCCGCCAGCGCAGGACGCCGTGCCTGAGTCACCGACAGCTGGCCGGTTCGGCCCGGACCGTCAGCTACCACTGCCACGGGCTGCCACTGTCCCTCCCCTTAACCGAATATCAATGGGGGCCAGCGGGGTGCTTCCGCATCGGTCCAAAGCTCAATGCCCCCGCCTCGCCCGTCCTCGCCCTCCGCTGCCAACGCGCCGAGGCAGCCCTCGTACGGCCCTCCGCACCACAGTCACGCAGGCCCCCTTTCTGATCACTGAGAGTGACGACTTGAACATGAACATGAACACCTGCCGTACACCTGCCGGGCTGCAGTAACTCGCACAGGCGTGGTGTGGTGGACGCATGTAGTGTCGATTGCACCACCGTCTATCTCCTTCCTTCCAGCCCATCTCGCCTGTGGACCACGTCTTCGTCTCCAGCAAGTCCCTCACACGCACACGCACACGCACACGCACACGCACACGCACACGCACACGCACACGCACACGCACACGCACACGCACACGCACACGCACACGCACACACACACGCACACGCACACGCACACGCACACACACACGCACACACACACGCACACATAGAAGGATCCCCGCGTTTCCGTTTGTGACCTTCCCCCCCTTGGGCCCCACCCGCCCGCCCGCCCGCCCGCCCGCCCGTCCTCGCCCTCTGTAGATCCTGGACGGCACGCTGTTTCGCTTCCTGCCCAAGTCCTGGCGGCGCCGGCTGGTGCAGCTGGCGGAGCGCATCGTGTTCGGGGGCCTGGAGCGGGCGTGGGACAAGGCCAAGGAGACCGCGCGCCTGGCCGCGCGGGGCAAGCGGGACCGGGCGATGTCGCGGTGGGACAGCGGCTCGGTGCAGACGTGAGTGAGTGAGTGACGGTGACCCATGGGTCAAACCAACCCATGGGTCAGCCGCGCGCGGTGCTGGGCTGACAGGGGAACTCTTGGGATGGGTGTCGTACATCGTACGTGGGGCCGTACGCGGTACATGGATTGGGGTGGTGGTCTAGGGGCACGCGATGCCCCGTCCCTGCTCCCCGGCGTTTGTAGACGTCGGGGATGCCTCGCGGGGAGGCAGGTAGAGAGAGAGAGAGAGAGAGGGAGAGAGAGAGAGAGAGAGAGAGAGAGAGAGAGGCGCGCAAGATCGGTATCGGTATGACCCCTGACCTCTCCCTCTCTTCCCGATGTGTCCCCCTTCCGGCCTGGCGGTCTCTCCCAGTCCAGGTTTCCGTCGCGCCCCGCGGCCAGCCAGCCTGTGCTCCCACCTGCTCGACTTACCCAGCGCAGTTTGAAATTGTCTACCGATTTCCTATACCCCCTCCTTACCCCTTCACCCCCAGGTCCTACACCGGCCACTTCGCAAACCAGGGTCGCCATGCCAAGGAGGTACGGCAGCTACGATCACTGTTGTACGACGACGAGCATGTTTCCCGCCACCTAGGACTGACTGGCGTATGCGTGCGTTGCGCGGGGGCGCCACAGCCCACACCACCTCACGAGTCACAACCCGGGTCAACCTCCACTCCACTCCACCCCAACACCCCTTTTTTCGCCCTCGCCCCACCGGGCCCTTCGTCGCCTCGATACCAGCCTCCCTCCCGGCAGCAGCGCAGCTTGAAATGCCTGCCAGTTTCCTATACCCACCCGGCCCCGGCCACTGCTCTCTGCCAGTCGGCGCGCGAGATCGTCCGGGACCTACCGGCTCGTCGCGCCCCGTCCGATCCCCCACCCCCACCCGTCGCACCCACCTGCCACATCCAGCTGCGCAGGCAGCCGCAGCCGCAGCCGCAGCAGCGCCACGAGACCCGTGCGGGGCAGCAAGGCGGCGTGGTGGGGGGCGGCGTGGCGGAGGCGGGGGCGAACCCCCGGGGCGGGGCGACCCCCGCACCGGGCCCCGGGCCCCGGCAGGAGCTGGGCGAGGCGGTCAGTCGGCGCGGGGGTGGGGTGGGGCGGGGTAGGGTGGGGCGGGGCGGGTGGGGTCTGCAGTCTAGGGTTGGGGTTGGGCTTGGGGTTGGGGTTGGGGTTAGATGAGATGAGATGAGATGAGATGATGACGCCTATGGGTGGGCTGGATCCGCTGCTGGCCACGTGTGGTGTGCAGCGGTACCCAGCCCCTGTCACCTTCCTTTTGCTGCACACTCCACCCCGTGCTGGATTTCCCCACCCCGGGTGCGGCCGAGTTCGTTTTGGGATGGCGCTGTTCGTTGTTTCGCTTTTAGGGATTTTTCCTCCGGCCACGGTCCCGTACCCCGGCACAGCACCCCTGTGGGCCCGCACCCGCACCCGCACCCGCACCCGCACCCGCACCGACCTCCCGGGGGAGGAGCTCCCAGCAATGCAGCCTCTTTCTTGTTCTCCATTCCTTTGCCGGTTATCCTCACTGTACATTTCTTTGCGAACGGGGCTCCTATTCCCGGGAGCTGGACATGGGACGCAGCTGGACGAGGAGGCGGATGCGGACACGGACACCCGGCGGCGGCAGCAGCGGCCGATACCTCCGGAGGTGCGGGCCTTCACGGACCGACTGAACCTGGAGCTCGACATGCCGGGTGGGGCCGGGGGCGGGGGCGGGGGTGGGGGTGTAGGAAATTGGTAGACATATTTATACTGAGCTGCTGCCAGAGCGAATATCCGATAGATAGGTAAATAAGTGGGGGTGGGGCAGGGTGATAAAAAAGGAAAACAGGGGCAGGGGGAAGGGGGAGGGGGATATAGGAAACTGGTGGACGTCTTGAAACCGCGCTGCTACTGCCAGAGCGACGGTCCAATGAGGGAGGGGTGAGGGGTGAGGGAATGTGGCTTGCGGGGCAGGGATGGGGGGTGCAGGGTGGCAGGAGGGGGATTGGGTGTGTTGGGGGAGGGGCGACGGGGCAACAGGGCGCCCGGCGGTGGCAGGGGCAGGGTGGCGGGGAGGACGGCGCGCATCCCGTGGGTCCCGCACTTACTGCGCCTGCTGCCGTGGGCTCGTCGGTGTGTCCGTACTGTGCCGTACACAGTGAAGTCCCTCAAGGTGGACATCAACGCCGCCAAGTCCGGCTGGCTGAACGTGTGGTCCATGGCGGTTGACTTCCTCCACACGCCAGCCAAGCCCGGGGAGGCCGGGCCCACTCTTCAGGTACGACATGTCAGTTAGACGACGATCGTCGTAACCTCCTGTCGGACAGTCAGCTCGTGCTGAAACCCGCGCCGCCGGCAGGCGGTCAGGAAAACATTTTGGGAGGCGGACGGGCCAGGGCGTTTTGGACGGCATGCGAATGTGCGCGAACGGCCTCAACACCCGTCAGCTCTACAGCGGCGCATCCGCCGCAGCGAGCCCCGCTCAGCCCCGATAACGCCCACCACCGCGCCCGCCCTTCCTAAGGACATGGTGGAGGCCGAGTTCCGGTACGTGTACGGCGACGCGGTGGCGGCGGTGAACCCGGTGTGGGACCAGAGCGAGCTGGACCCGCTCTTCGCCGAATATAAAAAGGTGCGCGCCGCGCGCTGCCGGGGGGGAGGGTAAGGATTGGGGAACCGATGCGTGGCTGCGGGGGGGGGGCGGAAAGCGGGAGCCCTGCGGGGGCGGAAGAGGAATCCGGCGGTGGGCCGGAAGAGATGGGGGAGGAGTGCGTGGGCGAGGGGTTGCGGCCGCTCGCAGGGGCCAACGGGGTGGGCGGATGGCGCAGGCGGGTGATCAGCGCCACCGGCTTCCCGTCTCGTGGCCCGGTGACCCGCACATGCAACTCATGGCTTCCCACGCATACACACACAGGGGGACACGGTTCGGCCACGAGCCACACGCGGCCTGGGTGGATCTTGTGGGTTGCTTGCTGAAAACACACACGAAGACACGTGGGTCGAGTCCGTAAACACACACGGGCGGGTTGCATTTCTAAACACACGGGCGGGTTCCCCACTGCACACACGCCCCCTCCCGCTGCCCCTGCAACCCTCCCCCTCCCGCTGCCCCTGCAACCCTCCCCCTCCCGCAATGTCCACCAATTTCCTGCATCCCCCGGCCTCCCCCCTCCCAGATGCGCACCCAGCTGGAGGACTACCTGGACTGGGCGGCCACCCGCCTGCGGAGGCGCAAGCAGCTGACCCCCAAGATGATCCGGGTCATACCCCTGGCGCATGCGGGGCTGGAGGCGGGCAGGTGGGGCGCGGAGGGCCCAGGGCTCCAGGGTAGGGGGATATGGATTGGGGAACCGGGGAGGGGCGCGAACGAGGAGCCGTTGTTGGGGCCGGTTGGGGGCTTGGTTGGAGGTTACCGTAAGCGCCGACTGTGCTGTTGCTCCTGGGTTGCATGCCGGCTGGCCGCCGTGTCACCCGGGTCGGAGCCTCGTCGGGGACCCAGGGGTCACACCGCCCTCGCCTCATCGGCCTCGCCCCCGGTCACAAACCCTCGTTGCCCTTTCGGTCAGAGCCCAACCCCCGTGACCTCGACCCCACTTGATGGTGGCCTCCAAGCTTCAACACATGGTTCCTTATGGACCATGTTGTGATTACCTTCCTCCCCCGCCCCCCACGGGTCCACTCGGCGGGTACACGGCGGCTGCGCGCCGCCGCTGCCGCTTCCTCCCGCAGCTTCGGCGGCAACGTGAAGCCGGTGACGGTGGAGGCGCTGCGCTTCTGGCCCCAGCAGCTGCGCTTCCTGGTGTCGGCGATAGAGGCGGCCAAGACGCGGGCGCGCGGCCACAAGGCCACGCCCACCGCGTTTGTCACGTTCAAGTGGGTGCGGAGGGGGATGGACAGCGGTCGCGGGAGCGGCGTGCTAGGGACGGGACGGGACGGGGCGGGGCGCAGACGAGGGCTCTGCGTCACTTCTTCTGTACACGCGGGACAAACCATACCCGCAACCACACCCGCCTTCCCCGCCCCACTCTGCCCCTCCCCAACGGGCCTTGGCCTGTGGGTTGTCTGTGGGTTGTCTGTGGGTTGTCATGCCGTCTACTTCTCCGCCGGATCCCTCTCCGACCGCCCTTTGCCCCACTTTCAAATGCGATGCCGGTGCCACCACACCTCGCTGTCGCCCCCTCATTTCCTATACCCCTTCTCACCACCACCGCCGCCACCACCACCACCGCCACCACCCTTGTCCTCGCGCGTTGCACCGGACCTGTGGCCTGGCAGTCAGCACAACAGACAAATGCCTGCAAAAGCGCTAACGCCCCCGAACTCCTGCCCTGCACTACCCTTGGCCCGGCCCTGCTGCGGCGGCGCTGCCCGACCCGCACCCACCGACACACCCGGCTCTGCCCTCCTCCTCCTCCTCCACCGCCCCCCCCGCCTGCCCGACCCGCAGCTCCCGCCTGGCGCAGGTGGTGTGTGCCCGCTCCCTCCACCAGCACGCCGAGTACCTGTGGCGGGTGGGCCCCGCCCCCGACGCGCCCGAGCTCATCTGGCGCAACCTCAAGATGCGCACCTGGGAGCGCACCACCCGCACCCTCGCCTCCTACGGCCTCTTCTTCGGACTGCTCTGCTCCTACATGGTGCCCGTGGCGGCCATACAGGCGCGTGTGCGGGATGGGGGGGAAGGGAGGCGCGCGGGGAGAGGGGGGGGGAGGAAGGCGCGTGGGGAGAGGGGGGGAAGGGAGGCGGTGGGGAGTGGTAGTAAGGGAGGCGGTGGGGCGTGGTGAGGTAGGCTGTGGGTGGCTGCGGGTGGTCGGGCTGCAACGTAGCCGGCGCGGGCCGGGTGCCGGGCCGGGCCGATTGACTTGCTGCTCATCGTACTGTGGGTAGTATTGCGGTGCGGTGCCTCGCATACCGCTCACTGTACTGCCGTGGATTGTACGGTGTGTACCGCCTGGTGCTCACCGTACTACGTACATAGGCATTCCTGCCATCACCGTACTTCCGTACGTGTCGTACAGGGCCTCATCGCGGTCCCGAAGCTGGCCGCAGAGAACCGGCTGCACGACAAGACGATCACAGCGCTCATCCAGTCCATCGCCCCCGGTAAGGTCTAAGGTGCCGTACCGTAGCGGAAATCCAAACACAGGATAGGCACACATTTTACCCCCACGCTGGTCTCGACGGTGCGACTGGCCACCTGCCTGCCTGCCTGTCCTCGCGACATCAGGTGCCGTATTGTACGGCGCGCAGCGCTTCCGCTCCCTGGGCCCTTGCCAACGCCTGCACCCTTCTACAGTCTCACGCTGTCGTACCCGTCCTGTACCGCCCTGTACGGCCATGCACTGCGCAGCCATGGCCCTGAAGATCTTCATGCAGTTCGTGCCGACCCTGCTCTCCTGGATCAACCTCTTCGCGGGCTACATGTCGGAGTCCGCTCTGGATTTCGCGGCTGTGAAGCAGTTCTACATCTTCCAGGTGCGTCCGGGAGGGGAGCACCCCAGCCCATCTGACTCCCCCCTCCCCCGAGCGCGCTGCTCCTGGCCTCCAGAGGGTACCCTGGTCGTGTCCCCCTCTCGGCTTGCCCGTGGGCGGCAGCTGTAGCCCTCCCGGCACTTGGCTCCATGCGCCGGAGAAGCTGCTGCAGCGCATTTCCGCAACTGCTGCTGGTGCTGTTTTGCTGCTGCAACTGCTGTTGCTACTGCTGTTGCTACCGCATGCCGGCTGCTTTTACTACTGCTGCCGATCACCTGTGGTGGTCACTGTTGACGATCTGCTGCCGTCGGCGCGGACCTCCTCGTGAGTCCTCCTGACCGCTACGGACCTCCTCCTCCTGACTGCCACATGTTCGTTGGGGGATGGGCGCAGATCGTGTCCCTGTTCATGGGCTCGCTCATCAGCGGCTCCTTCCTCAACCAGCTGGCACTCATCATCAACCAACCGCATGTGGGTCGTGGCGAACGGGGGGCAGGCAGTCGGCGTGTTTGTTATGTACCGCAAAGCACCACCGCCGTACATCGTACAATGCACGGCGGACCTCCTCGTGGCGGCATTGTACGACACCGTACCCTCACCGCATCGTTTGTCCTGCTTGTGTCCAGCCGCGTCCCTTCATACGATGAAGCTCTCCGGTTTATAAATGTAACTGAAATGAATTGAGTGAACTGAAACCCCCTCTTGGATTCTGAGTTCACCCCTGTCGATCTGTCGTACTTGTGTACCGCATGTGCTGCAGCAAATTTTGGACACGCTCTCCACGGCCATCCCGCAAACCTCGGCGTTCTTCATCAACTATACGCTCATTGGGGTGCGTGGATGTGGGCATGTGTATGTCTGTCTGTCTGTGTGGGTGTCTGTGTGGGTGTTCGTACCCAGGCAGAGCAGGAGTGCGTGACATGCAAAGGGCTGTGTGTTTAGGTAGGAGGGCGCAGAGGTTCGGGGATTGAGTGGAGGGAGGAGGTGGAACGGGGTGGGCGAGAAGTGAATGAAGAGCGTGGAGCGGCGTGGAGCGCGGGGCGTGTGTGAGCAGGGGTGCGCCGTGCGCGTGACATGCAAGGGGCAGAGCTCAGCCCGGGAAATGCCCGTATGCCGCACAACGGCCCTGCGCCGGCCCATCAAAAGACAAGTCGCGATGACCCACGGGGTCCGCTGTAACATCCTTAATAATAATAATAAGTCGCGAGATACATATATAATAAGGTTGCGGACGAATGACGAGCCGCGCAGGTCGGCACATGTCGGCAGGAGTTTGGCTGCGCTGGTGTCGTCGCGCCTGCCAGCCGGTGCGGGTCCGTTGCCCGCCCGGGTCACGCCAGACACAAGTCCACAACGCGGTGAAAATCGTCCACGCGACTGTGTGCGCGACTGCTCGACTTCCGTACACCGGTGTCGTTACAGGGCCTCGCCGGCTACGCCGTGGAGTTCCTGCGCCCCTTCCACCTGGCGCTCTTCCTCGTGCGCCTACCGCTGGTCAGTACCCCCCGCCAGCGGGCGCGCCTGTGGGCGGACAGGACGATCAAGTACAGCAAGTGAGTGTACGACGGCGGTGTACGACACGTGTGTACGACACGTGTGTACGACACGTGTGTACGGGAGATAGCTGCTGGGCCGCTGACCGCCGATCGGGACGTCCCTGGCGAGATGAGGATGGATGGGTTGTTGGAAATCCTGAAGCCCTGAAGTCCCCAGAGGAGGGCAATCGTCGCCAATTGGATTGCCTCGACATTGATTAGAAGTGATTAAAAGCAGGTGAAATTTCAATAGCTGTACGATCTGCTTGTACCGTGCCCTTGCTGTGCTTTGCGGTCCCCGAGCTGCGGGACCTTCCGCCGCTTCACCCGGCCTGTGGGACAGCTAGCATGGATGCCAGCGTCCAACCGGCCCGTGGCGGCGTTTTATTATTTAATTGTCACCGTTGGTCGGTCGTGTGTTTGCTGCTGCCGTATCGCCGTACGGCCGTACTACCGCTGCAGGAATTTGCCAGACAACATGATGATATTTTTGTTCGGGATGTCCTTTTGCATCATCAATCCCGTCATGTGCGCCGTTGCCGTCTGGTACTTCTCCATGGTGCTCATCTACGAGCGATTCAACAATCTGTATGTCTACAAGAGGCCGTACGAAAGCGGCGGCGCCGTCTGGCTGGTGGTCTTCAACCAGATAATGGTCGCGGTGTACTTCATGCAGGTACGTCTGGTTGCCGTACGTGCGCAACACCAGTACACCACCGCACCGCGACGGCCGCGCGTCTCAGAAACGCTGAGGCAGCCCTCGCGCTCCCTAGGACCCCCGCCCCGCGCCGCTTCCCCGTCGTGACGCATCGTTCCTCGCCGCGTCCATCCCCTTTCACCCAGCGGCCCCTCCCCCGCCTCCTGCCGCCCCATCCCCTTCTCCTGCCGCCCCGCCTGTCGTCCCCGCCCTCCTCCTCACCTTGCCCCCCCCCGAGACAGGCCATGCTGACGGTGGTGGTCTCCCTGCGTAACGCCTTCATGTTCGCGCTGTTCGTCCCCTGCATAGCCATCACCGCCGCCTTCCACGTGGTCTGCACCCTGGCCTTCAAACGGCCCTGGGAGGTGCTGTCCATGCACGACGCAGCCTACCTGGACCACTCGGACCGGGTCAGTGCCCGACCGGTGTGGTGTGACCCGTGGGTCGGTAGTATCTGGCTTGTCGCGTGTGTGACCCGCGGGTCAGTGCCGGACCGGTGTGGTGTGACCCGTGGGTCGGTAGTATCTGGCTTGTGTGACCCGCGGGTCAGTGCCTGACCGGTGTGACCCGCGCGGATTGGGTGGGACTCCAGGGCGCCCTCCCTTGACGGACACCTCCCGCGCTGTGTCCCGCCCCATGCCCTGCTCTTCCGGTTGCGCCACCCACCAAATCTTACGGCGACAGATGGGGCGCAAGAACGGCTCCGAGGCGCTGACGGACGAGGAGAAGGCTGCCATCCGTGAGATGTACCTGTCGCCCGTGTTCAAGACCACCGCCCGGGATATCGGGGATCTGGAGCTGGAGGCGGAGAAGGTCCGGCGCCAGATTGCAGGTACGGGTGCGCGCGAGGGGGCGAGGGGGCGAGAGGGGGCAAGAGGGCGAGGGGGCGAGAGGGGGCGACGGGGGGCGACGGGGGGCGACGGGGGGCGACGGGGGGCGAGAGGGGGCGAGAGGGGGAGGGGGCGAGAGGGGGCGACGGGGGGCCACTGTCCTCTGCGTGTCAGGCGGGGTGTCTGCGGTGGTACGGCTGTACGGCGCAGGTGAGCCCCTGGACCATATCCTGCGGGACTTCGACCAGCGGGGCCTTGTACGACAGATGGCCGCACGGCAGCCGGCCGGCTCCCACGACCTGCGAGCCGTCGACGACAGTGAAGACGGCCGCAGCGGCAGGGACAGCGACAGCAGCAGCAGCAGCAGCGATAGCGGCAGCGACAGCAGCGACGACAACGGACGGTCCGGACTGCCATCGGTCCGGGTCGGTGGCGCGGGCGATGGATCGCGGAGGCGGAGGCCGACGGCCTGGGAGATGGCGCACGGCCTGGGCGAAACCCCGACGGGCACTCCACGGCGGGGACAGCGAAGGGTGCGGTTTCAAGACGACGTCGAGGCCGCCGCCGACGGGCCCCGAGGAGGTGATGACGGCCCCGGCAGCGGCGGCGGCGGCGGCACCGCCGCCGCCGCGGCGGCCACCGCCGCCGCGGGCCAGAGCTCTTGGTGGCGGGGGACGTGGCAGTCGTTGCAGGCCTGGAACGCCTGGGTGGGCAGCGCAGCGGCCCAGGCATGGCCGACGAAGGCCGGCGGAACGGTGTCGACGGCGGCGCCGCGTCGGGGCAGCGGCGAGAGGAGCGGTGCGCCGGTCGCCGGGAGCACGTCGTCAGCGGCGGCAGTGGCGGAGCCGGGGCGCGGGTTGAGTCCGGGCGCTGAAGGGGGCCCGGGATCGACCTCTGTGGCCCGCCCTGAAACCGCCCTGGCGCTGGTTTCGGCGCTGGTCTCCCACGTCTCCGCCATGGATGAAGTGGAGCGGCAGCAGCTGCAGAGCTTGCTGGCGGCCACCTCCGGAGCTGTGACGGGGGCGCCGGCGGCGGGTCTCGAGTGCGGCGCCAACAGCCGCGCTGTTGGTGCACCGGCAGCCACGCCGGCAGCTGCGGCCACACAGCAGCACCCGCACCCGCACCCGCCCGCACCCGCACCCGCACCCGCACCCGCACCCGCGGGTACCACCACCGCATGGGGTTGGTGGGCCTCGCGCACCGGGCACCGCGCGCGGAGGAGGAGCGGCGCTAACGCCCCGTATTCCTTGTGAGCATCGAATGGACGGGACGCCGGAAGGTCGTTTAGCTCCGTACAGTACGGCAGGGGTCTACTGGCAGCCGTACATGAAATAACCAGCATGCCATTGGCTTGCTCTTCCGGATCCGCCGCGAGCCCCTGGATGGGCGGGGAGGGCCTCGCGACGGTGGCCCCTGGTACCGCAGGTTGTCCAGGGTTTTGCATGCGGTTTTCACATGCGGTTTTGCATGCGGTTTTCACATGCGGTTTTGCATGCGGTTTGCACATGCGGTTTGCACATGCGGTTTGCACATGCGGTTTGTATGGGGTTTGTATGGGGTTTGCATGTGGTTTGCATGTGGTGCTGCATGGCCCACCTACGGTCAGGGATGCGGGATGCACCGTGGTGGCAGCACTCCCCCCCTCCCCCTCCCGCCCTCCGGGTTCGTATTCCGGGACCCGCGTCCCTCGCTTTGGCCCTCCCTGCAGCCGGTTGGACCGAAGCGGCTCGTCCCCCGTGGTGGGGTGGTGAAGGACCTGCTCGAGCAGGCCAAGTCCTGATTCCCTGAGACACCGACAGATGGGTACCCGAAGCCGCCGTCCGCGTCAGGTCGGCTTGACCCTCGACAGAGCCGACATGCGGACAAAATCGTGTGTCGTACTGGATCCGTACATGTGTGCAAACGTTATGGTCTCATGGACCCTGGCCCCGCCGAGGACGTTTTAAAGTGCGGTTGTGCGCCAGCTTACTAGTGCGCCAGAATTGCCTCTCCTGGAGACCGCACCAGACCCACCGGATCGCGCACTTGGCGGGAAGGGGCCGGGAGTGCAGCGCTGCTGTGACGCGCGCCACGGCTGCTACATGGCTCCGACACCGCGTGGTGAACCCCCAAACGCACTTTGTGCTGCGGCCCCGCCGCAGAAGGAACGAGCTGTTGTGGCCTTGGTCCTCGGTTGTGGTGGCGGAGAGAAGCAGGGTGGCGGCGAGGAGGTCGCTGTGTGTCGATGGTTTGATTAATGTATTGACTAAATCTCTTTGGAGGGGGGGGGGTCGCCTGAGGGAATGAAGCGCATCCTTTGGTTATGGCTGGTCCATGGCTGCGGGTTGGGCAGCGTGTTTGCGTCCAGTAACTGTTAGAAGTCATACGGGACATGTCGTACAGGTACTGTACGTCGCACGATGGAGCGTGCGAACGAGTCAGCGCGCGAATCAAGGTAAGGTGTGCCGTACACGCTTGAGGACCCCGGCAAAGCGGGTGCCGTGTTAGCGTGTGTCTCTGAGTGTGTGTGGAGGGGGCGCGGTTAACGGTAGGTGGGGTCTGTTCCGCCTGTCGAAATCGTTTCGCATCGCGTATGGCCGTGGTACTGCGAAGATTGTGTTCTGTAGTTAAGAATTAAATTGTACGTGGAACAGCTGGCATCCTGCAGGCGCGTTAGCTATGTGTACGGCACAGTGTCCGTGCATCGGTTATTTTCTGGTGTCGCGTTATGACTCAGCAGTCAGCACCTGAAGCCATCGAGATGCCTGCACTTGTTTTATAGTAGGACGGCAACCCAACAATCTGTGTGAGCCTCTCGCAATTTTTAAATGTCAGGATGTATACGTACCGCGAGCAGTTGGCATGAAGGCCCCGCACAAGGTCAGTTGACAGTAGGCTAACACAAATTGAACGTGTCGAGGACGCCTGGACTCGTTCGGATCGTGCATTTTAATAATCGTGCGAAGAAGCAAAATCCTATAACCTAATGAAAGTCATGTCTTTCGTGGGCGCCCATCTCCTTGGCGCAAATAGCTTAATGTAAGCACGTTGTGCGTTATCTCACGACGTACGAGCCGGTCGAGGGCAGAGGATCGCACGTTCTAAAGCGCTACACCTTTGCCAGGTTGCGTGGCTACATCGCTGTGACTTGAGGTATTTGCTCAGGAGGTTGCACAGCATCACCCTCATGGCTGCTGGAACGCGGAGCGGCAGCAACGCCGGCGATGCTACGGCAGCCGAGGCTGGCACACAAGAAGCGGCTGCCCACGGCACCTCGCCGCCTGCGGCTGCTCGTCCGTTGGCACCCAAGCGGGGGGAGCGGTGCTCGGAGTGCAACAAGGCGAATTACGGCAAGTGGTACCGCCACAAGACTGATGACGAGGAGCACACCTGCGATGGCTGTTACCGCTTCTTCAAGATGAACAACCACTACAGGTACAAGCTGCCACCAGCACCTGAAGGCGCGGTCGCAGGGCCCGTCACAGCATGCGCCTCAAAATCGCCTCGGGCCGCGGCCGCAAACCCGTCCAGATCGCGGGGAGAGCCGACGGCCCAACTCCTCCCCGGCCCGTCGGGCCACAACTCCCATCGCCCGAAGCCTCCCGCGGCGCGGACGAGTCCGAGATCCGACGGCGCGCGGACAGGGGCCGCAGTCGGTGAGGATGGCGCAGCCTACAGGCGGGGAACGAAGCGTTCAGCGCAGAGGCTGGAAAGGGCGGAGAGGCGGCAGAGACGCGAGTCGGCGCCGGCCATAGGCGGGACAGCGGGACTGGCTGCTGGCAGTGAGGGCAGGGCACCGAGCAGCGCCGGCAAGACCTCACCCGGGGGCACCCTAAGGGGAGCCGCCGCCGCAGGTGTGGCCCGTCGAGCGTCGCTCCTGCAGGATGCCGGCGACGTCAAGTGCGTGCTGTGCAGCTCCAGGGAGAGCCGCCGCTGGTGCCGCCACCGGTACGAGCGGCAGAGTGAGACCCTCGTCTGCGAGCGTTGCGACGACTACTGGCGGCGGCATCGCCGCTACCCACACGAGCCATCGAAGAAGAAGACGGCGGAGGCGGCCCGGACGGCCGAGCAAGCCGAGGCCGCTGACGGCGCCGTCAGCTCGGACACAGAGGATGACACAGAGGATGGCACTGAGGTTGACATTGACACAGAGGGTGTCTCGCTGGACGGGGACACGGAGGGGGACGAGTCAGATGAAGGGAAGGAGGAGGTGCGAGACGACGCAGCGGTGGCGGCAGCGCCAAGTGGCGCCGCAGCGCGCCAGGCACCTTCGGGGGGCGCCGCCGGTACGTCGACCCGGCGCCGGCAGGCGGCCACTCGCACCGCATCCAAAGCGGCGGTGGCGGTGGCACAAGCGCAAACCGCTGATGCTGTGGCGGCGGAGGCAAGCGGTCGCCCCGAAACCGCCCTGGCGCTGGTTTCGGCGTTGGTATCCCAGCTGAGTGCTATGGACGAGGCCGGAAGGCAGCGGCTTCAGGCAATGCTCAAGGCGGCCGCCGCAGCCGCTGAAGGCACGAGTGCTTGACCCACGCGCCGTGCGCGATAATCCAAGATCTGTTCAACCTTGTAGTAGGGCTCAGTGGTTAGCCAAGCAGGGTTTTCAGGCTCCGGGACGGGAGACTGCGGCGTCATGTCAGTGTCACCATCGGCGGTGGTAGCATTCGTACGGTACGGACGCAACAAAGACACGTGGAAGGTTAAATGGATACGCATGTCTGAGGGTAACCGCAGCTCCGCGGCAGCGTTACCAACCATGCGTACGACAGGATACGGCCCAATCCACCGAGGCAGCAGCTTACGAGACCCCTGTACGGACAGGCGAAGGTTCTTCGTGTTCAGCAGTACCATTTGACCCGGCGTGAAGACGACGGCTGTCTTGCCTTGGTTGTAGTACGCCTCGGTGCGTTGTTGGGCAGCCTCAAGACAGCTACGTGCTTCGTTGAGACGCGTGACAAAGGACTTCACGAACGTTTTCGCGGCAGGGACAGGGAGATCCAACTCATGCCACACCGGAGTGGAAGGGTTGAACCCGTAGTTGAGGAAGAACGGTGACTTCCCAACCGAACGGTTCACTGCATTGTTCATCGCGAACTCCGCAGCCGTGAGATACGTATCCCAAGCCGTAGGGTTTTGTCCTGCAAACGTCCGCAGCATATCACCGAGCGTTCGGTTCATGCGCTCTGTCTGCCCGTCAGTCTGCGGATGGAAGGCTGTGGACAGCTGTGTGCGCGGGCCCAATAGCTTACCCAACGCATCCCAGAAGTGACTAGCAAAACGGGGATCCCGATCAGACACGATAGTCTTAGGGACGCCATGCAACCGGACAACGTTGTCAAAGAACAGACGCGCTGTCTGCTCAGCCGTGACGGTCGTACTCGTCGGGGCCAGATGTACCATTTTCGTGCACGGGGGCAAAGGTCGGAGGGCGGGGGGCCCCGCAGCGCACGTCGCACCGCAGCTGTTGGGGCGGCCTGTGCAGCCCGGTCGCACGAGCGGGCCCGATCTCAGGGCGGGGGGGGTGCAGGTACCGGTCCGGTCTTGACACGTGTGACAGCGATACAGCTGCCAGGTGAACAACCCATATTTATGGATAAGTATGACTCCAAGACCTCGAGAGGATGCAGCGTTGGGTGCTCCAGTAGCTGGGTAATGGTGTGCCTGTGTAGGCAACCTTACCCGTGCTTGGCTTCATCCACTTCGCGGGCCATAAGGGCGGGGATCCCGCCCTTATGGCCCTATGTGGTTTTCGGGGGTCCGGTGTAGTTATCGTTCAACAGACATTACATGTTTACATTACATCAATGGCGCGTGGGTGACTGACGAATGGCATGGGCCGTGTACTGGTCGGGATCAGGACGAATGAATGGTGAGGCCTAATTGAGTGGGATACGTGGTTACTGCTACAATACGGTAGGTAGGTCTCCAGGGGCAGTCAAGGCTTGCCGTTGGTTGCTGGCGATGGACGGTGTGGTACGACCGGGTGACGTCAAGGATGTGGCCAGGTCGCGGTGGGCGGAGGTAAGGGGATCCTCTAAAGGCCGGTGCAAGTTGGGTTTCGACGGGCCATCTGGCCATACACGTGATAATGTGGCACCGTTGCTCTCGGATGTTGGGTGTTTGTTGGTTACAGTATTCGGACCCTTATAGCTGTTTGTTTGCGCGGTTTGCCTATCAGGCACTCCTTTTGCGAGGCTTGCGCTGAGGGGGGTTGACCCTGTTGTGGATTGGAATCGGCGCGGGAGCTGCGGGGTCACTCCTGACCCGGAGTAACCAATCTATGTTGGGCCCGCTGCAACCTTGTTTCATTCATCTAACATATTGCAGAGGTGGGTAGATTGCCCTTGCTTGTCCTTCACAGGCGAGCAGTTGATTTCTGTTAATTACGGCGTGTCGCGCCGACTGCATGTTGCGGCTTTTCGCTGAGCTGTGTGTAAGTATCATGTCTATTCTTATAAAGTCACCTGAGGCTATCGTTACGCCTATATCAGCCCGAGTCCATCCGGAGCATGCAAGGTCAGCGTAAACCGGTGGCCGAAACCAGGTTGGCTTAGGCAAAACTACACACATGCACGACTAAAGAGCACGATTGCAACCTAACTAGATTGATGACCCTCTGGTAAACACCCTTCAAGCCAAATCAGCTTTCTGGTCAAACCACGTTGGCGTTGACGTACGTGGAAACCTAAACCTCACGAGTGGCCTGTCCAGGTAGTTGGGTATCACGTTTTTGCGATGCTCTTAACGTCTTAAGAACTAGTTTCCTGGGATCTACTTTTCCGGCAATTTACGACTTTCCCCGTTTACTTTCATTTGCTATTCAGCCATTGACATGCGTAGTCAATGTTATACACTGTGCTGTCATACATGCCATCACGAATAAGAATACCAAAGTATTGGGGCAGAGCAACATTGGGACCAGCCCTGAGCGGCAACGTTGCTTTGATCTGCAAACGTCTTCTTATAAGCATGTTTCTTGTTGCTTGCGTATCGTTTATTGGGCTCCACCCTGGACAGCACAGCGGCATTTTGTGACGAATGCCAAGGTCAGGGATTTGATGCAGCTTCATTGAATAGGTGATGCACCTACGGGGTTGGGAGAAGTTATTGCCAGAGGAGTGGGAACTGTCTGTACTCGGACAGCTCGCACCAATTCCATCTCGAAATTGAAGGAGAAGCTGGCCAGCAGTTTGTCGGCAGCGCCGTTTCAATGGTGGCTGGATCTAAGAGCGGCACAAACGCCAAGACAGGCTTGGCAGCTGCAGGTGCAGCCAAGGCGGGCAAACCAGATGCAGAGAAGAAGGCTACCGACGGCGTCTCAACTAGCCCCGCCCCTTCGTCTGGTCGCTTGTCGGCGCCCAAGTCGGGCGGACGTTGCCCGGAGTGCAACAGAATGAACAGCGGCAAGTGGTACCGTCACAAAGTCAACGACAAGGAGTACACCTGCGACGGCTGTTACCGCTTCTTCATGAGCAACAACCATTATAAGGGGAAGCCTGCCTCAGGAGCAGGGGGATCATCAGCAGGCGGCGCCGCAGCGCGGGCCTCGACAGCCACTACATCGAAAAAGGGCGCCGGGCCCAGCAGCACATCAGCGCAGGAGCCAAAAGACAAGGAGCCGGCCGGGAAGAAGGCAGCGGCCGGGTCCAAAGCCGCGGACAAGGCATCGACCGACGGAGAGCCCGCAGCGACGGGTCGGGGCACCAAGCGCAAGCAGCCGACGGAGACGGAGGAGGCTGTCGGCTCCAAGCAGAAGCGCGAAAAGCAGGAGGCGAAGGACACGGAGGACGCAGAGGAGGACATCGGCAAGGACGACAGGGGCAAGGACGAGGAGGGCAGCAACGAGCCGCAGCCAAAAGGGGGCCAGGCAGGCAAGCCAAGCAAGGCTGGCAAGGAGGTCAAGGGCGGCAAGAAGCCGCCGCCGCCGCCGCAGAGGAAGCAAGCGGGCAAGCAGGATCCTTCGGAGGACGCCTCTCGGAGGACATCTCCGGCGCGGAGGGCCTCGCCGACCCGCAAGACGTCTCCCCCGCGCAGCCGTCGCGGCAGCCCGCAGCCACGCGCTGAGCGCACCTCGGGTGGAGGGGCGGCCGCCGGCAGCGGCGGCGCCTCCGCCGCCGGTGGCAGAGGCGGAGACCCGCTGGATCCCGGAGCCGCAGCAGCGCCGAAATCGGTTGCAGCCCCTACCTCGGCGCCGCGCCGCGCAGCTGCCGTAGCGGCCGCTCGTGGCATCGCAAAGTGCGCGGCCAGGGGTGGCCTTTGGCCGAAGAGCGCGGCCAACGAAGGGGCCGGAAAGAGCGGCGGCGAGGACGGCGGCAGCGGTGAGGCGGATGGGGCGCCGGGTGAGGACGCTCCTCCGGCGCCCGCGGGCGCGGCCTCCGGTTCGGCGACGGCTGCAGCACCCACTTCGGACGCGGACGCGGCGGGCTGCAGCGGCGAAAAGCAGCAGACAGGTGATGGCAAGCCTCAGACCGGCAAGGGCGCGCACGGCGGCGCCGGCAAGCACCCCGCCGGCTTCACACTGGCGGGGGCCGCCGCCGCGGCCGTGGCCCGGCGCGCGGCACTGCTGCAGGCCGTCGGCGACGTCAAGTGCTTCCTGTGCAGCTCCAGGGAGAGCCGCCGCTGGTGCCGCCACCGGTACGAGCGGCAGAGCGAGACCCTCGTCTGCGAGCGTTGCGACGACTACTGGCGGCGGCATCGCCGCTACCCACACGAGCCATCGAAGAAGAAGGCAGCGGAGGCGGCCAGTGCGGCAGCGACGGCCGGGGGCAACGAGCAGAATGACAAGACGATGGAGGAGCAGGAACGCTCCGCCGCGCGGTCGGGAGATGGCCTGAAGGAGGAGGCAGAGGTGCCGACGGATCGGGCCGACGGGCAGTCTGACATGGAGGCCGAGAAGGAGGGCAACGAGGTGCAGGAAGGAGAGGACGAGAAGGAGGAGCGGGAACCGAAGGAAGAGGAAGAGGAGGAGGAACCGAAGGGGAGGCAGCGTGCTGATGGAGACGCAGCTGATCTGGCAGCGGAGGACGCCAAGGCGGAGGAGGGCGCGTCCGCGCAGGCAGATACAGAGGACGGGGCCGCTTCGCCCGAGGCAGAACGGAGGGACTTGGCAGGTGCGGAAGCTCCAGCCGCAGACGCAAAGTCGGATGCCATGGAGGAGGACCAGCCCGAGGAGGATAAGGTGCAGGAGGACGAAGGAGGGGCGCAGAAAGATGGGGAGGGCGCTGACGGGGAGACGGCCTTCGAGCAGCAAGAGGAGTCGGACGATACCGCAGCAGCAGCAGCAGCGGAAACGGAAGTAGTGGCGGAGCTGCCGGAGCCGTTCAAGAAGGACGACGATGCCGGCGCTGCGCCTGCCGCCGCGCACGCGGCCGCCGCAAAGGACGAGCTAGCAGCTGCAGCAGCAGCAGCAACGGCATCAACAGCGGTACCGCCGACGGCACCTGCCGGTGAGTCAGTGGAGGAGGCGGACGAGGCGGGGAAGGCGGTCAGGGCGGAGGGTGAAGAGCCGGATGAGCCGTTGGCAGACGGGGAAGGCACGGCAGCGGAAGCAGGCCAGCTAGCTGACGGCGCCGGGGTGGAGGGCGACGAGGTGGAGGAGCCGCAAACGGGGCACGGCAACGAGGGTGCAGCGGCCGCGGTGGAGCCGGCGGCAGCGGCGCTGGAGAGAGCTCGGTCGCCTGGGTTAGAGCTTGCCGCGGCTGAGGTTTCCGAGGCGGCCGAGGCTGATGAGGTGGTCGAGCAGCATGCCGGAGAAGGCGCGGCGGCGGAGGCATCTGAGCAGCAGCGGCGGCAGCGGCAGGATCAGGTGCTTGAGGGGGAGCCTGCTGCTGCAGGTGATGCGCAACCTGCAACAGCTGTTGCAGCAGCAGCAGCAGCCGGGGCGGAGTCGCAGGAGGCGCCCCCCGCGGTAGCACCTGCCAGCGCGGCGGACGGAGCCGAAACGGCAGGTAAAGAGGGACCGGAGGTCGAAGGGGCATGTCGCTCTGAAACCATGGGTCGGGCGGGGCCAGCCGATGCAGCTGCAGCAGCAGCCGATGCCGCCGCCGCGTCTGTGCCCGCTCCCGGTGCAGAAGCTGTTGAGGCGGAGACCAATGTGGATGCGGTTGCCGCGGACGGTGGCGGCGGCGTCGGCGGGATTGGCGGGCTTCTGGACGGTTCGGCACCGGGCACAGACGGTAAGCGCGCCGCCGCTGAGTTTGCCGAGCCGGCAGACGCGCGGGGAGACGACTCGGTGCCTTCCCTCGTGCTCGAGCTCGTACAACCGTCCCAAGGGTCAGTGGGCGACGAAGGGGTCGAGGCCGCGGCCGCGCCGCCTATGGGTGAGGCAGGGGAGGCGCAACAGGCGGCGGCCGCGGCGGCGGCGGCTGGGTTGCCTGCCAGCGCTGACGCCATGGAAACGGATCCGGGTCCCGGGGCCACGGTCACCGCCACAGCGACTGTCACCCCGCTTGTTTCCGGGGCCGCACCCAATGTCCCGGCCGAGGCCGACGCCGCGTCCGATGCACCCGCGCCGGCCACAGGCGCGGGCGGCGTGGAGGGCACAGCCGGCGTCAAGCTGGCGGCGGGGGGGCCGGACGGCTCCGGGCGGGATACGACGGCCGGCGGCGGCAGCGGCGGCGCCGCTGCCCCTGCCCCTGCCGACCTCGACGGCGCGGAGGCGGGGCTCTTGAAGTCGGGACCGCAGCAGAAGGCACCGGCGGACTCCACGGAGCTTCCGACGACGAAGCGCGCTGGACCGCGGCGGCTTGCGCAGTCAAGGCAGCAACCGGCGACGCACCCGGGGCCGGAGGCGGGCGATAACTCACAGATCCAGCAGCAGCAACAGCACCAGGGACAGCCGCCGCAGCAGCAGCAGGGACAACAGCAGCAGCCGCAGCAGGAAGAAGCAGCGGGCGAGGGCGAGGGCGAGGTGGAGGTGCAGGAAGGCGGGGCTCAGAAGAAGGGGCGCGCGGGCCTGCCGCCACGGAAGGGCTCCGCCGCCGCGAAGGCGCGTCAGAGCGCTGCCGCGGGCGCCGGGGAGGCGGCGACGTCGGCGAGCGCTGTCGTACCGGAACCGAAGGTCTGCTTCACCTGCGGCGCGACGCACACGCAGGCAGGTTGGCGCCGCCACCAGGGCAACGAGGTCGGTAAGGTCGTGTGCAAGCGCTGCTACGACTGGCACTACAGGCACGGCACGTACGACAGGAGCCATCGCGTGAGCGGCGCCGCCGCCGCAGCGCCAGCGACGCCGGGACATGCTGCCGGCGGCGGCGGCGGCGGGACGGCCGCAGGTGCGGAGGCGGCGGCGGCGGCGCCGTCCACGCGGCGGGCCAAGAGGTCCGCCAGCGCTGCCGCCATGGGGACGCCGGCGGCCGCGCCGGCGCCGACGAGCAAGGAGCCCTCGACGGCGTCAGAGGGCATCGCTCTGACGGCGCCGCCGGGGGAAGGCGCAGCAGAGCCGGTCAGCCAGGAGACGGCCGCTGCTGCCGCCGCCGCAGCTGCGGCAAGGGCAACTGCCGCTGACGGAACGGATGGCGCGGAGCCGCCCAGGAAGCGACAGAAGGCGGCGGAGGCCGCCAGGGCGGCCTTGCAGCGCGCGGGCGATGTGCGTGGGGAGGCTGCCGCCGCCGCCGCCTCCGTCGCCGTGGAGCAGGAGGAGGAGGAGGAGCAGCAGCAGCCGGTGGAGCGGCCGGACGGCGACGCCACCGCAGGGGGGCCTGCCTCGGCTGCAGCCAGGGACGGGGCCAGGGGCGCAGCTGGGGCCCCAGCGAAATTGCCTGACACGGGCACTGAGTCGGCGGTGCTGCAGTCGTATGTGGCGGCATTCGGCGACGTGTTGGCGCGTGCATGTCAGGTGGGCGGAAGGGGCCGGAAGGGGGTGAATGGGGCGGTCGGTTGACTGCTAACCCGGCAGCGCCGGCAGCATCAGCACCAGCAGGACAAGGGGGAGGAGGCCGCTGTCATCAGGGCTGAGGGCGGGTCAGACATCGGATGTGGGTCGCACGCTGAACCTCGCCGGTTGTGTCTGAGGCCAGGCGGGTGCACGTACCAGGAGGACAGGGGTTTGACTGCGCCTCGGGGACAACCGAGCGGCGAGAGAAAGAGGACTGGCTGTGTGTGTGCAAGCCGGACTGTGTGGGGAGGCGGAGGTTGAGAGGCGCTTCGAGGGCTGGCAGCGACTGCGGGAGGCAACTTTAGCCACGGGTTGTAATGGCTGCAAGTCAAAACCGGGAAACTACGGGAGGCTTCTATACCCGGGAAGAGTATACACACACGCGCTTTTAGCGGCTCAGTTTTCTTTTGCACTTGCACACACACCAACCGCTTTCTTCCGCCCCCTCCCAGGCTCTGGTGGCGCTCGAGGATGAGCTCGGACTCCGCCTCCTGGACGTCCCCTCCCTGCCCTCCGTGCCCGCGCCCGCGGGGCCGGAGGCGCCAGCCGGGGCCGCAGCCGCCTCAGCCGCACCCGCGGCAGCCGAGGCCGTCACCCGACCGGCCCTGCGGCTGTTCTACGAGCGGGTGTGCGGCAGCGATGCGAGGCTGCGGGTGAGGGGGCGAGGGTGCGTGGCGCGGGGCGTGTCTGATGCGGGGCGTGCCTGATCAACTGGGGGCGTGGGAGTGGGGGCGCAGGGATGGGCGCAGGGAGTGGGGGCGCAGGGCACTTGACACGGACGTCTTTCCCGCAGTGCAGACTGCACTTGGCGGACCCGCCCTTCACCCTGCCTTGATCAGCAGCGCTGCGTTGGGGTGCTAACGGGCTATCCGACGTGTTGGCGCCTTGCCTCCCTCCCGGCCTGGCTGAGTGCCGTCTGCTACTTGATTCACCCATGATTGTCCCCAATGGCTTCACCGCTCACACAGCCGCCCGCCCGCCCGCCCATGCCCCACCGTTGACCGGTCCGTTGCCGCAGTCTCGGTTTCTGGCGGATGTGGTCATCCGGTGGCTCGAGGTGAGGGAACCCGGGGCGTGTGTGTGTGTGTGCGGGGGGGTGTATAGGAGAGGGGTTGGGGCTTAAGGAGGTCCTGCCCGTTAGCGTGCAGTGGAGGGTTCCGCCGGGTATGTCGCAGGGGGCGCCAGCGAGCTGCCATGCACCGTCACTCCCCCGGCCCCCCGTGGGCTCTAGGCGCGACATGTCGCAGCTGGTCTGTGAGCTGTGCTCTTTCACAGATCGGGTAGCACAAGGAGGGGGAGGAGGAGGAGAGCACCGAGGGGTGCATCAAAGAATGTGCCATTACGGATCACTGGTGCGGCCCGGCCCGCGCTCGAGTCTTGCGTTCCAACATCAGGGGCGGACCTCTCTGATCGATTCTTGTCTGTTTTTGCCCCTGCCCGCTCATGCGCCGGCCTGCCCCTCCACGCGGTCTCGCTCGTCCCCCCCGCAGCTCCATGCCTGGCGCCTGCACCTGGCGGAGCTGCTGGGCTCCTGGGGCCCCTGGACAGCCACCGCCCCCTGCCGACCGGCGGGGGGACTGGGGTTGGATGGGCAGCTCGGCGAGGACGGGAGTGCCAAGGTGTGCGAGCGCGGGGAGGGTTCCAGGGTAAGGGGCAATACGCCCTGGTGGTTGTCTGGGCGATGGGTCCGCGGGCGCGTCTGCGAGACACGCAACACGGATCGTTGTGCGGTCCAGCATTCCCACCCCGTCCATTTGTCCATCCCTTGTCGGTGCGTCCCCGGCTGGCTCCGAAGATGCCGTTGGGGAGGGCACCTGGCCGATGAGCGACCAGGACAAGGGCTAGCTAGGCAAGCAGCGGGACGCGCGTGCCCTTGGCTGCTTGACGGTTGGGCATGCAGCTGTGCAGTGGCGGTGTTGCCACCCTGGTAGGCCTCGACACAGGTGTGCGCTAATTAAGCTTGGTACGTAGTGTAGTACACCTGTAAGCACCCGGAATGCGGTGCGCGGTTCGGGACCTCAAATGCACACCCTGTAGCGGGCGGGTCTCTTCTCCAAACACCCTGTAGCAGCGCGCCTCCCCCTCCAGGCGCCGAAACTGACTGTCGGCCCCGCTGGTTGCTGTCGGGTGTTGTCCCATGGCCCTGTCGGTCGGTCGGTCGGTGCAGACAATTGAGTCCGCGCAGGGCCCGGTTGGCACTGCGGCGGCGGCACCACCACCACCACCGCCACCACCACCACCAGCAGTCGGAGCCACCCCGGGGGATGCGCTTCCCGCGGCCCCTCCCGGCGCATCCCCGTCGGTTCAGACCGACCCGCGGGTCACTACACACCCCACCTCGGACCGCTTCCACCAGGTGGCGGCCAACCTCGCCCTCAACATGGCCCAGAACCTGCTGGGCCTTATGCCGCCGGCTCCATCTGCGCCCCTCGGCCCCGCGATATCTCGACCGGTCCGCGCCGAGGGCGGCGGCGGCGGCGGCGGAACCCCCACGGCGGCCACGTGCGTCTCCATCTCCGACGCGGCGGCGCCGTCGGACGCGGACGCGGGTGCAACCGCTGCGGGGAGCGCCACGGAGGAGGACTCGAGGGCGCGGGCGCGGGCCGCTGCGCTGCCCCACGTGCGGAGGGTGGCGGCGGCGGCGCTGCAGCTGGCGCTCCAGGTGGGGTCGGCGCCCGGCTGCCTGACACTCCGCCTGGCGGCGCCCGGGGACCCCATCGCGACGGTGGAGTCAGGGGCGGCGGCGGCGGGGACCGCAGGCAGGCACGGCGCGCCCGTCGGGGAGGCCGCCACAGCGGCGGCGGCGGCAGCGCCGGTCGGTTTCAGCGAGGGCTGTTCCTCCTCCTCTGCCTCTGTGGTCACGCCGGTGGAGTGGCTGCGGTGCAGCGCGGAAGGTGTGGGCGGGGCAGCCGGCGAGCTCGGCTGCAGCGGCGGCAGCGGAGCTGTCAGCGGTGGCGGCGGCGGCGGCCGTCACGTGCGACTGGCGCACCTGCTGCGGAGCTTGTACGACGGCGGCGAGGCGCACTGGCAGGACTGCCGGGTGACCCTGAGCTGGGAGGGCGAGGGCGAGGGTGCACCCGGCGGCGGCGGCGGCGGCACCGTCTACAGCGCGGTTGGCGGTTGGAGCGCGGGCGGCGGCGACGGGCGTGACGGGGGCGACGAGCCCCTGCAGAAGGCAAACGGAAGCAGCGGAACAGAAGACGTTCCGGCGACAGTCTTGTGGCTGGTGGCGCCGGGCATCGTCCGACAGGAGGTCCTGCTGGAGGCGGAGGCCGCGTCGGCGGAGGTGGCGGCGGCGGTGCAGCCCGCGCCGGCTGTCAAGGAGGAGGAGGGCGCCGCAGCTGCGGAGGTGGTTATGGAACCCGCGGACGGCGATGCGGCGGCGGCGGGGCCGCCGCCGCCCGACCCCGAGGAGGTGATGGCGGCGGCGCAGGCCGCGGATGCGGTGGCCGCCGCCGTCGCCAACGCGCTGGCGCTCGGGGACCAGGAGGCGTTGCTGGGGGCGACGGAAGCGGCGGCGTCGGTTGTACTGCAGCTCGTGCACGCGATGTCCGCGGACGGCTTCCTGAAAGGGTCTGGGTCGCACTCGCAGTCGCAGTCGCAGGCGGGGCCGATGGAGGTCGACGACGGCGGCGATGCGGCTCCGGCGACTCCAGGGGCGGCGGCCGACGGCGTCAGCCTACCGGCGGGGCGCCCACGTGGCGGCGCGGCGCAGCCGCAACAGCCCGTGGCGGCCGTCGTGGAGGTTCCTGTCGTACCAGCGCTGGTTGTTGGCTGCGAGGCGGGCCCTTGAGCCCTGTTGTGCGTCGACCCGTGGGTCAGATTGTGAAACTGGCTGGTGGAGTGGGGTACGTTCCAGGCCCTGCCCTGCATGCCACCTCGCGGAGCTGAGTCGGACACTAGGAGGCCGTTGGAGGGGGAAGACACGTGGGGTTAAACAGGTAAAACAGCCCAGACACACCCAGCCCCAGCCCGGCGACAAATACTTACCAACGATACGTGGGGTGCATGGCCGGCGGGTGTTGTATACAGAGGATGGAATAATGATGGAGGTACGGACCCGATACATGGGCGGACTGGGTCTTACCGGCGAGCTGCCTGGCTGGCTTTGCAAGAGTACAAGCCATAATTCGTACGGCTGTGGCGGCGTTCGCCCGACGAGTGTGTGCGAGTTCAGAGGAAAAGAAGACCCACATCGGCACCCGTATGTGTCGTGCTATGTGGCTATGTGTGGTCAGGAGGGCGCAAGCCATGAGGGGCGCGGCGATGGCGGACTAGGTGAGGCGGGGGCAGTCAAGGCGAGTCTCTTTAATCAGGTCAAGGCCCTCCGTCGGATTCTCGGGGGTTGCGGGGTTCCTCCCGGCCTCGGGGAGCTGCGCAGCGGGTCCTCCGTGTGTTTAAAAGAGAAGCCCGCCCGACCCGAACCTCCTCCGTGTGTGTGTATGTTGTACCGCTTACATATCTCGGAGCGGGGCCCGATGCTGGTCGGGGCAGCTACCCTTTTGGGAAGACTGCGCGTGTGTGTGGTGGTGTGGTTGTGCGGCCACTGTCGGATATGTACGGGGCCGGGGGTCCTGGCACAGGGCGGGCGTTATCTGTCGTACTCACATGATACACGTCAGGTGGTTGTCTCTTGTCCAACGGGGGGTTGGGGTCCAGGGTGTTGGGGAGCAGATGAGGGCAGTTGACGGGTTGAGAGGGGAACGAAGAGGGGGTCAGGGAAGCACCGTCTAGTGCTCAAGGAGCGGTTTCCATAGTGGTGGTGGTGGCGGTGGTGGTGTGGCTACCGCGTTGTGGGAGGTTGGAGCAGGGCGCTGCGTTGCCGCGAGATCCCTCTCCGGGGTCCCCGTGTCCTGCCGTGTTCGGAGCATCGGATATGATACACGTAGGGAGGAGGGATTTTCGTGCACGCGTGACAGGGGCCGTCGTGGGCTTGGTTGGGGCCTCTTGACGTTTCCCTCACCTCGTTCTAGGAATCGGTTACCGTAACAATCAGTTGGTCACACCTTGTCGGGCCCTGTTGCCGCACTCGATATTTGCCTAAACGTTTGACGCAGTCCTCGAATGTAATGTCAGGATCATGATGGGCGGGTGGAGCGGCATCCGCTATGTATTTGTTGTTCATACGTTGGTGTGGGTGTACGGAATCCCCAACCCAGAAATGTTGTCGGGACGGCATCTTGCGTCGACAGGCGGCAAGTGATTGGTCAATGTCCGTCTTAGGCGGTGTCTGGGATTGCAGCAATTGCTGTACGTGGTCTGGATCCGGGAGGAGACGTTGCACGAAAGGTGCTGAGTCGGTGCGTTGCCAAGCTGGTGCATTGCCAGTTGAGGATGGAACAAAGGTGAGCAGGTACCGCAGATTGTTTAGGTAGAACCAACGATTCGCGTGGCCTTTGGTTTCGACCACCAATGGACCCCGCCATGGTCATATACCGTATGCTGGGCTGGGTGTGTGTACATGTGTCAACGCACCGTACGGGTAGTGTCTCCAGGTTTGGCCAGGAAGGGGGCTGCCAACCTCCCCAGTCGACATGAGCAGCAGTCCGGCACATTACACGCACCCGCCATGTAGCTGCAGCCGGCTGTGGCCGTCGCAACGCGCAAGACACAGCCGCCTCTACAGGTTGGTTGCTCCTGGACAGCATCGAGCTTAATGACAGCTGGCGGCATGACGCTGGCGACATGGCGCTGGCGACATGTATTTTGTGCAGCTGCTGACCGCTTGGCGGACCGCTTGGTGGTGCACGCGACTCGGCGGAACCTCGTGGCGTACCTCGGCAGGAACTCGCACACAACGGTCCAGCGATCCGATCATCCCGCCTTTCCAATAACTTCCACTCCGACGCAATTCGCAATTCGCACCCGTTTTGGTGTGCATCTGTTCCGCATGCGCTCCGAAACCGTGTCCTGCAACCCACAAACCCGCCGGTAAGACGAACGCGTCCGGCCACCGCGACCACGGGCCGGGGCCGCAGGGACACAGCATCTATAAGGCGCGTCGGCCGTCAGCCTCGTGGGCGTCGTACAGTCGACCCCCAACGCGCGCGGCCGCCACCTCCCACCTGTCATTACCTCCGCGCGCAACGCCGCCGACAACACCGGCTCTCCTCTCCGCCGGCACACACGCCCCCGTATAGTAAGTAATTTTTTGCAGGTTATGTGGTAAGTATATCGCCACCTGGGATCGGGCGGGAGGGCGGGTTGCATTTCTAAACACGCGTCCCCGAGCTCACTCGCCGCCAGGGCCAGGAGGGAATCGCGGCCTTCCCCCTCTCGTGGCTTTACGCCTTCACCTCTCCTCCAAACGTCCCTTTGCACCACACCATGAACTCCGGCGTGTGCGTGCCGCCGCACCTCTCACCCGCCATCACCACCACAAGCCACAGATACACCTCTTCCGCTTCCAGTGGGTACAGGGGTTGTGACCCTGTGCTCGTGCCCCTGCGACCCCAAGCCCCCGCCGGCTCTGCAGCCCCCGCTGGGGTCCGCACTCCGCAGCCCCGGGTAGATAAACCCACCATCGCCGAACGCGTCACGAAACGAAAAGACACGACACGAGCAGACACGACGTGATTACGATAATGCGACAAGGTCGATTTTGACCCAATGTGGCCACAGCAGCACTCGACCCCTGGGCCCCAGCCCGACGTGTGCGCGCGTCCGAACCTCCTGTGTCCCTGTGCTCCAGGGTGGTCGTTGCCCTGTTGCCCAACTGAGTGGCCCGTGGGTCCCAGATAAGCTGGTCTTGCCCGTCCATACTTCTGTGCAGCCCGCGGTGGACTGCCCGCCGGAGCCCGCTCCCCTGGCCCCCGGGCTCCTACCCCACCACCACCGCCACCGCACCCCCCCCCCCAGCGGCATCTCGCCGCCCGCCCCTGTCCGCTCCTGTGGCGGTGATCTAGGGGGTCAGAACTTGGGCTTCAGGCTCAGGCGCTTGGTGACCGCGCCGTCCTTGTCGTACTGTCGTACGATCTCCTTGGCGAAGGCGGGGATGTGCTGCTCCGCGCGCTTCGCGCCCCAGTTCCGGTGCACGTACAGGTAGTTCCTGGGGAGTTCCATGGGGGAAACCGCAGGGGGCAGGGCAGGGGTGGGGTGGGGGTTGGGGTTGGGGTGTATGTCAAAAACCGAAGGTGTGTTTGTTGCCTTGCAGGTCGTGTATTCGGACGTGTTGTACTCTGGATGCATGTAACCCGACAGCTAGAAGCTGCCCCCGACAAGGCCTGCCAGCCGCGCCGCGCCGCATACTCCCCCCAGTCACCCCCGGACAGCCATACAGCCTGTCGTCCTGTCCCCGGCTCCCCCCACCTGATGTAGTGGTAGTCCACAGAGTACTTGCCGAACTCGAGGCCCTGCGGGTGGCACACGTGTCGGCGGTTGGCGGTTGGCGGTTGTCGGGTGCAGCATTGCTGCCCGCGCGCGAACACCACCGCGCGGCCGCGCCGTACGTGCCGTGTGTCTACCACCGGATGGTGCCGTGGTGGTATGCCTGGCCGCGTGCCGGGTGCATCCGACCCCGGGTGGCCACCGACAAGGATCGGCAACGCAGCCCTCCGGGACCTTCTGACAGCTACAGCTACAGCTACAGCTACAGTCACAGCTTCAGCGCTGCGAGGTGAAGGGTTCACAGCCAGTGCTACAGCCGCAGCTGCCCGCGCATCCACCCGCCCTCCCACCCAGCCCCACCTTGGGTCCTATCAGAGTGAGGAGCCACGCCAGGACATTACCCAGCCAGCGGGGCGCCGGGTCCCGCAGCTGTCCAAGCTTGGCCTCGTCGTCACTCGCCACGGTCTACAGTACGACAGCGGTACAGCGGCAGTACAGTAGTTGTACGGCAGCAGCGGGCTTGGGGTGGGGGCGCGACATGTAGTTGGCCAGTGCGATACCGTTTTACGGCACCCCGATGAAGAAGATCGGGGAGCTGGGCTGAAGGCGGGTGCCGTCGGTACGGCGTGCCGTACCGACGGTACAACGGGCAGCGTGGGGTGATGCTGTGCTCAGACCCGGACTCCGCAGACCACCGCTTCTCGGGTCTTTGAGGACCGCGTAAAGCAGACCACTGGCCACTTTCTGACCCGGCTGACTCAGACACGCTGACTCAGACACGCTGACTCAGACACGCTGACTCAGACATGCTGACTCAGACACGCTGACTCAGACATGCTGACTCAGACACGAGTATTAGCAGGAGCAGCAGACACACCAAAGCTGTGCCCACACGCACCCCACCTGCCACCCCGCTCCTTCCCCGCCCCGAAACCCAACCACCTGATACGGCACATGGCGACGGCCGTACCTGCATCACGATGGAGCGGCGGTCGCCCGTTGAGACGGTTGGCGTCATCTGCAGTGACCGGGGGCGGGGCGGGGCGGGGCGGGGTGGGGTGTGTACGAGAACGGAGCCGCGAGAAGCGAGGTCCATGGGCGCTGTGTGCGCGTGTGTGTGCGTGGGAAGGGGTTCGTGTAGGGTTACAGGCGGGGGTGGTGTAAAGTGTAGGTGGGAGGACGGTGGCGCGATGGTGCCAAGCCAATAGCCACATGTCGGGGGTGGAGGCGGAGGCCACGCACAACAGCCCCTCGAGGTCCCCCCCGTCCCCCCCGTCCGCCTCGCCCAAGGCCCCACCCACCACCAGGCGGTGCTTGACGCTGTCCAGCAGCTCCTGACCCCTCTCGTTGCGGATGACCATGTACTGCGGGTGTCGTACCATGTCGTCGTTCATGTACGGCACGCCCATGTACCCCACCTGCGCGGCCAACCGCCCACCACCGCCCACCACCAAAGCGATGTCAGCGTTGCGGGCAGGGGAGGGGAGCCACATGGTGCGACATCAGCACAAAACATACCACAATTCTAACAGTCAACGGCCAACGGCCAACGGTCTTCAACGGAACCGACGCAGGGCTCCAAGGGTAGTGTGACGCGCCCCGCCCGGGCGGTGGCGGGGGCGGGGGCAATACACACACACCCGTGCGCAGCCAACGGCCTCACTCGTCCGCGTGCGCACTTAGGGTCCTCGCAAGTCGTGTCTCTCGGTTTATTTTAACACACACCCGTGCCTCCGACACACGGCGGGGAAGGGGGCCACCACCCACCACCCACCACCCACCACCATGTCCGCCAGCGCGTTGGTGTAGTCGAAGCACGAGTAGCAGGAGGGCGCGATGACGTCATTCAGGTCCTTGGCGGGCAGGCAGAAGTACGGCACGTACTCGAAGGAGCCGTCGGTGTGTTTCACGTGCACCCTGCGGGCCGTACGACAACATCACCATCAGCGCCTTCACCAGCGCCTTCATACATATCATCACAATGATTGGCATCGTGGGACAGTACGACATCCCAGTACCTACCGACAGCATGACGGTGACCTCGCCGACGGCACGGTCCCCAACCTTATAGTTGCCGCATACACCCCGCGGGCAGGCCCGCCCCCTCCCCACCCCGCACCCCTCACCCCTCCACTCCCCATTCCCCACACGCCTGACCCGACCCATGGGTCACACGACCCATGACCTCAGCCCCACCCCCAACCTCACCCTAAACCCCCACCAGTTCTCTTTCAATGCAACCCCCCACCACCTGTAGTCCTGCATGAACTCGTAGTGCAGCGCTTGGTCGGGCCTGGTGGAGGCCGCCCGGAGGAACTTGTCCAGCCCCTTCCGCGGCCCGTTGTCGACGCAGTTGGTGCCCAGCACGTAGAGCTTGTCCAGAGCCAGGTGGGGTTCGATGGAGCGGAGGGCCTGGACCTGAGGGGGGGGGCACCAGCGGGGAGGGAGGGGGGAGGGCGGGGGAGGGGGAGAGGTGAAACCACCCAAGACACACCCAGCCCGGCGACGAAGCCCGGGGTGGGGGGTTGGGGGGTGGGGGGTTAAGAAGAAACAGCCCCGGGGGGCGGCGAGGGTGCCAGGATGGGGGGTATATCCCCAATTGTGAAGGACTGTACGACACCGGGATCCCAAAGGCCCTTGAGCACTGGGCGCCGGTGGGGACGACAGGGCGCCAACCTCCCTCCACACCACCACCACCCACCCCACCGCACCCACCCCACCCCACCCCACCCACCCACAATGGCCTACCTGGCAGCCGACGCCGATGAAGAGCAGCTTCTTGACCTGGGTACGGGTGACACGGCCCCACGGGTCGGCGGTGGAGAGGAGAGCGCAGTGAGGACGTTGGGAGGGGGGAAGGAGGCTCGCGGGTCGGCGGCGGAGCAGCTCCGGAACCAGCCAGCCGGCATCCCCGACACCGCAGCCCCCCACTTTCCTCCCCGCAACGTCACCAACTTTCGCCGGACCAGTACCAGCACCCACACCCACACCCACACCCGCACCCACACCCGCGCCCGCAACCCCGCCCGCCAGCCAGCCATGGGGTCCACGAAGCCCAGCAGGGTCACAACCCCAACCCCCACCCCTCCCCCACCCCCACCTGGAGCGCCTCCACGGTGGCCAGCACATTCAGGTTGGGCGACAGGGTGGGCTTCACGCCTCGCGCCTGGAACGACAAATGAGCGGACAGGCCGCCAGGGGGCTGGGTGGTATGTGAGTTGTATGTGAGTGGGGTGTGGTAGCTGGTGGCCAGGACTTGGGTAACCGGAAAGCTCTGCGCCGCCCCCCCTCCTACCCCGCCTCCGCGCCCCCTTCGCCTTCGGCCCTCCCCCTCCGCGCAGCTCCCGCCCCGACGCGCCTTGACGATGTCCTCCACAGTCCTGGCCACCACGGGTTTGGGCGTGAACCTGAGGACGGGGGGGGGGTGAGAGGGCGGTGAGGACGGGGGGGGGTTGAGAGGGCGGTGAGGAGGGGGCGCCACGCCTCGGGAGGTTGGCCGAATCAGGATGTCAGGTGTCAGTCAGCACCTCCCCACGGGACCGCACCTCGCGCCCTGGCGGCCCCGAAAGCTGTTGAGCTGCTCGGAGGTCCCGGTCCCGGTCCCGGCGCAACGTCCCCGCGCGCGTCCCCTCTTCCCTCGAATGGCGCTGGGGCTTCCCTCCTCCTCCTGATCCTCCGTATCCTCCGTATCCTCCTCCTCCCCCTGATCCTCCTCCTCCTCCTCCTCCTCCTGATCCTCCTCCTCCCCATGATCCTCCGTATCCTCCGTATCCTCCTCCTCCTGATCCTCCGTATCCTCCTCCTCCTGATCCTCCCAGCTGCCTCCCCTTTTCTTCTTCCTCCTCCCAAACTCTCAATGACCCCGGGGCCCGCTTCTCGTTGCCTTCTCCTAGTTTCCCTCCAACCTCGTTCGTTTTTGTACGTCTGGTTCTTCTTTCAACCCCAACCTCAGACCCCTTCATCCCAGGGGTCACACGTCCATATACCGAGACCTGACGAAGCCCTCCTCCCGCCCCCCAACCTCCCATCCCCCCCTGCTCCCATCCCCCCCTCCTCCCGCCCCCCACCCCACACACCCCACCTGTCGTTCTCGTCGCTCTGGACGCACACCACCGCGTCCACCTTCCCGCTCTGAAGCATCTCGATGGCCACCTGCCGCCCGGAACCCCGGCAGAGACACAGACAGACAGACACACACGGCTCCGTTCTGGTACATACACAAACACGCGGCTCAGTCCTGGTATATATACACACACAACCGAGGAAAGAGGGAGGGAGGGACCAAGAGGGAGGGACCAAGAGGGAGGCCCCCGCGAGGTCGTGAGGCACCACCGGACAGCCCGGGTAGGCGACCGAGCACCGCTGTCAGCCGGTCACGCGGGGCGCAGGCCGCAGCTGTCTGCGCCACACGAAACACGCACGCCCCCTGGAGGAAGGGGGTGAGACTACCCTGCAGCGGGTCCTAGGCTTCTCGTCCGAGGTCGGCGTTTCACGGCCCTGCGCAGCCCCCATCACCGCCGCCTGGCATCCAGCAGCCCGTACTCACCCTCACCCGCCCATACCTGGACCCCACCACCACCAGTTTGATATTGTCTACCAATGTCCTACACCCCCCCCCACCCCCCCAACCCCCCCACCCCCCGCCACCCCCACCTGCGTCACGATGCCGGTCCATTGCGCGCCCTGAACCCCGGGCGAGTTCACGGCGTACGACATGGATGACGTCACGCCAAAGTGCAGCTCGTTGTCGTCATCGGCGTTGCGGCGGCGACCGTGCACCCCCTCCTCCAGGGCCTCGATTCGAGACATGCCTGCCGTACATGAGCCGTACAGGGGCGCCGTTGGGACACCGGGAAAGCCATCGAGTGGAGCAGGGGCGTGTTCAGGTGGCGCAGCTGACCCCGTGTGTGTGTATATGTGTACGGAGGTACGGACGGGGTGTAACCTTACCCGTTACCCTTGCACCCACCATCGCCAAGGAACGCGCAGGCGTCCTTCACATGCGCGACGTAGTAAGTGTCGCACAGCCCGCAGGAGCTGCAGTACTGCTTCGCGGGGTAGCTGCTGCCCGGCTGGATCGGTTTGGCGCGCTGCCGCCAGTCGGCGGGGAGGGCGGCGGCGGCGGCGGCGGCGGCAGCCCCAGCGGCGCCGCCGTCACCGGGGCCCGCCTGGGCGGTGACGGCTTGACGGAGGCGACCGACGGCGGAGGCGGGGGTGCAGGTGGCCCTGGTGGTGGCGGCAGAAGAGAAAAACCAAACCCAGAAACGAACCGGCGGCGACGGGGTGCAAGGTGCGGGTCAACAGCAGGTGGATGTTCTCAGGGGTCAAAAAGAAAAAATTCAGACCAAAGGGAGGGGCGGGGGTGAGGTGAGGCCGATTGATATGCCGAGTGGGGTGAGGCATGGTGGTGTTGAGCCGCAACGCTTCGCGACCGCACCGTCCGCTGCGAGTGCGTGTACGGCACCCGAGGCCTCAGCACGGCATCGCGCAGCGCAGAGCGGCGCGGGTCATGCCGAGCACGGCACAACACCGCACACAGCACGAGTCGGCCCCGTGAAGTCGTGTGCAAGGGTCGGCGCCCTCCGTCCCTCCGGCGCCAGGAACCCTCCACAACCCCTGCAGCGAAAGCTGGGCTGCACTAAGGGGGGAGCCCTAGAGTCTAGGCAAGCGGCCGTTTGGGGTTTGCTCGGGGGTCTTGCTCGGTCGACAGCCTCCCCGGCGGTGTTCCCGGGCGGTGTTCCGTTAACGAGCGGAAGGTGCGCGCCCCGGGAGAGCCCGCCAATGCGCCAAGAAGCCGCAGAGGGCCGCCTCTCCCGCTCTCACACGCCTCAATTTCGGTGGCTCTCACAATGAGAAGTTGTCCGCTGTGAAAGCCGTGGCGGAATCGCACCTGCAATTGCCGCGCGCGGGCGCTGCAACTTTGTCCGCGCGTCCGGTAGCGTCCTGCTGGAGCCCAGGACCACGAGAACTATGCCGGTGAAGCATGGCTGGATGATCTATGACAACAGCGTCGCCTTTCCGTCCGAATCGCTATGGAACTGCATACACGCTTAGAATAAAAATGCGGCTAGTAATCGTGTCATAGGCATACCATGTAATTACTACGATAATAAGAGAACCGGAGGCTGTAGGCGTTACGTCAGGGCTTTGGGGTGACTACTGCGGCTACTGCCGAATCGTAGCTTTCGGATGACGGGCATCGGAGCGAGTATAATAAAATTGTGCACAAATTTCCCCTGACTTGAAACCGGTGTGAAGTGCGTTCCTCTTGATCGCTTTTCAGTTGAGAAGTTCAGTGGAACCAATGCAGCTCCAGAAGGCTCAGTGCTGCCGGGCGGCTGTCCAGCGCCGCGCGGTGTCTCGGCTGGCATTTGTCACGCCAAAGGTGCAGCGGCAGGTGGCTTGCGAGGCTAGCCGGTGGCAGGGCGATGGCGAGGAGAAGCTCCAGCCGAAGTGCGTCCTTGTAATCCATCGCATATTCTGCCTTGATATCAATATTCATGTTCTGTTGTTCACATCCCCGATTTACGGTGGCAGCTTGTTTGGTGATCAACCAACAGACCCTGGCCACACGTACTCAGCACAGGTGGCAGATCCGCGAAAGCGCCCATGCCAGCGCTTCTTCATTTCAATTTCAGCAACAAATCTCTGTGAGCAGCGCTGATCGTCGTCCCCGATTCCGTTCCGCTCCGCAGGGAGATCGTGCTGCGCTCCGTGAACATGACCGTCCTCGCGGCGATGCTCACCATCGGCGCCGCGCCTCGGCCCACCAATTTGGGCATTCAGGACTACGGCGCCGGCATCCAGACGCTGTCGCTTTGCCCGGCCTCCCCCAACTGCATCGCCACATCTGAGGAGGGCAACGACCGCGAGCACTACGCCCCGCCGCTGTGAGATTAGCCGCCTACGGGCTGTAGTTATTGAGGATGGGCAGCCCGGCGGGAATCGTCACGATGGGCTCGCAGGCGCAGGAATCGGCGCAGTTTATCACCCGAGTACGGCATACCCGCAGGCCCCCTCAACGCTTACCCCCACTCTCCCCCGCGCTCTTCGCCCCCTCGAACCCCCTGCCCTGCCTCCTCCTTTCTCCCATCCTTTCCCCGTCTTTGCCTCCCTCTTTCCCACGAACCTCGCTTGTTTCACACCCTCACTTTCTCACACACAGCCTCGGACACCTTTCCCCCCTTCAACACACACACACACACACACACACACACACACACACACACACACCGCTCACCCCAGGACGTACAACCCGGAGGACGGCCGCGGCCGCAAAGGCCCTGTGAGCCAGGATCAGGCCATGTCGGAGCTGGTGGCGGCGGTGAGCGGCGGCCCCTCTAGGGAGGCTTAAGAGGGGGCGGTCCAGGGGGGGAGGGCCGGTCCCAGGGCGTCCGTACATCACTGCGGTGGCGGCGGCGGGACCCGTGGGGCCAGGCCGTTGACCCGTGGGTCGCGGGTCGCGGGGCGCAGCTCTGCGCCTGTCCCTCCTAGCTGCAACTACCTGTGGATGGGGTGCTGGGTGGAGGTGGTTGGTTGGGTTTGGGTTCATTCAGTGACCCAGGGGCAACGGGCGGCGGGGCCCTACGTGACAAGTCGCGATGAGGTGTTTGTTATACCCACCCACCCACCCACCCACCCACCCACCCACCCACCCACCCACCCACCCACCCACTCGGGTTTTGTTTCCTGGCGATGTGGGTCACAGGTCCGCAAGCTGACACCCGACGGCTTCACCCCCAAGATCATCAAGCAGACCAATGACTACCTGTACGTCGAGTACGAGAGTCCAATCATGGGCGTAAGTATGCCGTACGGGCGCGGGGGCGATGCCACACAGGGTTCGGCCTGTCGTACCGGCAGCGTGCACGGGCCCCCTGGGGATGGTTGACCTGCTGATGCCGCCGTCCGCGCAGTCCCTCCCTCCCGCCCTCCCTCCCGCCCTCGACCCATGCCGCCCCGCGGGTCGCCTGCCTGCCTGCCTGCCTGCCTGTCAGCGCCTTGGAGGGGAGGGGGGACACCAGCGGCCCCCCACCGGGGGCAGTCCCCCGCCCTGCAGCCCTGCAGCCCTTCCGAGTCCCCCGCACTACTGCTCCCCGCGCCTTGCCCACTCACAATTCCCCTCGACTCCCCCTCAACTCCCCCTCAATTCCCCCGAAATTCTCCCGAAATTCCCGCGACCCTCCCCCCCTTTACACCGTCGTCGTCGCTGGCGATCTATGGTACTGTACCAATTTCTCCGGTCGAACCGTCGCTCTGGCAGCAGCGCAGTTTGAAAATGTCTACCAATTTCCTATACCCCCCCTCCCCCCTCCCCCCGGCTCATCCGCACCCATTCCATCCCACCCCCTCTCTCTCCATCCGCAGTTCATTGATGACGTGGAGTTCTGGTTCAAGCCCGGCCCCGGCTCCCGCGTGGAGTACCGCTCCGCGTCGCGCGTCGGCGAGTCTGACGGCAACATCAACCGCAAGCGCATCAAGGCCATCCGCCAGGAGCTGGAGACCAAGGGGTGGCGCAGCACCGGCCTGTGAGGGCCCCTCCCTCTCGCTCTCCCCCACCTTCCCTCCCTCGCTCCCCGGCCCGCGCCGCCCTCCCCCCGAGATGGCTGGCCCCGAGACGTGCTGCTGCCGGCTGGATAACATGTGCGTTGAGGCCGTTCATGTCGGCTGATGCCACCCACCCGCATGGGTATGCCGGCCGTATGGGTGGCTTGCGGAGGACGGAAGCTTCGGAGTCCGGGACGCGGCGAGGGTGCGGCGGTGCGGCGCCACGTTTTGACGACCACCAGCACCACCAGCAGCACTGCCACCACGCCCGCCGCTGCCTCCCATTCGGAGTTGCGGCCCAGCGGCGCCGAGTGCACGAGCCCTGTGCGGGTGTGTGACTACAGTGTGTATGGTTGGGTGGGTGGGTGGCGGCGCACGACGGCTGGACGCAATGCGATCATTTCTCCGGGGGGGGGAGATGGGCCCTGCGTGTGGGGCGTTGTTTTTGTCCGGCGCGCGCGTGTTCTCGCGCTGCGAGAACGGATCTACGGAATATCCAAGTATGAATTTTGTAAGAATCCAAGGCATTGGGTGCAGTAGAAAGTAGCGCGTGACACAATCGGTTGCGCCAGATTGGCAGACTGCGCTGTAAACAACGCGCTGTACACGGAGATTTGGAGCTGATCCCGCTGCAGCTGTCCGGGCCCCCCCAAGGGACACCAGCAGGGCAGCGCCGACCGCATCGATGGCCTTAGATAGCGTTAGATAGCCTTAGCAGTAGCATGTTACAACGTGGACTGTGCGCTTGCAGGCCGCACCAATTACAACACAGCCGAGAACCGACTTCCATGAAGCGACGTCTTGCCGGTCAACTGAAGTGTCGTACCGAACTCTGTACGACATCAAGAGCAACAGAATGCCGGCCAAGCTATCTGACTGACCATTGTAACTCGGTACTAATATCAAGAGCACTATACCCAGACCACCGCAATTTGCGCGGGGATGCCCAGGGAAATAAATATGAACCCAAGCTCCTAATTTGTCAAGGGCCGCTCTCTGCCCCTCTCTCTCCGTCTCTCTGGCGTCCTAATCATGCGCTTCTGCAGCGCAGTAACGCCGCAACGCCCTCGCTAACAGTAAGAATTGCACGCTAAAGAACTTGCTAGGGGCCCGGGTCGGCATGCGTGCCAGGGGCACGGTACTAAAGCCCACGACTTAAATGTCGGGGAGGAATCAAGACCCCACTAGACCATGGTACGGCAATCGTACGGAGACCTGCCCTATCTCGGGCGCCCCGCTTGCGGCTCCCATCTCCGTGCTAAGTAAACCCCAAACACAGACAAATGCAAAGGATGTCTGTCCTAGACGTCAACGCCACAGCCGGACTCAGCGGCCGGGCCCTGGAGGCCTCTTGGTCCAACAGAGACGAGGGCTTTAAGAAGCACTTCATGGAACGGCAGAAAGGGTGCGCGCCCAATGAATGAACTCGGCACGTCTGAAACCAACTCGCTAGCCACCGCGCCACGTACCGCAACAAAGGAGCAAACACTCTGCCTGTCTGCCTACCGGCCTGCCTGCCTGCCTACCTGCCTAGATATCTGCCGCGGCCGGCCGCAATCTGGCCACTAGCACCGCTGCCTCACACAGGGACACCGAGACACGCCGTAGTCAACTGCTCACACGCAACCAAAATACAGAGATATGGGTCAAACACATGTACCTAAAACCTTTGCTCGAACCTCAACCACGCACCGCCGGACGTCCCCCTGTCGAAACGTTCAAGCAACGAAACATGCTGGGCGCGCATTTGGTCTTCACGTATGTCCATGTGTCCGTGCATGGCTTCTATCGTTGACCGCCGTACATTGACGGCGCCGCCGGCTTTTGACCACCGCCGTACACAGACGGCGCCTCCGGGTTCTGACCACCGCCGTACACAGACGGCGGCGGCGGCGACCGGAGCCCGCCGTACGCCGGCACCGTCGGCGGCGAGCGCGGCGGACTGGCGGTTGGCGCGAACGGGAACTCCACCACTGGCGAGGGCGGCGGCGGCGGCGGCGGGGACGGCGACGGCGGCGGGGGCGGCGGCGACGGCGGCGGCGGGGGCGGGATGTACGGGGCGGCGCGCACACCCACCAGACCGATGTTCGACGCCAGCGGCTTGAGCAGTACGGCAGAGTGGGTGTCGATCAGATCCGGCTCGTCCAAGGTGAGGTGTGTCGCGCGGAAGATCAGCGTCAGGGTCTTGATACGGCAGCTGTACGACAGGAACTGGATGCTGCCCGGCGGCAGCCCCAACGCGGCGCGGTACTGCGCGGCGATGGCGGCCTGCAGGTCAGCCGCAGAGCGGACGGCCTCACAGCCGGTGATCAACTTGGCGGAGAGCTTGTACAGCAGGCCGCCGTCGGCGCCGACGGCGCCGACGACAGCATTGTCGTACGCGATGCGGTTGACGGGGCAGCAGTCGCCGCGGGCGTCGCCGACCAGCACGGCACAGGCGGGGTCGGGGCCGTAGGTGGGCGCGCAGAAGGAGGTGATGGAGCCGCAGGTGGAGTGGTTGCCGGACAGCTGGAGGCAGACGGTGCGGTCAGCGGGGCGCGCGGCGTCAGGCGGCGGCAGCGAGGCGATGCGGTCGATGGAGAGGATGTTGGCGGTGCTGTCGTACGTGAAGTTGGTCCAGGGGCGGCCGTCGATGGTGACGCCCGCGACGGCGGAGCCGCAGCCGGGGGCTGCGCGGGCGGGTGACGTAGTCGGGCGCGACAGGCGGAGGAGGGTGAAGCGGTGAACATGAGCATTGCCCGGACCCCGGACCCCGACGCACCCGACACATACAATGGCGGAGGGAGGCAGGCGGTGAGCGCATCGCACGTCAGCCTATCGTATCTAGGCTTGTGAATGTACACGTTTTTGACAGTAGTTATATTTCTGACAGTAGTGTACACCGTTGACCCTTTTGGGGGTCCGCTGTAACGCCCATTCACTCAGTAGTAATCTTTTTGACAGTAGTTATATGGTACGCCTGCCCGGATATCGCACGTCTGCACATCCTATCGCGCCAACGGGGCGAGGTGGTTGAATGGACTCCCATCCCGCGCATGTGATGCCCCTTCCCGATTCTCCCCCGCGCCTTCCCCCGTCTTACCCGTCAGAACTTGCAGCTTGTTGACCTGGCTGGCGGACGCGGCCACCTGGCAGCTGTACTTGACGGTCTCGGGCTGGATCCAATCGATCGTGAAGCAGAAGGAGTCGCGGTCTGGCCGAGTGATGTTGAGGACCAGCGGGCTGTGGTAGAAGGTGGCGTCGCAGGTCGCCTTCAACTTGTGCGGGAACTGGGTGATCACCCAGCCCATGCCCTTGCGCGAGGTAGATGAAGAGGCGCTGTTTCCGTTTTGAAGCATGCGCCTGTAGCAGCCATGATGAGCAAGCAGCCCGGAAGGGTGAATGGGGGAGGGGGCGCACCGAGTGGGTGGCTTGTTGCGGGTTGGTGCCGGTCGAGATGCGCAAAAGTGGGTGGGTGTGCCGGCACGGGAGAGAAGGTTGATGTATTGCAGAACGAAGAGAAGAAGGGACTTGTGCTATCGTTGCGACCATGTGTTTTGGGCGTTTGTGCTGGGATGTCTTGCGCATGGGCATGCTCAAGGTTCGCACACACTGCTGCCCGGACGATAAACTTTTCAATGACTATGGTAATTAAATTACAAGAAGTTACTGACATGCTAGATCCCTCCTGCAGCTGACGCATAGATTTAGCGTAAGTTTACCGGTACGGTACACGAATGAACTTGCCGGCGACTGGCACGCCCGCCCGAAGCGTCAAATGAGCTCACCGTGAGAAGCGCTCAAATGATACAGCGCTTGAAGTCTGCATGCAGGCTGTGACCGCCAACAGGAGCAGAGCAAGTCGCCGCGGCCATGGATGTGTTGGCCCAGCCATTGTATGAACACAGCCCGATGACCAGATGCTGCCTGCAATACAAGCAGTAATGGGTCTGATGTTACGTCCTGGGAAGAAACAAGGAATGTATGTTTGTCCCCGCCGGCATTGTCGAATCGATCGAAGGCGTTGTGATGCAACATGAGCCAGGAATTCCATACATCCCAAACCACAACTGTTATTTACCTGATGAAATTTTCAAGTGTTTTGCACCCAAATGCTGTCGTTTTATCTACTCGGCTAGAATACTTTGTGTCGGCGCCTATAGTAGAAGGCGGCCTGGTGTGTGATATCAAACAATCGTTCTGATGTCATGCATATATAATCCCTGAAGCTTGTGGAGCAGTTGCGCGCAGACATCTGTTGCGGCAGGCCGTGACGAGTCCGACTAGATCCCGACCGTCGGAGTGGACAACTGTCGCAACTGGTCGGACAGTTTCCCGCCGGCGTTCGACACCAGCAACTATGAGCGATAACCGTGTACCCATTATAATTCAGCAAATTGAATCTTCTCGTATTTAATATTCAAGATGATTGTAAGTTCTCTAGGGTCGGCTGTATGTTCGCGCACCGCGACCTCAGCGACATGCAGCGACCCAGTTCCGAAAATCATTTCATACAAACCGCCTGGCAAATATTTTCGTTGAAATAATAAGATGCATGGTACTGGTATTTTTGGCGCTTCAGTCGCGGAGAGCGATTGAGGCGACAAACCTGGAACCGGTACATTATTAAGAGTGTGACCAAGAACCGTATATGCGTCTCGGCCAACAGCCCGATCGTATAAAAGAAAATGAATTAGATGTTTCCAGGGAAGCCCTTTCGTGTTTCGTCTGACAGAAGGTGGCGAAAAATCTCTTTCCAGACTGTGTGAACCTTATGAACCTTGTTCCTGGGGATTCCACGCAACGTTCCCGGAAAAAGATCACGTTGTGACATATCCCTGCACCGCTGCCCGTTGTGCAATCGGCGATGCATTCGAAGCCTACAGTGGCCCCAACCACCTCGGCCCTTTGGGCACGGGCCAATTCAGGGTAATCGAGTCGCGCAGTTCGCCGCGTTGAGCGTCAACAGCTGGCATGGCCAAAGAGGGCCAAAGCATGTGCCTGGATGTGCTGTGCTTGAGCTGGTGCCATGGTTCAAATATCCTACAGGATGTCCTCGTGCACGGTATTGCAAGACCCGCGACCCGTGCTGTAAATGCGCAACCTTTTAAAGATGATGCGCTGCAGAGTGCCGCAAGGCGGGCGCGCATGGCAAAGCTGCGTTTCTGAGACGAGAGATGAAGGCGTAAAGCCCTAGTGGCCCCGACCTTCGTCACCTGCGTCGGCCGCGCCGCCAATGACCTGGCACACATAGCGCAGAGAGCGGATGATGGCTCTAGCCATGTATACCAAATGTGCTCTACACACCGGTCTTGACTCGGGTCCACCTTTTGACGGTTACTATTGCTATACCGGCTGAACGGGGCCCCTCGGTAGGGCTCTCGGCGGCCCAGTGGAAGCGTCTCCCCAGTTGCTCAGTGCAACCCTTGCACGACTCCGTGTTCCGACAACGTTGATTTTCTTAACACCCACACGCCGCCAGAACCACCCACGAAGCGTTCCAAACACGGAAGGCTGCCTACCAGCCCCTGTTTCCCGGACAATACACCACATGACATCATCAAGTGCCGACTGTCCCGCGAGCAGATGTTCGGCCTTGCCAGCAGTCACCTTCACGAGCACGCGAGCTCATCAGGGGCACAACATTTGCAGTCGAGCTCGCTAGCGGCCGCTTTGTCAGTCGATCACAAACTCACAATGCGCAATACACAAAGCTACCGTCATGTTGCCTACCCACCCCGCAAACATCGACCCCTTCCATTGGGTCCTGTAACCTCCAGCAACCGTACGACAAGTCTCGTAACGATTACTAGAAGTATCGTGATCGATGGATGCCCCCCAAAGCATATCCGCACATTCGCGCCCCAGACGATGATGGCCGCTGGACTATCATCGTCCAAGTCCTGCTTTCCGTACAGTACAGCACATTACATTTCGCTGGTGATGTCCTGGAAGACATCACCCGCTGCAAGTCCACGGATTCTTGGCCACCACCACTTCGTCAAATGGTGCAGGATGATTATTTCGCATGCGCGTGCGCGTGTTCCCAGTTTAAGGCGTCTTCACAGAAAAGCGCCTGGTGGAATCGTCGACAGTGCGTTCGATACCCGCCAACATGCAGGCGGTATCCTTCGTCCCTCAGAACTAAACGATGCCGGACTCCTCACAAAGCCCTCAAAAGGACGCGCTAAACACGCATCCCATTCCTCATCTCCTCGTCCTGCTGCTACATCTGCCAGCAAGCGCCGGTCGCAGCGGCGGCCACCCCTTCCACCCGAGTGCGTCCGTCAGGGGTCTCGACACGGGAGGCTCTCCATGGGCGCGCTCCTCTCACTTCTTGCGCCCTTGTCGCAGGGCCATGAGCTGCCGCATCTCCTCTTCCGCTTGGAGCCTCTTGACCCGCTCCGCAGCCAGGGCCTCCTCTAGCACATCCAGCCGCCGCACAAGCTGCACCACCAACACCCAGGGGTTGGATTGGACAAGTAAGAGGAAGGTTCAGGACAGCTAGAGAGAAAAGCGGGGAGCCAGAAGAGCGGGGGGTGAGGTCCGGGTGCAACAGCGCGCCGCACATGCGTGGCTATACACCCCCACAGCCTCGCCAACCTGTTAGGGTTGACTGCGTACGTGAACTGTCTACGCACACTGGCATTCCCAGGGCGCAGGCACGCCCCTTGCACAGTCACGCTCGCCGCCCTTCACAAACACCTCCGTGATACCGTGCACCCTGAGCCCCTGGACAGTGGGAATGGCAGGCACCTCCAATGCAGACCACCTCGAGATCGACTCGGCCACCTCAGGGCACAGGGCATGCGGTCTAAGTCGACTCACCGCAGACTGAGACTCGGTGCCTGCCTGGCTTCCGGCTCCTTTCACGGACCGCGGCAGGGAGGCCACCGAGGCGGCTTTCCCCGCGGTCGACTTGGCTGCGGAGGCCACACTCCGAACATCGTCGTCCATAGCAGCGGCCTGGGAGCCTGCGCGAACCGAATACATCGGGATACATTAGTAACGAAGAGTGAGGGATGTGGTGACGATACAGCCTCTCAACGCGAGGCCTTCTTCACGGCTCAAACGTTACAGCCTTGTGCAACATGCAACTGCGGTAAGACACCGAAACGGACGACAGGCGACCACAAGCGCTCTGTTCACCCGGAGGACACAGCGGACACCGCATCGCTCATTCGCTGATGTGAACCATGATGCACATTTCATCGTCTGTCGCCTGTCTGTACAGTATTGCAAGGGATGCCGTCGTCGCTTGCCCCGGGCGGGCAGCGGATACCCAGTCCCAATCGTCGATATCGTACCTGATGTTGGCGGCCGCGCGGGCTGCTGCGCGCCGCAGCTGATCACCGCTCCTGCGCCGTTCAAGTGAACTTCAGCGGCCGCCGCCCTCTTAACCTGGTGCCGTTGCACGGGTGGTTGTGCAGATAAGGGCGTGGCAAGGTAAGTTATGACACACTTTGGATCACTGGTAACGTGCGATGGCCCGATGCAAGGATACGTGATGACGGAACACGCAAAGCCGTAGCTACCTGATGCAAAATATAGACATCACGAAACGGCAATCACGCAAACTTCATGGACCAAAGGTTTGTAAGGGGTGAGGGGGCAGCACCGGGGTTCCGGACTAAAGCCACCTAATGGTGCGCCGCGCCCGCGCGGCGCACCTGCGGCTGACCCAGGGTGTTGAGGATGGTTACCTCCTTGCCGGTGGATTTCATAGTGTCCGCCCCGGGCTGCTTCAAGCCATACTGAAGCTCCTCCTTTTCAATCTGCACGAGAAGGAGCGGTGGCAAGAGTCAAAACCTTAACCTTGGCTCGACACTGCGCGACAGTGCCGTGTGCCGCGCGGCATGGCAATCGATGTGCAGGAGCGAGGACAATTTTGAAGGTTAACAATACCCACGACAATTGGGAAAAGGAGTTTTGCCTTCGTTCTGGAAGGAGTGTGGGTACAATAAGAGCTGCCTTTCACAGGACGTTACCCTGAGAGACAATCCAATAATATTAGTTGCCTGACATGAAGTCTTCAATTATGAGAATCTCCTCCCATCCTTATCGACCGCTGATGTCACTGGTAACTCCCTCGCGCCGCGTGGCAGCCAGTTCCCTTATTAGCTTACCCGTGACTTCCACCACTTATCCTGTTGAGAGGGATCAAGTCTGCCCATGGCTTATTGCTAAACGACGAGAATGTTAAGAACGAAACCGAAAGACTGACAGGACCCAAAGGAACGCGAGCGATTGGCGAATGATTTAACAGACGTAAAGGGTAGTGGAGATGCGATATAACGCAGGTTAGTTATCCTCTACCAGGTTGGGTTAAGGAATGAGAGACGTCGCAATAGCTCGTTCGCCCCGATATGAACGAAAGTAATTAATCGTGAGAACACCAAACATAAGGTGTAAGCTTAGTACAAGGACAGCACATTTCTTGTAGAACTCATGACCTTATAGGAACTCAGCAACGGCACAGTACGGCACGCTGGATGGAAACTGGATAGCGAACTACGGAGGATGGAAGAATTCCCATAAGATACGTTTCTACTTCAGGATACGGTAACCTGCTACACATATTACAATTGAGCGCGGATGTTACGCAGGAAGTGTTTGGCGCAGATATGAATACCTAAACGGACTTCGGTATCCTCTGCTGTGTGATTCTGTAAATGTCAGACGCGCATCTTGTAGCATCGTATGCCGGTGACGCGGCTCAGGTGGAAGAGACGCTGGGACTACCCAGCTATGCCCAATTCAAGAAATATGCGACGTTTCGGACAGACCTCACTGATTTTGGGTGAGCTCCCAGACTTGCGCTTTTATAGGCGATGCGGGTTCGTGCGGCGAACCCCGCACTATCGCGTTACGCTGCTACTAGCCCTACTTGCCGGAATTCCTGCAAGACGCTCAAGTCCAGGGACTCGCGTAGCTTGCTTCACAATGCACATGGGGCTGCATGCATGTCCTGCCCGTGACGGCCGCGAGGCGGAATCTCGTACGTACTGCCCCGGTCTCAACTCTTAACTTCCCATACCCCCGAACGCGCCCGCTCTCCTCCCCGCACCCTCCCCGCCCATTGCCACACTACGCCCAGGGTTGATCTTAAGCAGCTCACCCGACTCCTGGCAGAATGCGAATACGGTCTGGGCGTTGGCGGAATGGGCCTGGGTGACCTTAACATCCTCTTCAACTCCACCGCCAAGCGGATGGGTGCACTCAACTACGAGGGCGTGCTGCGGCTCTGCAGGTCCGTGGAGTCCCTGCTGCAGCCGCCGCAGCCGCCGCCGGCGGGGCGCTCCAGCCCCCGAACCCTTTGTTAACCCACGCCCGTCGTCCGACCCACTCATAACCACCTACCTCCTTGGGGCTTTAGCCGCTGGGATGGGAACAAGGCCGTACACATCGTCGCCCCGCGCTGTGGGCCACCTCCCTGCTGTCTCGCGGCTCAGTTCTCCTCTCACATACACACACTCCTGGTGTTACGCTGGACTTCGCTTCTCGCGGCTCAGTTATCTGTTACACACTCCTGGCCAACCCTGGGCGCGCCCGGGCTCGTTTCTGTGTTTGGTAGCCCCCCTGGACGCATACCTGGGCTCAGTTGGGGACTCCAGTCTTCTTCTGTCGGTAACCACACTCGCTCACCCCCCCCCCACACACACACACAGGCACACACCGACACACGCAGTTCTTTTTCAAACTACACGCAACGGTTGCCTGCGTGCCACCTGTTGAAACCCACATCGATTGGTCTGGGTGGCTCGTCTAGGGTTTCTCGCTGCACACATCGACTGCCGCGCCTCTCTGTGTCCCCTCTCCCTCTACCAATTGATTGGTGTCTACCAATTTCCTGTACCCCTCCCCCATTCTCCCCTGGACTCGGATCGCCGACCAGGTTGCTGCGACCGCGTCTGGCCAAGGTGGAGGCCATGATTTCGGACCCCGACCCAGATCAGCAGGACCCCACCAGGTACCGCCCCCAGTCCGCATCGGGGTCCAGCCTGTGGGCCACCGCCCGCGGCGCGCTTCCTCTGGCGGCCAGCATGCGGAGCCGCGGCGGCCTCAACCGCGCCGTCAGCACCAACCCCCAGCTTGATTTTGCGGCGGGTATGGCGGCCGGGGAGTCCGGGGCGCTGGCGAGCGGCACCATCAGCGGGCAGCCGCAGGGGATACCGGCGCCGCAGGCGCCCGGGGCGGCGGGGACACGAGGCGTGTCGTTCCGGCAGGTGCGGTGGGCGGTGGGCGTCGGGCGGGAGATTGCTCCGCAGGTCGGGGCGACCGTCCTGCCCTGTCCCCTCCCCTGTCGGGCTCGTTGTGTCGGGCTCGTTGTGCGGTGCCCGCGCCCGCGAAAAAGTGGCCTCGATCGACCTGGCGGTGTGCGGGAAACTTCGGACCGTGTACGGCGGCGTCAGTGGATGGCTGGGGTTTCCTGCTGCTGCTATTGCTGCTGCTGCCGTTGGGAGGAGCCGAGGGCGAGGGCTCTGCCGATGGGCCTGTGTCGTGCCGCAAATGGAACGTGGACCGCAAACCTGACCGACTGGACACCTGGCGGTCGCCTCCAGGGGGCTCCGCCGCGCCCTTCCACTCCACGGCGTACCTGTGCAGCGTCGAGTCCCCATGCTGCATCTATAGTCCACATTGCAACTCCCAAAATCACGCCGCGCCACACCGCATGTCATGCACACGACAGGTGGCAAAGGCCGGGACGGAACGGGAGGGCGTCATCGTGGGGCAGGGCGCCGGCCCCTCCGGCCAGACCCGGCCCGCCAGTGCCAGCGCCAGCCGAGCGTCGGTCTTCGGCAGCGCGGAGGCCAGCGCGGCTCTGGGCATCGGGACGGGGTCGGGCGGCGCGGGCGGGTCGGGGCCGTCCACCTCGGGCCGGGGCTCCGTGCCCGACGGCCTGTCGAGTCTGATGGCGCTCAAGGACCCGCCGGTGCTGCTGAGGGAGCACCTGCAGCCGCCGCCCTGCGCCTTCCCCGCGATTGCGGCCCGCATCTCAGGCATCATGGTAAGGTGGTAGCGGGTGGGTGGGCGGGTGCGCGGGTGGGCGGGTGGAGTGATGCACGAAAATGGAAGGGTTGCAGCGGATCCCAGCAAGAGGCCTTGTCGATGGCCCTGGGTCGCAACCATCACCATCACCAGTACCATCACCATCACCATCAGCACGGCCATCAGCACGGCCATAGCCACCGTCGCCGTTGCCCCTGCCGCTGTTACCACCACCACCACCACGGCGCCCATGGCCCCGGTGGTTGTGCCATTTCCATCATCGCCCCCAGGTGCTGTACAGAGACGGTGAGATGACCCGGGTGGGGCTGGCACTGCGAGACCTGCAGCGGGACTGGGAGGACGCCGCCTCGGCAGCCGCCATTACCGCCGCCATCCGGCGCCAGGCCAAGGCCAAGGGGGTGGACGCGGCGGCGGTGGACCCCACGGAGGCGGATCTGAAGGGGGAGATCCCCCTGGAGGGGCGCATTTGGCTGCTGTTGCTGCACGGCTGCGGGCTAATGATGGAGGGGAAGCACCGCGCGGCGAGGAAGAGCCTCCAGGCCGCCGAGTAAGTCCGCCCGCGCTGCACGACATAGCACGGCACAGCGTTTGACGGCACGGCCGTACGACACGGCAATGTCGGCACGGCCGTACGACACGGCAATGTCGGCAGCGCTGCATGACGGGGAAGCTGTTCCGGGGCGGCGTTAGGGCGCAGGTGTGAGAAAGCGCCGGATGGCAATTGGCCGGCGGGAGGCATTTGGGCGGCAACTTCCGGTTGGTGCGGGATTCCAAGCGAAACACCACAGACCCAGAACGAACCCAGCACCGCTAAATCCCCCCCTGGGCTGACCGCCCACCCGCCCCTGCCCCGCTCCCCCGGGGACGCCCTCAGGAGCTTGTTCAACCCCAACGTCCTGGGCATGGAGCACCCCTACCACTACTGCACCCACATGTTCTTCGGACTGCTCAGCTACTACGAGCAACAGGTGGGTGGGGGCGTGCGTGGGCGGGTGGTGGGCCATTGAGCTGAAGGAAACCGGTGATAAACGAGATGAGGTCGGCATGCCGGCATCCCACCCCACCCGACGAGAGCTCCTCCACCGTTTCGATAGGTGCGCTGTATCTTTTGTAAAATCGAAACACTGTGAAAGGCGTGTGTGCATGCCGATTGGGACGTGCGGGTTTGGCATGACCATCGCACAAACCCCCGTCCGTATGCCGTACACCGTGCGACGTGCAGTACGAGGACGCCATCGAGAAATTCGAGTGCGCCCGGGAGCTGGCTGACCTGGTGGTCCGCGGGTCGCTCAGCGTCGTGGCGCGGCGCAATGCGGCGGCCTGCCTCAACAACAAGGGCGTCTGCCACTCGGTGAGGATGCTGCTGGGGCCTGGGGCCGGCTCCGGTTCCTGCTGGAGCCCTGCACAGGGGTTTGGTTTTAAACCCCTGTGCCTAAGGTTTGGTCAAACCTTAGCCCACCGAGCCGCAGCCCCTTTGCCTGTCTAGGTGTTTACACCTGCAACGTTAATCTCTGGGTTGAGTTTATAGCCGGGGCCAAGGTTTGACCCAGATCCGAATAGGACAGCGTCCCAATCCCCGTTGAGCATCTCCCCCATCGGCCGGTGTCATCGCAGCTGCTGGGCAACCGTTCGGAGGCGGTCATCGCCTTCCGCGCCGCCTTCCAGCTGTTGAAATCCGTGGGCGGTATCCCCGAGGTGCCGGAGGCGCTGGTAGCGCAGCGGAACCTGGGCAAGGCCCTTAAGCAGGTGAGGCGTGGGGGCGGGCGGGGCCTATAGGGCTAGGGCCAGGGCCTATAGGGCTAGGGCCAGGGCCAGGGCCCTGGGCTGGTTTGCAGGGCCGGGGTGGCCCGGCCACCTCTGATACGGTATGGGTGCGTGTGGGGCCTGTCTGGCGGTGTGGTTGCAAGTCACCAGGTAAGCCCGGGCGACGCACGGGAGTTTGTGTTGAGTCGACATAGGCAGCGCGATGACACGGATGGGTCCCCTGGCAACGCCTCTTCCCGACCACGGCAGTACGAGACCCGTTCACCTCCCTTTCCTTTTTAACCCCTCTGCCCGCGACCCCGCGGTCTGTCGCCCGCCGCTGCCTGCATCTCTGCCTGCATCTCGCAGGGCTTCGCGCTCAACACGGCTCGACTGCGGCCCACCAGCGCCCCGCCCATGTACTCGACCGTGGGCATCACCCGGATACCGCCGGAGCAGAAGCTGCAGACCTTCCTGCGAACGGTGCGTTGCACGGTGCATGCTACCAACGATTCCGGGCTGAACCAAATCGGGGTACAGGGGGTGTCGTTCATGGTCGTGCAGGGGCGTACCGTGGTTGCTTGGTCGCACATAAGGAAGGGCAGCGATACCGCTGAGCGGGCGGTGCCAAGGCACCAGCTGGCACCTGCTGAACCGCGCATCTGTATGTGTGTATGACCGTACCCATCTCGGTTCTTGCAAGGGACGGGCTGGTCTCCCCGGGTACAGACCAGGAGCAAGGGCTTCCCTAGCAGGGTACATGCGGAAGCGAAGACCCGCGTCCTGTTAGTTGTCCCTCGTGTTGCAGTGGTCCGTGTCGTCGTGTGCCGCCAGGTGGGTATGCTGCCCACCATACCCGCTCCGCTGCGGGAATCGGGGTACGATGCCCGTCCCATTTGCGCCGCAAGTACGGTAGCCCTAGACGCACCCCACAAGTGCGCTGCCTCTCCTCGCCCCCATGACCGCCCCCCCCGGCCACCCACCCACCCACCCCTCTCCAGGCGATCACCATGAAGGCCCCCTCGCCTATCACCGCGGCGCCCGGCTGGTGCATCAAGGTGACCGCGGACGACATCATCCTGCGCAAGAAGCTCAAGGAGGCGGAGAAGAAGGCCAAGGCCAAGGCCGCGGAGAAGGCCAAGAGCAGCAGCGGCAAGGGTAGGGCGGCGCCCAAGGCCAAGAAGGCGCCGCCGTTCGAAGAGATGACCAACTACCCCTTCGCCGCCTACGGACTCGCCAACATCAAGCTGGCGGCCAAAAAGGGCCGAAAGAAGAAGGCTGCGGCGGGCGAGCCGGCGGCCCCTTAGGCTTGGGGCAGGCCTTGGAGCAGGCAACGGTGGACGGCAGTAGCGCATTGTACCCATGGCTGTTGGCAGACGGTGCCGGATGTGAGATATAGATACCGATAGCGATAGCTGATTTGGGTTCAGGGATATGGGCTGCAGGGATGTGGGATTGCCGAGTCCTGACGGGCAGTGGGTTCGATTTAGATGCCGGCAGTGATTAGCTAGGAAGCAGAGGCAGGCGATCATATGATGCAGACTATACTGATGCTGTATTTATGTTCTTGGTGCTGGGCTGTGAGCCGTCACCATGGTTCCTCGCACATAATGCAGGTGGGCGATGTGTGCTGTGGGAGATAGGGGGCGAGTGACGCCTTTAGGTAGGATTGTGCAAAGTGTGCTTTGCGGCGAACGGGGAGAACGGGGCGCTCAAATAGACACATACGACTGGAAAACGCGTTGTGATTACACTTGCAGTCTCAAGACTCAGTCCAGGCGCGCTTCCACGCGTGTCACCGTACGGTGTACCCTTCCACGAGGTACCATCTCCATTGCATGGGTCTACTCCAGAAAACAACGTACCCTACACACAGATCCCATGTTTTCTGACCACAGTCATCAAGCCCCGCACATCCTTCCGAAACCAGTCGATAAGCTGCAGCTCCCGGCGGAGGCCTTCGTAAGCTGCTCAACCGCGCTCCGCAATAATATCGGCGAAGAGTTTCTGTGGGGAAACAGCGGCGTCAGAGATTGTGCGTCTCAGCACCAATCAAAAGATAGTACTCACCCCCTTGTTGTGCGTCGTCCAGAGCTTGTTGACGGTGTAATCAATCGCCTGTTGATATGGCATATGTAGGCCGCGTAAATCCACTTGTGCATAAACAAGCTCACGAGGAGAGGCTGCTCACCTCGTTGGAGAAGTACGCCCCCACCAAAAGCATGGGGATGTACACAGTAGAGCGCTTGAAGAATGTCTGCACATAATAAGGAAAAATCAGGAACGGTGCATTGCCGAGCGGTGTTCACATAACAGCACCTAACCTGGTAGATGGCCTCCGGTAGACGCAACATTTTTACTACTTCACTGGGTAGCACGAAACAGCGACGACCTGGAGTTTACCCGTGTACTGGGCCGGGCGCGAGCATGTCTCTGTACGTGTATGTGTACGACATTGCGTCTCGAAGGGATAGCGCTGATTTAGGTTATGCAAATGCAAATACTTTGTATGATAGCGTCAGTCATCCGCCTTTCTGAAGCTACAAGCGAGTAAGGCTCATCCGAGCGACTTTGCATCTATCTTTAAAGGTTCTTACAGATGACCACCAAAACTCAACCAGACCGTTGGTCTCGAAACTGTGGGAGTGGCGGCATTGGGAACAGTGGGCATGTGACCGATTACAGGTAAGCGCAACCTTGTGTTGGGCCGCGCTCCTGCGGCCACGCACCATAGGTTGCATAACCTAGGACTTGAGGGGAGTCTTTGCAACATTGTGCATGCGTGGCGAGCAATTGTGCTTCTTGGCCTTCGAAGTTCGGGTTGTAATTGTTGCGTGTGAACAGGTCTTCATCTCGGTTGTTATGCTAAGCTGCTATAATCTGGTATCGTTTTGTTCATCTTTCATGCTGTAACGTCAAGCATGTTCTTTTGCACAATGTTGTGGGCTTCCGCATCTTTACATTCCTCTCGCCAGACGCATTTCCATATGCGATAAACCACGCGTGTTGTCTTAGACGTGGCTGCGGCATTTATCTCCAATATTCCACTCATTCCGGACATTCGGTTGTTGCGGTGATACAACTCAGCAAGCAGCCCATCCCTGGCTGCCCCTTGCACAATGCAGATCTGGCGTGCTCATCGCCAATTGGGTTGAGGATGACGCAAAGGGATTCGGAGCTCCTAGCGACACAATCCTAACCCACACCGCACCCCTGCGAGGTCCGCCGGGTACAACGCATCGCGTCTTCTATACCACCGCGGTGAGGCGAATGGTACTGCGGTCAGAATTTGCGTCCGCCGTGTCTCCCTTCTTCCCGTTTTGCTTTTATGCGTGTATGTGTGTACAAGCTGGTCTGGCTGGGCAAGAAAGGCATGATGACGTAGGGTTTGCCCATCCAGACCCCGGTCGGCACCAATCGTTTATCCGCGCCAAGAAATTCTTAATGTGCACCCCAACGGTGTTATCATCCATCCCTCTGCCGCAGGGCAAGACAGGACCCGACCTTGCAAGCGCCTGCGAGCGTCACGACCTGTACCAAATAGGCATTAAAGGGGAGCTGTTGACGAGGCACGGCCGCTTTGATCAGCCCCCGGTGCAATGCCTAGGTGCGTACCCGGTCATGGTGTCTGCGACTGGGCGATCGGGTGGACAGATGGGTGGCAGGGTGGGTGACTACCTGTTGACCTGTTTAACCATAAGTCACCGATCCAGTCCGCCTCTCGTGAGTACGGACTACTTAGAACGGAAGGATCGCTCAGTGTTTGCGTATGTGCTTGGAGCATGCATGGTTTGGGCATGCACGATATCACGCCAGCGAAATAAATCCCTTTAAGCCTCCAGGCTCTCACTGTGGTGAGCTCGGAATCCCGCGAAGCGAAACGCGCTGCCGTGCTTTGCGCACCTTGATGGATCTGCAGGGACGACCTACCAGATGACCCACGGGAGGGTGGATGGTACGGACCGCCGCGTGCAGTCGTACCTGTGGCATGGGTTCAAGCAGAACGACTTGTATGTGCCGCACAGCACGACTGGACCGCAGTCGATGGGCCTTTCAACGCGGAAAGTGCAGGAGTGGATTGGGCAAGACAACGACGACCAGTACCTCACAACGAACAGGGTGAGCGCGTCTTGGAGTGGGTCGGGTGGGGCGGGGGACTCCCCGCGTGCATCGGGCAGGCGACCCAGGGCGCATGGGCACGGCCCTGGCGTTGAGCCAACGCCGTTGTCACAAGCGTAAACTGAGTCGGTTGCGCGCTTCCCCGACTCAGGAACGGCCGCGTAGTTTAGCCGGACCCACCTGCAGTGCGGCTTCCCTTGCCTTTGGACCTGAGTGGGTCGCTTTGTGACTTGATTCTCGACACGTACCGTGGGTGTACCGTGGCTGTTTATAGCCTCCGCCACGTCCGATTCCTTCGCGTCGTGCATCCGTGGACCTCTTGCAGGCGAAATCCTTGCCGCCAGCGGTGGCAACCGCGGCGCAGCCCGGGTGGACGCAAACGTTGCGGCCGCGCGCGGACAGCGGGATGCTGCAGCACCCGGCGCAGCGGCCGAAAGGCGACACGCGCGATGAGTGCGATAAGAACTACCGCCAGATTGGGTTGCGCGTAAACTACCGGTCATAAACAGCAGCATCACTGTCATTGCTCGGGGGGGGGGGCCCGTGGGCATGTGCTGGTGATCTTGGGTGTGGGCAGGTTTCATGTGGGCGGGCGGGATGGCCCCCAGGGGGTTGGCACCGCTGCGCGATGGTCGGTCTGTGTATTGGCAGCTGGGGGAGCTGTGTTGTAGCTGAGTGTGGGTGCATTGGGTACTGCGAACGAGGGGTCACGCGAACACTTTCATGGGGGCTGCTTCGCAAGCGGCATGAGGCGGACGCCGCAGGCGGCGGTACTGCGGGGATGAAGTTGGCGACCCGCGCCAGTCAGGGATCCAGGGGTAGGTATCGTCAGCGATTTACATTCCAAGCTGTGGAGGAGCAGCTTTGCAGGCCACGGGTGATGTATTGGTATTGCAAAGATCTATGCTGGGTTTTTAATATGGCCAGTGTCAGTTAGGAAATATGGGGGTTGGCGGCTGTGACATAAGCAACGAGACAGCCGGCGGGCGGGTACCAGCACGTGACTATCTATCCTGTAGAACAATCGACGTAATGTTGACGTGTCGTTGACTTTTTACCGATTTTGGAGTTGCTCGTCGAGAGTTTGAGTTCGGGGCCGTTGCAGTAGCCTGCTGCTCTGGCGTACTTCCGCATCACAGGCGTCCACCGACGACGTCCCCTTACCTAGTGGCGAAGGAGGATGCATGCGGGGGTGCATCACTTCGTATATTATACCGTATCACCGTAGTAAGATGGGGGCACACGGTCGGGTCCGAAGGTCGGTTTCGATGCCCACACGCCCTCTCGCGTTCGAGCGCCCATACATGGCGCGCATGTAACTACTGCTTCAGGGAAGCTGCACGGACAGCGGTTAAGCGGTACCTGACCCTGCAGCCTCTGCAGTGGCTGGAGGCCAGAAGCCGCACGAGGCTGGGAGCAACGCCGCACACGCGGCCACAACCTCGGGGGTAGCCGATCCCGTACTCCCATCAGCCGACACGTGGTACATGCGGTACGACAAGCACGCACGCTGTACCGAAGCGCCAGGGCGCGTGATGAGACGTGTGCTTAGGTCCCAGGCCGGTGCGGCAACCAGTACTCCGGTAACGTGGCGCCGGATTACTGCCGTCAAGTACGTAGCGCCAGGACGGGTCCCGTACTGTCACCAGCAAACAATCAACCCTCATGTAGACAGCCGCTGCCGTACATCAAGTGGATCAGATCAGCCTTACCTACGAAGTGTCCGCCTACGCAGTAGAGCATCACAGCAGGGGGGCACGCTGTGCGGCATACGCGGGAGCAAGGCCGCAGCACAACCACCACCCTCCACACCTCCCGAACCATCGCGGAGGCTATTTCACTGCGCGGCCCCCGAAGCTGCCGTACCTCGGCGGCTGTCGTAGCAGGGCGGGGTGCGCCCGTGGCCCCCAGCAAGGTCTATCACGGTCCACTGGGGCCCTCCAACCCACCCTCTGACGGAAAAAGTCATGTGCCTCGAAGGTCATGTGCCTCGTCGCCTATGCAGATCGGCCGCCCTCGAAACCGGCGGCGCAGCCCTGGCTTCCGAGGGGCTGACTGGCAGAACCCCATGCCCCGCGACCCCATCATGTCATCCGCACGAGGCTTCTTACCCCCGTCGATGCTTGCCGTACCCGACCGCTAGCCGCACCCCAGCTCCAACCCGCATCAAGGCCCCCCAACCAACCCACCCAATTGCTGCAACTGCCCAAACTACTGCCGTACAAGTACGGCCCCACGTCTCCCCACCCAAGTGGGTCGCCGCTGCACGGGCGCCCAAGTGTGGGCAGCGGCGCCGGTCGTTCACGCGCCCCTGCGGGCCATCATGACGTAAACGTACAGCAGCCCGCTGTCTATGGTGGTGAGGAGTACGACCATCAGCAGGCTGGCAGCCAGGATCAAGATCATTCGCTGCAGGGCCTGTTGCGGGCTCAGAACCGTGAACTGCGGCAGCACGTCCCCGCACGACGAGACAAAGGTCAGGAAGCCGCGGAACAGCCTTGCCAGGGTCGCTGCCACAGCTACAGCGCCCTCACTCCTGGGGGGGGGGAGGTTGCGGTGCGGAGAGGCCATGAGCGCAATGGAGGGTGTGGGGGTCAGGATGCGCAGGCTTTCCTTGAGGGGGAAGCGGGCAGTGGAGCGGCCTCGGCCGTGACACCCCGTCCACCTCTACTCCCGAATCCGGACATTTTTACGTGCCACACAAGGGTGGCCTTGAGGCAAAGGGCCACAGCCCAACGGCAGGCGACCACAGGCTTGTAGCTGAGCATCCTGGGCCCGGCGTCCCCACGCCATAGCATTTGGATATAATTATTGGACTCACCACGCCGAACGAGCAGCGTTCTCCCCTTGGGGCAGCTGCTGCTGTAGGGGTCCACCGGGGCTGTACAGACCGGGCTGTTCAGTGTTTGCTGCGACAAAAAGTGCCCTCCGATGTCTCCCTTGCAGGCTGGTGTACGTCGGGCAGGCATTTGATAATGGAACTGATATTTTATTGATTAGGGCTCTTGATGTGAGAAAAGTAACGCATCTAAGCTGGCGAGAAGCAGCCCCGCTTGACAGCGCGTAAATTTGTCGCTCCATGGTACAGCGCTACACAGTCGCGCTACATGACCGCATGAAACTCGAAGCATGAAAATAAGATTACAATGGCGATCAATAAGCAAGTTGATACTGTAGAGCAACCCTGTTGGTTCAACTGTCCAACAGCCCAAACCTACAACTGTGACAGAGAGCCTCACCAGTACAACAAAAAGTGTACAAAACGAACAGTGATGGTACATTTCACTAACGTACAGAAGCGAACCACGGGTCAACCAACAACGGCCACGAGCCGACTGCCGGGCCTCATCACACGATAAGAGTCGATAAATAGTGGTACAACATCACTCACAGTCCTCAATAATGAATGAAATAGAGGTTCACGAAACAACTCAAGCGGCGTCTTTACAACTCATCTTGCACACCAGGGCACACAAGACAAACCAAGAAAAACGTGCAAGCCCCGAACACGCAGTTTACATGTGCCGGCCATTTACATTAGTCTTTCGCTTTGGCGGAGGCTCTCTCTCTCTCTGTCTCTCTCTATACCTGTAAGCAGCTGTGCCTGCGCTGGCTGCACCATCCTCCAGTCTTGCAGATGCAGCGTGGCAGGATCGCCCATTCTCGTTCCGTGCCCTTTTCTTGCTCGAGGCGCCACTGCAAAACTCACAGACTAGTGCCCGCCTGGATCAGCCAGACGTGACGCACTCGGTCCACAATGCCGCCCCCGGTGCGGATCGCCTCACTGCGCGCACAGTTGGAGCACAGACCGGCAGAGTTCGCCACACCTGCAATCGGCTTGCCCTAAACACATACAGCGATACAAGTATACACATACACTCGCACCCGACAACACGCCGCCTCTGAAGCCGCGGCAAGTCGCACGGGTCGCTGTCCCGAGACAGTCGGGGGGCGCGCGGCAGTGAAATGGGCAAGGCACGGCAGGCAGATGGGTGCAACGGTGACGGACCCGCCCCCGCGCGCAAGCGTGTCCGATTCGCACATAGCTGCGGAGGGCGAGGGCGCCACAGACTCGTGGGCGGCACGGCGGCGGCACGGGGTTACAGGGGCCCGGCACGGGGTTGAACGGCGGCACGGGATTGCACGGTGACATCATGGGGGGGGTGAGCGGCGGCGGCTCCACGCCGATTTCACCGCACTGCCGCACATTGGGTCCGTCACTTACTGAAGTCCCTCCAGCTGGGGCGGCACCCCGAACAGGAACGGCACCGCCACCGTCAGCCTCAAAACCTCGTGGAGCCCGCTGTGAGATCCAGGCATGAACAGGGCGGAGGGAGGGAGAGGCGGAGGGAGGGAGGGGCGGAGGCCGCAAGCTACGTCGGTAACCCGATAGTTCTCCGTGCACTGATTGAAGTATTGAACGTTGGTATGCCAGTCGAATGTGCTCTTGCGAGGGCTGTATCGCTATGACGCAATCCCGGGGCCCTACCTCTTGAGCTGCCGTTCCTGCATCAGCACCTCGCCCCCCAGCTCGCTCTCCAACGCGTCCTGCACGGACGCGAACAGGTAGTCCACCGACTGGCAGAAGCCCTCTATGCTCACGCGCCGAGTGGTGTCCATGCCGTTGGTTGCGGCCACGCTGAAGGTCGCCCCGATGCACAGCGACTGTTCCTCCCAAGTGGGCATGGGGCGCACGAGCTCCTTGTTCTGAGGGAAGCGCCGAAGGGGTCACGCAGGGGTTGCCGAGTCAGCGGCATCGGAAGGGAAGTTACGACCTGGCACACGGCTTGAAAGCCCTCTCAATTTTTTGCATTCTTGATATATTTCGTATATACCATCCCACTATCATTGAAGCCCCCGTCATGACGGCTGAAGACATCGCAGGCCCGCAAGTTGATTTTTCGCACCCGATGAGCTGGCCGCAGCACTCGATCGCCTGGTATCCTCACAACACCGTCAGAAGTAAAGAAAGTTATCACCTGCAGGGTTGGGAAAGCACTTTGGGCGTCGTTAGGGTTCTTCGCCATAACCCCATATCAAGCGCCACTTGCCCACCTCTCGAGCAAACTCGACAGACTCAGGTTTTTCATCCTCATTATCCGCATCTCGACCCTTTCTTCGAGCCTGGAGCACAGGAGTTGCGTAGGAAGGTAAATGGTTGCTACTGCAGAGCCAAAAGATCGTCCACAGCGTTTGGTGCAGACTGCAAACCTGGCAGACTTGCAAAGAGATACCAGGAGCGACAGTAGTTCGTCGCAAAGCTGACGTTCGAAGCGGACATGTCCACGTTCGAGACGATGAAGACTTCGCAGGGCAAGTGTGCATCGTGATGGAGTTCATATTTTATTTGTTAAGTAGTACTCGGAGTCCAGTGCAATCCTTAGCGTTAGTCTGTTAACCAAGCAACCTAGCTCATATCCAATCGTACTCGGATCCTGTCGTCCTTTTGTTTTCCTTTCGTGATCCAATACTTACGACAGATAAACAAATAAAAATTTGCATAAAGTGCAAAGGCACCCGACGAAAACGACAAACACAACGGTGGGAAATTTCGAGATGTGACTAACACAACATCCTTCATTACCGGATCCACACCACCAGTACAGCCCTCATCACCCGTGCGCTACGGGATCGCTCAATCACATTGCCTAGGAGTGACTACACTGTCTATCGGCTATGTCGCAACCTGTTCCAATATCAACGCCTCTTCCGCATTAGCAGCGGTTCCGGCCCTGCGCCGTCTCGTCCAAAAAGAATGCGGAATGTCATATAAACGATGATACGGTATCGTCCTGCGACAGGCTATCTGCAACTATGCGGCCAACAAGGTGCCGCGTGGCAACGCATCGCGCCGTCGGCAGCCCCAACACGGCCGACACAACGAAGATGTCATCAAAAGTGCGCGGGTACGTCAAATGTCATCTTCGCCCATGCCTTCACACCCACCCACAAACCCTGGACTACGGCTTGGTGGCGCCCACCCACGGCAAATCGACCATCAATCTCGCCGAAAGACGCACCAGCCCGCCCGTGGCTGCGCTTGCTGTATAAAAAACCCACCTCGCGCTGTTGACGTCTTCCATGCAACGTGAGGCAACAGGGCCCGCCGATGACGGGAGGAGACCCTCCTCAAAAGCACGTGGTCAACCATCGCACTCGCGCTGTGCTCCTGTACCCCACACAACAGCTCCGGTCTGACCATCGTCTTCCCGCCCCCCAGCACAGACGCCCGCCGATTCAGTCGGGCGTCCGACATACTTTTTGATGGGGCGCACCGACCCGTGGCACGATTCGATCATCCGTACATCCACGGCTGCGCCTGCTCGACACGGACATGCAATTTACCACCGAGCTTCATTTCTTCTTCTCCACCTTGTGCATGCTCACCCTCAAATCATCTCCACCTTACCTGCTCAACTCATGCCTAGACACGCGCCGCTCCGCACCCCGATGCCCTCCGCCACCGCCGCCGGGCGCGCATGTCTCGACTGTGTGTGTGTGTCTCATTTCACCCCCACCACCACCACCACCGTTGTCCCTCTCGACTTGAACGTCTCCCGGGATAGACACCGCGGGTGCTGCCCTCGCCCTGCCGCCCTGCCCGACCCACATCGGCCATTCCGGCGGCGGCAGCTCGGGTGGCGACACCGATTCCCTTCCCGCCCGGGCGTGCTCACGTCCACACTCAACTCGAGAACCGCGGAAAGAACAGGTGGTTCGCCCAGGACAGCAGGGTGCACACCACCACGCAGCCCAGCCCAAACTCCAAGTTGAGCAACGGCGGCATGCCGACCAGGTTCGTGGCGGCGTAGAAGAGCAGCACCGCCCCAACCAGGTGGTATATCCAGAACCGTACGACACCCAAGAGCTTGGCGAAGAAGCCTTCGCGCGGCCGCGGCTGCGCCGGCGCCGCTTTGTGCTCCTGCACCGTCGCCTGAGCAGCAGCGACGGCGTCGTCTGTCTGCACCGACGATGTCGTCGACGCCGCTGCCGCTGCTTGCTCCGCCTCGGCCAGCTGTTCGGCCTCGGAGCTCCCCGCCAAGCGCGTGGAGACGGTCATGCCGTGCGGCAACGAGCCCGGCGGGTACACCACGGCCGCCAGGCGCGCCGTCCCGCCCTCCACGGCTAGCAACAGCTGTTGGTTCTCTTCCTGCGGGTTGAGGGGGCCCGGCAGCGCAGCGCAGAGGTGTGTGGCGGCGCGGAGCGCGTCAAGGGATGGAGGGTGGGAACCGCAACGCCCCGACCTGGGAGGAGGAGGAGTCATTCACAGCAGGCATGCCAAGGCGGACAACCTGGGCACACTGACTGTTCCGCCGGGTCGGCGGCAGGTGGGGCAGGTGGCACTCCCTGGACAGGGTCCTGGCCTCGAAATGCCAGCCGTGCTAACTGCATTTCCCGACTGTCTGTTGCCCCGGGCTTCATGATGTGCTGTATGTAATGCTGCCGTACCTGCAGCGCCTGCACCGCCGTCGCCTTGTCCACCTCGGCCGCCTCCAGAGCGCCGCCAAGCCGCTCCAGTTGCGCCTGCGCATTCAAACCAGATGCGATGCGCAGCTGCACTAAACAAACAGCCAACACCGCGGGTCCGCCGAACTCATATGCACATATACATATAATATTGCTTATATATAATATTGTTTATATATATATATATATGTGTGTGTTTCTCAGGTAGGCAGAACAGGAGTGTGTGTGTCTGTGCGTGTGTGTGTGTCTGTGATATGGACACGCCGAGGCAAAACCAGCGGCAGAGTTCTTGACGTCAGTCCCCGTGGACTGGGGCGCGGCTGGGCATTTAGATATTTGCGGCCTGGCAACGCCAGGACCCTCTTCCAAGAATCCCTAGGAAGGTGCGGACGCAGCTCAGCCGTCCGCCCCGTCCTTGCACGTCACGCGCTTCAAGCAGCACCCACAACGGGTGCCAGCGCGGCGTGACATTGGGGTTTGGCACTCACTCACTCACCCCAACAATGCACCCCAGTGTAAAAGTTCCCCAGAACGCAGCTCAACCCTGCAGGGGAAGCGCTCAAGATCCCCGTCCTCCGGTGCTGTGATCTCCGGTGGGCGCCCTATCCCCAATCACGACAGTGATTGACCAACCAAATACGGTCAGGCAACCCCAGAACACTCATAACCCTCTTCCTGTTTTCCCCCGTCTGCTCTTGGCAGGTCGTTGGCAGGTCGTCGGCGTAAAGCTGAAGTGGGTCCGTCTCCTGGATCAAGACCACGCGAGAGCGGGGGTACCTGTACCGCTGCAACATGGCCCGGATGCCCCCCTGCCCCCGCCCCTCATTGCAGTTCATCACTTCCGCCTGGGCTCCGCCCCACCTGCGAGTTCTGCAGCTGCATGGCCAGCTCCTCAAGCTGCTGTTGCAGCGGCCCGGCTACCTCCTGCTTCGCCTCCGTAACCGCCCGCCGCAGCTGCTCCTCGTGCTCCGTCGCCTGCGTCTCAAGCCGCCGCTGCAGCGGCTCCGCCACCTCCGTCCGCGCCGCTTCAATCGCCTGCACGAATTCTGCCTGCTGCATCGCGAGCTTTGCCTCCAGCTCCGCCTTCTCCTTCATCTGCGCCGCAAGCTGGCTCTCCAGCTCCTGCTTCTTGTCCTCCAGCTCCTTCTTCTCCTGTCGTTATGGAAACGAAGATGGGCACCGCCAAGGGCACAATCCCGTTGGGTCCAGAGCGGTCGAACGGCCGAACGAGCGGGAGGGCGCGCGCATCAAGCAGCCGGGCACTCGGTCACCGGTGAATGCCAACGGGTGCCGGTTGCTGTTGGCTGTTTGCCGGTCAGCAGCTGCTGTTTTCAGCGAATGGATCTGTGGGCGATCTCACAGACCGCCCCTGAGCATATGAGCCCGCCAACCCCGCGCGCGAGGCTTGCGACCGCGCCTCAGGCTGCATGCGCGCTGCATGCGTAGGCAATCAATCCCTCGGCAAAATTCCGTCGGTTTGTCGCATCCGACAGCATCCCGTACAACAGATGCTGCCTGCTCGCCAATTAGACAGGTGACAGGGTAAGTACATAGAAGGCTCTCCTGAAGTATGAATGGCATGTACGGGGAGAACTCGGCGGCCAGGTTACGCAACCGTCGCGACGTTGCCGCGAAACCACTCGCCCAACCGTCCAACCAGACCTTGTGCCCATTCGTCGGCTATTCAGTATGGTTGGTCCTCCCAAGATCTCTTCCCCAGCCTGCCCGCGATACACCCTCCCAGCGCTCGCACAGAAATTTTTACTGCAATTGTTGTTTGCCGCACCTGCACCACGGTCTTGTATCCATCCACTTCAGCTTTGATTCGATTAAATTGTTCTTTCAGCCATGCCGACTCCGAAATTGCTTCCTTCACGTTCACCGTTCCATTGCTGCCGGAGCCCTGGTTACTGGTGTTGCTCGTTGCCGTTCCGTTTTTGGCCGCGCGCATGGCCGCCTCCAAAGCCTCTTGGTCATGCGTCTGTGTCGGAGCGCTGCTTTGCTGGGTCACGCCAGAGAAGGGTAACTGGAGCTTGTGAAGTCGCAGAGCTGCGGCCGTGGGTCGTCGAAAACCTCCAAATGAAGACTGCGACGCGCCATAGCAAGTGCCAGTCCGACTTGAATGCGCTGTAATCATTGTAGTTGTTCCAGGTACCGAGAAAAGTGATAGGAAGACAGAGAGCCCGTCGAAGGGAGCTTCGTAACAAGTGATGAAGAATCACAAAGCTCTGGGATTATCGATGTACAACAGCGTGCGACCCTTGCAGTAGTGCTTGTAGCAAGAGCGCGCCGGCTGTTTGATACCCGTCTTTGAGGATGTATTCCCGTAAGGAAACAAATCCCTGACTAAACAATATACTTAAAGCTTTAAAGTTGAGAGGGATCCTGTAGCCAAAACAAAGGCATGGAGATCGCGAACCTGTACGGCAAGGACAACGAAGACTCTTCACACAGCGAAGGATGAATTTGGGTACAGTTGTAAACCTTGTGAAATTTGACAACCACGTTGTTCCTGTGCCAGGAACAAACGCTCGCCTCCCTCTTTTGACCATGATTACCGTTGACCTCTCCAACGTACGGAGAGCTAGTCGCGCAAACACGTTACCCGAATAAGGAAACACTGGTACTAAAATACGATTAAAGTGTGCAAATTCTCTTGTATCCAAATCTTTTTAATATCGCAAGGGTCACAGCGCGGGATGGCTGCCCTGTGTGCCTCAAACACTAGATACAAATGGAAAGTTTAATTGAGTAGCTGCTAAAAGGCTTTGAGGAATTGGCAGAAGCGTCCGCTCGCGCACCAGGCGGTGGGCAGACCCACGGGCCGGATGTCTGAAGCCCCAGAAGCCCTTAGCTGCGAACGCCGACGCCCTGCCTCCATAGCATATTTGGTTCAGTTTACAGCGAAGTTCACCTGAGCCGAAGGTCCTTCGGCTGGGGCTTCTAGCTCGGAACTTGCGCCACCCAGAATAAATTGCCTTATGCACAGAACGGCCAACCCAGGGAACTCCTTTAAAAATTACATTTCGAGTTGCAGACAATTGCACCAGTGCCCCGCTATCTTATGTCCCCTTGGAACCGAAGCAAGTTAACGTGTCGGGCCTCTGCATGCAGCCAACAAGGGCGCCCCTGCACACACGCAGCAGCACCACACACAAAGAACCGTTGGCCAACACCCTCGACCGTCGTTTGGCGACACCAGTCAAGCCCAGCAGCCGACCTGCCCAGCAATCGGCCATGTGCTTACATACAAAGCACAACCGTAAGTGGCCGCCTCCGAGCACGCACGATGCACGAGGAGATCTGTTTTTGGGTCCAGGGCGGCTTACTTAAGAACGACCGCTGCTCCCACGACCACCTCGAATATCGCAAACATATCATCATATCTGCCACGATAAACAACAACACGAATAAGAATACCGGCACCATTATCGAGCATCAGTGACCGATCTTGACTCACATACATACATATGCTTACGTCCATGAGTACATCCATGACGGTAATGTCGAGCAACGAGTAACATAAGTGGACACCACAGACAATCCGCCCTTTGCCACAATCACCGATTGGCAAGCGGTCTTCGCGACAAGCCTTGTAAGCCTTTTGGCAGACGGTCACAGCGAGTAACGCATTGTACGGGAAGGCACGGATATAATTCCACAAAATTCGCAGGGCGCGCAGACGGCGACGCAGGCGGCACAATATAGCAACGGGAAGGTTGCTTCCCAATCCGGACAGTTCATCCGAACATGTCGGCAGCGATATCGGAACTGGGTCAGGCACCATTCGCATCGCATCGTCTGTCTCCGCCTAGAAGGAAACCAGCAGCAGTAGCAGCAACAGCAGCAGCAGCAGCAGATGCCGTCAAAATAAAACGTCGGTCACAGCGGCAGTGACCTGCGCTCCATCTAATCCGTCGAGACACGTACGGCGCTTTCAACATGGTGCCCCCACAACAGCCCCGTACGAATACGGTACAGTACGGTACAACACCACCGGTTCCGATCATAAAAGCATCACCACACGCAGCAGCGCAATACCGCAATCCCTAGCAACGAACACAACCAACACCGGCCTAGACAATTATTTTGCGCTCTCCTCATTGATACATGCCTCCCGTGGGAACCGGTTGGTCTGTATTGCGAGCGTACAGCCCGCCACAAACACCAACCAAAACGGGGATACATACCCGCGGCCTCATTCGCCACTCCAGCCGCGGCGTGCGGCCGCCACGCCCTCTCCCTCCCAGCCCCTCCGCGCATCCCCCACTGCCTCTCCTGCTTTCCCACCTCTCCTGCCTTGACTTTATCTCTCGCATTGGCTAACCTTCCGGGGCCGCCTTGTGCGGCCAAGTACGGCCTTGCCTGCCCAGTCAACGTGCTATCAACGACATCGTTGGCACCGGCGGACTACCTAGCACCCGCGAGGAGACAGCCCCTTCCATCCGTATGCCGCAGCGCAGTGGCGCACATGACCCAGTCCGACACCACCCACTGACCAAATCCAACAGTCCCCGACCCACGGGTCATTCGGCAGCTGTGGCTGCTGACAACCAAGAGTTACGGAACGGTGCAAGGCCAGGCCGCCTGCGCGCCTTGGCTGCAAAAGAAGTTTCTGCCACGCAGTTTACTCCGCGCAAGACAATCCACGAGCCATCCAAGTGCCTAGCCACTTAATACACATGCACATACACGTACACACATACACACAGACGTCGAGTCGGGCGGGTCTCCTCACAACACACACATACACACGGCATACATATCCCTGGCCAGCGCATCTTCCTATCGTATTGGTACGGCAACCGCCCTCGGTCACCCCCCCTGCCCGCGTCAATATCATTTAGGCCCCGCGCCAAAGTCAAAACCGGCAGCAGGGACAGCACGTGACGAGCGATAACGGAGCGGACGGCCTTCGGCGCCCAGCCCGCCCAGCTCGTCCGGCTGCTGCCACCCTTCAAACACCCTATCATGACCACAGTAAATTTCCCACAGCAAACACATGGACCTGGGCGCATGCGCGCTTAATAGACGCCGTCCTTCGGCAAACTTGCGGAACATTGTTTCAGCATGCCCACACCCACAGCCCTCATCTCCCATCCGCGCGCGCGCGCCGTACAGCCCCACCGCTTCCCCTCTTGTCCCCCGGGACCCCCACCAACCTTTCCTTCCCATCCACTTCACGTTCTCCGCACATCCATTAATGTGGCGTTGGCCTTCCACGCATCCTCGCCATCGGGCTTTTGGCCGCTTGATTACATAACATGGGCTGTTGGCCTAATAATCGTCGTCGCAGCAGGGCATTGGCCCGTATTACCTGAGCTCCGCGAATACACCACCATCGCCACCACCACAGCCACCTACCCTCGCTGACCGGCGAGAGGGGCACTTCGCGGCAGTCACATCCGCACAAGGGACACGCACGCGCGTCCAGCAACCAGCATCATGACACCGCATCCCGGCGACGTACCTCCTGAAACCCGTAACCCGGGGGTTCTCCAGCCGTGTCCTCTCCGCGTCCATTCATGTGGTGCGGACGAGAAACACGGATAGAGTATCCGGTCACAGGGCCGTACAGGACCTCCTGTACGGCCTCCAGTACGGCCTTTCACACGCGAACCCCAACAAGTCGCGACCACAAATCGATCGGACCCTATCCCGGCCCCCGCCATCCCCCGCCCCGGTGAAGAGCCTGCGACTAGACGCCGGCCGCGGTGGCGGCCGGCGCCACCTGCGTCTTCGCGTAGCTGGATCGCTTGAGCGCCCCCTTGGACGGGCGCGCCGCGCGGCAGACGGCCTTCACGTGCGCCACCGCGTCCACCTCCGAGGGCACGTGGCTGAGCAGCGCGCTCTGGCGGGCAGCGTCGGCCTTGAGCTTGGCCAGGTGCGGCCACAGGACGAAGATGATGTATACCACGAACAACCCGATGGTGACCACCAGCAGAATCTGCCGGGGGCATCGCAGGGGCCGGGGGGGTATAGGAAATTGGTAGACAAACTTATACTGCGCTGCTGCCAGAGCGGATATCCGATAATAGAGACTCGACTGACTCGACTGGCAGGGGCCAGGGGGGGAGTTAATGAGACAAGGCCGGCACGAGAGTCACATCAGGGACGAGCACCAAGGGGCGAGGGCGGGTAGGCGTGGCCTCAAGGCACCTAAGAGATGCTTCGCGGCGGGGTGAGGAGCCCGCGGCGTCGGGTTGGTTTCAGGGCTGGTGAGTATGGGCGCGCCAGACGCGGCCGTGCGGCGGTGCGGCCCAACATCTGTCCACCAGAGGCCAAGAGGCGGACGGAGCCGCGGCCGAATGCCCTCGCCTAATCAACCCCAGACAGCGACCACCGCCCGCCACTCACCGTGTGCAACATGGTGACCTGGGAGGTTGTCGCGGCAGCGGGGAAGGGGGGGCCACAAAGAAGGGGGGGGCACAGGGAAGGGGGGGGCACAGGGAAGGGGGGCCACAGCCACAGGAGAGGGGGCGCGGGGCAGGCGCACGGCTTGAGCACCCGGGGACACGAATGCGCGCGGCTATCGCGGCGGGTGTCATTCGCTTCGGTCAGGTGGACACTCCATCAGGCCCGGCCTGGCAAGTACCAAAGGAGCCTCCCTCGCCGTCGAGGCGAGCACGGCTCTTCATCACGTCAGTGAATGAAGCGCAGCGAGACGCGCACACGGGGTGCGGGGCAGGTTGCGCACAGGACGGTACGGCAGGCTCCTGCACGTCGGACGGCCGCCTTCTTGGCCGCTTCAAGCCTCGCGGTGACCGGACCTAGTTAGCCGACCAGCCCCCACATGCCACATGGCTTCCCAGCCCCCCGCGCGACTCTCTCATTTGTATATTTACCCAGGGCCCTCCCCCACGACCCACCTGGTTGTAGCGTGAGATTGAGAAGTCCACAAACAGCTGGGCGGCCTGCTGAAGCCCCTCGTACAGGTCAAACGTGCCCACATTGTACATGAACGTCCACCTGTACGACATCGTCGAAAGTGCACACGGCGGATGGTGCTGTTGCCGCACTGTGATACGAGACAACGAGAGGCATGCCTTCAGGCCTCAGCGTTTGCATGGCTTCGCTTTGGTTTTGACTGTCGGGCGCCTCCCACCTTCGCACCTCCCACTTGCGTTCCATCTGAAAGGAACGGTTCAGTTAGTTAGTTAGTTAGTTACGCGGTGGGAGCTCCCCTCTGAGAGCCTCTACCCAGACCATGCACGGCCTACGAGCCGGAAGACCCATAAGACCTACAGAGAGTAAAGGGTACGGAAGCCCCGCCGGCGCTTCTTGGGCCTGATGCCCACAGCGCACGTGATTCAGTACCGCAAAAAATACGACATCGTGCCAAACCCCACCTCGTCGCGTTGTAGATAACGTCCTCGTCGGCGTCGCTGATGAGCAACTCCATCTCCGTGATCATGCGCCGTACCATCACGTCCAGACCGTTGTGCGTCACCTGCCGTGGCACGGTACGACACACGAACGGCACTGCGGTTTCCGTTGTGGCAGGCACCACGCTGCCGGCGACACAAACATTGCCGGCGCCAGCCCCTCGCGACCAAAATCCCGCCCTGCGAACAGAATTCCCCCTCCCAATCCCTCGGAACACATCCGAAGCCCAGCGCTGCCCCCTTCTTGGACCAAAAGCCCCCATCGCCACGGGAACTCCACCAACTGCATCTAGCAGCTACGGCAATCAACAGGTCCTCTCGATGTAGCTGATGGATGCAGTTGGTGGAGTTCCGGTGGCGACCACAGATCTTCCCGCGGCAGCGATGAGTACGGTGCTAGTGCGCACGTCGTTAACCCGCGCGCGGGGCCATAGGCTGCGAATCTCCGTACAGCCGCCACCAACCCTCCCGGTCAGATGCTCCCTCCGCACGTCCGCGCCTAGGTCCCCCGGCAACCACCTTTCGTACCGTCGTACCTCATAGTACGGCGACCCGGGCTGCGCGCAGAGGGTCTGGTTGTATCGAAAGCACCGCTTGGTTCGGAAGAACGCGTCGGCAAAGGCGCTCGAGGCGAAGGTGCTGGGCGGCACTGAGTGTGTGAAGACACTGTTGGCCTGCGCGCATCAGGAGCGGTGGTGGTGATACCGATGGTGGTGGTGGTTGTGGTGATGGCGTGTGCCTGTCAAGAGTACCGGTCCGTGAGGACGTCGCCTTGCCCTCAAGCACGCACACACACGCTTTCACTGCAGGTGCTTGGCTGGTTGGCACAGTTTCCTGCTCAAACGCCCCAGGTGATAAACACTGCCATCGCCGTGCTGTAACAGCAGCTGCGACCCCCACCGCTGCTACAGCTTCTCTTACTGCTACCGCGGCGGCTGCTGCTGCTGCTCCGAAGCCCCGAAGCCGGCCCCCCCGCCTTCCTGCCCTGCTCCACTCTCCCATCACCCGCCCGCCCTTCAGCTCTCACCTGAGACGCCGCCGTACCGCCGTACATCAGCGCGTTGTACTCGCTGACGAAGAGCCGCACCTCCGTGCGCAGCATGTCCCGCCACAGCGCCTTGGACACCGAGTCGTCCTGGCTGATGAAGGAGAACCCCACCGCCCGGATGCGGGTGTAGCGGTAGGCGACGTGGGAGGCCATGTTGAGGGCCGCCAGCGGGCCCTGCATGCCGCTGAGGCTGAGGATGCTCACGATGTAGATGCTCAGCACGGCCGAGAGCCACAGCACGGGGATGAGCTGCGGCGCGGGGCGGGGAGGGGCGCGGCGGCGCGGGGCGGCGCGGGGCGGGAAGGGGCGGCGAGGGACGGGGCGGGAAGGGGCGAGGGGTGTCATTTGGGTCCACGGCTTTGAGGGCCCGGCGGTGATGACGACGCAGTGGGGGGCGCTGTTAGGGAGGGAAGGGTAAAGAACAAAAGCAGAAACCCTGTTGTTGGGGATTGAACATACGCCAGGTGTGCAGGTGTGGGCAAGTACGGCGACGCCGGCGCATATCCCCGCACCCGTGCCTCCGTCCGTCCGTCCGTCCGTCCGTCCGTCCGTCCGTCCGTCCGTCCGTCCGTCCGTCCGTCCGTCCGTCCGTCCGTCCGTCCGTCCGTCCGTCCGTCCGTCCGTCCGTCCGTCCGTCCGTCCGTCCGTCCGTCCGTCCGTCCGTCCGCCTGCCCGCCTGCCCGCCTGCCCGCCCGTCCGTCCGTCCGCCCACGCACCATGAACTTAAAGCCCCGCCACTTGGAGGGTATGAGCGCCTTGCCGTTGACGTACATGGTGCCCGTGGCCGAGTCCGCCCAGCGGCTTCGCCTACGCCGCGCGCCGCCCGGCCCGCCGTAACGCCCCACGCCCGCGGCGGCAGATGCGGCTGTCGCGGTGGAGGCGCCGTCGTCGTCGGGGGCTGCTGCGCCCAGTAGCGTGAGCTCCTTGCCCGACTTCTGCGGGAGAGGGCCGAATCGTGTGTAAAAGAAAACTGAGCCGCACACACACCGAGTCAGCCGAGTGATCCAGCCGTCCACCCGACCGCACCCAGGCCCGCGCGTGCTTGCTTGCGTGTGTTTGGCGGGAAACCCGCGCGACCCTCGGCTCTCTACATCCTAGGAGCCGCGCGAGAACAAAACGTTCTAGATGGGGGAGAATTATTGCAGCGAGTGCAGCCGCTGATGTGCACATGTGGGTTGGGGTGTTGGTCGTAGGGACTGTTGTGTTCGTAGGCACGCAGAGCAGGCGTGCGTGACTTGCAAGGGGCAGGGCTGAGCTGGTGGTGACTGGTAGTGACTGGTGTGTGTGGGTGTCGAATGTGTGGTGGGTGGTGGTGGTGGTGGTGGTGGTGGTGGTGGTGGCGATGGCGATGGCGGGGTGGGTGGGGGGGGCCGACCCGGCGGTTTCGCTGTCTTTATTGACAATAAGGGGGGGCGACCCGGAGCATGTGAGGGGCGCGGATGTGAGGGGAGGATAAGTGCGGGAATCACCAGAGGAGGGGAGGGGAGCGTGTCACTGCCGTTCCCTGCGCGGCGGCGGAACGCCAGTGCGTGTGGGGATGGACGCGAGTGCCGTACACACGGACCGGCCGTACATATGGAGCGGTCTGGCGCTGTCGACTTCTGCAAAAAGGGGAAGGAGGGGCCCTCAAGGAGGGACATCGGGTCGGGTCGTGGCGGCCGACGAGGCGACTGGGCGCAGTCAGCGACTGAGCAGCGGCGCGAAACTACGACAGGCGGAGACGATGCCGTCGTACCAGGCGCGCTACCACCTGCCTGGTACGGCAGTTCATGACGGCATCCTGCCATCTACGGGGCCGCGGCCGTCAGATTGCCCGCCCACCTCATATGCCTCCATCGAAGTCCGACGCCCACGCCCTGTCGCTGCGACGATGCTGTACTCTTCGCCGCCGCCACCCGGCCCGTCGACGCTGGCCCTGCGGCCGCCGCCACCGCCGTCCTGCTCATCGTCGTCGGGATTCCGCGTCGGTGAGTACTCTTTCTGCCGCGGAGGCGAATCCGCAGCCCCCGCCCCAGCAACAGTAGGCGCCGCCGGCAACAGACGAACCCCGGCTGACGTGGTGGCGGCGCCGCCGGCCGCCATCGAGGCCGCGTCGCCGTCGCCCGCCGCCTCGCCGTCCCCGTCGCCCTCCTTCCGGCCCTCCTTGACGTCCGCCGTACGGTCTCGCTGCTCTTGGCCGTCGGCCGCATCGTCGTCGTCCATCTCGGCGTCGCTCTCGTCCAGGACCTGCGTTCGTACACTCGTACGGTAACGAAACACTAACTGACAACCGAAACATGAGCGGCGTGTGCGCGACGACTACCATTCATACCGCAACGGTCTGACCCCAAACCCATCAGATGCCAACGTGTCATGCTCAGCCACAGGTAAAACGCCGACGTGTCATGCTCAGCCACAGGTAAAACGCCGACGTGTCATGCTCAGCCACAGGTAATGTGAACTTGTGAATGGAAGAACAAACACCCGCATCACATTCCGTGGTTGGGAGGTAGAGTACCGGCCAACTCATCCCCCTCCCCCCTCCCCTACCTCATGCGCTTGTCAAACAACAAGGCAGTCCAGGGCATCACGCCGGTCTGTAGCAGCCCCACTGTCTGGCGCCCCAGGAGACCCGTGGGTCCCCGGCCCACCCGGCCGACCCGTGGGTCTGCCCCTGATGTCGTACCTTGATGTCCCTGTGGCCCATCTGTCGCAGCACGGGCCCCGGCAGGCCGATCATGCACAGCACGCCCTGCAGCCGGGCCCGCTCCAGGCGGTGCATCAGCAGCCACTCGTAGCCCAGGCAGCTCAGCTGCACCACCAGCACCTCCACGATGAGGACCACGATGAGGGCTGCGGGTGGGAGGGTGAGGAGGGAGGGTGTGGGTGGGAGGGTGAGGAGGGAGGGTGTGGGTGGGAGGGTGAGGAGGGAGGGTGTGGGTGGGAGGGTGAGGAGGGAGGGTGTGGGTGGGAGGGTGAGGAGGGAGGGTGTGGGTGGGAGGGTGAGGAGGGAGGGTGAGGAGGGGAGGGTGCGGCAGGGCGGGTGAGGCGGGAGGGTGCGGCAGGGAGGGTGAGTAGGGAGGGTGAGGCGGAAGGGTTAAATTGAGAAAAATAAATAAACCCGCAGAACGAACCCGGGCATACCCAGCATAACGCAGGGGGGAGGGTGAGAACGGCGGGTGCGGCAGGGAGGGTGAGGAGGAATATCAGGAGGGTCAGGGGAGAGGTTAAATCGAAACACCCAGAGGGGGAGCTCAAGACCGTCGCTACCGTACGGCGATTGGTGCCCGCCGTTTACATGGGTTACAACGGCCCCTCCCCGGAGTCCGGGTCAAGTCCCCTCCCCGCACCTGATCGAAGCTTGTCCAGGGAGCTCCACGCGGCTGCCATAAGCTCGTCCAACGACGTGGCGTACCCAACGAACAACGGTCCAAGGCCGTTGGTCACCATGAATTGGTACACCCGATGGAACCTGTACGGCAATGCAGATGGGTAACCAACCTAACCACCGCCATCGGCCGCGAGCCTGACATGCGCTGTGTTCGTCGGCTGGCAGAGCAGGAGTGCGCGTGACATGCAAGGGGCAGAGCCAAGCCCGGAAATGCCCGTATGCCATACAACGGCCCCTGTCCAGCCCATAAAACACAGACAATGGGATACAACAGCGAGCCTGACACGGTGTGTGTGTGGCCCGGGACATGTCACAGCGCTGTCATGCCGCAACAGCGGCGGTGCGTACCTGCCAGCAACAGCCCCTGCTGATTTGCACCTGCCCCTGCCCCTCCGTACCTACCCTTCTCCCCTACTACTCGCCTTCTCCCTTCCTCCTCCCCCTCCGCGCTCGCCCATCCAACCCGTTCCCCTTATCCCTACCCATGACCCCCAGGTCCACCCTCCCTGCCGCTGACGCCCACCCAGCTATCCCTGCCGCAAACCCCAACGCCCGACACCAGCTCGCCCTGCCTCACTTGAATTTTTCCCGCAATCGGGGCATCCAGTACAGCGCCTCCCGCGAAGCCGCGATAAAGCGGTTGCCCAACTGCCACACTCCCGTACTCTCCGTCTGCACCCGCGGCGGTTGCGTGTCCATGTACACGTGGCTGCCCCACATGGGTTTCGTCCAAATGTCGTACACGCGCGTGCTTGGGGGCGAGACCTTGTCGCGGGAGAAACCCAGGTAGACGCCTGTACGGATGGGTGCGTGCGTGCGTGCGGGTGTGGGGCTGCGGGGTTTGGGTGCATGGCGGCACGGAAACGCCACGCAGCCGTAGTAGTACCTGTGTGCACCTCCACGCCTCTTCCGTGACACAACAGAAAACACACAAAGTACACATAAATTGGTAACTGGTTTGGGCCGGGCGGGTCTCTGCTCTAAACACACTCCGGGTTAGCCCCCCCGCCCGTCCGTTTCGTCCATCGCCCGTGTCCCCTTCCCGGGTCGCCGCGTGCCTCGGGACTGGCAGCCCCGCTCCCCAGCCCTCTCCCTCCTGACCTTGGTGGTCCTGCTCCATTGTGTTGACACTCGCCTGGGGGAGTTGGGAGGTTCGGGAGTGCGGTGAGGGGGAAGGAGGTTCAGAGTGCGGTGGTGCGTATGGTTGGAAACCAGACACGAAAACGTGCAGGAAGGTGGAGGAAGATGGAGGAAGGTGGCATGCTTGGCAGCAGGACAGGCAGGCAGACGTCGGCGGGGCCGGGCCGGGCCACCGAAATCCACCACCGTGACCGAGACCAACAGTGGAGACCATGATGCACACGGCCAGGGAAAGCACGTCCTTGCTGGTCCCTGAACCGCCAAACACATATTTGTGCTTGGTTTTGGGTCGGGCGGGTTTCTTATCTAAACACACGGGCGCGTCACATCACGAAAGGTGGAGGGGGCACCGGGCGCTCGGGCCCCCCCCTCGAGAGCTACAAACATCTCTCCACCAGCCCAGCCCCCCCAAGCCCGGTCACGATTCGGGTGGCGCACAGCGCCGGGGCATGGCATTCCAATATCTCCGTTCCGTAACTCCCTTGCGTAACTCCCTTGCGTAACTCCCTTCCGTAACTCCCTTCCGTAACTCCCTTCCGTAACTCCCTTCCGTAACTCCCTTCCGTATCTCCCTTCCGTATCTCCGTTCTGTATCTCCCTTCCGTATCTCCGTTCTGTATCTCCGTTCCTCCATTCCATGTCTCCATTCACACATGCTGCTCAGTGCTCACCACCATGTTGGCGAGGTGGACGGAGAGCGGCGGGGTGCAGGCCGACACCTTGGCCGTGATGTTGGGCCGCTCGCAGTAGGTGCCGATGAGGATGCGCACGACCAGCAGCTCCGCGCGGTCCATGGCCCGGGCCTGTCGGTGCACCAGGTACACACCGCTGCGGATCCGGGGGGAGGGGGGAGTGGGGGGAGGAGGAGGTGGACCGGGAGGCTGTGGATCGGGGAGGAGGTGTCGGTCCAGAGATGCCACTGCAGAACGGATCAGATACGGTGGCGGGGCCTCGGAACATCGCAGCAAGGGGGGGATTCGGGAGTTGGAGGAGGTGGGCGGAGAGGCCTTCTGCAACCACCGTCTGTCTCTTCTCCTCCATCCTCTCTTTCCCTTCTCGTTGTCCTCCTCCTCCCTTCGCTTTCCCATCCTCCTCCTCCTCCTCCTCCCCCTCCTCCTCCTCCTCCTCCTGCTTCGCCATCCCCAACCCCCTCCTCCCTCCCCCTCCTCCCTCCCCACCCTCCTCCTCGCTTACGTGTGCTCGCTGCTGATCACCCTCGATACCACTACGTAGCAGGCGATGTGGGTCACCAGCATGAGGATCAGCAGCAGGTAGCTGTGCAGCCGCAGACGCTCCAGGGGCACCATCAGCATAGGGCCCATCAGCACCTTGCGGAGGGACTTGAGCAGCCGGCCGCGACGGGAGTCCACCACCACCTCAAAGCTCGATTGGCCGTCGGTGACGCCTAACGGAGGGATCATTAAAGGTGCGTGTTTAGAAAAGAAACCCGCCCGCCCGAACCCAGGTGCAGATATACTTACCACATAACCACGCAGGTGTGTGTGTGTACAACGTAAGCGGCGTTCGTTCGAAATCGTACTATGTGACGGTGTACACAAGGCTCGGGGCGAAGGCAAAGCGAGGGACACATTAGGCCGTGGGACACCGCCGCCGCCCTTTCCGCCCTTTCCGCTCTTTGCCTCCCTAGCCGAGAAGTCAACCGCCTCTGCAACCGCCGCAACCGCTTCTCAACTGGTAACGCCGCTGGCCGCCTGGCTGCCGTCCGCCGAAGACTCCCCGCCCTCGCTGGCCACTTCCCACTTGTCGCCACCGCCGCCGCCGCCTCGGCCTCCCGCGGCCGCGCCGGCGCCGGCACCGGCAGCTGCGCCGCCACCCAACTCAGCCTCCTCGTCGTCTGACTCAGCCTCCTCCGCCACGGGGTCGAGGCCCTGGTTCAACAGAGTGTTTGAACGTGTGTGTGCGATTAGTGATGAGCCCAATTCGCATGTACCAATGGGTCAATTACAAACACCGGGCACGCGGAATCCAGCCGAGCCGCTTGCAATTATTGTGGCAATTTCGCAGGCGTCGTACATGTTTCACTGCCGTACCTCCGGGATTGCCGCCAACCGGTTTCCCCCCGGGGGATGCTTCAGGGCCGAAGGGTGCAGCGGCGGCGCCGCGGAGAAGCGGGTCAAGGAGCCGCAGGACGTGAATGGTACTGGCGGCGGCGGCGCCGCCGCCGCCGGCTGTGACGGCCCTGTTGGCGCGCCATCGCCCGGTGACGCCAAGGGAGCCGCCGCGGTCGCCTCCTGGGCCGCCGAGACAGAGGCCGGCGCAGAGGCAGGCGCAGCTTCTGCGCCGCCTTCGGGTTTTAGATCCGGATTCAGCCTCCCGGATCCACCCAGGATCCGCTTGCTGACCGTACGGACCCACTGCGCCACGAACTCCGACTTGCTGGCTGCGAGTACGGCACAGAGGGCAACGAACGGGTGGATTGATGGATGGGGCAGAGTACGGCAAGGTCAGGGAAGCCACAGTGAGGATGATGATGGTGGTGGTGGTGGCGGTGGTGGTGATTGTGGTAGTCGGCGCTGTAATTAATGGGTTTCAGTGTGTTGCGGGCCCTAGGGGCGAAGTGACGAGACGGCGAGCCGCGTCGCCCTGCGGCCTTGGTTGGGTCGGCCCCCGGGCATCCAATTTCACTGGACTGGGCGGCTCCTATGCCCTGGTAAGGATCACAACAGGATCACAACTCAGAACAGCCGCCGCCACCTGATCAGAACAGCCGCCTCCTGGTTGATCGAGAATTCGAGACACATAACGCGTGCACTGCACCCCGCTGGATAGCATGTGGCACTCCCGCCCCGGGACCCGGCTCATCCCGCGGCCGCCTCCGCCGCCGCCATTCGCCGCCCAACTCACAGGCCTTGCGGAGCAGCGCCGCCTGCCCCTTGGCCTCCGCGTCTGGGCCCGAGGGTCCCGCGTCGCCTCCGCCACCGCTCTCACTGCTCGCGCCGCTGCCACCACCGCGTCCGTCTTCCTCCTCCTCTTCCGCCTCCTCCTCCTCCTCCTCCTGCTCGTCGTCGCCGCTGCCCTCGGGGATCGAATCGCTGGCGCTGCCGTCGCTGCGACCGTCGCTCCGCGCCCCGTCTCCCGCCGCCGCTGCCGCCGCGCCCCTAGCCTTCATGCTACCGGTGCGACGGCTACCACGGGCCGCGGCGGAGGCGCCTCCGCCTCCGCCGCTGGTCCCGAGCCTCAGGTCCTCCGCCGTCGCCTTCGTGGTGTGCGGTCGACTCGCGGCGCCGTCGCCGTTGTCGACGGTGTCCAGGTGCAGCACCCGCATGAGGTTCGCATGTGCGCCCACAAAAGTGGTGTCGGGGTGGAGGGTGAGGGTGACCTTCTGTTTGGCTCCTGGCGCCAGCGTTTGCACGCCCTGCAGGCAGGGAGGGGATTGGTTGCCGGGCAGGGAGGGGACAGGGGAGGGCCGGCGGGGGGGCAAGCGCAGTGAGAGGAGAAAGATCTCACGCCGCTGCTCCGCCGTCGCAGTACGACAAATGTACGACAATCCTTCCGTACCTGTACGACAATTCGCATGGTGCCCATGTCGGGGTGGGGCCCCACGAAGGCCATCTGGGGACTGACGCGCCCGCGCTCGGCCCCCGCCTTGAGCGCGCTGCGCTTGTGGTTGTGGCCGTGGCTGCCCCGAGCCGCCTCCGTGATGTCGACCCAGGACCTGTGCTGCGGCAGGTCTAGGAACCTGGGGGGAGGGGACAGGACAGGAAAAGTCAACGCGGGTAGGACGGGGGCTACAAAAGGAAAAAACGGAGGTAGGGCGTGGTTAAAAAGGGAAGATACCGGGGGTAGGACGCGGGTACCTCTTAGGGTATCACGACAGGCATCTTGCACACACAACATACACCACCGCCGGCCTCCCAACCCTGCCGTACTTGGTCAGCGGCTTCCTCAGCATGGCAGTGGAGGGCAGTCCCACGATGAGCCCCGTCAGCGGTGAGGCCCTCCGGATGACTAAGTGCTCGTCCAGCTCGACAATCCCCGTCAGCATGTCGCGGCGCCACAGCGTCAAACGGATCCGAATGGCGGCGGCGTCGCCGTCGGCACCGGGGCCTGCGGCAGCCGCGTCGTCGCCACCGCCGGCTGCGGCGGCTGCGGCGGCTGCGGCGGCTGCGCGAGCGCCGAAGATGTCATCGTCGTCGTACGCGAGGAGGTCAGTGCCGCCGCCAGCGGCGGCCGATGCCCCCGTCAAGTCATCTTCGAGCTCCACCTGAGAAGATCAAAGGTGTTGGCATTGGTTTCGGTGCTAGGGTTGGCGTGCGCGGTGGGCGTGGGATGCTAGGGAGAGTTCCCCGGCGACAGAGCTCCCAACCGGAGGGGTCACAAAGGCAGGCAGGCAGGCAGGCAGGAGCGCGGGCGAGCGGGCGGGCGGGCAGGCAACAAACCTAGAGACTTAATGCGTGCGCTAAGGCTACTCTTTCGCTTTTTTGTCTTTAGGTTCTGTTCTTGCAACCAAGTTGTAGCATGTTTGTATTGCTTCGCCAAATTGAAACAAGCGTGCCGCACGTGCGTGCGACGCACGCACGCACCCACGCACGCACGCATGCACCTGCAGACACGCCGATATGGCCCCCGTGCCCGCCTTCCGCCTCATGCTGGGCAGCGCCGCCGACAGGGGCGGCAGGTTGGAGGCGGCGGCCGCCGGGTCCTCCGCGGATGCGGGTGAGTGCACACGCACACGCCAGGAGGTGCCTGCAGAGGGGCGCGGCAGGGCGCCGGCAGGGGGTTGACAGTTGGCGCTTGGTTGGCGGTCGGTCAGTTGCGGCCCCGCCCAAGCCCGGCGCGGCGGGAAATGCTGTCAGCCAGGTGCCATCATCCACCGAAAGCCGGGCCGCGCCCCCTTGCGCGGCGAGCGTCCCAATTACCCAGCCAGCAACACACCGCAAAGGGTCACGGATTCCGCGTACACGTGTGGATTAGAAAACTGGGCCGGGTCACAGTGCACGTGTGTGTTCGAGAAGAGACCCGGTACACGTGTGTTTAATGAGAAGCCCGCCCACGTGTGTCTGTAAAACCCCCGGGGTTCCTCTGGCGCCACAACAACACCCCTGGGGGCAGGACGGACCGCACCTACCCACCCTCCCACCGGGCCCTACCCACCCTACCCCCTCCCACCGGGCATTTCCTGCTCTCGATCGATGAGCGCCAGGATGAGCAGCTGCAGCTGCGACTCCCCGTTGCGCTTCCGCCACTGCCGTATGCGGAACATGCGCAAGCGTGTGGAGGTGTAGGAGTATGCGTGGCGGCGAGGGAGCGGGGGGAAAAAAGGGGAAGGCGGAGAGGGGGACAGGGTCCGGGGCGACCCACTTGGTGAGGGGTTAGGTGCAGAGCCGGCGGGGCAGGGGCGGGCAAAGGACCGCGGCACTATGCGCTACTTGGTGATCAAACCTCGCGCTCAGGATCCCCAGACCCTGCCGAGGTCCCTCCCAACGTCTCAAGGGAGGGTGCTTACTGCCCGGCCCCTCCCCCCAGACACATTTGATCAAGAGGCGCGGGATGGCTGGGAGAGCGGTGGGTACAGGGTATCAGGCATGCGCGACAGGCACAGCATCCCGGCACCAGGGGCAGTAGATTTGGAGGCCTTGTGTACGGCGGCACGCATGGGACAAAAGGACGATTGCTGCCGTACACACCGCACGACCGAAGGCACGCCGACACCGCAGGCCGGGCCCCGCTGCCCTTCCTCGTGTCCGCGCCCACCTCGCCAAACACGTCGATGGTGTCACACAAGCTGCGGCCCACCATATCCACCGCCGGGAAGCCGAAGAGGGGGGCGCCCGGGCGGGACACGGCCAGCACCTTGCCCGAAATGTCGGCCGTCAGCACCAGACGCTTCTCCTCCATCACCTCGTCGGGGTGCACCTTCTCGATCTGTTGGGATTGGGCATTAGGGGGTCGTGGTGTTGAAATCGTGGACATGGGCAGACAGAATCAAATTGCGCTGGCTGCCGATGTGTGGCGGATTGGGTTGGGGTTGAAGAGAAAGTGATTTCTCCCAACCGTGGGGGATAAGGGAAGAGGCCCGCGACGACCCATGGGTCTTCCTGCTCAAACTATTAGCGCACGAGCCATCGACCCGGGCGTCCCGCTTCGGCCTGGACGCGGCTGCCATACGTAACCTTCCCGCAGCACCACATGATTCGACCAGTCGCTATCTCCCAGCGTTTTTGACCGCCCCGACCACTCACGCCACTCAAGCCACTCATGTCCACTCGTGACAATCAAGACATCGAAACATCGCAAAAGCGCACCAACCGCAAGTGAATGCGCAACCCCCGCCCCATTACACATTAGCAGTAATTTACTGAATTTACTTCAACCTTGTTCGTTCACGTTGGGAGCTAGGGCTCCCGTCGATTCTCGCCGTCGTCGCTGGCGATCAACGGTACTGTACCAATTTTCTCCGGTCGAACCGTCGCTCTGGCAGCAGCGCAGTTTGAAATTGTCTACCAATTTCCTATACCCGCCCCCGCCCCCTCGCCCACCCCATCCCCCCCCTTGCAACTCGCCTGCACGACGTACAGCGACACCCCCGGGTCATCCCCCGCGGCGGTGTGGACCTTGATGCGCACCGGCACCGGCACCCCCGCGTCGTTGAGCAGCTGCACGACGCGGCCCTGCCGGCAGCCGGTGGGACTGGGCTTGTGGGGCGGGTCCTGCGGTTGGCGTTCAAAAGAAACAGCCCAGACACAGCCAGCCCGGTGGTTGGGGGCAACCCCGGGTTAGGGCAAGGGAGGTGGTGTGGAGGGAATTCCCTCAAAGAGGATACAGCATACAGGAAATTGGTGGACATGTTGAAGCTGCAAACGTAGGACAGCAGGTGCGGGGAGAGCAGGGCCGTCATGTTGCAGAGCGGGCGGCGGGAAGGACAAGACAGGACGGGGCAGCTCACCGCCGTGAGAGCCGCAGACGGCCGCACACCCGCCACCTAGTGACCCTCCAGGCAGGCCTGGCTTGAGTGACCAGGCCTCCCCAGGCCATACCAGCCCCTGGCCACTCAAGCAAGCATCTAGCCGCAAGCCCAAGAGTGCATGCAACCAACCGCACCGGCCCATCCTTATCATCTACCCACTTGCAGCCCCCGCCCACCCACCCGCCCGCTCACCCACCCTGAGCCACTTGGCGTGCAGCGAATCGAAGGGCGGCGGCAGCAGCTGGTTGAGCCGCATGGAGGCCAGCTGGCGCATGGGGTAGTTGAGCAGCGCCGCCACCCCCAGGGACGCGAACCGGATCCGCATGTGGGTGTCCACCACCAGGATGCTGCCCTCCTGCCCGTCGGTGCGGCGGCAGCTCAGGGCCACGATGCGCTGGTTGGTGGTGCCTTAGGGGGGGGGGCCGGCGTGGGAGGGTGGCGGGAGGCAGGGGAAAGGGCCATGGAGATTTGGTTTGCACAGAGTGGCTGGGGGTGGGGCACGGAGGCTGCGGTTGTATTTAGCAAGGAACCCGCCCGAACAGCCCGGTCCCGTGATACTCAAACAGAGAAACGACAGAAACAAACGGCAAGGAGCAAGGAAAACAGGAGACCCGCGCCACCACCGATGCCTACGCCCCTCCCGCTTCGCCACCTGCCACGGACCATTGCCCCTTCCCCTCCAACACCCCGCGCACCGACCTACCCACCCATCCCCGGGCAGCCACCCACCCGCCAAGCCCGCCAGCGCCTCCACTGCCACGGGCTCCAGGAAGCGGTGCCGCAGCAGCAGATCCGCCCGGACCGACCCCGCGGCCAGCTGCTCCGGGCTGGCGGTGCGGAAGCGCTCCAGGAGGGCCGCCACCTCGTCCTCCGGGTTGGCGCACAGCGAAGCCAGGGAGCGACCCACCTGCGGCCCGAGGTTAAATTGAAAAAAGAAAGAAACCCGAAACGAACCCGGGCACACCGGAGGGGGGGGTCGGCGGGGCGGCGGACGAACATTAGCGGCAGACTACGAGACCAGGACCCGGCTGCCAGTCCAAGAGCGAGGGGTGGTTTGGAAAAGAGAACCCACCCAACCCGACTCGAGGGTGTGGGTTTTCTATTATACGGGGACGGGGACAGGGACGGGGACTCTGAAAAACGGGGGCTATTATACGGGGGCGGGGACTCTGATATGGGGGGGGATGAGGCCGTGTCGGATATGTCTTCGGCAGAGGCTCCTGAGGCCTACCCATACCGTACGACACCGCATGTCCATGCCGCAGGCACGGGCTTCGTTTGGCTGTGTCTGGGTGCCCGGATGGGCGTCTGCGTGTGGTGGTGGTGGTGGTGGTGGTGATGATGGAGCGGCGGCCGCTGGCACCGCCTAATCGTGACACACACCCAGCAAACCGCTTGACATCTACTGCCAGGGAATCAGCCAACCCAGGCTCCCCGCTTTTCCCTCAGCCCGCTCCCGACCAATCTCCCCACCCTTCCATCCAAGCACAGGCCCCGTCCCGCCCTCCCGTTCCAACTCCCTCGTTCCCTCCTCCCCCGCGCCCTCTCTCTGTCCCTCCTCCCCCGCGCCCTCTCTCTGTCCCTCCTCCCCCGCGCCCTCTCTCTGTCCCTCCTCCCCCGCGCCCTCTCTCTGTCCCTCCTCCCCCGCGCCCTCTCTCTGTCCCTCCCTCCCTCCCTCGCGCCCTCTCTCTGTCCCTCCCTCCCTCCCTCCCTCCCTCCCTGGACATCCGCACCAGGTCCTTCTCCGTGAGGCCGCACAGCGAGGCGAACTGCTGGTCACCACACAGGAAGGTGCCGTTGGGGGCCAGCCAGGCGCGGGTTCGGAGGGTGCTCGGAGGGAGAGGCCGGACCACGCCCAGGAACACGCTGCGGCGGGACGACGGCGGCGCCGGGATGGGGATGGGGGGACAGGAGGTTGATAGACAACATTCACCGGGGATGGGGGCCGATGTGGGGTCCGGGACGGCGCGGTGAATGGGCCACGTGGCCGGATCCAAGTTCGAGGCTTTGGGGATGTGCTCTGAGGTTATCGGTGCGCGAAGAGATTGAGTTCGGCGGTTGCAGGAGGACAGTGGGGATAGAGGGCAGCGCAGCCGCGTGGCGGTGGTCGGTCAGTCGGTTGGTCGGCGGCTGGCTGGAAATGGTGAGGCGGCGGTAGATCTTCTCCATCCCATCCCATCCCAACCCATCCCAAGCCGGGCTCCTCACTCGGCCGTTGGTGTGAGCACGTCAAATGCCTTTCCAAAGAGATTGTCGAACGGAATCGGAATCCACGTGGACATCCTCTCACTGACTCCCCTTTGAGAAACATGCGGGAAGGGCACCAGGCACCCGCAACCCCCCCCCTCCCGGCCAGCCCACACACCTGTCCGACCCGCTGCCGCTCATCTTGGTGACACAAAGGGACACCGGGAACACGTAGCGGTCCTGGCGGATTGGAGGGCGAGTAGGAGGGCGGGTAGAGGCACAGGTAGGGGGGCAGAAAGGGGGGCGGATGCGGGGGCGGATGTGAGGGCGGATGGGAGGGCGGCTAGGAGGGAGCGGCAGGTTGGTGAGCACTCTCCTGTGTGTGTGGTGAGAAGGTGAGCCCAGGGGCTGAATCGCAGCTCGCAACCACTTCCGCAGTTCCGGGCTTAGCTATGCCGTCTGCATGCCACGCACTCCTGCTCTGCCTAACTCCGAACGCACACGCGCTGCCATCGTGACAGGCGAACACACACACACACACAGCTGAAAGCAAGTTGGGTCGGCCGGGCTTCCTCGCTTTACACAAAAAGTCACACACACACGCTCAGTTCTCTTATACACACACACGCACACGCACCTTGTGCAGCGCCACCACCTCCCTCACTCGGTCCAGGATATGGGCCTCCGCCGTGGCCACGTAGCGGGCCAGGTACCCGTCGTGGCGCTGACTGAAGGGCTGCGGCATCAGGAGCGCCACGTTGACGCCCTCCAGCTCCGCCTTCGAGTACCCAAACACAAGCTGTACAGCCTGTACGGCAGGTACGGGAGGGTACGACAACACGGCGTGTCCGTAATGCGCGAGCTGGCCGGCGCTGCAGCTCATCCATGCGGCAGCTACGGAACATCAATAATCAGTATCCAAACCCCTCGACCATAGGAGGTTTAAGTATTGATGGCGAGAAACGGACACGCCGCCCTGGGCGGCGTTGCAAGCCCTCTGCGCGTCCCGTGGGACAGCGCACCGCATGGCCGTACGACATACGCCGTACACATGCCGTACCTGGCTGACCATCATGATGGTCCCCGCCGCGTTGATGACCACCACCGCGTCATCCATCAGCGACAGCGACGTCAGAAACTCGGGCTTGTTGGACGCCTGTTGTACGGAGCTGAGATCCAGCGACATGATGGCGTCCGCGCCGCCGTTGCGGGCCGCCTCCGCATAGGCCCTGGCCGCCGCCGCGCCGTCGTGACACACGTCCTCCAGGAACTTGCCGTAGCAGCGGAGCAGCTTGCCGTTGGTGGGGTAGCGCTCCAGCACCCTGGCAGCCGGGCGAGGGGCGGAGAACCGACGGCAGGGGGCGATGGGGGTCAAACTGCTGGGGTTGGGCCACCGGTCGCGTGAGAGTGCTCGAGGTGACATCACCGCACAAGGAGGACGGGGATCGCGCGCTGTGGGGAAGTCCGGCACCTAACAGTAGTGGGGTAGGGTTGCGGTACCGTGGGAAAAACCGATACGGCACAGGAGCTGTACGTCAACAAAACAGCAGGGTCATGAGCTGCTCGTCCACACCCGTGACTCACTTGCGGTACACCTGGTGTGCCCGGGCCGTGGCGGCCTCCAGCTCGTCCAGCAGCTCGTCCACCATCGCCACCCGCAGCGTGGAGCGCAGGCAGGTGCGCCAGAGCTCCAGCTCCAGGGAGAGCACGTCCCGGTGCACGCGCAGCACCGCCCTGTGAGTGCAGCCAGCCGCACAGGCCATCCGTGGTCGTAGTTCGTTGGATTTGCGGGCCCGAATGCAAGGAAAGCAGGCATGCGGGCGGGGCCACGGCTGGCAGGCAGGCAGGCAGACAGGCAGGGTCACGGCTGGCAGGCAGGGGCTTCGCGGGTGTGTGTAGCGAGAAACCCGCGCTGGTGTGCAAAAGCGGGGAGACAAACGCAGACGTCCTTGTCCCCTTCAGTACGGGAGAGTACGGAGAGGCGACACGACTTCCCAATCCCGCGGCGGTTGGCGGTAGGCGGGTCGATAGCGGAGGGGCCCTCGCCCTCGCTCCTTCTCCTCTCGTTCCTTCTCACACTCACTTGAAGTTCCTCCGGAACTCGATGTAAGCCTGCAGGTCCATGCCGCCGTCCTGGCTGTCCTTCAGGCGCTTGCTGACCTCCAATGTGCAGTACACCTGCCGTACACACGGTGGCAACAAACCCATCAGGGTTGGCGCCACGCGGCCCGCGAGTAGCCGGCACCTTGCACGTGCTTGCTCTCCCTCCCGGGAACACCCTGCCCCAACTCCAATCAACGGCCAGTTGGCCACGCAGTCCCGCCATCGTATATAGCGTGAAGTAGTGTGCCACAATGCCACTATAATGTTGAATTTTATGGTTACTCCTCCATGGCGGCCGCTGGTGCCGCCGCAACAGCTGTCGCCGAGCCGGCGGTTCCTTCATGTTCATCACGATCTGCGGTTTGCACCGACCTACAGTTGCGACCCCGCGGCTCGCCCAATACGCATCGCAACCCATGGACAGGCGTGCTGGCCCTTCCCGCCTCCGCCTGGGAGATGCACTAGCGGGACGCGCTAGCCCACCACCATCGCTGCGCTTTGCCGTCCGGGTCCCCCCAAACCGTCTGAACCGTCCCAACCGTGACACCAACGGTATTCCAGGGAAAACCGCGCGACTGTGCAACTGCGCGTGGCAACGGGCCTATTCATGCACCGCCGGCGTGATGCACCGGGCCACGGGGACGGCCGCGGGGACGGCCGCGGGGACGACTCTGTGTGGTACGGCACAGCCACGTGGCCTCTTGCCTGGTATCTCTCCACCAGGCTGGGCGAGTGCTTGGCCGCCAGCTGCAGCTGCGTGCGGGCGGCGGGGCCGTCCTTCCGCACCCCCAGCAGGAAGTTGGCGTACAGGATGTACAGGAAGGGGGAGTTGGGGAAGGTCAGCATGCCGGCCTGCGAGGGGGGGGGCGGGTGCCCGCGGGAGGCGAGGGCGGCGGGGGTGGGGAGGGGTACAGGTAGGTGTGGTGCTCTTCTGAGGTCTTGCTGTCTTTCTTGACGGCGAGGGGGAGCACAGGGACTTGGCAGACTACTCGGTTGACCCTCAGTAGAGTGGTAGAGTGAGGGTGAACCGAAGAGCGGAGAGCTGGCGACCAGGTGGCAGGGAGGTCGGGGGAAAACGAAAACAAGTTGGAATGGAAGATGGCGAAGAGGTTGAAGGGCTGAAGGTTGGAACGGACCGGAGTTGGCGGACTGGTTGCGGTCCATACACGAGGTTTGTGAATGGCCGTTCCGGCAGCTGGGGAGCAGCTGACCGGGCCCCACCCACCCGTATGACCGCCTCCCCCAGCGCCGCCGCGTCGTCCTCCACCCCGGCGTCGTCATGATTGAACTTCCGCATAACTCGCGAAAGCAGCTCCACCTGCGGGATGGCGGGGCGGATGCGGGGTGGGTGCGGGGTGGGAGCGGGGTGGGTGTGGGTTTGGGGGGAAGGAGGGGCTCATGAATATCAGACCCAGGTCTACCACAATGGCGGGGGGCCGCCAGTGACAGGTGGCAGAATACCGCGGCCGCCGGGATGCCAGGGCGGCGCGTCGGGGAATGGCGGGGATTGGGGACCCCTTTATTCCCTTGGGACCGCACCCCGTGCGCCAACCCCCCGCCAACCCCCCTCCCCCACTCCCTGGTTCACGTCCCACCTGGTTCACATCCGCGAACTTGTGCAGCTGCTGCACGCGCACATCCCGGAAGCTCGGCAGCTCCGCGAACTTTCTGGCGGGCCGCATCGCCCACCATGCGTGCACGGCGCAGATCACCATGCTGCCCGCGAGTACGGGAAAGACGCCGTACAGGACGTACTGCCGTACACAAAGAGGACGAGAGCCGAGGGACAGCTGGTCAGGTCGGGGGCAGACATGGGAGACAAGGACAGCTCCATCGCGCAATGCCGCTTCCAAACGCCTGCCCCGGTCAAATAAGCACCACGCGAGCACAAAACCTTAAATCCACATACGACGCGCACAAACCTTAAACTGTAACACAACCCTCCCCGTCGGCCCCTCTCTCGCCCCGTTTTACGTCATTCAAAGTGGTAAAACCGCAAGCAGTCACCAAACTGGCAGGTGGCAGCCGGCCCTTCCCCCCTTACCCCCGCCAAGCCCGCCTCACCATCGTGTACTCCCTGCGCCGCTCCCAGGAGTGGTCCCCGCCCAGCTGCAGCGCCGCCTGGATCACCGTGGCGTACAGCACACAGGTCCACATGCTGCACCACATCACGTTGACCAGCGCGCGGTAGAAGGGCAGCTGAGGGGGGTTTGGGGGGCGCCATGGGGAGGCCGGAGGAGATGGGAGGTAGCAGGGGCGCGTTTGGGTGGAAAAAAAGACTCCAGGGGGAGGGAATACATCGGGGCCGAACGGCTGCGGCGGTGGTTTATGTGCATCATCTGTTGTGTTCGGAGAACAGCATATCATAGCAACGTCATAATATAGTGGTAAAAACTCATTCACAAAATCACTGCAACAATGCCTCATTCTCCCCCCTCGTCCCGCTGAGGGGCCCCCGGCGTTCATCTGACCACTCCACCCCTCGCTGCTGGTACCAGCGTGCCATCGTCCCTCATCCCCTCATGCGCGGGCCCCCCCCAGACCCTTCAAAGCTCCCCGCCTTCATCCCTAGAGCTCTTGTAGCCGCCAATCAAAGGAACTGCAACCACAGACGCACAGACGGTCCATCACCCCCACCCCCTTGAGCCCTCCCCTTTCCCAGCCCCGCAGACGGAAGCCGCTCGCCTTCCTGAAGTTGTACCAGCAAGTGAAGCCCGCCGCAATCACCAGCAGCACCACCTGCGGCTTGGGCCAGCTCTGCAGGTCGTCCGCGATGACGATGAGGGCGGCCTTGGCCACCAGGATTTTGATGCGCGAGATGGCGTCCGGGGAGGCGAGGTAGGCGGACGACAGCGGGTTGAGGTCCGAGGAGGCCACCACCAGCAGCGCCGTGACGCAAAAATGTACGACAGCTGCCAGCAGCCCCACCGACATGTGCAGGATGTGGGGCATTTGCAGGCACTCTGCGGCGGCGGCGGGGGTAGGACACGGCGGGGAAGGACGCGGCGGGGAAGGACGGGGGCGGGGGAATAGGAGCTTTGACGGGGGGCAGGGGATGGAGGAAGATGATTGAACGATTCGCTGGACATGCAAAGAGTTGGCAGACAGGCCCGCGGGGGCTATAGCGGCCGGGCCTGCAAGGCTGCCGCGGGCGCCGAGGTGGTGACACCGGTACGAACGTTTGGGCAGTGGCACCGCCCCGGCACTGCGCTGAACCGCACCGCCCGGAAGAGGGTCACGCTTGGCTGGGCAGTCCGCGGCGCAATGCCCGCCCCGGCCCCCGGGGGATGCGGCGGCCCAGCCGGTCAGTCAACCCGCAGCCCGGTGGCGGCGCCGACACTCACTGACGCCTTCGAAGTACTCGTGCTCTGTCCCTGGTTCGGTGAATTTGCAGTTTGCCATGAAGACGAAATAATCCAGGAAGGAAACCTGCACGAGTGACGCGAGGAGTAAGGAGGCCGGAATCCGCGGGGTATAGGAAATTGGTCAACATTTCAAACGGGGAGGCGCGAGGTCGTCGGGATTTTAGGCAATCGATGGCAGTTAATTCCTAACTGCGCTGACTGCGGGGTCGGCGGGGGGGTCGCAAGCGGTACTCCATTACCCCTACCCACTCCCTCAGTCCGCGGGCTACGTCAGCTCCGCCTGCGCTGTGCTACGCTGCGTCATGTGGTATGGCACAACTCACGTAAAAGATCATAAAGATCAGCTCGTACACCACGTGCAGTACTGCCGCCATCCGCCGCAGCCACTTCGACTGCTCCTGTTTCCGCATCGCCAGCGTCAGCCACACCAGGCCGGCGACAGCCAGCAGTACGGCGCCCGCCATGACGTACATCACGATGACGTACACCCGGTAGCCATATAACCGCATGATGGGCGAGCGCCACACCACCCATCGCACGATTTGCCACACGGGATTGCTGGTGTCGATGGCCCACACGGCCGAGGGATTGAAGACCACAATGAAGGGCATCTGAGGGCGGTGGGGGTTCGGAGCGGGGCGGTGGGGGTTCGGAGGGGGACGCGCAGGGGCTCGGAGGGGGGCGGTGGGGGTTCGGAGGGGGACGCGCAGGGGCTCGGAGGGGGGCGGTGGGGGTTCGGAGGGGGACGCGGAGGAGGGCGGTGGGGCGAACGGGGCGAAGGAGGGATAGCAAGAAGCAGGGGGCAGGGGTCGAGCGGACAGGAGGAGGCTCTCAGATCCGGGGGGGTGGGGCAAACCCGGGGGCCCGGAGCCGCCGAGTGAGGTTTGTGTTGAGCGCCCGTGTGTCTGTGTGTGCGTTTCGACAATCCATCATACCCACTCGATCATACCCACGCGAAGTGCAAGCAAACGTGCATGTCATGGGCGATAAGGCCCATGGCGGTGCATGACGGCGTTTTCTCAAGTGGTAAGGCCATGGTTTTGCAAAGGCGCGGCCCAGTGCGAGACCTGGATATGCAGCAAGGCTGAGGACGGATGGGGCCGTGGGCGCCCCCATGGTCGCGCCGGTCTGGGCTGAAATTCATATGAGCCGGTGCGGGCCTGCTGCCTGGGCGACTCTCGCACATGCACACACCATAACGCTGCGCGTACGCTCGATGGCCGCGATCTGGGTCAGACACAAGTAAAAGCACCGCACCCCGCCTTCCATGTCGGCCGCGTGGTGCGCCGTCGCCCCGCCAAGACTTCCCCAACTCCGCCCGGTCCCCCAGCCCGCCCGCCCCGCTCGCCGCCGCCGCAAAAAATGGCCGCTCCTCACCAGCCCCTCGAGCAGCACTTTGAGAACAGCAAACTTCCAGCTGCTGAATGCCGACTGCCGTACGAGGGTGTACATGCAGGCGAACACCCCCTCCTGGAGCGACCGCCGCTGCTCCAAAAGGTCCCCTGAAGGAGGGCCAGCGGGTTAGCGGAGCAAGGATGAAGATTCTTTGGAGCGTGGGCTAGAGACTTTTACGTGGGGTGGGGTGAGGTGGTGACCAGTTTGCAGAGCGAAAAATATCAGGTACGGCTGCAGAAGCCTGATGGTCGTACCATGTACGGCCGCTTGGACGTGAGAGAACCCGAACGCCACGCTCACCTTCATCGTGTTCCTCAGCCGAGCTGGGAGGACCATCGGATTTGAATCGGGCGCGACACAAGGAGGGAGTGGGATACGAAACAGAGTTGAGGGCCAACGGATGAACCACGAAAGAAACCGACTTGAAGTAACCCAGATCAGGAAAAGGAGTGTGACGTTTACCCGATAGGGGGGAGGCGGGATTTTCCCGAAGGGTTCTGCTCCGTTCCGTTCCGAAAATTGGCACAGCAACCGAGCTTTTCAGTTGACCGTGCAATGTGCAGGGCGTTAGGTTATCATCATCAATTCCGCCTGAAATAAGAAACAGCAAACACGGCTTTGAAAGCCTTTGACGGCGACGTTGACAGCGGTTGTAACACTGCTGAACCGTGCTTGATACCGGCAGCGGACATAATACTTCACGTCCAATATTGCATATAAGCAGACTAATTAATTCATGATCACGCCTTGAATGCCACAGGCTTCAGACTGCCGTTTTCGGTTTAATGACACGTAAACAGCTTGGCCCGACGCGATACATACAGAGCTGAACGATATTTCCCTTCGTGTTAATTCCAATGCGCGGCTTGTCACCTTTGCGCAAAAACGCTTGCCATGAAACTCAACTCGCAAGACCGCTCACCGCTTATGCTTTCGGAGCATTCGAGCATCCGAACGTTGTGAGCTCGTTTCGCTCATATCGCTGGTGTTCCCGCTCCGCATGCTGCCGCTCCGGATACTGCTGGTATCCATTTTGCAGTGGAAGCCGAAGGCTGCCGCAGTCCAGACTCACGAAAATTTAGTCGCAGGTAAATCTCCCTAGAATGATAAGGCGCTGCTTAATGTGCCCTCCATGTGTCTGCGGGGCCGCGGAAGCCCTGAACAGCCCACAGCCGAAGAAAAATGGTGGCAACCGTCGTTAAACCACAGCCCTATTACGATATGCATTCTAAACATACTGTTGCTGCTGCTACCTGGCGACTTAGAGGAGCGCCCCTTCGGAAAAGAAGATACGAAGCACTACAAAAGGTGTCACATGGGCGAAGATTGCCAATGGTGGAACCAAACTGTGTAGCAGCAATCCACGATAGAACTGTGACCAGGTTCGCAATAGCCTTATTGTCCTAACCAACCATTTCTCAATACGATTGACATTAGTAAGCCAACCGAACGCTTCAGAAAGGATCTCATATACAGTATTGCTATTTGTCGTTCAATTGAGAATGTTGTAGCAAACATGATCGATGGTAAACCGTTCACTGTGCCATCTCTGAGGTACAACACGGAAGGTCACCGGTGTCGCATAACAACGAGCTGCGTACACCTGAGATGGTTTTGTCGGAAATCAACCTTTTGTTTGCCCTGATCTTGTGGCATTCTTCTGCGTGTCAGTATGCAGACCTTCCCTGACCTGCACGGCACGAAATCGGCGTACGATTCCGGCGTGGCGCCTTATCTGTTAAGAAGGACAGAAATTGCTCTATTCCGTTTTGTGGTAATCTGGCTGACCAAAAGGCGCAGCATCAAGAAACGGATGTTTTGGGTTGAATCCCTGACCTGGTGCCACGTCTGAAGGAAATACCACATCTGGAGAGCCTGATACCCGAAGTCTTGATTACATCGAAAAATTGAAAAACAGTTGGCTGGTCGCGCGTGCTCCATACCAGCCTTCAGCCGCCCGTGTCCTTTGTGTTTCGTCCAGTCCTGTCCAGTACGGCACAAAATACGACGGACACCAATGATAAATGCGTTACCATCATGCAACGTTACAGGAGACCCCATGAAGGGCGGCGCTATGGGCCGGCGACGCCGCCACCACGCACCACTTGCGCTCAGGCCTCAGGGGTGTCCCGGACCAACACAGACTCAGAGCTTCGCCAGCAAACAGCACGTGCGCCTAACTGCGACGGTTGGCCACCGCGGCTGATTGTAGGGCTGTGCGCATCCGAGCCAAATACTGCCCCAGCGAATGTAACCGCGAGCCAGGCCAGTGCTCTTCTGCCATCGAAGGCGCCCAAAGGCCCAATCAACATCCTCCTCTGGGCTCCCTCCACCATCTCCCTCGGGCGTGCTGCCATGCGGCCCTCCTAGCCACCTAGCCAAGTAGCCATGCGGCCCTCCTAGCCACCTAGCCATCCGGCCCTCTAGCCATCCGGCCCTCCTAGCCACCTAGCCATCCGGCCCTCTAGCCATCCGGCCCTCCTAGCCACCTAGGGAGAGGGAGGTTCACAGATAGATGGAGAGACAAGGCCGGGTCCGTCCTGGTAGGTTGGGCGAATGCGAGTTACCGTATTGTTAATGATATTACAACAGTGGACCCCGAGTTGCGGGACCACGAGTCAAGGCGGGCAGGGGCCCCAAGAGGTTGCTTAATTTCGTCGTGGTGGGTTGGGTGGACTGGGTTGGGTGGAGGTGTGGACTGGGTTGGGTGGGGGCGTGGACTGGATTGGGTGGAGGCGTGGCCTGGGTTGGGTGGACTGGGTTGGGTGGAGGCGTGGACTGGGTTGGGTGGGGGCGTGGACTGGATTGGGTGGAGGCGTGGCCTGGGTTGGGTGGAGGCGTGGCCTGGGGTGGGTGGAGGCGTGGACTGGGCTAGGTGGAGGCGTGAACTGGGCTAGGTGGAGGCGTGGACAAGGTGACTGTCACATGACCTGTCACATGACCTATGTAGGTGTCCCGTGGGTCGCTGCCCAGTGCCCACCTCACCAGTTGCCCCGCAATGCGCTTCATCAGGACCGCGGTCCTTGACACTGGATTGTTACGACGGATATCAAAGCGTTACATGGTGGGCCGGATATTATCAAGTATGATGTTACCGGGACATCGGTGACAGCCGCAGCTTCCTCGCTAACCACACACTGCAAATATGCGCTGGGCGCGAGGACGTGGCTGGGGGCCAGGGCACCTGAATGCGTGTCACGTCGATTGACTGCATCCTTCAGTTTACTGGAGACGGGGGGCAATCACACGGCCTGACATGCGTGCATGGATGGCGTGGGAACTTTTCTCGGCGGGGCAGGGCGGGCCCCCCCCGGGGGTTACGACGACAGACCAGACACCCCGCGGGGGTCCTCCGCGGGGGTCACCGATGGGCGCTGTTGGTGTCCGCCACGACCTTCATCCAGCCATGCACGGATATCGAGATATGTGTGTTACGCTCTCATGTATGTCCGCTGTACCGCGCTGCACCGCGGCGCGCCGCGCCGCACTGCGCCGCACCACCACCAGCCAATCCTCTCGGCTCGGCGGGCTCCTGTACCTGCCAGGTGCCAGCCCACCGCTGCCCCCAACGCCCCAGTCCGTCCCCATGTTGCACCGTCGCACCGTAAATCGACGGTTCGTTCCCGGTATCTTTGAATGTTGCCATTAATTTTGAGCATGCCCGCTCTGGTATTGTTAGTGCTCCGCATCTGACAGGACTCCTGACTGTGCATGCGGCTGTCGTGAGGTTGACAGGGACCTGTCAAACGCCCCGCAGGCGGGCTGCCCAACCGCTGCCCGACCCGCCGGCGGCCAGACCCGCGGGCAGCCCCGGTCCCATGTGGCATGCAATTCGCGGGTGGATGGGAGGGAATCGTATTCATCGGAATCTGTCCCTTGTTCCCTCGTTGGAGAGCTTGAGCCGTGTATGTCACACACTCACAGTAGTACGGTGCACCCACGTAACAACCTCCACTCGGATAGAGGACACACAAGCAAGCGATAGATGGCGTTCTCGACGCAGCTGGCTGCCTGCATCCCTGCCAGGTCCTAGCACCTAGCTACCCCTCGGGGCCGCCCCCTGTACCTACCTCTACTCCGGAGCGCCCAGTAGTGTAGCCGTCGAAGGGCAGCGGCAGGGGAGACGCGAGCCAGCAGCCAGCAGCAACAGCAGCAGCAGGAGCCCGCTTTTTCAGCACCGCCATCACCCCCACTGACGCCATCCGCTCGCGCTGCCGCCTTCATCGGAGCTGAACCTCCCCGTCCTGCCTGCGCCACTGGGCGCTCTGACAGCCGCGGGCCGGTGCTTCTGCCGCTGCGTTGGAGCCCGGCCGCCACGGCACGGCACCTGGAGCGCGCCCCTGTGCTGCCGGCCCCCAGCCAGCGTCGAATCTGGGCTGAAACGGGGCGGATCCTTGCCAGAGCTGCCCCGAGCGGCGGAAGGAGCCGCCACTGAGGACGGTCGCAGCGAGAGCCGCTCCAGGGGTCGATTAATCAGGACAGCCACCCGCAATTCTAGATTTGCGACCCCGAGGAGCCGGACCCGCCTGGCCTACCCGGCGACGTCAGCGGCAGCGGCAGCGGCGGTAGGGAACGTGTTGAAGGTCGCCTCGGCTAGGGGTCGCGCAGCACAGCTCTGCGCACCGCGCCATTTGAACCTGCAGCAGTCAGTCACCAGCCCGGCGTCAGGGACTGGAGGACACATGTCTTCGGCGGCGTCGGCGGCAACCATGCAAGCAAGCGCGGCGCTGTGCCTCTGGCTGCTTGCGCTGGCTGCGACTCCGCACGACGCCCTAGGGGCACCGGCGCCCACCCGCGGCGCCACCACTCCACGCCCGACGGCGGCGGCGCTGCCGCGACAGCGGGCGCCCATCCACGGCGCCACGTACACCCCTCTGACGACGACGCCGCATCACCAAGAGCAACAACGGTATGGGCCCCAACCACTCCGGCAGCAGCTGCGCATAGTGCCCCGCAGGGGCGACGACCTGGGACCTGGACCCCTCGGGCGGCGGAGGCTCCAGGGCACCGACAACTCGTACTCAGACAGCAACAAGCAACCGCCGTCATCGCCGTCATCGCAGAAGAAGCCGTACGACACGTGCGTGTGTGTTTTTGGTGAGTGGCGGCGCACTGGGCTGGGGGACTCATTGGGTGTGTGACCCCGTGTGTTTGGTGTGTGTGTTATTATCAAGGATGTGTGTGTGTGTTTGTGACAGTGTGTGTTTAGAATTGCAACAGTGTGTGTGTGTGTGTGCCGCAATGTGTGCCCCCTACCTCGACGCGATGCGGCGGCCTTGGGGCCCCGCCACCACGCATGCGGTCGCGGGCGCGGTTCTGCCACCGGGACCGTGGGTCGGAGTTGCGACCCATGGGTCGGAGTTGCGACCCATGGGTCGGAGTGGCGACCCATGGGTCGGAGGCGCTCGGGTTGAACCAGCCGGAAGCAGGAGTCCGGGAGGGTCGGGTAGAAAAACGAGTTGTGGGGTTGCGCCGGGTAGGGACTGCTGCAGCCCCTCCGCGGAGTCCCCTTGGACGGTATGTGCCTGGACATCAACTCAAACAAAGCCAAGGTACTACAGATAGACCATGTCATGCTGTACTTTCTGACTGTGATATCGAACGGTGTTTCAGGAGCGCTCGGCCCCGGCGTGCCGCGCATCTTCTTTTGATAACCACCGGGAGCGGGCGTGGCCGCGCATCCGCAGGTCGCAACATCAGCAAGACGTCGTAACCTTACCCGCCTACCCTGGGTGGAGACTGTACTTGCCGTGCGTCCCTTGCGCACTTAATACGCACGGCGCCTTTGTTTCCACATGCCACAGACTTCGACGAAACGCTCCGCGTCATCTCCCCGGACAAGAAGGATTTCGACGTGCCAGCGCAGGACGCCAACGGCATCATTCAAAAATGCAAGGTGAGTACGACACCAGTACGACATAGTACAGCATACGGATACGTGGATACGGACACAATGGCACAGGTTGGTTCGGGCTGGTTCCACGCTGCGCGCAACGAAATGGGCATCACGGCGAATCAAACGCCGAACGAGCGGCATTGATCGGGCGTGCGTGGAAGGAAGTGATAGCTGCGGTCCCCGGGGCCGTAGTGCAATCGGAATCGCCGCAGGGGAGGTATAGGGCGGTTGTTAGAGGTCCCGGGGCCAGGTTATGCGTCAGTGCGGGTGCGTGCCGTATGTCCGCCGCGGAAAAGGACAGCTGCGGAGTTCAGCCGATGCGGTGAACTTTTCACGGCTGGACGCGCCGTTTCTCCATCCCAACACCGCCATATGCAGCCACACATTCCCTGCGTCACTCCAAAGAAGGACCGTATGCCAGAACAACAGATCAAGAACCAACACATGTGGAAGGCTTGCAGATAGCATGTGTTTGCTGTGTGAGTGAGTATGTGTGTGTGAGTGAGTGTGTATGTCTGTGTGCGCACGCTTGTCAGGAGTACGGTTGGGAGGTGGGCATCGCCAGCGCCAACGACAATTACCAGAAACTTGAAAAGGTACGGCAAGGCCGGGCTGACACACGGGCGTGTGTGGGGGGGGGGGAACAACGTGGCTACCCAGGAGGTGTTTCGGGAGTCGTGGTGCATTCGGAATTGCGGATTCGCGAAGAGGAGGGCTGGAGCTTGGAGGCAGGGTCCCCGCGTGCGTGCGGCGTGCGAAGCCGCCAGCCCCTAATTTACCCTCCCTGCCCTCGTGCGTCCAACTACCGCTACTGTACGGTAACACGGCATGTAACGTCCGATGTACGGTACATGTCGTACACTCCCGCCGTAGATCCTCAACCAGAAGATCGACGGCAGCACCTTCAACCAGGCGGTGAGGCCGGCCGGATGAGCGGGGTGGGTCTGCAGGGGCCTGGATGAGTAGTGGAGCATGTACCTGTGGGTGAACGAGGAGGATGTGCTGCAGTGGATGTGCGCTGGACTGCTCAAAGCAACGGGCTCCAGCCGCTCCGACCGGCCCAGACGGCCGCAAGCAAGAACGTGCCGTGTGTTCGTGGAGTGAGCGAGGGGGAGGATTCCTCCTGCTCTTTTCCTCGAATCGCCCTGCCGTCCTCCTCGTGCACCGCCTCATCCTTCTTCAACTCCAGCCGCTCCCCGCCCGCCCGCCCGCCCGCCCGCCCACTCGCCCGCCCCGGGGCCCCGCCCTGGGTCCCCGCCCGCCCTGGGGCCCGCGCCCGCCCGCCCCCCAAACCCGGCTTGTAGTTCTTCGACTCATCCGCCTTCCAGTACCACTGGTTTAACAAGTCCATCTCCCTCAACAACATCGCCAGATACTACGACACGCAGCCCCCGTGCATGATGCTGTTCGGTGAGCGACCCGTCCTGTGTCACTGGGCGAGCGCGTTACACTCTTGCTCCCATGGGGCTCTCGGCTGCTGGCTTGCCGACGCACGTGGCCTGCAGACACCCGTACCACGAACCCGTACTTGCCGTACATAGAAGCAGTTGTGGGCGGCATCGCCGATACCCAACACCAATCAACAGCAGCGCCGCTAATCTCCACGGCAAACGTCACAGCGCTGACGCGCCACCCGCCCCCCCGCCCCCCGCCCGCCCGACCGACCGACCGACCGACCGACCGCCTGCCCGCCCGCCTGCCGTACACATGCACGCAGACGACGCCGAGCACAACCGGAAGTACGCGGAGGCACTGGGTGTCACCTTCATGCGCGTCCGCAACGACACGGGTGTGGCGCCTGACCTTGTGGCGGACTTGTGGCTAGCTGTGCCAGAGGCCCTCCGTCCTGGGGGAGAAGCGTAGCGCCGCATGCGGGCCCTCGGGGCATGACGCCGCGTGAGGGTCCCCTGTTCGGGGTCCGCTGTGACGTTGGTTTATTGGTGTGGGCCCTCGCCGTTCCCACTCACCCCGCCTGTGTGTGACTTTCTGCGGCCCTTCAACCCCCGCCCCGACCGACTCCGCCCCGCGCCTACAACTAGGGCCCATGCCCGGCAACCCATATACCACCACCGCCACCACCACCATATACATCCTTAATAATAATCATATGCCACCACGTGCAAGTGGCATCCGGCATCGCTACCGCCGTGCATGCATGGATGTCGTCCAGATGTCCGCGCACTCAAGAAAAAGAGACACACACACACACACACACACACTGCTCTGCTTATTCGCGGCTCAGCTTTTCTCCTTGATAACACACACACACTGTAGACTCGTGATGGATAGATAGCAGCGCGAGACGCTAGGGGGTATGGATTGGGACTAGGGAAGCCCACTTCCGGGCACGATGGGGATCCGTGGGTGCCCGAGGAGGGTCGGGCCAGACCAGTGGGAGTTGGCAGCGAGCGGGACGTGTAGGCGAGGGCCGCTTGCGACGGGAAGGGGTGTACGACAGGGAAGCTTGCGTGGTGATGTGCTGCCTTGTGCAAACCATAGCCCCATCATGGAGCACCCGACTGCATACCCGGACCCAGCAAGGCCTGACGCGTGCGAGCCGCCTCGCTCTGGCTCAGCTGGGCAGGCAGGCCTGCCGGAGGGTGCAACCCTAGCTATTACGATTAGGTTGGGACGCGGGACCAGGCTAGTTTTACCGCACCAAGCAGGGGTGCGCCTCCGAAACGCGCCCTGGGTGCTGCAAGGACTTGAGGAGGTTGAACAGCGGACTGCGAGGCGCAGACCGCCCGGGATGGGCCTTCGCCCACTCCCTTGAGGGGGCACAGCGGTCACCGATCCTCGGGGATCGGGCACGCGCCCTAGGTTGAGAGCGAGGGGACAGAGGCCCCTTACGCCCCTTTCCCCCGTATCCGGGGGAAAGTGCTTCGGCGGTCTCCCGTATGGGGCGGGTTAGCGCCCCCGGCCAGTGTCGGCCCGGCAGATATGTAACGATTTACACACACACACACACACACACACACACACACACACACACACACACACACACACACACACACACGCACACACACGCACACCTCCGCTGTCCGCGACAGGCGTCCGCTGGTCCGACTTCGTTGACGGCCAGAAGTACATGCACAGCAAGTGCAGCTGCGCGAAGGCGCAGGTATCGGCGAGCGAACGGCAGTGGAGGGGAGCGGGCGGGCGCGCAGCCGCGGGGAGGGAGGGAGGGGCGGGGGTACAAGAGACGGAGCCGTCGGTGCGGGTGGCGGAGCCGGTGGGGGTGCAGCAGATAGGGTAGAACCTGCTGCATGTATATAGTAGTAGTATATATCCCGGCAGCCTTCACGTGGTAAAGCAAACCCATGGGTGCAAGGTTTGGGGGCCGGGGGTCGGGGTCGGGGCCACCGGGGTTTGATCTGGCAGAATTCATGCGCCGCGTGCAGCCGGCGGCGAGTTTGGCGGTGACTGCTGCCACTCTTTGCCGTCGCGGAAGTGGAGTGATACCCCACGGCGGCGAACGTGCCCCACATACACCACCCCAGATATACCCGTCTGTCCGTCTGTCCGTGTTCTCTTATTATTCTGCCGCGTTATTTCCGAGTACGGTATCCTTCTCAGTCAGTCAAGGGGTGCGGCTTGGATCGTGCGTGTTCATTCTGTGCTTGCAGTTTCTGCTCTCCTAGCTAACCCCTGTTGCCTGTCGTCCCCATCCCGGGCCGCCCGCCAGGAGCGGAGCTACAGCGACTTCTCGAAAGCTCCTCCCGACAGGAACTTCAGCGGCAAGGACAGGTAGGACTTGAGCGGCAAGGACAGGAAGGAATAACAATATCGGGGTTGGAGCTCAGTGGGCCCTTTCCACCCTTTCTTGAAAGTGGCGGGGGGAGTCCTGCGATGTGCGGGACCTGCTCCTGAAGAAGGATGAGGCGCGGGTTCCCCGCCCTCTGTCTGTTTATCGTCGGGCTCTCCGAACCGGGGTTCAAGTTGGGGACCGGGCCTACCCTCAGATTGGGGTGGAGGCTGGGCTCCCGTTGGCATTTTGGTGTTTTGGCCAAGTTATTTCTTATGATGCGGGTTACCCCACTAGCGGTCGCTGAGCAGTGTCACGAGCCAGGCGTGGGCCTTCCAAGACCTCGAGAGGGTGCTGCGTTGGGTGCCTCAGAGGTGGTGGTAGCTGGGTAATGGGGTGCCTGTGTGGGCGACCTCCCCTGTGCTTGGCTTTATCCACTTCTGGGGATTATGCCCGCTGCTGTGCCTATCCCTTTGGTAGTGTTGCCCCGCTGCGCGCCTCTGCTTGCTTCGGTGTCTGACTGGTTGGGGTTATGGCCCGGTGTGTTTTCTTTGGGTGCGGCGTTGTGGTGTGGAGGTGACCTGCCGCCTTGGCGGTGGGGCCTACTGGGCCTTGCTCTGGTATACACCGATGATCCCGTTGGGGTCCGCTGTAACATTCAATCATTCAATATCGGGGCGCTGTATATGATGACGTAGCAGGCTGGTCGCTGGTGTTGGCGACGGAGGCATCATTACTTTCATTTTGGGGGGTCGCGGCGGCGCTGTCCGATCCGGACGGCAATGGAAGGATGCCTGGGGATAGTGACTGGCCCGCACGTATTGTGTGTGTTTTGTGTGATGTGTGACGTACAGGTACGGCAACCCGGTGTCGATGGTGACATTGTCATCCCGGAATGCCAGCGACGGCACTGGAGGCGGATGGAGCAGCAGCAATAGCAGCAGTATCAGCAGTAGCAGTAGCAGTAGCAGCAAGGGCGGAAAGGGCGGCGGCGACAGCATCGGTGAAAAGAGCGGCGGCGGCGACAGCAACGGCCGCCGCAGCAGTAGCGGCAGTGGCAGCAGCAACAGCGGCGCTGACATGGGCGCCAACAGCGGCACCCTGGTAATGGTATCGACGGAGGAGCTCATGGAAACGAGTAGTGACCACGACGCCGTAGCACTACAGATGGCCGACTACATCCCTGCTACAGCCACTGTAACAACAGCCAACCCAACGTTACTACCGTCATCGATGCCAGTCGGCAGCGTCACTTACGCCTTCACCCCGAGTGCTACAGCCGCCTTCCCCGGCGCCACTACTGGCGCCGCCACGGCAGTAGCAGCCAACTCTGCACCAGCCATGGCCCTCCAAGCCGTAGCAACAGCAACTCCAGCAGTAGCGCCCCCCGTGGTTACCATCCCGGACCCGACCGGGCAGCCAGCTGCTACAGCCACCGGGCCGCTCACTGCACCCACCGCTACAGCCGCGCTGACGTCAGCAGAAGGTGGCGCTGCTGCCACCCCCGTCCCCTACACCGCCCCGACCGCGTCTTTACCGGCGGCGCCCGCGGCGGCGACAGCCTTGCCCGCTGCGCTGCAGCCGCCTGTGGCGGCGGGGCTGGCGGCCGCGCCGGCTGCGCCGAGTGCTGCACCGGCGCAGGCGCAGCAGCCAGTAGCCGTTACCGCGTTTTACGAACGGCAGTCATCAACGGGACAGGGCCAAGGGCAGGGTCAGGGACAGATAGAGGGGATGCCGCCTGCAAAGAAATGAGCGTCGGGGTGGCCGTCGAGGGTTTGATTTATTTGCGGTATGGGTGCTGGCTGTGAGGCTGCGCACGCGGCCTTTGGAGGGTGGTTTCCCTTCCGTAGCGCAGGCTCAGGCGGGCTAGCTCGCCCTTCGCGCCACTGACGGTGTTCCGAGCGCCATACCATACATAGATGAGCGGATAGGTGGGTACAATTGTCGCTTTATTACAGGGCTTGCCATGCCGGGGGCATGCCCTGCACGCACATATGTGCCCCTACTGGGCCAGTCATGACGGTGGAGGGCAGGGCAGCCACCCTCTAGGTAGTCGTACCGTACGGCGGCAGGTGTTTGTACGGATCGAGCTGGGCCATGGCGCTAGCTGGGGCATGCCAAGGACCGGTCTGTGGCTCGAAATCCACAACGGGGTGTCTGGCGTGGGGCCGCGCGAATAAGCGCGACGCGGCAGGTCGCGCCCGCGCCCATCCACCTCACTCAGATAGATAGAGCGCGTTTCCTTTGCTCCTCTCAATATGTTCCTCTGCTGCTGATCTCTGATGCAGTCCGCGCTTGATTGGATTACGGCGTCGCGCCGGGGATGTGCGTTAGGGTTGGGGGAGTTTGGTGTTTGAGACGCCTGTGGAGCTATGAATTGTGAAGACTGTCGTACCTCTCTTGTCGTACAAATGTCGGGGCACCCCTACACAGAGTTTGATGCGGTTATGTCAGGGGGTTGCACGCATGCATGCACTGGCTAAAGGGCCTTTTGATGCGCTGTGGCGTCTCCCTGCGAGCGAGGCGGCGGCGCGGCAGACCGAGAGCTTTCTCACATGTTCGTAAGAGCGCACTGAGAGACGCACCCGCCATCTTTGTTTTGTAAGCCAGTCACGCGAACGGTAGTCCGGTGTTCCAATCCGTACTGTGGACGTACACGTGCACTACGACTCTACGAGGTGCACGAGCCCCACGCACCCTCGACGTGATGCGGAACAGAGTGAGACAACAGCCGCCGCCGCCGCGGCCGCCGCGCGCGGCACGGACGCGGGCGCTGCCGACATGGTGAGCGGTGCCCTGCTGGCCCCAGAGAACTCTAAAACCCGTCGGGCGTCTGCGGCTGGGTCCCTTTCCCCCTGTAACGGGATTATTCATCCAATGCAAGGGTCTGGCGCCACCGGAACGATCTGCGCAGGGAGTCTCTCTAGGCAGAAGATCGACTTGCGCGGCAAGCTCCGGTAGTCTCGCGCTCCAGGAAGGGGGCCAACAGCATGCCGCGGCCTCGGAACGTGATCGGAATCGGATACGGATACAGTACATTGCCGCGCACCGGTCCGCGGTAGCAAGGCGCGGGGAGGGCGCGGGGAGGAATCCGGGTCGGTCCGGGTCGGTCTTTGGGGGACCGGGGGGCACGGACCCCAGTCAGCGGACTGGGGCCCATCGTGCGCCGCTGCCATGGTAGGTACTTGGGTCGGGGCTGCAGTGCGCTGCCATGGTAGGTACTTGGGTCGGGGCTGCAGTGCGCTGCCACGGTAGGTACTTGGGTCGGGGCTGCAGTGCGCTGCCACGGTAGGTACTTGGGTCGGGGCTGCAGTGCGCTGCCACGGTAGGTACGGGCTGCAGTGCGCTGCCACGTAGGTACTTGGGTCGGGGCTGCAGCTGCAGCTGCGCTGCACGTAGGTACTTGGGTCGGGGCTGCAGTGCGCTGCCACGGTAGGTACTTGGTCGGGGCTGCAGTGCGCTGCCACGGTAGGTACTTGGGTCGGGCTGCAGTGCGCTGCCGGTAGTACGGGCTGCAGTGCGCTGCCACGGTACGCTTGTACTGGTCGGGGCTGCAGTGCGCTGCCACGGTAGGTACTTGGGTCGGGGCTGCAGTGCGCTGCCACGGTAGGTACTTGGGTCGGGGCTGCAGTGCGCTGCCACGGTAGGTACTTGGGTCGGGGCTGCAGTGCGCTGCCACGGTAGGTACTTGGGTCGGGGCTGCAGTGCGCTGCCACGGTAGGTACTTGGGTCGGGGCTGCAGTGCGCTGCCACGGTAGGTACTTGGGTCGGGGCTGCAGTGCGCTGCCACGGTAGGTACTTGGGTCGGGGCTGCAGTGCGCTGCCACGGTAGGTACTTGGGTCGGGGCTGCAGTGCGCTGCCACGGTAGGTACTTGGGTCGGGGCTGCAGTGCGCTGCCACGGTAGGTACTTGGGTCGGGGCTGCAGTGCGCTGCCACGGTAGGTACTTGGGTCGGGGCTGCAGTGCGCTGCCACGGTAGGTACTTGGGTCGGGGCTGCAGTGCGCTGCCACGGTAGGTACTTGGGTCGGGGCTGCAGTGCGCTGCCACGGTAGGTACTTGGGTCGGGGCTGCAGTGCGCTGCCACGGTAGGTACTTGGGTCGGGGCTGCAGTGCGCTGCCACGGTAGGTACTTGGTTCGGGGCTGCAGTGCGCTGCCACGCCCGTGACCAAGCTGAGGTGTGGCAGCAGCAGCAGCAGCGCAGCGGTCCCTTCGTTCCCTGCATTGACTCCATCGCCCAGCGAGACACCGCAACCCAACACAGGGGAATCCAGCACAGCACACCAGCAGAGCACACGTGCACACCACACTACACCACACCACACCACACCACACCATACAAAACAACGCCACGGCACACCGCGCACACACGCGCGACACGCACATCTGCTAATGCTTCTTTTCCGCCTCGCTGGGAACTGCCGCCTCGGAGGGACCACCCACACCCCGATGTTGCCACCTTCAGTATATTATTCAACAAATACCTCTGACATGCCAGAGATTCATACAACGTCTTTCCAGCCAGCCGGGCAGGCTCTAAGAGGGCAGGCTCTCTTTGTCCAGAGGAATCACACATTTGAGGCCAGGCTGGCTGGCAGAGACGGGCCCCGCTGACAGCTGTCAGTTCACGGAAGCGCCGCCGTACCACCTTGAAAGCAGGCGGCTAGGTGTAACGTCCATCCACGAATGTTTCCAAATCTTGCCGTTGCCGAGGCTTACTGATTTTACTTTCATCAGAGCCTCAACGTACGCGGACCCCTCAGAAAACGCATCGCCCATTACCTGACCGTTATAAAAAGACGACCTCAATTGTGCACCATTTTTTCGGCGCCGATGGCAAAGACCGCCACCGTCATGGTGCGCGCGCGGTTCCTTCCGGCGGCGCTGGCGCTGGTCGCGCTGGCGTTGACCCGCGGGTCGGTCGCGCAGTTCTGGGGGAACCTGTTCAGCGGCTGGCTGGGCGCGACGCAGTTGTCCGCTGCGGCCCCCGCGGTGGACACCGAACCGGTGGCGGACTGGCTGCCGCCGCCTCCCTCGCCGGTGCCCTCGGGGACATGCGTGGCCGCCTTCGACTTCGGTGGGACTGCGGCGGCGGGCGGCGATGGGTGGCGCCTTCTGTCTCTTCTGTGGCTGGGAGAAACCGGGAGGAAGAGGGAGGAAGAGGGAGGAAGAGGGAGGAAGAGGGAGGAAGAGGGAGGAAGAGGGAGGAAGAGGGAGGAAGAGGGAGGAAGAGGGAGGAAGAGGGAGGAAGAGGGAGGAAGAGGGAGGAAGAGGGAGGAAGAGGGAGGAAGAGGGAGGAAGAGGGAGGAAGAGGGAGGAAGAGGGAGGAAGAGGGAGGAAGAGGGAGGAAGAGGGAGGAAGAGGGAGGAAGAGGGAGGAAGAGGGAGGAAGAGGGAGGAAGAGGGAGGAAGAGGGAGGAAGAGGGAGGAAGAGGGAGGAAGAGGGAGGAAGAGGGCGCTGATGCCTCTCTGCCTGCTGTCTTGTTCAACTGCCGGTTTTACTGCCGTTGGCACTGCTTTGCGTTGTGCGGAATCGAACGTCAGTCACCGACTCCGTGCTCAGTCACTGACTCCGCGCCGGCAGTAGCAGTTCAGTACGGAATTATTCGAATACATCAGGGATTACAGCGGATCCGCTTCGGCTGCAGTTCGAAGTGTATATGCGTGTGTGTGATGTGGGCCTAACGGTGAGCCCTACTTGCCCTACGTGCCGTCCTTGCTTGCTTGCCCTTCTTGGGGGTGCATCGCTCAGATGGTGTGCCGTACTTGCCGTACTTGCCGTACTTCAGATGGTGTTCTGCGGGCGGCACCTCCCGGCGCTTCAGACCAGAACACGCCCGCGCCCGAGGCCTACAACGTGATCCAGGCGTGCAAGGTACGGCAATGTGTACGGCGGGCTTTGCGGGCCTCGCCGCCCCGCCTCTCCGCCGCCCCGCCGCCCCGCCGCCGCGCCGTCATCGCCACCCTCGCCACCCTCGTCTGGCCACCCCGCGCACGCCGCACACGCTTCCATCTATCCGCCCCTGCGCCCCTGAACGCAGAGCGCCGGCTGGAAGATCGCGATATGTAGCGCCAACGACAGTCCGGCGACCATGCAGATGGTGGGGATGGGGAAGGGAAATGCTGGATTGGGATCTTGGGAATGGGTGAGAACGGAGAAGATTGGGATGGGGTCTGGGTATGTCCGAAGCGCACACCTAGGCGGGGCCGACCGGGTCTGGGGTGCAAGCGTGCAACGTGGGATGGGGTTTGGGGGCCCTGGGCGAGCGGTGGGGTCGCCGGCCGTCAGCTATCACCGCGACCGTGTGCGGAAGCTGACGCGAATCAAGAACAAGGTGCTGAATCAGAGACGTCAACGAGACGCTGCCGTACTACCTTAGTACTACCTTAGTATTATGCCGTACTACCCGACTTGTACTACCTTAGTATTATGCCGTACTACCCAACTAGTACTACCTTAGTATTATGCCGTACTACCCGACCTTAGTATTATGTACGGCACACAGAGGTGTAATGGCCGCCGTACAGTCCGACCGCACGGATCACCCTATCTCCACCTTGCAGCAGAGCACCTTATGATATGCCGGAGACCGGGGGCCGGCGGCACCTCAAACCCTGCGCGACGCGGAGCACTCCGGCGCCGCACGTGTCAGCCTGTCCTAACGCACGCCTGTCCCACGCTGCCGTACATAAACTCACGCTGCCGTACTTACCCGCACTCTGCCGTACAAACACGCGCGCAAGCGCAGGTGCTGGGGCAGCGGCTGGATCCCGCCACCTTCACACCCGACTTTTTCAACTCCCCCGCCTTCCAGGTACGTTTGTCAAAACAGTTACAAAAGTAATGACAGTTTCGTGATCCCTTTTCGGGTTCCGCTGTAACTTCCCTTCGTTCATGTATTCATACACTCAGTTTGTACGATTCAGTGTCTTACTCATCGAGTTTGTGCAGTGCTGCCAGGATACGGCAGCACTGCTGCCGTACCATGCGATCTGACTCGAATGCGCGATTTCATGATTGTTACAGCTACAGCAGAAAGCGGACGCCACAGGGGGATCATCGGAAATGCGGAATGCCTGCCAAGGACAATCCCAGCCGGAGATATGGTACCCACTCACGCTCATTGGGACGTACCGGCCCACGAGCGCACGCCTTCGGTTTCCGTCCCCACCCCAACCCACCCACCCCAATTCCCACCCCACCCAATCCAACCCTAAACCCTGATCTCAGCACAGACACACAACGACGACAAGTCCGTTACTCTCCGTGCCCTGATCAGCTACTTCAACACACAGCCCTCGTGTGTCATATTCTTCGATGATAAGGTACCAAACGGACGGAGCCCGGCGGGCGAGGGGCGATGTGGTCCGATATGATGTCATATAATACTGATATGATAAGTGATATGATGATTGATGGCGATATAATGATGAAGTAACTCTCATAACAGTCGTGTGGTGATGGTTCGTAAATACGACGGGTGTTCGGACAATGCGCCCGGATCGAACCCTTGTCGGATTGTTGTCCTGCCCGCATCACGCCATGCCAAAACCAGTCGACGGTCAAGACGCAGCGGGACACCAGGCGGCGACGGGCACTGCATAACGGACCTGCTAAATGCCGTACAGGACTAGATATCGTACAGGATCGCCGCACCGGCCCGCCGCCGGTACGGCAGGCCGGTACGGTTCTCCTGCCCCCGGACCACTCCCGCCGAGCCAGCCGAACCTCCGCAATGCACCTGCCCCAGGGTTGGAACAAGGCCTACGCGCAGCAGACGGGCGTCCTCTTCATCCACACGCCGCCGGACACGGGTCAGTGCCTCCAGTACGGCAAATACATACACGGGTCTCTTATCCAAACACACGGGGGTACCCACGCTGGACACATGGGTCGGTGTGGTGAGGAGGCTACTGGGGTTTGTCACCGATGACCCGCGGGGCATCATACCTGATGGATCGATGGGGCGGGCCAGTATGGCAAGAAGACACGTGGGCGCAAACTTGCCATCTGGGAGGAGACGCCGCACCCTTACTCGCCTGTTCCGGTACTCTTTTCTTCCGAGCAGCGTGCACGTGGTAAAATGCCTACATAGATTCACCCGTTGACAACTCCCGTACGACTAACCGGGGTCGAGTACGCCACATGGGCCGCTCACGCGCTCAGCCGTCGTTGCTGATGCTGTTCCTGCGGCGCCGCGCCACCGTGCGCTTGTTCTCCAGATGCTCCGTACGGGGCTACCCTGTACAGCGTCGTACTAAGTGAGAGCCTGACCCATCCCCTCCCCCCCCGCCCGCGGCCCCCCCCCCATCCCCTGCCGCGCGCGTCGTAACCTGCAGGCGTCACCTACAACGATTTCCAACGGGCTCAACAGGCCATCCCCCAGTACTGCAACTGCGTCAGCTGACCCATGGGACACCTGAACCAGCCTGTCCGCGGCGGTGCCGACTGCGGCGCCGCCGTTGCCGCCATCCGCGGGCACAGGATTGTCGTTGAGAAGGTCGCTTGACGCGGGTGGTTGCCCAGGTGGCAGAGTCCGACCTTCGATCTCAAACAAAAAGCAGCACAAGCAGATATCAACGTTCTTGGGTACCGTCGCGTCGTTGTGTTGGTGTTGGTGGTGAGGCCGGGGGCTGTCCGCTGGTGAGGCGGTAGCGGCAACAAAAGGGCTGCTTGCATGGCAGGCCGCTGGCAGGGGTTGTGTACCCGGGACTGAGCGGGCGCGAGAACTGAGCAAACAGTCACCGCCGCACGTGTTGTGTGTTGGGTGTGTACGGCACTGTTTACGTGTAATTATCCCTGCGCTCTCCGCCAGACGTGGTGGGTGCAGCCTCGCGTCGCGTCGGCGCATGCGGGACTACCCTAGTTATTCGCGGCTTGCTGACGAGCTGGCGCCGTGCTGCCATGCCGTGGTTTACCGTGTGGTTTAGGAGCACGGCGTGCGGTGCTGTGCATGCGGTGCCGCACGGTCCGCCTCTGCGGCGTCACCCGGCGGGCTGCGATGCCGTGCTCTGGTGGCTGTCTACCGGAGGGCCGAGCAACAGCGCGGCACCCGTCTCTGATGCGCGCTTGGCGGAGCGCTGCACGTCGCCGGGCCGGGCAGGATCTGATATCGGATCTAAGACCTGGATATCGCCGTGTGGCCTCTTTACGGGCTCGCGAACGCCCCGACCCGCTGCCGCATCGCCAGCATCCTGCACCCCGAGTAGATGGACCTGACAGCATGCCACGCGCGCCTCATTACACACTGCCGCGCCCCTTCCTCTCTGCCGGCCACACACACCCACACACACTCGACACACCCGCGCGGCCCCCTCACTGGGCACAGATCCTCATGCGCACCTCGATGCTCTCCGGACTGAAGGGCGAATGGTGATCGGCTGGCCCCCGGTCGGTCGGTCGGTCGGTCGGCGACATCTCGGCATCCCACACATGCCCACTTCAATCCTCCCCTCGATCCGATAGGTGGAGCGCCGAATGCCGGCGCAGCCTTCCGCCCGCGGAAGGCCGCGCAACGGCCCGTTGCCCTACTCTGGAAATATCTTACCACTCGAAACAAAAACCAAAAACCCATCCTCCACCCTCTCCACAGAGAAGACGATCAATCCGACCCATGCCTCTGGAAACAGCCCGAACGGACTGGGTGACGAAGGCAGGCCCGTACCGTACGATCCGTACGAGCGTACCGCACCACATATGCAGCTGGAAACAGACCCAAAATCGCACACTTGGTGCGAACCCAACGGGAAGGAACTTAAGGGTCCCAAGAAATACGCGGGAATTGCATGCCCTTCTGGATTCTTTTTATGCCTACGTAACTCAGGAACGACGCAAGTGTCACGAAACATCCCGCAATCCAGACGCACCGCCCGACTCTCGCCGGCCGAGAGGTGTCAGTCGCAGGACGGTGCGGCCTCACGCCGCCCGTCCAAAAAATTGTAACCCGGCACGGACACGGACACAGACTGGTTCGTTCAGCTCTTTTCGAATCGCGCATGCGGCATGGCGCGCTCCAAGTACGCAGCGGGGCACACGCGCGCCCGCCAAGGGGGACCCCCGTGGGCGGTTCGTGCACTGGCTTCTTGTCATCTCCTGGTAATCACGACGAGTACGGACGATGATTCAGCGCAACGCCGAAGGACATGTACAACTTTCTCCTGTTCTCCTCCCAAACCGAAGAGCAGAGCACGTATCAAGAGCGCACAGAACATTCAAAAACAGCATGCTGGCAGATTCGAGATGACCTAATCCGACAAGAACCCACGGAGTGGGACGCACGACCCAGCCAACCAAACACAACGGACCCGCACATCAGCAGCCGGTATGCTCCATGAGGCGCGCGGACGCTGCCAGGGCCCGCAGGGGCGCATCGCAGATGGGCGGGCGGCGCCGGGGGAGGAGGAGGCGCAACCGCCCCCACGGCCAAGCGGGGGAAGGACGGGGAGCCGGCCGTGAGCGCGTCTTCGGCAAACCAAGCACCAGCCGGTGACCAGGCACAGAGCGTTGCCTTCCTCCTCTCACGATCTCTTCCTACAGCGCTCTCGTGCGTACCTCCCCTCGCCGGCATCGTAAGTTTTATCACCCGCGAGCCTCGAGAGCTTCCGCATGGGGCACACAGGCGCCATCTCTCAACACGACCCAGACGACGCATCTCTCCGCGCGACACGCGGTCACACGCACACCGCACACGCACACATCCACGCGGGAACACGCGCGCGGCTTCCCACCGCATCAGGGCGCTCCGGGCGTGCAGCGCGGGGAAATTTTGAGGGAGCCGAACGACGGTAACCCCCTGCCAGGGTGCTGTATGCCTCAGCAGAGGGGCGTCTTCGCAACTGGCCGATAAGGCAGACACACCTCGGCCACTTCAAGCTTCGACCTCCGAGCGCCGCCTCTCGCGTCGTGTCCTTCATCCCACACATCCCGTCAAGACGAACTGATGTCGTACTAACCGTAACCCGAAAGACCGCCGTAGCGGAGTCGCAAGTGTGTGGACAGAGCACGTGCATAATATGCGTACCGCAGTCAAGACATCATCTGCGCTCGTTCGCCCCCCGCATGGCACATGATGCCGTACAATTCCAGGACAGGCGTCGCCTGTACGGCAAGCTGATACATGCGGCCTGCGCTGATGAGCAGCTTGCCCCCTCATGCGCCCAAACCTGCCATGGACGCACAAACAAACACGGACAAACGGTGCAAACCCACGAGTACCTGAAACCTGATACTACACCCAGCCGGCAACCTCTCGAAGAACTCTCTGGAACGGCGGCCAATCATATCTCACTGGCAAAGACGCGTACAGTACACGCCCCTCTGTACTCAGCATCATCCTTTCGCCACCACACCATCGAACATGTCATTCGCTTGGGAAGCCATCGCGCCACCCGCCATTAATAAGCGCTGAACCAGCCGGTTGCCCCGGACGGCGCATCGCACCACGCGCCACTCGACGCGGCGAGGGGTGCGCGGGGCCATGGGGCGTCGGCGGACCGAAAGTTGCAGCCTACTACAGCGGTTTGCGGACTCCTGTGGCCCCCAGCCGTTAAGATGGTTGTTGCTCAGAACGGATCGCGACGCACGAAAACCTCCTCTTCATAGTGTCGTACCATTGAAGACCGTACTCGCTACTGCTCGCATTGAATTTGCCCCTCTATAACTCCACTCCGGAACACTTTCCATGCCTAACCTGACGACATCGATGGGGGTTAGGATGTGCTTTACAGCATCGCTGCATCAGTGCATCTCAACAGGCACGATGGCCATCACATTGCACCGTCTGCCACCTATCGCCCGTGGCAATTCCTCAGCCGACCCCACGAATCCAAGTGGCCCTTGGTGTGCGCGCCCGTCCATCTGTCCATCTGTCGCGCATCAGCTCGGCGCACCTTACAACAGTCGGCAAATGCATGGTCTCTACAGACGCAAGGAAGGTACGTTACGGCACAATCTATCCAGCAGAACTGGCCGCAGCAAACCTCCTGGGCAATCGATATTCAATGCCGTACTTGTACGGCGTGCATGCCCACGACGTCGTTCGCTGCGGCCAAAGCCACTGTGCCGAACTTGAGCAAGAGATCGTTTTGGCGTGAAGGGGCACATGCGCAGCGCGGCAACGAGACGACCTGAGCCCCTGCTCAGGCGCAACCTCGACCCACGAAATTCGCATCTCAAAACCACATTCTCATACGCTCGGACTTGCAGGCGTCCCACACCCTATGCCATGCGACTTGGCACAATACGCGGGGCACACTCCTTCCAAACATGAGACACGTCACACGCCCGACACAAGTCCTTTCGATACGCTCCCACGGGCGCTGCGTCCTCTCTCTCCGCGCGTGCCCCGCTGATCAAGAAATGAGCCACAACGCGCAGCTGTTCCGGCCATCCACCTACAGATATACCCACTGCTTCTTTCGTAAGACGTGCGGACGGTTTACAGCGCACAGGACGGAACCCATTCTGACAAACCCACAGGTGTACCTCACAAGCATAAACGTCATGGCTACCGCAGGCACGTGCGCGCGCCCCATGTACATATGCGCACACGACCCACGGACCGGCCGGCTCAACACCCCCTCACGCCCACGCGGCGCACGCACCATGTTGGTCCCACTTCGGACCGGGGGGTCAGACTGGCACACGTGGTATGCGATGCCGTCACAAAAGCAGAAACGGATTACGGATAACGTGCTGATATGCGGTGTCAGACAAAAAGGAGATTGCCTTTTACACACATAATCCAACGCTGGCCCGCACCCCGGAACTACTCCGGATCCACTCTGGATCCAGCAGAAACCCGCGATACGTAATCCCTTTGGCCAATGGCACCGCCCAAACGCGCCTACTGGGCTCCTGCTTCTGCGAAAGCACAAGGAGTTCCCATTTCTGCAAATTCCCCTTGTCTGGTGCTGACATTAGCACCATGGGAACAACCCTGAATGACAAGATGCCATACCGTACCATCCTCTGTGCCCCGTGTTCTCAAGTGCTAGTCGCGAGATGATGGGTATGCGCTGTTGGTACTTACTGCCGCCCAGACGCTTAAGCAGACCGGACACGGCTTGCCCGCACATTAAGCATGCAATTTCTGAAGGCTGCCGATTGGCGTGCGGCACACCCCTCCAAACCGACAGGCAACACTTGTGCCCCCCCCCATCCTTCTCCACGAACGACGTCTAAATACCTCATGTGCCCACGTTCCCGTATAATGCCGTACGACTGAGCGATAAGGCAGGAAAACCTCCATAGATTCGCTTCCACAGCAAACCTGCCTCGCAAGGACCCCCCTGTGCGCAACCTGACTGGACCAGGTGTCTAGGACCCGCACAGGGATGGATAGGGCCACTGAACGCCCCGTGCGGGGCCACCGGGCCCGGTCACTAACGGCTCCGTCGCGTCCGAACGGCTCCATAACGGCTCTTCGCCCATGCACATGCACATGTCGCATATGACGCCGGACCACACACGCCAAATGGCCCGCCCGGCGTGTTTCCTGTAGATAGAACCCAGGACATCTTGACGGCAATCATTGCCAGAAGACCAAGGCAACGTGCTTCAAGGGCCCGTCATAGTCAAGGAAGAGAAGGTTCTGCGTCAACCACGCCCCTCGCTCTTCTGCACATGCCGCTGCAGCAGTCTCCGTCGTCGCCGCGTCCCCACCCTGTGCTCGCCCTGAAGCGGCAACCACCACCCTGATGCACCTGATGGCCGCACCCGCAACACGGAGAGAGCCTTGCGGAGGCATGCGCGCGGCATGTTAAAATGCCACCGCGTCGCCAGGACACGGCAGCGCCCATCATCGCCCACGCATTCATACACGACAACGCGCGCGCTCCCCTCCGGTCAGTCAAACCTGAAATTCAGTAATGCCTCGGCCTCGGTCTGCAGGGCGCGTTGCTCCTCGTCGAAAGCCACTGGGTGATGTTGCGGCAGCGGAGGCCGCGAAGGTCCGCCGCCGTCGCCCGCCGGCCCGCCGCCCGCCGCGCGACCCATTCCCCGCCTCATCGCCGCCGCCGACGCAGCTCCAGGTCCACCCCCCGCGTCCGAGGCGGACTCCCCCGCGGCAGGCCCTGACCCGCTGGCACCCGCGGGTCCCGCGCTGCCCGGCATCCCGTCCGCCATGGCCACATCCCCCAGGCTGGCGCCGTCGGCAGCACCGCCGGCTGAGAGCCCTCCCACGCCGCCGGCCGTCAACGGGTCCGGATGCCCCGACCCCGACGCCGGCGCGCACAGCTCCGCAATGAAGCTCTGGAGCTCCGTGTCCGCCAGGTAGTCCGTCTCCGGACCCAGATCGGCCAGTTCCATGGCGGTGTCGAAGCCGCTGTTCCGCGGCACCATCGGCGCAGGGCCGAGGCCGTCTCCGCTCATTCGACCCAAGCCCGCCGACACGCGCGCATCTCCGCCGCTGCCCACCAGCGCAGAACCCACATCGGGACCCGTCGCCCCAATCTCCATGGCCAGGCCCGCACCCGCGCTCATGCCTGGCGACACGCCAGCACTCAGGGCATCCCCCCCGTCAGCCGACACCGAGGCCATGCCCAAGCCCGCGCCGACGCCACCGGCGACACCCGTCGGCGCTATTCCTCCCGCAGCAACGCCACAGCCCTGCGCGCCGAGGCCGCTGCCCGTGCCGCCGCTGCCCGCGAGGTGAACGCCCAAGCCCCCCATGCCGGCGGGACCGTCCAAAGGCGCCACTTGTCCCAGCTCCCCGCCAGACCCAACTGGCTGCCACGGCAGCGGCCCTGGCCTCTGCAGCCCATCTCCTTCCATGTGTCGGGGCACCTGCATGGACCCCAAGGGGACCATGCCGCCGCCGCCCCCGGCGAGGCCCCCTCCCTGGAGGGGTCCACCAGCGCCACCGCTATCGGGAAACCCTCCGCCTTGTGACCCCAACATGGCCGACGCGTGTATGCCCTCCGGCATGGAACGACACAGAAAGCTCATGTGTTGCAGCTGCTGTGAAGCCGCGCCCGCACCCGCCGTCAACGATGCCGCCGAGGGATCGAACCGCTGCATGGCCTGCGAGGCGAAGGCACGGCCGGCGGGGGAGAGCGCCTCCGCTCCGAAACCCCTGCTGCGCTTCATGGCCTGTAGTGCGGCATCACCCCCTGCGGTGGCCGCCGCGAGGGGCGACATACCAACGCCGCCAGCCATGCCCAGACCGCCACCGCTGGCGTGGCCTAGGCCGCCCGCCTGTCGAGGCGCAGCGCCCGCGTCCGACATCCCCATCATGCCTTGCGCCTGGGTGTGCTGTTGCTGCTGCTGTTGCTGAAGCTGCTGCTGCTGCAGAAGCATATGTTGCTGCTGCTGTTGCAGCTGCACCTGGTGTTGCTCCTCCCAGCAGCGCTCCGCGGCGCTGCGCTTGAAGGACCGGCTGCTCATCGGTGAGCCCGCCTCGCTCGGCGGATTGCTTCCAGCTGGGGCCGCCACATATCCAACGCTAGTGCGGCAAGTCAGCGGCGACTGCCCACCAGCGAAACGCCCGCTCGCCGCCACCGCCAGCACCGCTTGAGATGGTGAGATCCCCATCTGCTCCAGCTTCCGCAGTCGCGCAGCCGCGACCTGGGTCTCCAGCGCCGCCTGTGGGGCGCTACATGCCCGCTCCAGCGGCGGCGTGCCGGTGGCGGAATTCAAAGCCGCAGCCGCAGCTGCGGCAAACGGCCCGCCGCCCTGTGTAACGCTGGCGCTGCTGGCCGTGCTTGGCGAGCCCCGCAGAAGCATCTGCCGAACCGAGAGACGTTGCTGCTGCTGCTGCTGCTGCAGCTGCTGATGCATGAGTAACTCTTGCTGGCGTCTGGCGTGCTGCTGCTGCATCGGTTGCTGCTGCTGCGACGGGAAGATCGCGGGGCTTGAGCCCAGCAGCAGATCTGGTGTTGATCCTCCGACCGTTGTCATTGTACCCATGCCGGAGATGACCTCGCGGGCCGCCGACCCGCTCGCGTGCAGGTGCGGCCCCGCCGTCACTGTTGCCTGAGAGGCGCTGCACGACATGCTCGGCGAGGAGGCCTGGCTGGACTGCGCGTGCATGCCCGCCGCACCCGCAGCCGCCATCAGACGCATCCGCGCGGCGCCAAAAGACTCGGGACCGATCCGGTTGTCCGATATAGACGAGGCCGGCGGGCCTCCGAGGCCGGGGCTGCTGCCACCCCCAGCGCCCAGGCCGGTGAGCCCGAAGCCGTTACCACCCGCACTGGCATTTACGTTGCTGCGCTTGGGCGGCAGCCCCAGTCGCGCGCGAACCTGGGCTTCCATGCCGGTTGCTACAGCGCGGTCCGTCGCGCCCACGACAGTGGAACCGAGAGGCCCAAGCGGGCCCTGTCCTTGGCCCTGCGACTGCTGTGGAGCCTGCGACTCGGCCTGCAGCTGCTGCTGCTGCTGCCTTTGTTGCTGGAGCTGCCGTTGCTGTAACTGTAACTGCTGCTGTTGTTGCAGTTGCTGCTGTTGCTGCTGCAGCTGCTGCTGATGGTGGAGCCTCTGGCGCAGCTGGAGCTGTTGCTGGAGCTGCAACTGCCGCAGATGCGCCTGAACGGCCACCCCACCGGAATTGAACCCAAGGGATGTTGCATTCCCGACCGCACCACCAAGGGCGATGCCACTGGGACCCGAGTGCGCACGCACCGGCGCCTGCATTCCCGGCAGCTGCTGCGCCTGCACGAGGTATGGCCCCCGCTGCACGCCTGCGGCGCCACCCGGCAATTGTCCTGGGACATCCTGACGATTGGGCGCGGACAGCCTGCCTGACATGTCGGCGCTGTTGACGGCCATCGAGCCATCCGGGCCGCCGGTCACCCTGCCTAGCGCACTACCGCTGGACAGCTGGAGTGAGTCACGAGCACCACCCGTTGCGCCGGCTGCTGTTGCATCTGGAACTGAAGTCTCAACGTTGGAGACGGGCGCGCCCCCGCTGGCCCTGGGCGCTGTCGCTGCAGCTCCAATCTCGTCGGAGTTATCAAGCCGCAGCAGCGGCAAGCCGCAAGCGCCTTGCTGCTGCTGTGGCTGCTGGCTCGCGACCTCCTCGTCGCTCTGATGTGGGTGTCCTGGAGCCTGATGGCTAAGTTGGTGCACCTGCGGCGTGGGACACCGATCCTGGCGCTGGCCCCTCTGTTGCTGTTGCTGCTGCACGAGGCGGAGAACTCTGTTGGCAGGCATGCCAGTTTCTGATGCCGATGCGGACGGATGCATAGGCTCTTCGCGCGCCTCCACGGCGACCGACGCATTTGTTATGGGGCTCCCATTGAAAGAGCTCGAGGAACTTTGCTTGCAGGCGGCAGCCAAGGTCGTCCCGCCCACTGTTGCTCCTCCCACTGAAGCACCCTCCATGCGAGCCTCACCAACACGCTGTGCGCTTGCCTGCACTGGATATTGCACCTGCTGTGGGTGAAGTTGTTGCGTCGCCATCAGCAACGGAGGACTATCAACTGGCGTTCCTAGCGCCGTTCCGCAAGCCAAATAATGTTTCAATTCCGGACCAGTTGACAAGGTGTAAGAAGGCAGGGCTGGAGGCGACGGGACAGCGCGTTTGGTCCCGGTGGTGTCCCGTCCAGCGTCCAAGTTCGGGCTTGCCCCGCTGCTGCAACCGGACGATGTTGACTCTAAAACAGAGTGTAGAGCTGGGGAACGTTCACTTTGGTTGACAGAAAGCATACTGCTGACCTGGACCTGGGTGACCGGGGTCCCCTGCAACAAAGTAAACCAGCCAAGTAAGTTGGTACTGAACTGAAGTAAGATGTTCGAGGGAGCTCAATATTTGTCTGCTTACGGAACGGCTGTCCGGCCCGACACCCCAGGCGTGATTCGCCCCAAGACGAAAGCCGCAGCGCGCCATACGTACCTGTGCACGTGCGAGCAGCAGGGCATCTACTTTGTGTACCCTAAGTTCGCCCTCTTGGTCTCCGCCGCGACGCCCAGAAGCAGAAGAACAACCGTGGTCCGCTCGCAGGTTATGTAGCACCTTCGCACGGCCTCAGAAACCTCCTGCAATTGTAAGACCTCCAGGTGATAACCCTGAAAAACAAAATGTGTGAGGAGCAACGAAAGGAGTAACGCGCCGAGGTATTTGGGACCCACACCTCTCTGTGTCTGGCCATACGCCTGTTCTGTTCAACAAGTCTCCTAACACAAAATATCGCGGTATGCAAGAACCTCTAGTAAGTACACCTGTTACCAGTGTGTGCCGTCAAGGCAGTTCCCAAGCATCGCGACTGTGCACGCCTCTCCTCCTAACTTTCCCAAAGATACTGCCCTCCATAAATTACCTGCACAGCCAATCACTGTAATGCATGCGATGTGTGCCCGCAGCAGTTGCTGTTTGCCGGCAAGTCGCAAGTGTTGCAAGCACTGTTCCTTCCGAAGTAGACAAGAATACTGGGTTAAACAATATCTAGTACTTTATTCAGCGCAGATTTATGGTAATATGTGTGAGACAAAGCTGGTTATCATCAAAGGGCGTGATCACATCCGTGCAGTGCAGTTGGGGTGAAAATGGCCCGCGTCACTTTCGACCTCAATCTGTTACAAGCGCACACAGGTTATTGCAATCTTTATCAAAAAGAAGATTTAATATCTGGACCACGGAGGCAGCCGCCGCTCCGTGTAAGGTTTGTTGACCCAGGCCACGGCAGAGTGTTTCGAAGCATTACTATATTGATTAATTCATATCAATACCGTCCGTATCTGCTTTACATGTCACGGCATTAACGCATACGCGTGTCCGTGTAATGCTCACACACTTATGAAAGCTTTAGTGCCCCATCCTCATCAACAGGGAACACAATATCAAGCTTAGAGTTAAATCTTAAACCTGGCTACGTATGGCAATGCCGGACTTGCCCCGCACGCCTTCCTAACTGCCAACTTACGGATTTGCCTTCCAGTGCGGCAAAGAGCCGATTTGTATGCTAAAGATATTCTCGCAAGGATTTACGTTATGTAAGCCATCGGATCGATTCACGAGACGTCATGCTTGCATCAGAGCTGATAAGCGCAACCCGTTCAGCTCGCGAACGGATTTTCTGGAACTCTCAGCCGATATCTTGCGCAATCACCCAATTAAATGACTGCGCGTGCTCGGCTCGACACTCGCACGCTTTTTGGGCGGGGCCCCAGCGCGAAGCGCGTTCGGGCGGCCCCGCCCCCTAGGATTGCCCCTGTCCGTGCGCCGTGTGTCCGCCGTGCGCCGTGCGTGGGTAACGGCACAACGTTCATTATCCGCTAACCTAATTTGCGAGGTTTGTCATATTAATTGTTCTCTATTGCAAGGTATTTTTGGTTTGGCTGACAAAAATTGTATGCGCACAAACGGTCAAAGTAAGGCTCCGCGGTCTTCATGGACCCAGGTCAACGTCAAACCAACGCCTCTCGCGCTCATATTTGTTGCAACAGATGCCGCGTGATGCATACTTGGATTAAGAATGGGCGGCGCGTGCTAAATTGAACTTCCATAGTGTTCAAGACGCCACCAACATCAGGATTTGCCCTTCTGTCTTGCCAGATAAATACAATTCAACAATATGTATTGAATCAATGTTTCGAGATGCAAAGGGATAGCATACCGAGTACCACGAGTCCGATGGCCCGAAGTCCGGGTCTCACCGCCGCTTTTCGCACCCTGTTTTGCCTTATATTTGCTATGTAACTATTGATGGCAAACGTTTAGAGGTTCACGTCTGCTGCGGGCGTGCAACTGAAGCTTGCCGACGGACCAAACAACTACAGTTTCACGGCAAAACAAGAATGCTTCAAGCTTGCTTTTTGATATTTGCTTGACAGACGGATGTAGTAGTGCAGAGGCATCTAATAATGCAGATGCGGTGACCGCCGTTGGCGGCGCGTACTGCAGGTTGGTTTCGGGGCTACCCTACCTGCTTGACCTTGCTCAATCTATGCACGCCGATCCACCTTCAACATCAACGACACCCTCAATGGCACCCTTTCACTCTCTCACACTCTTGCGCGGTAACAGAGTTTCCGTTGTAAAGCAAGCGACCTGTACGGATTTTAGGGGGCCCCGCCCTTTTTCCGGCTTCAAGGAAGCCGACCCCCTACTTGTCCCCGGCGTGAAGGGCCGGGACTGGGCAGGAGGAGCGGCAAAACGGGTCTGATTCCGCACGGTTGCGCACTTTGCAGGTAGCAAGCTCGAGAAAAGTGTGGGAGATTCATATGACGATTGCAGCCAGCAGTGAGCTTCATTAGCGAAAAGCACACGGGGCGCGGGTGCGCGGCCTAGTCCGTGAGTGTCCGTGCCAGTCCATGTGCTTGTGCGCGTGACCCTGGGAGGCTGGTTTTATGATGCAACCGTCCATGATAATCCGTTTATGGCGGTGCATCTGTGGCGGTGGCGGTCTCTGGTCACTTGCGCGCCGCAGGTGACGTGAGTGACGCGGCAATTTCACGCACCATATACCGCGACGGATGGACGCCTCGTTATCCATCCGCGACAGGCAGCACAGACACCGTCATGGCGAGACGTGCCGTCACGTGCACATGACGGTGTACCCTGATGGACCAACTCCATGTACGATATCATCATAGGTACGACAGGCAAGCCCCAGGCGAAGTCAGTCGAGGATGCAGCTGATGTGGCCAGGCGTGGGCAGCCGCGCGTGAACGCGATTGAGAGATGGATGGATGTACGTTTTAGCACAACCCCGAAAAGCTTCCCCTGGCTTCCTCGGTGAGGACAACTGTATGTCGCCGTGTCGCGCTCCCGCACGTAGGGTCCATTGTTGATAGCAGTCCCAACCCACAGCCCAAACAAGGCGGCTAGGACGCAGGGCGGAAGGGCTGAGGGCGCATATCAAAGCGGAAGGCTTCCGTCTACAGGAAGGCTTCCGCCTCTGGACAGACGGGGTCGGTGTGGCGCGGTCCTTTAGACAGCCATGATCCGACATAGCCAAGGACAGCAATCTCTACTCGGTACTCGGTAATTCCATTTGTTCTCTGATGCCTGCGTGCGTTGCTAGACGGATAAGTACCGAGTGTATCGGGGTGATCACACTGCGCCTCAGGGAGTTAGTCCGCGAGTGTCCGTCCAAAGGCCAGGTGTCCGCATATCATGACTGCATGATGGTCATCATGCGGCGCGGATTCGACGTTAAAGATAGAACTTCTAAAGAGCCTCTATCTGATTCGTGATCTGGAGCCCGCTGTCGTGCTTGATACTATTCCGGTTGCGAACAGCGCGCAGGACTTCGTGCCGGGACTACATGGATGTAACAATACAATCGGGTTGATTTGAGACTACGTTTTCACTTGATCCCGCCGGGGGACACCGTACCGTAACTTCCCCAACCGACAATCAAAGGTTGTTTCAAATCCTCACGTAACTTGCCGTGCAAAGCCCAGGGAGTCGCCAATGCCAGTAAGTTTAGCCAACTTGATTTTTTTTGTTTTCCGCTGCGTATTCGGTCTGTATCGTGTGAGGCGCGATAATATTCAGATTTGCCGGAATGCGTGCATATTGTAACTTGTTTTAGAGCTTGGATAATGGGCAGACGAGTCGTTGCCCAGGTATTGCTATGGGAGCCTATAGATATACTTTCAATATTCACTGTATTAGCTCTGCTTATAACCTGTGTTGCCAGCGCTACATCGAACCTTCAAACGGCGAACTCGTCTGTCCGAGTATGGCTGGACTCGGCTTTTTTCTCCCACGGAGAGGTTGACATTGTGAAAGAGTTGATAGCCAACTCGTCAGGAAGCATGGTGAGCAATCCCGTGTCGTGCGTCGTGCACCTGTCGGGTGCCCGAGTGCCTCGACATCATCGGCCATCGCCCTGCCCATCATCCTAGACGCCCATGCCTGCATTCCTGACCCTGCACACCTGCGGCCGCAGCCCTCCACTCTCCCCGGGCGATCCACGCGGACAACCGGCAGACTCTCCGGACGACCGGCGCCGCCACTGCAACCCACTGCGCCATACGCACACGTACCCGGCTTTTCCGCGGATAGCTATGCCCCTTGCACTGCGCGCACTCAGGCCTTGCCTGTGAACGAACAGAAACGCACCGCCGCCGCCCTCTTCCACATGCGCCCACAGCACCCCACCCGGCCGGGCCCACCCGTGATAAACTGTCGCAATCCCTCTTCGCCCAGGTGCTTTCAGGAGAGACCCACTCCGCATTCCTGTCCACAAAGGGTGCGTACGTGCCTGAGAGCTGGGACCTGTACTGGACTGTACGGCGGCCATGCTATGCTGCGCTGGGCGCAATCGCGCCACCCAAGCGCGTCAACTGCATCCCCGGGGCCGAGGCCGTGGCGTTCAAGCAGCCGCTGGTTCGGACCATGCAGGCACGTCATTGTACGGCGACTCGTCTCTTCATGGCCTTCCGTACATGTACGGTACCGCGCTAGGGGTGCCGTGCTGGCGTTGCTGGCGGCTCCATACCTCGTTCCTGGCGAGCCCTCCTAGCAGTAGGCCGATCAGTGAGCGTGTCGTGACGCAGGTCCTCGGGAACGCGTTTGGGTAAATCCTCTCGCCTGGGGAATGGGTTTGGGTTGATTTGCACGCCTGGGATGTGGGTCTGGGTGGATTTCCTTGCCAGGACAAGATATGTTTGGGGTGGAAGTGCCCTCGTTGCGAATGGTTTTGGGTGAAAGTGCCCGTGTAGGAAATAGGGTTGGGAGGACCCTCTTGCGCGGGGAATGGGTTACAGCGTCCCGCGCTGTGCCACTGCAGGATGCGTTCGGCGAGGCGGCATTCGAGTCCATTCCCCGCAGCTACATGCTGCCGTCGCAGTACTGGATTTGGAGGGCATGGATGCAGCGCACGAGCTCCCCGCCCGAGCTGCCCTGGGTTCTCAAAGCCAACGACCACCGCGGGCGCGGCGTCCAAGTGATGCGCCAGCGGCAGGTGGGTAGCTGTACCGTACGGCGGGTGTACGGCAGGCGGACGTGATCGTACGCGGCGGGAGGAGCTCGGTGCTGGCGGGATCTTAGTCTGTCGGGCGGGGGGCTGCGGAGTCTTGGGTGCGGCCCGGGAGGGGTTGAATGAGACCAACAAACGCAACCCGGAACGAACCCAAGGGGTGGGCAGGGTGGCGCAGTGAGGGTTTCCGTTGCGCCTGCTGGCGTGGGTTCTGCCTTGGTTTCAGGACGGGGGCCCCGATGCGGGCTATGGGCACACGGACAAATACAGTGGTCACCAAATGCAAGGCGCTTTGCCTCGCAGGCGGCGGCGCCGCAGCTGCTGCTGTTAAGGGCGTGCCCGGATGGTTCCTGGGTGGCCGCTGGTGTTGCCCGCGCAGGCCGTGAAGAAAGCTCTCGCTGGGAGCGACCCGCGGACGGACGGCACGACGGCGCAGAAGGGGTTCGTGCTCGTCCAGAGCTTCGTACAGAACCAGTTTACGTACGACAGTCGGGCGGGGTACTTGCGACTCTGGGTGGTGGTGACTTCAGTGCGGCCGCTGCGCCTGTACCTCTTCCGAGGCGGCATTCTTGTTTTCGGGGACCGATTGACAGGCGGGCGGCGACAAGAGGGCCGCGGCGGCGGCGGTGGCCGCAGCGGTGGTGGTGGCGGTGGCAAGGACCGCCGCCGCCGTAAGCTGCGGTCATTATCGGCCTTGGTCGACCCGCCGTACGTTCGGACGGGTGCCACACGGAAGGGACGGAGGCAGCTCCGGCAGCAGCAGCAACAGCAACAGCAGCAGCAACAACAACAGCAGCAGCAACAGCAACAACAACAGCAGCAGCAGCAACAGGCCGCAGGGACGGGCCAGTACGAGATGCACTCTGTAAACTACTGGACGGTCAAGGGCGAAAAGATGCAACCCTGGGCGGTGCGGGAGCTGCGCGAGTTCGCGCAGGCGCGCTGGCCGAACGACCCACGGGTCTTTGACCGCATGTGGTCCGCCGCGCGGCGCCAGGTGGGCCTTGTGCTCGCCGCTGCTGCGCCCAAGATGCGCGCCAAGGCCAAGTCCCTGGCGGCGCTCGATGGCTGCGGTGAGTACCCACCTCTGGCAGCAGCAGCGAGCGCAGTATGTATCTGACAGCCGATTCCCAAGACCCACAATCCTGGGTCCGCGTTGTGCCAAGCCCCCGCACGATCAGAATCAGGATCAGCGCTGGAGGGAGGGGTTGCTCCTGCGGGTTCTCGTGAAATGGGTGTTGGATGAAGACACCGGCGCGCGGTGTCTTGAGCAAGGAGCCCGCCCGAACCACCGGCGGATGGCGGGGGACAAATTGACAAAAGGAATAAACCCGAAGAACGAACGGGGGACGTGGGCGCGGTGTGTGTTATGTGTGGGTGTCCATCGGCCAGCCCCGGGCAAGTGACTGACTCGGCTGACACCGAGGCCGGCCCTCACGGATTATCCACACCCGACCCAGCACGCCCCTTGCTCAGCGGGTCAGCTTGCGCTCCCCCCAATCAACCATCATGTGCAGCCAGCGTTCGTTAGTTGCTCTGAAGAGGCGTCTGCGGCGCCTGGGCCTGCTGTCCCTGCAGGCTTCGAGATCCTGGGGATCGACTACGTCCTCAACGCGACCCTCCATCCCACGCTGGTGGAAGTCAACGCATCCCCCTCCATGGCGCGGCTGCGGCTCGGTGCGGGGGATCCCGCGCACCTGAACACGACCGACGGCAGCGGCGGCGGCGGCGGCGGGTCTGCGAGGACGTTGGCGGCAGCGGAGGCGGCGGGAAGGGCGGAGGCGCAACAGGCGGCCACGCCGCTGTTCGACACGGAGAAGGAGCGCTTCCTGCAGCACACGATCCGGCTGATCGGCCTGCCCGTCGGCCCGCCGACGCTGCGCGGCGACGGCTCCAGCTCTTCCGGCGGCGGCGGCGGCGGTGCGGATGCCGGCGGCGGCGGCGGCAACGCCAGCCCCAGCGTGGGCGGCGTGCTGCGGGCCATGTCGGCGCTGTTGCGGCCGCCCAACAATGAGACGGTGGAGCTCCAGGGATGGTTGCGGAAGCACTATCCTCTTGACGTGGCGGCGGCTGAGGCGGCGCTGCCCCGCCTGCGGCCGCTGCTGTGCCCGGTGCCTGCGTCCTGGGGCCCCGCGCCCGGCTGGCCTGTCCTGGAGGCCGTTGCGGAAGCGAACACTGGTAATACGGCCGTCGGTACGGCAGCCGCGGGCGGGGCTCGGCGGCGGCGCATGACGGCGGTGGTGGAGGCGGGGAGAATGATGGCCGACGCGGCGTCGCGGCACCGATACGGCGGTGGCGGTGGCGGCGCCGCTCGGAGACCCATGGGTCAGTTGGACTTGTCGCGCCGCATCGCGCTTGGGAAGGTGCCGCCGCGCGGCGGCGACCGCGGCGTCGGCGTGAAGCGGGCTCGCACGGCGGCGCGGGGTGACAGGTCAGTGATCGCCGCAGCTGCCGTCAGCGTGCCTGGCAACATGGACTTGGATGCCGGGGCGCTCCAACTGTCGTCGGCGGCGTCAACAGCGGCGGCGGCGGCGTCACCCGACTACAAGAAGGCGTGGGAGTCGGCGGCGGCGATGCAGGGGCAACTACACCTACACGCCACCGCGTCGTCCGGCAGCAGCAGCAGTAGCGATTGTGACAAGGACGTAACCCAGAGCGCGGGAATCGGCGACCGGACACACAAAGGAGGGATGGCCACACGCCGCCTGAGCGCCCTCGTTGACATGACGGAGGCGGCGGAGGCCGCGGAAGTGGGGGCTGGGGCGACGTCGGCGGTGGCGGAGGGATCCAGCGCCGGACCGCGAGCCGTCGCGGCGACACTGACGACGGCGGGGGCGGGGTCGACGGCGGGGACGGCAGCAACGGCAACGACCACAGCTACGGCGGGGGCGGGGTCGACGGCGGGGACGGCAGCAACGGCAACGACCACAGCTACGGCGGGGACGGGGGCGACGGCGGGGACGGCAGCAACGGCAACGACCACAGCTACGGCGGGGACGGGGGCGACGGCGGGGACGGCAGCAACGGCGGGGACGGGGGGCACGGGAGCGGGGGCGACGGCGGGAGCCTGCGCCAAGCGTTGCTACGACTACGACATCCTCGCCGCCATCGCCGACACGCAGTTTGAGCTGCAGCAGGGTCTCGATTTCGACCCTATTTACCCCATGGCGGAGGCGCATCAGCTGAACGAGGGGGCCCTCGAAGTCGCCCGCGCCTTAGGTGCTGGCGTCGGGGGCTCGGGCCCTCGCCGCCGATCCGCCGCCGCCGCCGCTGCCGCGGCGGCTGCCGCCGCCGCCGGCGGCGGCGGCCCCGAAACGGGCCCTGGCGGAGCCGGTGGCTTACCTCAATCAGGTTTCGGAGCAGGTTTCTCCAAATTCGGTGGCGAATCCCTGTTGAAACCCCAGAATCGCTTCCAGCAGTTCCGGGCAGGTTTCAACCTGGTAAAGGACAGCATCGCGACAGCCAACTTGGACGTCGTGCGGTCGATGCGGCGCATCACAACCACGCCGTTCGTACTTGCAAGTACGAAGCTGCCGTACAGCCGCATAGACGCCGCGCTGACGGCCTTTGACGCGGTCCGAGGCCGACCCGGCTTCTGCGGCGCCGAATCAGCTGCGGCGGCGGGGACGGCGGGACAGGGCGGCGACGCGGCGGCGGAGTGTGCGGTGCGGGTGCTGGAGGCGACGCTAACAGAGCTGTGCAACGGCCGGGCCGAGGTGGGATAGGATGAAGGCGCCCCAGGGATCTGCTGGGTGACGGGTTCCGGCACTGCGGGTTTGTGGGGTTGGAGGCACGTCCGCTGGACATGTACGGCACAGTACGGCGCTGTAAGAGCACAGGCGGCGGGGCGTTGAGAGCTGTGGAGGCGCCTTGGGCTGTGCATGGGTTGGTTGACGGAGTGGGGATCGCCCCGGGTCGACTCGCTGCGACCACGCGCCTTGCGGCCGTCGGGTGCCGCCTTCGGGTGCCGCTGTTGGTCAGGATGTTGCGCTCTTGCCATTTGTTTCAATTGGCGTGGCGGGTGTGGTGTAATGGGGTAGCGCTTGGTGCGGTGGGGCTGGTGGTGAGGTGGGGTGAGGCGATGGGTAGGGGCTCTTGGATCAGCAGCTGCTGTGGTACGGGGCACGGCGCCTGGATGCTTCCGCTGCCGGGGCCAGGTGCGTTATGGGAATGCTGGGCCGGGTGTTCGTAGGCAGGCAAGGCAGACGTGCGTCGTATGCGAGGGGCATGGCAGTGCCCAACAGTTGCCCGGACGCGTATACTGTATCGTGCACCCAAGGCCGGACGCATACAATAATAGAAAGGCTGCAGTGTCGGAAGAACGCTGTGCATTTGGCGCGCTTTGTGTTAATACTGCACCCGTGTGTTATTTAGGCAGGCAGAACAGGTGTGCGTGATATGCGAGGGGTTAATACTGCACCCATGTGTGTATGTGTCTAACCCTGCCCGATACAAACCAGTTTCACTGTCGGTGTGTGTTTTGTGTAGTGTGCGTCGCTATAACAAAGAGCTGAGCTGTGAGATAGTGGCCATGAAGTTGCGTATGCGTGTGTGTTAATATATGATGACCGTTGGGATCACTTGTTTGCGTAATCGTCCGCAGGCAAGGCAGCATGTGTGGCTGTATACGAGTACGAAGGCACTGCACGTTGGGTAGTGCGGGGGGGGAGTCCTCTGGCCGTGTCGTCAGGTGCTGTACAGGACGGGCATGCTGCATTGTACGGCGCCAGTAAGGCCGTAGAACGGACACGAACGACAGGCGGTTGATCTGTCTGCTCGTCGGTACGCCCCGCACCTTTATCAACCGTCGTGATGTTGAAAGCTGCTCGCCGCCTCCGCTGTTTGGGTCACGATGTACGCTACTGCTTCCCGCATCGCCAGACGCGAGACGGTGGCTCGCTCGGCGGCGATGATTGGGATGACTGGGCCCCAAGTGGAGGACATTCCAACGAACGAGCGGCCGCTGCAGCGGGGGGGGGGTGTCACGTTCGCGTGCGCTTCTGTCGCACAAACGGTCACCTTCATGACGGTCGCACAGACCGTCAGTCACCCAACGCGCCTTGGAGCGCGGTTGCGGGTCCTCCGCATTGCGGGTCTTGGCCCCGGGGGACGAGGGCCGAGCGGGTGATGAGGTGCGCGGCGGGGCCTGGAGGCTTGACGGGCGTTACCCCGGGGCTGTTTAGGCGGTGCCATATGTGTCGGACTGCCACGCTCGGGGGACAGGGGTGCGACTGGAGGGTAGCTGTGTTGGGCCGCGTCGATCGGTGCGCAGTGTGCCGTACCGTGGCCGGGGTCATTGACAAGCTCGCCGGTCAAGAGGCGGCGAGCGGAAGGGACGCGGGGTCAACCCGCCGAGACGGGACGAGACGCGCGGCACGCGCCGCGCCTATTATTATGCTAATATTCCCCTTGAATGCGCTCATTTGCCGGCGATCAAATGCGCCGTGCCACTGGCGCCCTTGTGGCGCGTCGGACTCGTGGGGCGGGCACAGCTCGACACTTCTCTCTAGTTGGGCAGACCCTGTCAGGATTAAGCCGGTAGGAGTAGCTGTAGCCACAGAGCGGGGCTGAAGCGCATCGGAGGACCAGGGCGAAAGCGGGCCTCCGGAGGCAAGCAAAACACGTGCAACCCAATTCAAGATTACGACGTCCTGGCGGCATATCTGCCAGAATCCCCTCGCACTTGATTGACATCATGCTTTCATACTCTTCCTTCGGAGTTTTATGACACCGAAGGCCGCGTCTTGCGTCACGTCATTCGGAAAGAATTATCTTGTGAACTAACAAACCACGATGGCGAAGAGGATCACAGCGCAAACGACCCGGCTCGGCAGCTGCAGCACGGACGACGGTCCACAACCCTCCGCCCAAGGCGTGCGTGAACAACGGCACCCGCGCCCCTTGGTGGGAACACCGCACGCCATCAGTCGCTCGGAGCCAGCGGGTTTTCCTTCGCGTAACCCCACCCCTGCAAGCTACGATAAGCCCGGACCCACCGCGCCTCACATGACCGAGGCGCAAGGGATCACACAATCATACACGGGATCACCAATTGGGGCCTTCGCGGCCGAACCCCACGAACCTCGGCGACGCCATATCGACCAGAACGGTCTCTCTAGCAGCCGAGCATGGCCCCGCTAAACATCCACGTCGCCATCCGAGCATCGTCAGGAGCGAAGGCACGCGAAGCCTAACCCAGACGCACTTGGTACGCCGACATGTGGCCTGCACCGGCGTACCAGCAACCAAACCCCGCAAGACACAGCAGCTTCCCCCGGCTTCCTACGCTCGCATGGCATCAAACCAAAGGAACAAAGCCGGCATCTCGATGCGCGTGCAGACGGCGGTAGCTGCCGGACGTGGTGTGGGCCTGCGGACGCAGCAGGACGCAGTGCGGTCGCGCGCCCCACGCCAGGCGCTGGTGGACCATGATGGGTGCCCTGGTGGTATGATCACGGCAGCCCTAGGTCGTCCCTGCCGCTCTTCCCGTCCAGCCGAGCGCGCCTGGCCCCCGGCAGGACCCAGATCCAGATCCAGATCCAGATCGGGCAGGGGGACACTGGGGGATGCCGCCCCGCAGGCCCGGGGGACGACCCGACCAACGCGTCGGCGCTTCCCCATGCTGCGTAATCTCGCCGCCACACGCACCAGACACGCACAGAAGCGCCGGGGCAGCTCCACGGGAGTGTCCCAAATGATGGCGTCCCTCTGCCCGAATACACGCAAAGCCTGTCGTACATTGTCGTACCATGCCACGTGACGCGTCGCCCGCGGGCTGCTGCTTCTCAATTCAACGAATCATCCCCCGAGCCAAAAAGACCACCCCGCCCTGGCCGGATGGGTCGTGAGCAAAAAACATAAGTTGGCGGCATTGGGCCAAGCATCTAATACGATACCCAGCGGTACTTCGCGCGAAATATCACCAACCCGCTCCGTCGCCTCCAGGCGCTCCCTTTTGGCGCCTTGTGCCCCTCATGTACGTCTTCAAATCATCGCAGTTCCATTTGCGCAACAAGCTCATGTCAGTTCTCTCAGCACCGCGATCGAACACGCCGTGGGCCTGGCCACCCCCATTGCGAATGGCGACGCGGTGCGGCGGCGCACCCTAGGCCCTCCTTTCAGTGCAATAAAATTCCAAGAAAGCAATCGTCCCAAAGCAATAACCCCATTCACGCGCAAGGTGTCAGCATTGGAAGACAAGGGGGTTTTCACTGACGGCAAGCAGTGATTGCCGCAGCGCAATCGCCCGACTGCTGACCCCGAAACTGACCCAGGTCTGCAGGCCCGGGCGCGGGAGTCCCTTCCCCAGCTGGACTTGCTCTGCCCCAACGAAAACTGGCGAGCACTTCTCGCCAACCACCTGCCGCAACTTCCACGCCTGTGCCGCCAAACCGCGCGGAACCGAGGGACGGCACGCGCAGCCCCCCGGGTAGTACGGGGTCGACGAGCCCCATTCGCATCCCCAGGAGGATGTTGGTGCAAGTGGTTAACGCGTCCTGCCGTTTCTCCCCGTGCACCACTCCGTTGCACCGGCCTTCCCTGCCCGGCTCCAGCACCTCATCCCCGCTTATACTCACTCCGTAATCGCCCGCTGCGTTCCCTGTCCCTTGCGGTGCCTCTCTGGATTTCTTTCCTTTGGGCATGCGCCACACCGCGCCTGATGCCGCACGCTTGTAATCCCGGGACAGCGCCACGCCTCGTCTGGTGAGCTAGAAAGTAGACCGGATGAAAACCCATCCAATGCTGTCTAAAGTAAGCTCCATGGCAGCAGGAAGGGGCTGCAAGGTGACATTCCCTCAAAGCGTTTTAGCAGCCTCCAAGATCTTATCGCGTTGAGACTTAACCACGACGCCCAACTTCCGTAATCCCGCGTCGTCCAGGCCGCGCACGTCCTTCAGCGCAATGCCCTGCTCTTTGAGCTTCTTTCCCACGTACTCCAACCCGATGCCAGCACAGAAGGACTCCACGTCAGGTTCGCTGGAAGCAGGGGGAGGAGGAGGTGGACATGGCGCCTGCGCGGGTGAGGCCACCGGCGCTGGCGCTGGCGTCGGGGCCGGCGCAGGGGCTGGCGGTGCCGGTATGGGGGCTGGCGCCCGTGCGTTCTCGAGCTTGCCAGGGCAATGCTTCTTCACCATCTCCACCACGCGATCCCGCTCATAGGGCTTGAACAGAATATCTACGGCGCCCGATGACAAGCAGCGTTCCAGCTCCACCGAATTTGCGGACATCGCCGTGCACATGACGATCGGCACGTTGGCCGACCCAAACCTGCTGCGCAGCTTTGACAGCACAACTTCCCCACTGTCGCCGACCTCGAGGTTGTAGTCCAGGAGGACCAAGTCCGGCCAAGAGTCCTCATCATCGACGGCTGCGTAGGCTTCTGTACCATCTATGGCTGGCACGATGCTCCAACCAGTGGGCTTGAGCACAGATTCAATAACCATAAGATTGACAGAGTCATCGTCGACAGCCAGTATCCGAAGACGACCGTGCTTGTCGAAGTGGCAAGGCTTCATCCTGTGCACGGATAGCCTTTTGTTCACAACCCTATTGAATCCTTTGTCCCGATACTCAAAGATGCCGGTCGGTATGTGCGTAAATTTGCACAATCGAAACACCAGAGTGGAAACGCAGCACAAGGGACACGTTATAACAAAGTCCCTTGTACGTTTTATTTCCTGATACGTACCCTTGATGATTGTTCCGGCCGTGAGATGCCGTAAGAAGTCTACGGCACCTGCATCAATTCGCACCCTCACGCGAAACCAAGGATATTATAATGGCATGTCGTTTGACATCTGCATAATGGTTTCATAGCCTGGTAATCGACGAAACCTACGCCTTTGTCTGACAGTCGATCTCATCTGCACCCGCAGCGATATCCGGATGGAAGCTACGTTAAGCGAGTTTCGCGCAGGAAAGCTCAAGCTGCAGAACGGACAGTTGGTACCTGACACACGAAAGGGCATCGTCAAGCTGGTGCAAGTGAGTAACGGTCAATTCGAATGGGCCGCAAAGCCCGGCTATGCCTCAGAATGCTTCAAACACGGGGTGGTTATGGGTAAGCATAAAATTGGGGTATACGAGTTTGCTTGTGGATGACACGTAACTGCTTGTCATCTGGTCGGTCCCGCGGGTCATCACGCTCTATCGAACGGTTTCAAAACAACGGCGTTGCGTTAATTGGATTTTGAGTCGCTTTGAATTTACCTTACGATGGAAGCATGCACGCCGTGTAACAAGCAGGCGTAAGGGTCGAGGGTGCTGCGGCCCGCTTCGACAAGAGCCCAGCCTGAACCTGACCAGCTTGAACAGCGTTTAATGTTTCAGCAATGCATAGCGGAATGCCATGAGGTCCGCGCATCTTGCGTGTGTGTGCTCTGCAAGGGCCTAACGATGGCCAAGGGCTGCTAACCCAGCCCCAATGGAAAGACCGCCGAAGCAATCCCCTCCCTTTGTGGAATTTAGGAGAAGGGCGCGAGGGGCCACATCCCCCCTTGCTCAACCGTGCGTTGTCCCGTCTGCGTGCCCATCCTTGCCGCACCCACTCCTCCGCTTGCGCTCCCCTTCGCTTCGCCGTCCGTCCCCTGCGGGCCGCCATCCGCGCCGCCGTTCCTTCGCCACCACAGACGGAGGACACACTGGTGCACGTCCAATGGTACGAGCGTACGGCATCAGGCCCGGTGGACGCCGCTGAGGATGACGTCATCGTGTTTCCTGGCGAGGCAACCCTGGAACTGGTACGACAAGACGCCCTGGAAACCGGTTCCGGCCCGAGTATCTCTTGGGGCAGTTACCCGCAGTTCCCGGAGGGGGGCCCGGGGCTGCTCGTCCTCGTGCAAAGTGACCCTCTCACTCACGCGCTGAGGTGTCCCGCCGCAGATTCCGGGGCAGAGGTCGCTGGTGCTCAAGTTCCCGGAGGATCCCTCCCGGAACATGTTCTTTTGGTGAGGCCGTCAGGGAGGCCGCTGGGGACTGGGGCCCGCGCCGCCGCCGCTGCCCGGGCCCCCCTTGACTGACTGCGTGATGATCACGCGCGGCAAGGAGCGTCCCACGGGACAAGGCGGCGCGTCGGAAGGTTCTGCCCGGAAGATGGCTTCGAGCATCGGGTCTGTCGACCCATGGGTCTATATTCCCTCCCTCACGGTCGACGGGGGAAGTAGGGACAACCACGCGCTTGCCGTACAACCCTGGGAATTCCAAATGTCGTACGGCCGCCCATCTCAGCGCACGTGCCGCGCCATTCAGCAACTGAACCCCGGTCCGTCCGTCCGTCCGTCCGCTACGCCCCCCTGTCATGATCTCCAACGCGCCATCCATCAGGCTTCAGGTCGCCAAGCCGGAGGGCGATGCCGCCCTGGTGGCGACGTTCAACGCGGGGCTGAGCGGCGCGCACGGTGCGTGGGGCGCGATGGGTCGTATGTACGTTGGGTGCACCCGGGCTCGGGATGTAGGGGTCCCGTACACCGTACGGCACGTGTGCACGCCCGAAGAAGCCGGGCGGGGGCCACGTGGGCGGCGGTATGGGAATATGATTACGCCGGCGCTGCCGTATACACGTGGCGCCGGGTGGTCGTAGGTGTGTCGACGTACTGCGAAGGGGCACCCAGTGGGGTCAAAAGGGTCTATAGGCTCCAGAGACCAGAAAGGATAATCAAGAAAGGATCATGGAAGGTAATCAGACGTAATCAGACGTGACGGGGTCTCGCGGCGGTGAAAATAATGATGACACACCGACCAGCCAGCCCTAGCCCTAGCCGTGATGGCGCCGCGAGTGGCTGACGCCGCCCGCCCCTCCTCCCTTGCCCCTCGTCCCTTGCCCTTCCTCCCTTGCCCCTCGTCCCTTGCTGCCTCGCTCCCGCCCGGCCTTATGTGTGCTGCCCGCGCCTGCGTCCACCTCGCCGCGGCTCCGTGGGCTCCGTGGGCGGGCGGTTGCGGGGCGGGAGCTCACAGACCTGGGCGACGACTCGGCCAGCGCCGGTCTGCCGGTGGATGGACTGGCGCCCACATCCGCTCTGGAGCACGCACACATGGCCAGGTACGGACCACCTGCAGCAGCAGCAGCAGCAGCAGAAGGGAAGCGCGGCTATAGCAGGCCACGTGTCGCGTTCGTTATCATTCAACGCGCCGACGTGCGCTGCGGGGGGATGGGGGGACAAAAGGGAATAGTAGATGTTTTCAAACTGGGGGGAGAGGGGGAGCCGTGCGGTGCCGTGAGCTCGGACCCCGTGTCAGTCGGTGCGCGCTCAGCCGGTGTGTTGGGGGTTGGTTGGCACGGCACGATGCCGGGCATGATGCCGACGGGACGGGACGGCCCCGCCTCGGCGGCACAAGCAGTGCATACCCCTACCCCACCCGCGCGGGCAACCCGACCTTCCTGCGCCGTACAAATGACGTCACAGCGGACTCCAACCGGTACCGATGGTGTGGTTCGTTCCTCGTCCTCGTGCGCACATTCCCCGCCCCCTGCCCTCTGCTCCTCCCCGCCCCGCCCCGCCCCTTGCTTCTCCCCTCCCCGCCCTGCCCCCTGCTCCTCCCCGCCCCGCCCTGCCCCCTGCTCCTCCCCGCCCCGCCCCGCCCCCTGCTTCTGTCCTGCAGAGAGGCGGGTGCGGGCGCCATGCTGGGCCAGGGCGGGTCCGTGGGTCAGCTGCCCGCCGCCCCCGCGCAGACGCCCGGCAGCACCGCCGCCATCAACGCGGAGGCGGGCAACCTGGCGGCCATCCTGGGGAACGCGATCGCCGCCGGGCTGGGCGGCGGCTCGCGGCCCGCGTACGGCGACGCGGAGCAGCTGGCGCAGAGCCTGCTGGCGCAGCTGGCGGCGGCGCAGGTGGTCGCTGGGTTGGAGTGGGTTGGTTAGTTGGTTAGTTACATTGGATGGATCCGTTTGCTTCGTTGTGTTTGTTGGGTGGTTTGCGGCCGAGAAATTACTGTAGGCCGCGCGGCCGCTGCTGCGGCGGTACCAGCAAGAATTGGGCCGGTCCCCTCCCCGGAGCATGAAGCGGAGGGTAGGCGCCACACCCACACCCACACCCACGTTGGCCCGACCGCCTGGCCAACCCGTAGCGGCCCGACCCCACCCGACCTGACGCGACCTGCAGGGCCGCACCCGTCGAGCGCCGGCGGCCCCCGGACCCTCCCTGGCGGATGTACTGCGCCCCGAAGTGATGGTCCCCATGCTGCGGGATCCTGCCGTACTGGAGGCGCTGGCGCCGCACCTGCCGGAGGAGCACAGGTACGGCACAGTACAGTACGACATGTGTGCGTGGGTTGGGTGGGTCGGAGGGCTGCAGTCCGGGGCGGGGCGGGTGGGGGCCCGGTAGTCTGTCGCGCGCACCGCACCGCGCACCACCTGCCACCCGCGGACGGCGCTCCACGAGACAGGCGCGATTGCTGGAGGGATTTATTTCCTTTGACCGAAACACCGGATGGGGGAAATCTTTGACCGAAACACCGGATGGGGAAATCTTTGACCGAAACACCGGATGGGGAAATCTTTGACCGAAACACCGGATGGGGGAAATCTTTGACCGAAACACCGGATGGGGAAATCTTTGACCGAAACACCGGATGGGGGAAATCTTTGACCGAAACACCGGATGGGGAAATCTTTGACCGAAACACCGGATGGGGAAATTTTTGACCGAAACACCGGATGGGGGAAATCTTTGACCGAAACACCGGATGGGGAAATCTTTGACCGAAACACCGGATGGGGAAATTTTTGACCGAAACACCGGATGGGGAAATCCCCTTCAGGACCACCGAGGCGCTGGTGGCCCTGGCCCACAGCCCCCAGTTCCAGCAGCAGCTCAGCACCTTCAGCACCGCACTGCAGACCGGGCAGCTGGACCTGGCGCAGTTCGGGCTGCGGGCGGCGGTGAGTGGGGTGGCCGGGGGGGGTTGTCGTGGGGAGGGGTGGATGGGCGGGTGGGTGGGGAGGCGGGCGGGGAGATGAGGGGGGGAGGGTGCTTAGGCGGGGAGGTGGGTGCGTGGGTGTTACCACAATGCCTGGCTGGAGGCATTGCGACTTCGGCGGTACGAAGGGCTGGGCAGACCCATGGGACCAAGAGGTTTCGGAGCCGCGTGGAAAACCTACAGATGCAGACGGAAGGGCTGCGAAGGGGTCTGTGCACGCTGCAGAATACCCGATCCATGACATCCCTCCATGGCTTCATGACCACACATCGCTTCCCACCCAACATGAAACAGTGTTTCGTGTCTGGGGTCTGCCATGTCAACGGAGCGTATCACAAAACGTCATTCCCACCGGCCCCCCCAGGGCTATTCGGTGGCGGACTTCCTGGCCGCCATCCAGGATCTGGTGGCGAGGGAGCAGCGCCAGGGAGGCGGCGCGGGCCAGCCGGGCCAGGGCCAGGGTCCCGGACAGGGGGGCGGCGGCGCGGCGCCGATGGAGCATTGAGGGGCGAATGTGTTCAAGGGTGCGCGGCACCGGTGGCGGCCGCGGCGCCGCAGGGGCCGCGCTGTGAGCTGGGCTGGGGGCAGCGGGACCTGCCCGGGCCGGGGGAGCGGGGAGGATGGACAGAAAAGACGATTTGGGACGCATGCGCGGCGTCCCCCGCAGGGGCGGCACCGCCCAGCTGACCCATGGGTCGGTAGGCGCGCTCAGAGATCGGCGTCGGCCAATATGGCCGCATGCAACCGCGGGTGGCGCCCCTCGGGTGCTGGGTGGGTCGCGACGGCGAGTGATGTTCGGGGTCACTGCGGAAGAGGCAGCAGTCGTGATGTCGTCGGATGGGTGGGGCTTTTGATTGGGATGTGTGGCAAGAGACGCAAAAAGGGGGATTACAGGGGCCCGAAGGGACAGGGATGGTTCAGCAAGCGTGTGTTGTGTGTGCAGCGAAATAGACCCATGTGCGCATTGGTGTCTCCGTTTGCGGCAACGTACCATCAACGGCCCGGGGGGTGTACGGGGTGTACGGGGTGTTGCGGGAGGTTTCGGAGTTGATTGGTGGGTACAGAGGAGCCAGATAGGACCAGAGGGGAGGCGCAGGAGATGGCGCTTCCTGCGGGGCTCCCTTCGCCGGGGTCACGTGGACTTGCAGGGGGAGTTAGAACCGGACGGCCTTAAGAGCCGGATGGCGCCGCAGCGCTGCAGGGCGTTCAGAGCCAGGGCGGCTGCCCTTCAATGACACCGCATGTCGCGCAAGGGGTGTGTTAAAGAGAACTGAGCCGCAGGGTGTGTGTGTGTGTGTGCGCATGGTTGAAGTATGGCAAAGAGGCGCACAGCATGCGCGTTGTGGATGTGTCAAAGCGTTTGGGCGGCTGGCGCCACTGATGCGGTTGCTGCTGCGGCTGCTTACGGCGGCGGCGGCGGTGCGTCGGCGGGTTTGGGGACGCATGGCGGTTTCGAGGGCGCGGAGGGCACGCTGCGGCCCCAGGGTAGGCTAGCAACAGCAGGCGGCCGCGGGTTTGCACCCCACTGGAAGAGGTCCTCCGCCTCCTCCGCCTCCTCCCTCCCCTTCCTCCTCCTCTTCCCCCTCCCTCCTCTTCCTCCTCCTCCTCTTCCTCGTGTCCAGGATGCCCTCAGCGGGATGGCATCGAGTCCTGGACTGAAGAAGGCGTCGCGTCGCGAACCTTGCGGTGCCGACCGTCAAGGGGCATCTCCGTGGGGCGGTCCAGAGCACCGACCCGAAAGCCCGGCAGATCTGGCGGACCCGCGGGTCGTTTCTCTGTTGGACTCTTGTATTTGAAGGTATCGGCATGTTGGGGTGGCCTGGGGTCGGCTGCAGGACGCGCGGCTCGAGTCGGAATTACGTTACTCTTGCGCGTTGCACGAGGTCCTGCAAGAATTTAATTCTCCTATACCGCTAAGGGGTTAATGCCGCGTCACAACCCGGACGCTGCCACGTTTCCCGTGGTTAAGACCCTGGTCAGACGACAGAAGTGCTTCGAAGGGCGATAGCCAGCGGTCGGTCATCGGGCCCTGATTGCTTGTTCGGCAAGGCGTGTTGTCGGCTGGGATCGGCGGGTCCATCGCCAGTCATGACAGGTCGGTGGCCGACACGAACGAACAAAACGAAGTGCGACATCACCAAGCACGCTTTCCATACGGCGATAACGATTTACAGCAATCGAGCGAAAGGCGATGCAGAGCGCAGGCCCCTTCGCACATCACAAAGCGTTCTCGCAGCATCCATGAATGAAACGAGACGACCAGAGAACTAACAAACGGCAGGAAGGTGATCTGGCAGCACGACAATGCGCGGCTCTCCCCGGCTCCGCTGCTTCCGCCAGGGTCCGCCCCCGGGTCATCCTGCAGCCGGGCCGCCCAAGGGCAGCGCTAACAGCGCGGGGCCAACCACATGGCATGCACAACATCTGCGGTATACATCTGCGGTATACATCTGCGGTAATACACACAGTCCTTGCAATTCTAAACACACAGCCCTTGATCATATACACACCCAGTTAGTTTGCAGCGCAAGCTTCCCTCTGCTGTCCTGATAGGCCTGGGCCGAGCTGTCTCCTATTCCCTCCTCTCCTAGTAGAATCTGACAGGCAGCGGTGACCGTTACGTCAAGCAGTACAACAGCGTTGCACGGCACTCATTGGTCACCCCACTGCATGTACCGCAGGTACCGCACCACGTAAGTATACTGAGTTCGTTCTTCGGGTGTATTTCTTTTTTCAATTCAACCCCAATGCATGCCGTACACACACAACACCAATACAGCAATATTCAAATATTCGTTACTTCAAATCACGGAACTGTCCTAACTGCTTCATGCACGGGGTGTATTCCGATCGGGACTCCATGCCGACATCATCTGGCAGCCAGTACACGGCGTTCGTCCGCGCCGGTACGGCAACACCAAGGGCAGCGGCAACGGCGAAGCGCAATTCCCCGGAAGCACAAGTGGCCGCCTGTAGCGGGCATGCATCCATCGGATGGCCGTTCAGCTGCCTCCGCCGCAGCCACCGCCGCCGCCGCCGCAGCCACCGCCGCCGCCCAGGTCGCCGAAACCCCAGAACGCAATCGGCGGTGCATAGCTCCTGCCGTAATGACTCCAGTACTTTTTGCGCCGGGGTGCAGCGGAGCTGCCGCCGCTGCCACTCGGGCACCCGCCGTCGGCCGCAGGCGCCCTGTACAGCACTCCGTTCACAGCATAGTCGCGACCTGTGTCGGTGTCGGCAACTCCAGCCGGCGCGGAAGACGATGGCGGCGGAGGCGGGGGCGCCGCCGCCGCCGCAGCAGCAATGGCGCGTCTCTGTCCCGCGGCGTGCGCGCCGACCGGGCCCTGCACGCCCGTCACCTTCAACGCCTGAGCGTCGTAGTATTCGCTGGATCCGCACACCGTACAGCTGATCGTGGGGATCTCGTCCTTGACGTACAGATCCTGCATCTTGCCCACGCCGTCACGCGCTGCCACGTTCCACAGCTCCGTCAGCAGTTGCGGCGGCGCCGCCGCCGCCGCCTCCTTATCTGCCAGCGCCATCCAAAGCGGTGAGGCGCCCTTGGCCTTGGCCGGCTGCGGCGGTGTCGCGCCCGGGCTTAGGAAGGCGGCCAGCCCGGCCAGGGAGGGCGCCTCCGTGGGGCCCAGGTAGCTGGCGGGGTCTGAAGGGCTGAAAGACATGCCGGCCGGGGCGGCGCCGCCACCTGCGCACCGTGTGCAACACCGATGAGCAGCAGGCGGCGCGCCACCAAACGTCGACCCGCGCGAGACCGTCACGGCTGAGACCGTCACCGATACCTCAACCCGGCCGTCCCACGCTGTACGGCAATATGAAAATGTACTGACTCGACTGGGGTTCCTCATGCACAGCGCACCTGTGGTGGAGCCAGGCGCTGGGGCGCCAACCCCCCAGATCCCCTTCCGCAACTCGATGCTCCTGAGGTAGGGGTGCTGCGCAAACACACACACGCACACGGTTGGAGAGGTGGGACCCTCGGCGAACGGTGCGTTACCGTACACGTGCCGTACTATACCTACCGTATCGATGTCCGGCAGCTCCAAGAAGTACGATATTGACACCAGGGAGACGAGGGCATGCCTGCAACCACCACGCGACGTGTGTGCGCCTGCGTTAATGTATGACTGTCCACGTGGACAAATGCCAACCGAATTGCATTATCGTTACGTGGCCGCACGCACCCCTGGAGTCAACAGCTGCGATACCCCCACGCTCGCCCCAGGGGTTGCTGCGCGCAGGGAGAGGTCCCCCAGCCTCCCCTGGAAGTACAACAGCGTACGCCACCGTCACATGGCGCGCAGTACACGCGCAGCACGTGCACGGACGTCTGGTTTCCGGACGCCATTTCCACTCACTGGATCGCGGCCGTGAGGGCGGACCCCTTGCCCACTAGGCGGCGCCAGCCGCTGCTACACTTGGAGTAGGCCGCCGACCCACGGGTCGCGGCCAGCCAGGCCGCGTACAGCGCGTGCCCACCGTTGCGGGCGACCGCGCCCCCGGCGGGCGGCAGCGGCAGCTCGGCCGCCTTGCAGGCGATGGCGATGGCGCCTGCCTGCTTCGACTGATCTGGGTTGTCGTCGAAGACCCGCAGCGCGAAGGCCAGCGGGTTGGATGACGTCAGCAGCGGGTACGGCACCGAGTCCGCCAGCCAGGCCGTGTCGGGACTGTCGTACGGCACGCCTGCATGCGGGGCGCAAGGCGCAAGATGCGCACGGGCGTGTACGACATGTGGTAGTTGGCGGAAGGCCCGGAGGTGCAACCGCCCACTGTACGGTATCGGTACGTCCACCCTCAATAGGTGTGAGGATGTGGACCGCGCACATCCATCCTCCAGCCTTTATCTGACCTTTACCCAGCAAGCTTAAATGGATGCTTCACACCTTCACCAGGAAGACTCACACCCGACTTATCCTCAGCGGCATCCTGTTGCGCCGGCGGGCCGGTGGCGTTCGCCGGTGCTCGTCGGCCCTGCGGAACCCTTCCCCGCGGTCAGTCCTCCCGGGCCGGTGCGGCGGAGGCCACACGATCGGGTTGAGGTCACACGATCGGGTCAGTCCGATCAGATTTATCCGTACTCACCGTACTTTTGCTGGTACAGTTTGGTGGTCTCGCTGTATGCTGCCGCCAGCTTGCCCGGATCCGCCAGGTGCAAGTAGTCGGGGGCCCACGGCTGAGACAGCCCGCCAAACAGCTTCCGGCACGCCTCCGCGTAGTCCCCGCTCATCCCCAGGTGGGTGTGCCACACCAGGGCGATGTCGGCGGTAGGCACCAGGGTCAGCTCCGGATGGTCCGCGTGCAGCTCCAGGAAACGCGCGTACCTGCGGCGGGCGGGCGCCGTACACGTTCGGTCCCAAGACTCGCCGAGGTGCCCATGCGCGGTCCGTTCGTCAGTGCTTGATTCCCTACAAGCTGCCATCCATGATCTGTCCCCGTGTATCCGCCTCCGCGAAGAAACCCGGTCGACCCAGTCACCCTCCATGTGTCCGTCGATGGAGGTCTGGCCCCGCTTGCCGGCGCTCGTTTCCCGCAAGGCCAGGAGCCCAGGACCTCCACCACATTGTCAAGTTGTAATGTTGGCGGCCATGTGAGGCCCCCTTCCCCAATACCGGAACACGGTGCCACACCCGGGGCCGCCGCGCAGTCAGAACCAACTTTGGGGATACTGCCACCCATGACCTGCTTGAGTCCTTTGTACATGTGCGCGCAGCCGTCCTGCCACATGCACGCTACCGTACAGTCGTACTTACCTCTCCTGCGCCTGTGTGAGGAAGTCCACGTCCAGGAAGTGCGGCCGCAGCCACGAGTGGAGCATGCGCGAGAAGCGCCCCATGGCGGCAGCCTGTGGGCGGATCCCGGGGGGGTCGACACATACACGCGGTAATGCACCGCACGCACCCGCAACCAAACACCCCCCTCTCTCTCTCTCTCACGGCAGGACGGGCGGGCACCTCGTCGAAAGGGGATCAGTCGGTGCTCGTCCAGGTCGTCCAGGTCCCTCAGGTCCGCAGGGGCGTGCTTTGCTGTACACTAGGGATCATTACTAATGGTGTTACAGCGGACCCCGCGGGTCATCGGTGACAGCCGAAGCCTCCTCATCACACACCGCGAAAACGAAACCATGCCGCCATTGAATGCCCGTACTCTGCGGGCGGATTTCTCCCTCACGGCGGGTCGCGATTGCCACCCGTGGCATCAGCTCAATCTCCCGTCGCCCAGCAGTCCCCGAGTTCATTACCTGTTCACCATTTCCATCCACCATGAACCATTCATTGGTTGCCATCCCTTATCAACTCCCATTCACGATTCACCCGCTGGGTATGAATGAATGAATGAGTGAATGAATGAATGAATAAATAAATGAATGAACGTTACAGCGGACCCCAAAGGGATCAACGATGTATACCAGGGCAAGCCCCAGCAGGCGCCACCGCCAAGGCTGCAAGACACCTCCACACCTCAACGCCGCAAACAAAGACACAACGGCCCATGGGTATGCGTGCCCGGGTTCATTTCCGGGTCCTGGTTTTCTTAACACTTTACCTGCCCCCTCCCCCGACACCACCAATCCTTACCCCCCGACACCACTGGAGCCCATGTGATGGTCCTGGTGAGATTCGTGATTTGGCAGACATCACATGCAAGCGCTTTTCGTCTAGGCGCGTCACAACAGCCCCGGTCATTCATAGCTCACCAGGTCGGCTGCCAGCCCCGGCTCGTAGGCATCCAGAGGGATGGCGCCTGATCCGGGGGCTGGCGGTGGCCAAGCGCTGCTGCTGTCTGCTGCTGCCACCGCCCACGCCACTCGATCCGCGTAGCGCGGCCCGAACTTGAACGCCCGGTCGGCTGGCGGGTGGACCCCCCGGGTGACTCCCACCTCCTCCAGGTCACGGCTGTAGCCGCCGGGATCCTGACGGTGCACGAACCTGCGGTGATGCCATACCATAAAGGAGTTTCAGGGGGGAAAAGCAAGCCAACATCAACACCCCTGTGCTTGGCTTTATCCACTTCTGGGGATTCTGCCCTCTGCTGTGCCTATCCCTTTGGTAGTGTTGCCCCGCTGTGCGCCTCTGCTTGCTTCGGTGTCTGTCTGGGTGGGGTCATGGCCCGGTGTGTTTTTTGTTTGCGGCGTTGAGGTGTGGAGGTGTCTTGCTGCCTTGGCGATGGCGCCTGCTGGTAAACACCGTTGATCCCTTTGGGGTCCGCTGTAACGTTCAGTCATCAACACGATTATTTGGTCGTCATTGGGCCGTGCATGTGGAAGACTGCAGCCGCCGCGCGCCAGGATCGCGCACCAAGACGGAATCGTGCGGGCCAAAGAGGTTATTCCAGTTGGAGCGTACGGCCCCGATCAGTTGGCTCTTCCCAGTGGAGTCTTGCCGCAACCTTTGGATACAGGACATAGACCTAAATCCCGACGGGTAGCTTATCGGATGAGCCACTGGCGGACATGGGTTTGGCAGGGCTTGGCACAATAGTGTGCACGGCAGCACGATGAAAGTTCAAGGGTTCAACAGCCGCTGCCGACATACCATGCGAAAGCGACATCCAGGGGCGGAGTAATTGTTTCTCCGCTTTTCATTATTTCTGTCCATGTCCGCTGATAACGTATGGCGGCAGCAAGCGCGTAGAAGCTGTAGTAGAGACCGCCTATTGGGCAAAGTCAAAGGAAAGCTGCAGCGATCGGAAAAAAGTGCTTAACAAAATTTTCCTTATATTTTAAACTATTTACCTCGTGGAAAGCAGTCTACAGCGTGCAACAGGCGCAAAAGCTCCACGCACTTCTCAGGTGGCCAGTTGGTCCTCATCGGTCTACTGCCATCAGAGATGTCTACTGTCATCTTTACTTACTTATTAATAATGCTAAGTCAACCAGTTCAGAACTGTCACAGGGTCAAGGGATTCGCGGCGGGCCAACATAATCCCACTCGATGGCAGCGCAAAACCCCAGAAAGCGCACTTCTTGCGAACCTGCCTTGACGGACCTCAGTACCGCAGAAGTAATGAGCAATTACTTGCGACCGTTTGATCGACGCCGATGCCCGCAACCGGAGGTTGGAGGAGGTTGACGTACCGGAAAGGGCGGGCTCCGCGTGGGTCGTACTCAGCGGTCTTGACTCCAGCCAACGAATGCTACAAAGAAAATTAAGGTTTAAATGTTTAGTGTTCGCATTCTATCAAGGAGCTGGTGCATGTGTGATTGTCAGGTGTGACTCAGGCCATGAGGCCGTTAGTTGATGTGTGCGTGCATTTCAATGCTCAATGATGCAACAGGACGCAACAGGCCGTCTTTGCAAGAACACCAGCCGTTAATGCTTTATCATCTACAGTTGGCGTTTAGCACATCTCCCGGTGATCTACGAGCCGCTGACGAGCCGGGTGAGGTAGGGCCGGCTGCCGGGAGCTATATATGGTCAGGCTTTGTTACCTACAGCCCCAAGACCCAAGACCCAATGTAGCCACATCACCCGAACGTCGACTTCGCGGCCAACGTATCGATATATGTGTGTGTGTGTGTGTGTGTTACATGGTTGGGGGATGCGTAACCCCATACCTGCACATACCCATACGAGCCGGAGGCCCAAGGGCAAACAAAAAAACGCCCAAAAGCACTGGTTTGCAAATACCGCATTAACAGGAGTCAACGAGACTAGCGCCCAAAGGGCACGATTGAATTACGGTGAGCCCACATGCGCAGCCGGATCCCAGGCCATCGCCTCCCTCATAGTGTTAGAGCGATGAAACTCTTCCTCCGCGCGTATTGCATCATCAGCCGGGCAGCCGAGTAGAACATGCTTCTCATCTTCAATCTGGACTTCAGAGCGACAGCAACGGCAGACCCGTTGTCCTCTAGGGACATGGTGTCTGCCCCTCCGCGCCCTGTTAGACTCAAGTGCCCAACAACAAAGCCTGAATTGCATCAGCTTACGGTGCGCATAACGGGGTATAAAAACTGTAGCATGCGGCTGCAACATAACGGCCGCCGCACCCACATTTGTTCGAACATCGGCTGCTGTTGTATCGGGATACCGCTGAGGCCGCCCATACAGGGACTAAGTAAACCTTGAAATACACAAAGCGGTCAACGGCTGCGTGCTGCAAATTTAGCAGGTGGTGAGCAGGTCGCGGGTTAAACGGGTGTACATGTCACTGCCTTGCAACAAGGAAGCGCCCAGCTTTGTCCAGCCTGCAGAATGATAACCGAGGTGTAAGTCTTAATTGAAATTAAGTACACGTTTTGCAATGTTGTGATACGGGTGCTGCAACCGAGTCTTTGAAAAGAAGCCGAGCGAGCCGAGGCGGCCCAGCAGATGAGGCGCACGCGTGACCTAAGTGTAATATAATTTATAAGATCATATATATTGATAAGACTCTTATAGATTCTTACTGAATTGCCCTGATGATGTACGCCTTGCTTCGGTTTTTCTCGCAGGTAGGATTTTACTGGGGGCGTCACTCCTGCGTGGAACGCTTGCAACACGCGCTCAACAAACAACGAAGCAACAGAAAGCAACTGAAGCAACTGACGGCCCGCCGGCTGCAAGGATGGACGCTGCTGGATCCGCTCCCCCGCCTGAGTGTCTGTGCCCCATCACACTGGAGGTGATGAAGGACCCGGTCATAGGACCCGGTCATACGGCCAGACCTACGAGCGGGCCGCCATCACCGCCTGGCTGAGGGAGGTAGGCAGGGGTACCTCGTGCGCACCGTGCCGGCGGATCCATAGTTATCTGCCTATATAAACATATGTTACTGATGCCGTATGCCGAGGCGCCATCCAAGACGACGGTCGCCCTGCAGCGACTTTGCCTATCAATAGATTAGCTAGCGAGCGAAGGAGCAGACCAACTGGATCCCTGGATGGTACCTTGCATCCACATCCTGCCCATGAGCGGGGACGCCTAGGACGCCCTTTATTGCGCCCTGACTGTGGATGTGGTGCTGTCCGTTGTTAGTTAGTCCTTCGTTGTCCGTTTGGCATCGATAGGTCCGCCGCCGATATCGGTTGCCGGCCCTATCAATCCGCTCCTAGCTAGCTAAGGGTCACCCGCCTGTATGTGCTGGACCGGACTCCGTGCGGGCACCGGGCAGGCTTCCTTCCTGTTAGTTGCGTTTCGGGTTAACGGGATCCGAGACCCCAACCGCTACAGCCGGGCGGCGGACGCCGTAACGCCGTACTACGTAAAGGGAAAGATCAAATACGCCGGCCCTAATGCTCAGGCTTACAGCGGCTTCTGCGTCCTGCAGCATGCGCGTTCCTGCTCCGCACGGCAGCTTGTGTGTCCCGGTGTGTTTGGAGGTCCCTGACTGGGCCTATCTGCGCCGTGACGTTGTCACTCGTCTTGCTTTATTTGATTGTGCAGAGGTCCTTACCTGTGCCTAACTGGGCCTACCCGCCTGCTGGCGGCATATATTGATACGTACTTCGGCGTCCCGGCTTTCCCTATCTATCTGCCGCCGTGCCTCAGGGCAATACCACCTCACCAGTCACCCGGGAGCGGATGACCAGCCGGGACCTGCGACCCAACCTCGCCATCAAGGCCCTCATCGCTCGGTGGGAAGCCTCTCTGCCGCCAACCCAGCCACCACGCAGCAGCCCGACTCCTCCCACTAGCCCTGGCCGGGACGCTTCCAGGGCGCAAACCCCACCCTCGCGCTGCCCGCCTCTTCACCATCCATCTCTGCCTACTCCTCTCCCTGCTCCGCCTCCTCCTCCTCCTCCTTTCCGCGAACCGGGCGGTCTTCCCGCCGTTGCTGCTGCTGCTGCTGCCGCCGGCGATGCTGCTGCTGCCGGCGCCCTGCTGTGTCATCTTCACAATTGCAACCACCATTGCCACGGCAGCCGTCCTCCTGTTGCACCTCCACCCCCGGCCCAGCAGCAGCCCTCCGCGCCAATCGAACTCAAGTCCACGGCCGTACTCCCATGCGACCGAAGCACCCTGTGGGTCCAGGTAGCCCCTCCCGAGCGCGGCGATCGACAGCCCCGTCGATATGACTGTCATCATCGACGCCTCCGGATCCATGGGATATGCCGCGGCGGACGGCAGCGGCGAGGCGGCCGAGGGGGGCGTCGGCTTCTCCCGACTTGACCTGGTTAAACATGCCGTGCGGACCGTGGCTGCCGTACTCAAACCCTACGACACGCTGGCCATCGTGACCTTCAGTACGGCCGCCCGGGTGCCGCTGATGCCGACCCGCATGGACGATGACGGTCGTACGGCGGTGGAGGATGCGCTGCACGGCATCGAGCCCGACGCGACGACGAACATCTATGCAGGTGTTCGCAAGGCCGCGGAGGTTATTAGCAATGCCACCGGTGGCAGCTCGGCGGCCTGCGGCCGCCGCTGCGTGGCGATCCTCCTCACGGACGGCCAACCCACGGACAACCCGCCCCAGGGCCTGCTGCCCACGCTGCGCAAGATGCCGATGGCCCGGCCGGGCCATGAGTCCTCCACGCCTTCGGCTTCGGCTACCAGCTCGACTCCGCCCTGCTGGCCGAGATGGCCGACTGGGGGCACGGCATCTTTGGGTTCATCCCCGACTGCAACATGGTCGGCACGGTGTTCATCAACTACTCGCCACTACGCTCGCCACCGCCGTCCAGGACGTCACCGTCACCGTCTCGGTCGACAGGCCGCTCGACCAGCCGCGCACCCACTACACGGGGCCGCTGGCCTTCGGCCAGCCACGCGATTTCATCGTGCACCTGAACGACATGGGCGAAACGGGTCGCCGAACGGCCGTCGCCGGCGTTAAGTTGGCCGTCAATGGCGTTGAAGTGCCCGTCGTAACGGCCGCCGGCTCCAAAGCACCTGCGCGTGTCGAGGCCGAGTCCGAGGGCGGCGGTGCCGATGGCGGTGCCGCTGCCGTCGCCGTCGAGATCCCCGCCTTCCAGCTCGCCCGGGAGTATGCTGGCCATTGCCGCAGCGATCGTCGAATGCGAAGCCGGGCGATGGCGTGCGGCGGTGGCGCCACTGAGCGCGTGGGCCGAGGGCGTCAAAGCCAAGGGGGGCCGGGATGTGCTTCAGTGCACTTGTGGAGGCTGTCCGGTGCGCCAAGGTGGCGCGGTTTCGTTTTTGCAGGGTGCGGTGAGGAGACTACGGCTGTCACCGATGACCCGCGGGTGTCACTGTAACATCTTTGGTAAAGCCAAGGTGGCGGCTGGTGGCGACGGCGGCGACGCTCAGGAAGGAGCGACAGCTCGGGCGGCTGACGGTTCACGGGTGGCGGGCCTGCTGCGCGATGTCGTGCCCGAAGCGGAGAACGAGGGGCAGGTACGAACGTACGAATGTATGGCTGGCAGCACGCGAGCGGAGAACTTGTTTCTTGGACACCGTTGAGAGTTGCACTACCGGGCCGCACTAAGTCGTCGTACTCTTAACTGGCGCTGAGTGCCTGGATGGCGGCGCGGGCGTGGTTTTCCGACGTACGGGGTCGTTGTTCAGGGTACGACATGACCTGTCATGTACGGCATCCTAATTGGGGTCGTGTGGGGGCCATCCGAAGGGTGTATGTCGACACCAATGGTGCGGCCTAGCATTCTACCAACATGAATCCAGCCCATCGCAACCAATATAAAATCTTTTTTCGAACCACATGATCACACCCTAACCCTCACTCAACCCTGTCACCGATGACCCCCGGGGTCCCCTGTTACGTGAATTTATTGTCATGACGCAGGTGGCCATGGCGCCGCGCTTCTGGGGCCGCTGGGGCGAGCACTACCTGCGCGCCTACCTGCGCAGTCAGCAGCTGCAGCACCGAATGAACTTCAAGGACCCGGGCCTCGCCATCTACGGCGGCGAGCAGTTCGCTGACGTCCAGGCGGCCGCCGAGGAGGCGTTTTGCAGGCTGGACCCTCCGCAGCCCTCGTGCCAGTCTTTGGTCAACCGCTTGGGACTGCTGACGTCAGCGGGGACGTCGGCGGGGGCGCCGATCAGCATGGCTGTGTTCCACAACGCCGCCGGGGGATGCTTCCACGCCGAATGCCGGGTACGAATGGCCGACGGGACGAGCAAGAAGATCCGGGACGTTGCCCCGGGCGAGGCAGTGTGGACACCCGAGGGTGCTGCCGCCGTGCGTGCGCTCGTGACGAGTGGTTTCGGCGCATCTGTACGGCAGATTCCCATGACGCTGCTGGTGGGCGGGGATGGCGAAGGTGCGAGTACGGACGCGGCGGGCGGGGAGGGGTGCGGCACGCTGTGTATCACGCCGTGGCACCCCGTGTTTGTGGACGGCGCCTGGCGGTTCCCCGCCAACCTGCAGGGGGGCAGTACGGCGGAGATGTCCGTACCGGTGCTGTACAACTTGGTGCTGACGCGCGGGCATGTGGTGGAGGTGGAGGGGGTGCGGTGCGTGACGCTGGCACACGGGTTGGAGGGGGAGGTGGTGGGGCACGGGTTTTTCGGCATGCAGGCTGTGTTGCGGGACCTCGCGAGGCAGCGGGGGTGGGAGGTCGGCCGGCCGGTGTTTGCGGACCTGCGCTGCACGCGCGACCCGGGCACGGGTGCCGTCACCAGGTGGTACGACAACGGGGCAGGCTCGGCGGTGGGAGCACGGCCTGCGACGGCACCCGCGATGCGACCCGGGAATGAGGTGGGGCGTGTGGCCTGAGCAAGTGGTCGCATCTGTGCGTGGGTTGAGGAAGTATGACCAACAATAATAACACGCCGGGCATGTACCGTAACCTTGGCGTGACTTGAGGGGCCACAGACGATGCGACACATTTGAGCCCATACGCCGCCGCCACCAGTGTATATACTAATATATAGCGATATAGGGCCCCGAGACGCGCCGGAAGGAAGGGGAGACCGGTCGATCTAAGCGTGCGTGACTGTGTGCTCCTGCGAGCTTTGCGGAATAAAGGGACCGGGTGCGGTGTGCAGGTTACAATGACTGCAGAAGGTAAGGTAACTGATACTGCCCTGGGCTCCATCGCAAAGAGCCCCGTGCTCAGCGACGATGTCAAGATGATTGAGGTGGAGACGCAAAGAAGAGGAGACTAGTCGTTACCGGGTGCGGTTCGTTCGGACGACGCTCGCGAACAATTTAGAGTGTAGCCAGAGACACAGGATACGCAGGTTCTTCGCAGTGCATAACAGGGCGACCCAGTACGCCCCCTCCCCCCGACCTGAACACGTTTAGCGCGCACGCTCTGCGTCCTTGAAGTCATTAAACAGCGTTCCAGAAACTTTACGATTCATTTTCGGAAAAGACTACCAGGACAATCATCATCATTTGAAAAACAACGCTCTTGGAAGTGCCGCATTTAGCTTTGTGCATGACGAAGTACTGTACGGAACGGGTTCAGCCTGTCATCGTTGCCGTACCGTCAACTGAGCTCCTGATAAGCGTAAGCATAATTCCAGACCTCCCAGCCAAGGTAAGGCAGGCTCTCCCAGGCAGGGATAGCGGGGATATGACAACACATCGGGTGCTGGTGTGTTGTCATATCCCAGCCATCCCTGCCTGGTCCAGCCAAAGCAACCAACAGCTCTGACGCGCGCACGCGCCTGTCACTGTCCCTTTCTTCCAGGAGCAGTGGCAGGACGGGATCTCACCGCCGTGAAGCGCCCAGCCCGGGCTGCGCCCCCGATGCCGGTGTGTGTTGGAGTCATCTGCCGATGCCGCCGCTGCGTCAAGCGCCACCCGCATCCGCATCCGCCAGTTGGGGGCTGCACCACCACCTGACCACCACCACAACAACAACAACCCATTACCACCACCTCACCTCACGCCCCCAAAGCACTGGGCGCAACGCCCTTCATGTACAGCTGGTTGTGCCTGTAGTAATCGCACTGGCCCTCGACCACCTGGCAGCCGTCGTGCTTGCGCGGGGCGTGCTGGAAGGAGCGCTGCATGGAGCCCACGCCACGCTCGTTCGACACGGCCCAGGCGTCCGCGTAGTAGGCGTCCGCGAGGGACCCCAACTCGGTTCCGGAGGTCCTCATTCGCGCGAGGATGGGCCACAGGGGCGACCCACGGGTCGTGTGCTCCTGCGCGCCCAGCACTGCCGCGGCCGCCAGGGAGCTGGTCAGCAGGTCCGTCAGGCCGTCCATGAGGCACGAGTCGAGGTAGGCGGCCGGGTCGGACGGCGCGAACAGCACGACGACCGACACCGTCGGCGCTGCAGGGTAGGGCCGCCAAGCAGGAGGGACGCGGGAGGGGTTTTATGTGTCGTGCGAGGGGCGGAGGAGGCACACGCGGGAACGCGAGGGAAGCACGAGCAGGCACGAGCGCTGGGGGCGGATGGGGCGCCTGCTGTGCGTACACACACTACACAGTGTGGAAGTGGAATATGCATTAGGGCCCCCTGCGTGTGTCCTGCCTGCACCGGGCTCCCTTCTCCGAAGGCGGGGCGCCGGGGGCGCCTCACCCCACGATGTGTTCCCTGATGTCGGTGCACAGAGGGCTTTTAGGCCCACAACCAACGGACGTATGTACGGACCCATGAGAGGCTCACCTCTGGAGACGTCCGGGGGCTGCGGCATCCATCGGCCCGGTCGCAGCACGATCGCTGACAGGTAGGGGTGCTGGGGGCCAAGGGCGTGTTTGGGGGGAATGGGGTTGCGGTAGCGGGCAATGGATCACACGTCAGCGAGCGCAGTGGGACCGTTGCTAGGGCCAGGGCACGGGGCCTCCTTCACAGGTGACGCTGCCGGGGAGCACGGCCCCGTGATTCGGATGATTTCAGATGAGCCGATACACGGATACATGCTCTACGCTTTGGGGCAGGGCAGCGGGACTCCACCACCGGGGGGAGGGGGGTCTGTTCTCCGGCGGTCACCCGGTCCGTCGCTTCGGGGTTTCAGGTCCACCCGCAACGCAGCAGTGACCCGTGGGTCGTTGGGTACTTCCGCTCGGGCTGCCACACCGCTCATTCGTCCGGATAGATAGATGGATAGGTAGGTCGATAGATAGGTAGGTAGTAGATAGAAAGATAGATAGGTAGGTAGATAGATAGATAAAAGGCTCGCGTGCGCGAAGATGGCGCTGGGCGATGCTCTCACCGTGTCGATGTCCGGCAGCTCCAGAAAGTACGAGATCGACACCAGCGACGAGACGACTTCCCTGCGGGCGAGCGAGTGAGTGGGTGGGCGAGTGAGTGGTTGGGCGTCCGCACCATGCGTGTCAAGGTGTGCATAAGTTCGGGTCCCGGGCAGTGCCAACGGTCCAATACCGGCAGCAGCCTGTGAACGCCTATGATTTACTGGCGGCGAAGGCTCTGCAGATTCCAGGAGCCGTGCAAAGACTGCGTCCGCTTCACGTTCTCAATCGCTAGGTGCCCGCGCGGCGTCCCGTCGAGGAAATGCGATTACACACACACACACACACACACACACACACACACACACCGGTTGCGATCGTGTTTACGTAAGCACACCAGCGCACAACCTACGAGCAGCGGTCCCATCCAGTGGACGCATCCACGGCGCGCGCCATCCGCGGAGTTGAAGAGCTGTCCGGAAGACCCCTGTCATAAGCTGATGCCGTGGTAAGGAGCAGGGCATTCAACTCGTTGACTCCGCCAACCCCACCCAAATGCCCAGCTCCCGGCTGCCCCCTGGCCCTCCGCACCTGAGGACGTCTTTCTGGATGTCGCGTCGGCGGATGAAGCAGCAGCGGCTGAATCCCGGTCTGTCGTACAGCTCTGCCGCCCGCTTGGCTGCCAGCCACGCGGCGTAGAGCGCGTGACCGCCGGCGCGGGGCACGGGGTTGTTGGTTATGCCGACATGGGCTGCCTGCATGCCGACCATCTCAACGTGCGGCCGCTGCTTCTCCTGATCTGGGTTGTCGTCGAACACTCGCAGCGCGAACGCCAGCGGGTTGGATGACGTCACCAGCGGGTATGGCATGGATTCCGCCAGCCAGGCAGTGTCGAGGCTGTCGTACGGCTCTCCTACGGGTTACGGCACGCGCCGAAGGTGAGTCATGCAACCGCAGATCACTTTGGCGCGTAGTTTGGTTTTGGCAAAGGCAGGCAGGCCACAATACGGCAAGGCGTTGTTGCCTTACCGTATTTCGTCTGGTACAGCTTGGCTGTCCTGACATACGCTTGCGTCAAGGCGACCGAGTCCCGCAGGTTCAGGTAGTCGGGGGCCCACGGCTGAGATAGCCCGCCAAACAGCTTCCCGCACGCGTCCGCGTAGTCCCCGCTCATCCCCAGGTGGGTGTGCCACACCAGGGCGATGTCGGCGGTAGGCACCAGGGTCACTGAAGGGTGCGCCGCGTGCAGCTCCAGGAAGCGTATATACCTGCATGCGGCGGGTGGGCGCCGTGCAATGTAACAGGATCTGAGAGCCGAGAAAACCCGCTGCGTGCGCGGCGAATCCAAGGCCCCCGCCGCCCTGGACATCGCTCGCGGCGCCGCTACTCCGTCTACCACCACAGGTCGGTAACGTATCTGTCCTCTCCGGGTTGGGTCGGGTTCGCATTTTGCTTGTTACTGCACTGGCGGCAGCGCGGCCGCGCCGCCACGCGCCCGCGCGCGGTCTCTATCTTTCCGTTGCTATGCAGGTACCACGCCACGTAAGTATACTGAGTTGTGCTGGGTGTGCCCGGGTTCGTTCGTCGGGTTTATTTCTTTTTTCAATTTAACCCCCGCCGCATTTTATCCAGCGAGCAGAATGCCGTTACAAAACGCCGCACAGCTGGACGAGATTGCGACGCGCAACGACGTGCAGCAGGATATGAGTTCCGGCGCGCAGGACGTCATCATCATCAGTCCTAGATGAAAGAGAAGGTAACGCAGACGGCAGCATGTCGTGCAGAGGCCTCGGCTGTCACCGACGACCCTCGCTCGCTCTGGGTCAAATGCAACCAAGTTGTTCATTATGCCGTCACTCGTTGCCGTCCAGTAGTCGCACCTATCCTGCGCGATGTTCAGGAAGCTAGCGTCCAGGAATTGCGGGCGCAGCCACGAGTGGAGCATCCGGGCGAGGCGGTTCATGGTGTTGGCCTGGGCGGGGCGGCAGGACGAGGGGCGCAGGGGTTTTGTTGCTGCGCATGGTTGCTCGGAGAGGACCTCGATTCTCTCTTAATGGTGATGCTATGAATCAAGGAAGGTGATAATGTGCACAGGACGGTATGGACCATGGAGGTGGTAGTGAAAGCACGCAGGCATGAACTACGGAGATAGAGCGAGATATGAAGGTGAGGGTGTTTGGCGAGAAACCTCGTCCGAGGCCCCACCCGTATGAGGGCAAGAGTGTAAGAGTATCACCCGGATGACGCCCTGGCCAATAGGGGCTCCCTGGAGGACTCACCACACGGTATGCGAAGGATAAGGAGATACCTGCGATGCGGCCATGGGCTGTCCCAGGGGCAGGGGGCGGCCATGCTGGGTGTGCGCCCGCAGCCGATTTCCACAGCACCAGATCAGATTTCCGCGGGCCGAAGCCGAAAGCTCTGGATGTGGGGGCGTGCACACTTGCGCTGTCTAACCCCCGCCGTCGCAGATCTTTCTGGTAAGTCAACGGGTCCTGCCTGTGGGCAAACCTATCACGCGCGGGAGAAGTATAGCATAAGGTAATTAAAGAGGCTGCTGTCTTCTTGGCGATGTATGCGACGCCCAGAACCCTTCTCCGTTCGGAACGTTGACCAATCGAAGTTGACCCGCCGCGCGCAACCACCGCAAAAGCGAAACATGCCAGTCAGGCCTTGCGTCAATCATTCATTTAATTGCGGACCATTCCGATTGTCCTCTAACAAAGGACAGAGTGCGCAGGGCAATGCTCCCGCACCAAGCAAAGGCGACGTCCAACGGCGGTACTGGGTTTGAGCTGGTACATTTCATAATCTCAGGCCAAAAGCGCTCATATCGCACAGCTGCGGTGACAGCATAGTAGCCGTTGTACAGTCCACCTGCAAGCCATAAACATGGTACATCGTGAGTGCCGCGGGGGTCATCTTGAGAGAACAGTTGTAAGTCTTTGTACCTCTTGGAAAGCAATCGACTGCATGAAGCAGACGCAGCAGGCCCACGCACTTCGTAGCAGGCGACTGTTCCGTCACAACTGCGTCGCGCGGCGCGACCTTATTTGCCCATTTCATAACACTAAATTGGGTTAGAAGTTAGATATATATCGAGCGCATTGTTATTCTGTTTTTGCGAACTTTGCCGTCTCTAAGAGTTTAGGAACCGTTCGGTTCGTACGGACCTCCGCAGGCAGGACAGGACGACAGATACGATAGGACACGAAACATAAATAGCACAGGGCGCTTCATGTAAGCCTGAACGCACCGGGCCCGATACAGGGCCAAATCGGAAATCGCAGCTGTGGGACGTGGTTGGGAACGAAGGGCCGGAGGGCTGAGCCGCGGGCCACCCATCCTGTTGAGGTGATGCACACACTGCGGCAGAGGACACGCCGATTGTGAAGCACAATACACAATGCGAACACCATTTGGTGGATGCTGCATTGTCACCTGTTGGACCGGCAACGCGCCAACGCGCGCTAAGAACACCTTGACGCGTCATCGATGTGCGTCGATGTTTCAACTGCAGCACCCATATTGGCCACAATTCCTTTTCGCGAACATATTTTAATGGATCATGTATGGGTGTTGAATTTTGGGTGCCTCACCGTACTCATTGCCGTGCAGTTGAGCTCCGGGGGGCCCCTGACCTGGCCGAAGCACAGAGCAGGGGGGGACACATGAATGGATGGATGTTGAGCGGTCGTTTTGCCAGAAGGGGCCTACCACGAGATCGGTGCCTACCACGAGAAGCCCCACGCGGTGGGACCCCTTCACCCGGCCGACAAAGCAAGCTTCCACGAGCACAAGACTCCGCCCGCCCACCTGGCTGATTCGCGACAGCGCGGCGCTATCGCTCTTAGCGGCACTGCCCCGCACCTCATCGCTGGTCGGTCCGCAAGGCCAAGCAGCGGTCAAAAGAACCACATCCAACGCAGCGGGAAGGCAAGGAAAGAAATAAACCCGAGCGAATTGCGCTGAGGGGAAAATCACTTGTCCCCCAAAAGCCCAAAACGACAGCTGCACCAGACAGCATCCATTTACTCAGCCAGTCATCCACCAGTAAAACGCACGCGCAAAGAGAATAAGAGATCCTCTGGACCATGGTCGCGGTAACCCGTCCCGCAATGCACGCGCTGGTTCCCCGCGGGGGCCACCCTTAGCGGTGCGCAGGTGACCTGCTCCCCCACGCCCGTCGGTGCCTTCGCCTCAGCCACCCCCGCAGCCCCCGCCGCAGCCACCGCCGCAGCCACCGCCTCCACCTCCACCTCCACCGTCTCCGCAACCACCGTCGCCATGGCCATGGCCGCCGCCGCAGCCGCCACCGCCACCGCCACCGCCACCGCCACCGCCACCGCAGCCGCCAACCCCCCCACCGCAGCCCCCGCCGCCGCCGCCATTCGTCCGCCCGCTGCTGCTGCTGCCGGTCCCCAGGTACCCGCCATCGCTGTACATCACCCCCGTCGTATACAGCGTGTACGACATGTAGTAATCGCTCGATCCAGTCACATAGCACCCGTAGTGCTTGTGGTGGCCTTGCTGGTACTTTCTCTGCATAACCCCCACGCCGCGGCGTTTCGAATACCCCAGGGCGCTTGTGTAGTACTCGTTGGCGTGCTGCGCCATGCCGGAGCCCAGTGCAGTACCTGCCGGCTGTACGGCGGCCAAGATCCGCCAAAGCGGCGACTGCCAGGGCTCCTCCCGCGCCTCCGCCAGCGCTGCCGCCGACGCCGGCGAGCCAGACAGTAGGGTCGTAAGGCCCTCCAAAAGGTGGGATTCTCGGCCCCCTAGATAGGCTGCCGGATCGGAGGACGCAAACTGAACGGCCGAGGACAGCGTGGGTGTTGCTGCAGCACACGGCACTGCAACGGGGTGTGGAGTGGATAGGCGGAGTGGCATTGTAGGGGCGAGGCGGGTGAGGCGGGTGAGAACAACACTATTACCTATGCCGGGCTTAACCCTGGAGTGTGTAAAGGCAGGTGAGAGGCCTAGACCGGCGCGCATCCGGCTCCAGGTTCGTTACGCAAAAGATAGCGCGGAACACCCAATCAACGCAAGGCGTGGCAACGCAATTGGCCAGCCAGGATGTAATGTGAAGCTCGCGTATGCTCATCAAATCACGCCGTTATCGGATGCGACCACGCATCATCACTTCAGAGCACCTCTTCATCCATCCAACAGACTCCCTCGCTCATCGGTCCAACAGACTCCCTCGCTCATCGGTCCTAAGAACTAACACCCAACTGACATGTACGCCACGTCCCCATCTCCCCAACCCACGTACGTACCCTTGGAGCCGTCCGACGGCTGGGGTGTCCATGGGCCAGCTCGTAGCGTGATCGCAGCCAGGTACGGGTGCTGGGGGCCAAGGGAGAAGTGACGAGCACGGGGGCCATCCCGGGACCAGCAGTCTTTTCTTGGCATCGGGGGCAAGTGAGAAGGCTGCGGCTGGCACTGATGACCCGAACGCTAGCTAGACCGCTCCCGGTGGCGACCGACGGCCTGGGCACTGGCAAACAGAGGGCTGCCTGGCTGGGAGACCTAGGCCCGCCTGTCTGAGATTTTACGTTTTACCCCTGCTGGCGGATGGGAATCGATATTTCACAGTTTGTCGAATACACGAGTTCGGTGTGCTGCCGCCTCGCCCTACGGCCACATACAGCGAAGATGAAACGAACGTCCCTCGTAATTGCTACATTGGACTACCGCTTATAGCGTATTGTTTCAATGCATCAATAGATAGATAGCACGATACGGTACTCACGCACAGCAGTCGAGTGTGGGACCACATCGGATGTGGGTCACGTAGTATGTACTGACCGTGTCAATGTCTGGCAGTTCCAGGAAGTACGAGATCGAAACGAGTGACGCAGCGACGTCCCTGCGACATACAGATGCGGTCGAGGAGTAATGTGGGGTAAGCGAGGTACGACGACCTGTACGATGAAGTAATCCAGCAAGACTGGGCGGATCACAGCGCGCGTAACCAGCCTTAACCAGCTCCTGAATCTACCGCAGGAACAGCACAATAATGCGTAACACGACGGAAACCGCGGCGCCTGCTGTACCCGGTCACCAAGGAATTACAGGCAGAAGGTGGCAGCCATGACACTCAGAGGGGCCGCCTATGTGTATGGCAAGCAGCTGGAGACAAGCCCTCCCCAATTCCATCCCTGGCTTGCTATCATAGGCCTCCATCGCCCGCTTCGCCGCCAGCCATGCAGCGTAAAGTGCGTGGCCGCCGCTGCGAGCCCCGGGCTTTCCGTGCTCCGGAACCGGCATGCCAAGATGTTCGCAGGCCGCCTCAATGTGCGGCTGCTGCTTCTCCTGATCTGGGTTGTCGTCGAACACTCGCAGCGCGAACGCAAGCGGGTTGGATGACGTCATCAGCGGGTACGGCACTGAGTCCTCCAGCCATCTCGTCTCGGGGCAGTCGTATGGCTCGTCTACACGAATCATCAATCAAGCCGAATTTCAGGTTTTACCGCACGTCGGCTTCACATGATCTTAGTCGCCTTTAATGTGCGCCTACAGGAAAAGGCGGGCGCCGGCTCCCTTCGCCGAACCAGTCAAAGGCACCATGCTACCAAAGAGGCATGCGGCGGGGGAAAATTCCTCCCGACTTCCGACGCGCCTCCTAAGTGCTTCCCAACTTGCTATGAGGACAGAAGGAGGTATGGCGGGATACAAATTGTCTGAAACGTTGCGCACACTGTACCTCATCACCGCACTTACACCTTGGCACGCATGCCTGAGAACACCAACCGCAAGCCGTCGAATGCCAAAGGTCCTGCGGAATAGCACATGATAGATGCTGCGTGCTGCTGCCTTACCATACATTTCTTGGTACAGTTTGGCGGTCTCGCTGTACGCTGCCGCCAGCTTGCCCGGGTCCGCCAGGTGCAAGTAGTCGGGGGCCCACGGCTGAGACAGCCCGCCAAACAGCTTCCGGCACGCCTCCGCGTAGTCCCCGCTCATCCCCAGGTGGGTGTGCCACACCAGGGCGATGTCGGCGGTGGGCACCAGGGTCAGCTCCGGATGGGCCGCGTGGAGCTCCAGGAAACGAGCGTACCTGTGTACGTGCGGCAGGTGCCGTACGGTGACGTACACACACGCACTCAGTTGTCTGAGCGCGAGTTCGGCCCTAGACGGTCGGGCGCAGATAGCTTACCGCATGCGGCTGAAGGGATCACGCAGCCGCCACGGTCCGGTAGGGGACCTCTGGGTGCGTTACAAGTCGGCCTTGATTGCAGACAACGCTGGTGCCTCCAGAACCCGCGCCATGCCCCCGCACACACACTCACCGCTCCTGCGCTCGGTTGAGGAAGCTCAGGTTGAGGAAGTGCGGCCGCAGCCACGAGTGGAGCATCCGTGAGAAGCGGCCCATGGCGGCGGCCTGGGGGCCGTGGGTGGGGGGCAGTGGAGCAGGTTTCGGAGCAGCGGCGGTAGAGAAGGAGTGTCAGGTGTCTCAAGGCCTTTTGAGCTACCAACTCACCACACGGCGCGCGAAAATCGTGGGCCAATCGACGTCGTCGTGACGGGAACCTGGAGCGGGGGGCGGCCAGGCTGGGTGGTCCCCGGCCACCGACTTCCATGTGAATTGGTCGGAGATGCGGGCTCCGAAGGAAAAAGCTTTGTTGGAAGGGGGGTGCACAGAAACGACGGCCTTGAGTCTGAGATCCTTTTCATAGCTCGTCGGGTCCTGCCGATGGACGAACCTGTAGACATGGATGGAACATGGAACCAGAAACCTCGTAAGGTGTGAAATTATTGAAGCGCGGTTTTTACTGAAATGTTGGTTTGAACATCCATAGCATGGCGAATGGGTGCGCTTCAAGGTTAAGGTACCAGCAACAGTCAGCACTTCCAAGTGCCATGCGGAATCCGGACGATGGGAAAGTTGTTCAGCTCAAGGCAAATTGTTGTTAATTTAAGTAAACATTGCCCATAATTATCCTTAATGACTGACTGCGCTATTCAGCTGCGCCTCTGGTAACTCACGCACCACGCAAAGGCGATGTCCAGAGGTGGAACTGCACCAGCCAAGTTCCATTTTATGATTTCTGGCCAGAAGCGATCATATCGCACAGCGGCCGCGGCCGCGTAATACCCAGTGTACAGGCCACCTGCAAACCGCAATTACGGTAAGGAAACATCATTCTCCAAATATGTAACTGTAACATATCGCGCAGCGTCACACCTCTTGGAAAACAGTCAACCACGTGGAGCAAGCGGATCAGTGCCACTGCGTTCTTGGCGGGCGACTGGTCGTGAACAGTCACCGAAGCGCGACCTTTCGAAGACATTTCACCTGACGTTGACTACTAACTCACAGTATTTCTAGTGAAAATTTTCTAGTCGCTTTTGAAAATTGCGGTTTGCGAGTACGATCTTGTATCGGTATGTAGCTCGAATCATGGCAACAGTTTGCTTGGAAACTCCTCGCGCGTAGATATTGAAATGGTTTCGGGGGTTGAATATGTGCCACTCTTATAAGCAATTAACCGAGTTTCTGTGGTTTTAGTTATCGTAAACCACGTGGGCAGCCAAAATCTCCACAATCTTGTCAAAGGCTTAGATTAGGTTTTGTCTAGGTTTTTCCTCTTTGACGCACGTTGATCAAACCACGACCGTATTGCAACGATGCGAGGCCCAACTGAGCATCCCGGGTTACGCCTTTGCAACAGTACGACAGGGACCCTATAGGGCCCTGGCTTTGTTACACGTATCACTTTTGGTGCCGTACATAGCTTCTCACGCTTACTAAGCAATAGCGAACAGCGCAGCTTGAGGCTATCAAATCTTTATTCGTGAGTGCTACAATAATAAGGATATATATACAGCTCAGGCGCTCGTTTGCATCAGCAGACGCGTGCAGATGTCCATGCCACCAATTTCTCTCCACCCGATGTCATGCCTCGGATATAGTTCTGCTCACCAGGCGATGGCGGCTTAACCACAATGATAAGCGTCGACGAGGACGCGCGCGTCAGGTTGAATGAACCGTGTGACAGCGGACCCCGGTCATTTGTCACCACACCCCTTCGATTGCATGCCTCGCTCTAAGCGCAAGGCCGCGCTCTCCACAACCTTGCCAGACTCCCCATTGTCCGCCATTTCGCTTCTGTGTTGGATCGCCACTATCTGTCTGCCGCTCCTCGTAGTACGGTCCGGACTGTGGCTGATCCAGAATGGGTGAGACGTACGTGAGATGTGAGCTCGCAGCCGGCGGCCTGCGTGCTGCGCCCGCGGGTTACTTGCTGTGCCCGCTCGCCTGGCTGACCCGGGTAAGGTGGCGTCTGGTGACATCTTCGCCAACCCTCCGTCCTGCCCCTAGTCCCTAGGCGTTAGTGCAGCAGTGCCCGACAGAGCTACGTCGCCTTCCCACCGACCTCCTTCCATAATCCCGCAAGCAGTAGTGCCCGTATGTGCGTGGCGTTGTGGCCTTAGCACTGCCAAACACTGGCCGGTCGCCCCAGGTCTAGGAGGGCCTTGGCTTCCCGTGTTTTCCCCGTACGTCTGGGATTCCGGAATCCCGATCCTGTGGCCCCAACCTGCGACTCCGGGTATTGGCCCAGCAGGGACCCAGGCGCCAGCCCGTTCGCGTTCCGCCTGCCTTCCCCGGTGTGCCTGGCCATGCTTGGGAGTCCCCGGCGGACCCACCGCGGGGACATCGGCGATCTATGCATTCACAGTGCTGCCAAGGCTTGCATCTCCATGCGCACATGAGTTGCTTGCTTTGTCTGCGTGGGCCGGCGAGCGACCTCGGCCAAAGGAGGTTCGGCCCGCCCGCATTTGGTCGTTGGGGGTCGTTTGCATTGGGTCCTGACGTTGGTTGTGCCTGTTGCGCCTTGTTGCTCGGCGTTTGGAGCTCACAACCATTCGTTCCGTGCTGCAATGCACATATCAGTGAGTTGCTATTTCAAAAGGTTTTGCAGGCGGCTGTCCGGTCGGTCATATGCCCAAAACGCGGCCAGTCCGATGAGTAATACAATCTTGGTGTCGGAAACAACGTCTAATGTAACTTACAAAATCGAAAATTTAAAATCAAATCACAATGGTGTTTTAAATCTCCGCGTCCATCTACTGGATGTATGACTGTATCTTCGCGCTCCCGTTCACACATTTGACTCGTACAGTCATAAGTGATACCATCCTATAAGATCATTGGAGCTCCCAAACAAGCAAAGAAGTCACTCAGATGGATCCAATGGCTCCCACTGGCAAGGCCAAGCGCCTTGCGGGGCAGTCACCCGCGAACCATTGCGCCAGCCTTCTGCGGTTGTTGCATGCCGTCGACTGCTTTCCAAGAGGTAATACAACCATCGCGCAAATTGTCAGCGTCACAGCGGCCACCTTGAACCATCGTCTCGTTTCCCTCGCTCTCCAGGCGGCCTGTACACTGGGTACTATGCTGTGGCAGCCGCAATCCGCTATGAGCACTATTGGGTGGAGATTTTGAAGGGCAAAAACAGCACAGCCGTTCCACCGTTGGATGTCGCCTTCGCCTGGTAAGCCGTGTCCCGGCGCTAGTGGAAGGCGGGACGCGCTTCCAGACGGAAAACCTCCTCAGGGCTCGCTCGCTCGAGCCACTTCAACACAACAAAAACATTATTACCTCTGAACTACTGCGCTTTGCCGGTCTCTGCATGCGATCACAGAGTCACAGTCATCCGAATCTGCTGACGGTTTTCAGCCATCTGACTGCTGTCCGAGCTGTCAGCGCTATCCGATCTCCCCGCCCGTTGGACCACGCACTGCCCGGCAGGTTCGTTCACCGACAGAACCCCGCAGCGTATCAGAGGGACCTGCTCGCCCTGGGGGCATCTTCCCTTCACCCGGATGCCCAGCAGGGTTTCAGCTTTGGACCCCGGTTCACGGACCACCTCGTCTGGAAGGGCGTGGCCGGCACGCAGGCCGCCTGGCCACCTCCCGCGCCCGGATCGCCCCTGGCCAAAGAGGGCGCACCCCTGGTTCTCGTGAAGCCACTGGTAAGAGTCTGCTCGTCCAACTAAGTGCCGTTACCCTGCTGTTGTCGTCCTCTAGGTGCGCGTTGTTTATGCATGCCTGGCTGCGTAACCTCACAGCTTTTTCACTTCTGCTGGACATGCCCAGCCACATACCCGATTAGTAGGTTGATAGATTACGCTCAGTCTGATACCGAGCTGGTGATGTCATGTTTTTTTCTTGGGGCACCGCCCTTGCTGCCTGCTTTACACCCTGCCCTGCGCTCATCACCCTGCCGCCCCGCCCAGGCCGCTGCCATGGGCCGCTTCTCGCGCATGCTCCACTCGTGGCTGCGACCCCACTTCCTGGACGTCAGCTTCCTCACACAGGCGCAGGAGAGGTAAGTACGGCCGATGCCCTTGACAACCGATTGATACACGCACACAAGCAACCTCCCCGATATTCGCGGCAGACTGCGTGTTTCTTGACTTGCATGGCATTTGTTTCTGAACGTACACAGGTATGCTCGTTTCCTGGAGCTCCACGCAGCCCATCCGGAGCTGACCCTGGTGCCCACCGCCGACATCGCCCTGGTGTGGCACACCCACCTGGGGCTGAGCGGGGACTACGCCGCCATGTGGGGGGAGGTGTTTGGCGCAAAGGCGGAGCTATGGGGCCCCGACTACTTGCATCTGGCGGACCCGGCCAAGCTGGCGGCAGCGTACGAAGAGACGAAGCGGCTGTACGAGCAAAAATTCGGTGTGTATTCGGTTCTTTCGTTTGGGGGCGGACGGCTAGTCTCATTCCAGAAGCACTCTCCTCTAAACGCACCATCGTGCCTAAGCAAGGATGTATGCGAGCACCTGACCATCAAGCTGCTTTTGACACGCTTTACATCCGTACAGGTGAACTGTACGACAGTGCCGACACGGCCTGGCTGGCGGACTCGGTGCCGTACCCGCTGGTGACGGCCGCCAACCCGCTGGCCTTCGCGCTGCGGGTGTACGACAACAACCCGCAGTACGCGCAACAAGAGGCGGCCATACGGTTTGCGTGCAGCCTCGCCGATGTACCCGTGCCGCCGCCGGGTCAGGCGGTGCCCCGGGGTGGCGGCCATGCGCTGTATGCCGCGTGGCTGGCGGCCAAGAGGGCGGAGGCCGCTTACGATGACGTGACGTGCAACCGCTGCTGCTTGTGTTCCAGCAACAGCAGCGATGACGTGAAGGTGGTGAAGTGAGTGCGGGTAACTTGATTAAGTAAACATAACTAAGAATACATTATCACCTAAAAGTGTAAATCCATAAACCAAACAAAATTATTAAAACCAACAACTAAAAAACTTCAAGTACTTTGGCGCGGCGCAGGCATCTCGAGAAGCCTTTGGCCGCGCCGTGTTGCAGCTTGGAGGGGGAGTACTGCAGCTGTGGGCTACGGCCTGGTCCCGAAGCTTGTCGCCAATATCTTAATTACCAGCCCATTCCGTGTAAAAGCTTCTAAGCAACTGTCGTATTGCCGTACGGTTGTCGTATGTCTCGCATGCAGGGAGGCTATTGCCGCCCTGGTATCCATGGAGTACTTTTTGAACCTGCCGGATATCCACACGGTGCGTTGGGCCGAGGGAGGGTCGACGACTGGAAAAGGGGAGAGGAGGGAGCCGTTGCCGTACCATTGCCGTACCACATCTTGAGCTGTGCAGATGGGAAGTCGATTTGAGGCCGTGCACCTCTCCGGGGATCTTTCATTGTCCTGACCGGGGACAATGCTCAGTGTTGTATGCTCAGTGGGCATTCCTCGCTACCGCTTACACCTAGTGTGAGGATGCACCGTATTCTGCGCCACTATGGGAAGGTGTTGGGTCATTAAGGTGCAGTTTTTTATCAGCCGCTCAAAGTGACAGATTTCCCACGAGTCCACCAATAGCTTCGGTTTAGTACGCGGGCCTGTCATGTGAATGCAACTCTGGCAGCATGGGATCAGCTGTACCTCGAACCAAGGTGGAGAGCACTTGCAACCTAACGGGTGGTGGCCCCTAATCCCGCCGTCATTAATCCAGAGGCACCCGGCCCTGCCCCGCCCCTATCTCCTCATGCAGCACGCCTACCTAGCAAACATCACGATTCGGAGGGGACTGTGGAGGCCCTCGGCGCAGGCCTCAGGTAGGGATGTGTGACGTGTACGATTGCCGTACTACTATGAAGTAAGAACGCATGCATTAATGAATGGCCTGCTTTGTCTATCTACGGGGACCGTCATCGCGTGGATCCTCCGCCCAGCCATGTATTATGTCGTCCATGTACGGATTGTGCAGCGATCAGCAGCGCTTCCCCACCAATGGACGGAAAGACTGGAAGCCACCACCTCGCTCCCCTCCAGATCAGCCTCAGCACACAAGGGGGTTGCGGCTGTTACCGATACCCGCGGAGTCCACTTTAACATCATTGATGTGTATCACACATACAGTACACGCACGGCCGCATTGTCCTCTCTCGTCTGCGTCTGCCAGGCCCCCTTTTTCTCCGCTGGCAAAAATACTATCATGGAATTCTGTGGTATTATACTGAAATTATGTGGTCTTTTATGTTATGCGATTGCTCATGCACCTCTGCCATTGACCCCTTCCCACTACTGGCCAGCTGCCACATCGGGCTTCGCAGCACACATTCAGTTTTCGCCTATTGATCCGGAGAACTACCTCAACGGCCTCGGAGCCTTCCTGCTCGGGGGCCTGGCGCGGCTGCTGATGGAGACGACTGCCACAATGACGGCGGCCCCGCCGCCGGCTGCAGCGGCGTCGGCGTCATCATCGGCCGTTGTGTGGGGCACGGTGGTGGCCGCGCCGGGCGCCGCGCCCACGACCCTATCGCCGCCAGCTCCGCCGCCCAAGGTGGTCACCGATACTTCCGGCTCCGAGAAGGCACAGCTGTGGGTGCTCCTGCGCCAAGCAGGTATAGTTTCCAAGGCACTACAGCTTTTGGGAGAAGCTGAGCAGCTGTCTGCGCAGCGCGATGTGGGGTACATGCAGCGCGCTTATTATTTCCGGAGGCGGCGTTACGAAAGCTGCATGGTGTACGGCGCGTGCGATTATTACCTGGCAACGTCGCTGTACTTGAACATGGTGACGTACGAATCGTACTACGGCGGCGGTGACGGTGCCGGTGGCGGTGGTGGTGGTGGTTGCGGGGGCGGCGGCGGGGGCTGTGGCGGCGGAGGTTGCGGCGGGGGCTGTGGCGGAGGTTGCGGCGGCGGGTGATGTGTGGCGCATTGACGGGCTCCTGGCGACTTGGGCTTCTCAGGCGGCGTGGCCACAGAAGAGTGACTCCGATAGGTCATCTGATAAACGATTCTTACGATGAATTTATATAGAGAGAGGAGCGCTGTCGGTGTCTGAGCGAGGGAAATTGTGTTCTGGACGTGGTTTGCTCGGAGCGAAATGGTGATACATGGATACGTCGTCGTGCGTCTTTCGAGTGTGGCTTTTTGGAGAGTGTGTTTTGTACTTCTATCTGCTGCCGTTTATTCCACTAGGTCCAGTACTGTATGTACACGCAAGCCTGTCGATAATGGCCCGATGTGTTGGAGGGATGTGTGGGGACGGACGGGCGGATGGAGGGACGTGCCTGAGGGTTCATTAGGTTCATTCGCCTGCTGTTAGGGACTTTTGGGTGTGCAGATCGAATGTGCATGGGTTTGGTACCCAATATAGGAGGAATGGGTATGTCGGTGTGCTTCCGTTCGGCGTGAGCAGGAAGACGCATGATATGGGTGATGCACCGCTGAGGGGTTACATTTATCGATTGTTATAAGAACTAGGCGGTGAATGCACTGTCTTGACAGATCCTACTGGCCCGATTATTGCCGGAAGGTGCCGCTTATACCCTGTGTTGTATTATGCTCTGTCTCGCATAATAAACAATATGCTCTTTATGGTATTTTACTGTTCTGTATTTGCTGTCACTTTTGAGGAAGCTGTTCCTTACACTTTGCTGATACGTAACTGTTTACGAACCTGTACCGGTATTTCGGACTGCCGAATCCTGTTATTCTGCTGGTAATTGTAATCTGTTTACAATTAGGACAACTGGTCCTGGTAGCTGATTCTGTGTGACTCCGGTTGCTGAGTTCAAACTGACGGTTAAACCGTTGCCTCACTGACCCTTCGTCCAAGTGGCGGCTCGCCGTACACTACTGGGCGCGGACCTGGTGCATTTAAGCACACTGCGACTCAACAATCGGTAGTTCTTACTACCACCTAAGTACGTGGATACAACAGGTAACCCCATACCCATACGAGAAGAACGCCCGAAAGCACGTGCAGGGCGCGGCACAAGCAGGGAACCGGAAACTACTACCGTCCAAAGCACACGTAAGGATTGTCTTTGTCTGCTTGGGGCGGCGACTTGGGCCGAAGGAGGTTCGCCAGCATGAGGTCGTTGTGGGTCGTTGGGCCCGGCCAACCGGGCCCGTCAGTTGCGCCTGTTCCCCGTGTTAACCGTCGCCCTCGGCGTTTGGGTCTCACAGCCAATCCTTCTGCTGCAACTTATATAATATTTGGTTTATCAAAAGGAGTTTTGCCGGCGGCTGTCGGTTTAGGCTCGCGGTTTCGATTATGTATCTGGGTGTCGGAAACAACGTCTATTGAAGCTTACAAAAATATGAAGTATATAATTGTAATTTAACTGGTGGCTCTCAGATCGCCACGTTCTCCCACTGATGGATCATGAGTTCATGACGGTATCTTCGCGCGCGTGCCCGTTGATTTGACTCGTACATATAATCGACTCTTTGAGAAATCAGTGCAGACCCAAAAAAACAAATTATTCACTCAGGGGCATCGAATGGCTCCCACAAGCAAGGCCAAGCGCCTTGCGGGGCAGTCACCCGTGAACCATTGTACCAGCCTTCTGCGGTTGTTGCATGCCACCGACTGCTTTCCACGAGGTAATTCAATTACTGCACAAATTGTGAATGTCGCAGGTGCAAGCTTGAACCATTATCTCCTGCCCTCGCCAGGAGGCCTTTACACTGGTTACTATGCTGTGGCAGCCGCAATCCGCTATGAAAATTACTGGATCGAAATTTTAAAGGGCAATAACAGAACAGCCGTTCCCCCGCTGGATGTCGCCTTCGCCTGGTAAGACGTGTCCAAGTCAAATGGGTTATAGTTGAAAGCGGGACGCGCTTCCAGGCGGAAATCCTTCTCATGGCTCGCTCGCTCGAGCCACTACGCATGATTAATGTGCTTAGCCGTTCTTTGCATGTGATCATAGTCATCTAAACCTGCTGACGGGTTTCAGCCACTTATCCATTTGACTCCTCTTCGAGCAATTTGATCTCCCCGCCCGCTGGACTGCCCGGCAGGTTCGTTCACCGACAGAACCCCGCAGCGTATCAGAGGGACCTGCTCGCCCTGGGGGCACCTTCCCTTCACCCGGATGCCCAGCAGAGTTTCAGCTTTGGGCCCCGGTATTCAGACCACCTCCTCTGGAAGGGCGTGGCCGGCACGCAGGCCGCCTGGCCACCTCCCGCGCCCGGATCGCCCCTGGCCAAAGAGGGCGCACCGCTTATGCTCTTGAGGCCGCTGGTAAGAACCTACCAAGGGAAGGTTCTTACAAGTAAATGCCATGATCCTTCTCATCCCATCACATGCGCGTGGTTTGATGCATGGCTGCCGGCTGTGTGCAACGTTTCACTGCTGCTTGATGTGCATAGCCCCACACCTGGTTGTCCGATTACGCGCGGTCTAAGATCAAGCAGTTGACATATTTTTCTTTCTTTCGGGTGCCGCCTATATTAGCTCGGGCCCTGATAGCTCGTAGGCGCCTCATCTCATCAACCCCCACCACGGACTGCGCACCCATCCTCCATCACCCGCGGCGGGGGGGTGAGTCATGCAGCCATACCGGCCATCACACCAGGTTATAAGTGCGCCAGCACTTCCTCGCCTTAAAACCGCACCAGACCCGCCGAATCACTTGACGGAAAGGGGCCCTTGCTGTCTACTATGTCTATTATAAATGATGTTACAGTGGACCCCGCTGGTCATCGGTGACAGCCGATGCTGTCTGGTCAATGCCCTGCCCTGCGTCCCCCGTCCCTCGTCCATCCTGCCCACCCAACCTCCAGGCCGCCGCCATGGGCCGCTTCTCCCGCATGCTCCACTCGTGGCTGCGGCCGCACTTCCTGGACGTGGACTTCCTCACACAGGCGCAGGAGAGGTAAGTACGGCCGATGCCCTTGGCAACCGATTGATACAAGCACACAAGCAACCTCGCCGTCACCAGCAGCACGTTGCGTGTTTCTTGACTTGATTGGCATTTGTTTCGGAGCGCATGGATCACAGAGGACAATGACCTGATGAGTGCGTGTGTTAAGAATTGCAACCCGCCCGCCCGCCCGATCCCAGGTGGCAATATACTTACCATAGAACCTGCGAGGAAAAACTTACCATATGCAGGCGCGCGGACAAGGCAGCCGCGCCACCACCGCAAGGCAAATCATACCGCAAATACTAAATACGGAGACGCACGACGCACGCAAATGGATTGGTTACCGACCTATAAAATGTATGATGAATATATGGTGACGGTCCCCACGGAAGCAGCGTCGGTCGTCCATCATGCGGGAACGCGGAAGGAAGCAAGTTGTGAGGCAAAGCGGAAGGGAGCAAGACAAAATACAGTAACTAGACAAGGTGAAAGCAAACAGGATGAAAGCAAACAGGTTACTATGGTGGTGGCGCGGCTACGGGTGAGAATCGCGGAAGGAGGGATTTGTAGGCAGGGACGCGTACGAACGCGGCATGGGTGCAGTACGGCAGTGTACGGAAGGGACGCCAGTGTACCAGCGGCCGGTGGGGTAATGACATATGTGCGGATGTGTGTGTTTGTGTGAATCGTTACATATCTGCCGGGCCGACGCTGGCCGGGGGCGCTAACCCGCCCCATGAGGGAGACCGCCGAAGCACTCTCCCCCGGATTCGGGGGAGAGGGGCGTAAGGGGCCTCTGTCCCCTCGCTCTCAACCAAGGGCGCGCGCCCGATCCCTGAGGATCGGTGACAGCTGTGCCCCCTCAAGGGATTGGGCGGAAGCCCATCCCGGGCGGTCTGCGCCTCGCAGTCCGCTGTTCAACCTCTTGCAACACCCAGGGCGCGTTCCTCAGCAATTCGGAGGCGCGCCCCTGCCCGGTGTGTGTGTATGTGTGTTACATGGTTGGGGGTGCATAACCCCACACCTGTACAACTACCCGTACGAGCCGTTGGCCCAAGGGCACGCAAAGACGCCTAAACGCACGCGCATGACAATGCACTAGCAGAAGAAAAAAGGAGACTACTACCGTCCAAAGGGGACTATTGAGTTGCGGTGGGCCCACATGCGCTCCAAGAGCCTTGCTAACCGAGCCGGGTCCAAGGCCGTGGCTTCCAGCATGGTAGTGAACTGAGGAAAGCCCTCCTCCGCGCGGATATTGTCGTACACAGGGCAACATAGCAAAGCATGCTTTTCGTCCTCGACCTGACCTTCTGCCCCACAGCAACGACAGACGCGCTGCTCCCTAGGTACACGGTGTCTGCCCCTAAGCCCTCTGTTGGCCTCCAGCGCCCAGCAAGACAACCGGAACTGCATTAGCTTTCGGTGCGCACTGCAGGGGATGAATACCGCAGCATGTGTAGTTGTGTACGTCACTGTACGGCACCTGCCGCACGTACACAGGTACGCTCGTTTCCTGGAGCTGCACGCCGATCACCCGGAGCTGACCCTGGTGCCCACCGCCGACATCGCCCTGGTGTGGCACACCCACCTGGGGGTGAGCGGGGACTACGCCGCCATGTGGGGGGAGGTGTTTGGCGCAAAGGCGGAGCTATGGGGCCCCGACTACCTGCACCTGACGGACCCGGCCAAGCTGGCGGCAGCGTACGACGAGACAAAGCGGCTGTACGAGCAGAAATTCGGTATGGATCCGCTTCTTTTGGGGGCTGACGGTTGATCTCATCTCTGATGCGCGCTCCGTCCTTTAAACCCACCATCGTGCCCAACCTTGCCTAAGCAGTGCTGTACGCCAGCACTTGACCTCGGACCCACTTGACGCACCCCGTCCGTACAGGTGAACTGTACGACAGTGCCGACACGGCCTGGCTGGCGGACTCGGTGCCGTACCCGCTGGTGACGGCCGCCAACCCGCTGGCCTTCGCGCTGCGGGTGTACGACAACAACCCGCAGTACGCGCAACAAGAGGCGGCCATACGGTTTGCGTGCAGCCTCGCCGATGTACCCGTGCCGCCGCCGGGTCAGGCGGTGCCCCGGGGTGGCGGCCATGCGCTGTATGCCGCGTGGCTGGCGGCCAAGAGGGCGGAGGCCGCTTACGATGACGTGACGTGCAACCGCTGCTGCTTGTGTTCCAGCAACAGCAGCGATGACATCAAGATCGTCAAGTGGGTTACGTTGGGACGGCCTCGGCGGGTTGGAGGGCAGTCCGTCCCCGCGGCGGGGGTCCAGGGATAGCAAGACAGCCCCCGCGACTGGAGGGGGAGTAGTGCAGCTGTGGGCTACGGCCTGGCCCGGACGACGCCTGTCGTCAAGGTGTTTTGCTACCAGCCAACTCAGTTCCATCCTGTAGTTATTGAGCACTTGTCGTACTGCCGTACGGTTGCCGTGTGTGTCGTGTGCAGGGAGGCTATTGCCGCCCTGGTGTCCATGGAGTACTTTTTGAACCTGCCGGATATCCAAACGGTGAGTGGGGCCGATTGAGGGTCGATGACTGGAAGGGGTTGCCGTAGGGAGCCATTGCCATACCATCGCCGTACCACCTCGTGGGCTGTGCAAGCTGTGCAGATGGGAAGCCGGTTCGAGGCCGTGCATCTATCCGGGGGGTCTTCGATGTCCTGTGCGGGGACCGTTTATGATGCATGCCCAGTGGATAATGTTCGCTCCTGATCATGGTTGAAATGTATGGATGTATTTTGTAGAACCAATGAGAGGACAATGGCAAGACGTGGAATCATGTCGCCTGTCGTGATAAGGGACGCGAGCAGTCGCCACCAGCCGCTCAATGCGAAGGCTTTCCACGAGACCACCAATAGCGTTCATTCATTCATCCATCAGTTTAGTACCCGGGCATGGAACTGCTGCGCACTCGGGCATGATTGAGTCACCTGTACCTGGGAACCAAGAAGCAGGGTATGGAAGGTATTCACGACGCAGCGGGTGATGTTCGATGTTCTCGTGACTGCCCCCTGGCACCTCGTCCTACATACCCCCCGCCCCTTTCCCTATGTCGGCATGCAGCACCCCTACCTCACGACCATCACGGCCCGGAGGGGACTGTGGAGGGGATTGGGGAATCCCTCGGCGCAGGCCCCAGGTGGGGATTCGGGATTTGCGCCGTGCACGCGCCGTGCACGAATTGCCGTATCACGACGAAGGACTGTGTGGTACATGTACGGTATTGTGTAGCGATCGGCAGTGCGAACCCGGCGAATGGAAGGACTGGAGGCGACATCGTCTCCCCTCCAGATCAGGCTCGCGCACATACGGAGCGCAGGCGGGCATTTCCGGGCTTAGATTTTGCCCCTTGCATGTCACGCACTCCTGCACTGCCTGCCTTCGAACACACCGGAAGCGCACGGCCGCTTTGTACTCTCTCGTTTGCGTCTGCGAGGGGCCCCCTTTTCCTCAGTGGCATTGAATCATCCACCTCTGCCATTGCCCCCTTCCCACTACTGGCCAGCTGCCACATCGGGCTTCACAGCCCACGTTCCGTTTTCGCCCATTGATCCGGAGAACTACCTCAACGGCCTCGGAGCCTTCCTGCTCGGGGGCCTGGCGCGGCTGCTGATGGAGACGACTGCCACAATGACGGCGGCCCCGCCGCCGGCTGCAGCAGCGTCGGCGTCATCATCGGCCGTTGTGTGGGGCACGGTGGTGGCCGCGCCGGGCGCCGCGCCCACGACCCTATCGCCACCAGCACCGCCGCCCAAGAAGGTGGTCGTCTCGAATACCTCCGGCTCCGAGAAGGCACAGCTGTGGGTGCTCCTGCGGCAAGCAGGTATCGTGGCCAAGGCGCTACAGCTTTTGGGAGAAGCTGAGCAGCTGTCTGCGCAGCACGATGTGGGGTACATGCAGCGCGCTTATTATTACCGGAAGCGGCGTTACGAAAGCTGCGTGGTGTACGGCGCGAGCGATTATTACCTGGCAACGTCGCTGTACTTGAGCATGGTGACGTACGAATCGTACTACGGTGGCGGTGGCGGGGATGGTGGCGGCGGCGGTGGTTGCGGGGGCGGCGGTGGGGGCTGTGGCGGTGGCTGTGGCGGTGGCTGTGGCGGAGGTTGCGGCGGCGGCGGGTGATGGCGCCTTGAAGGGAAAAGAAGTGTGCCTTGACACCCGGCGACTTGGGCTTCTCAGGCGGCGTGGCCGCAGAGATTTGATTCCCACTGTGTTCATCTGGTTTCCCAAGATTGATTGATATAAAAGAGGGAGATGCGCTGCATCTAACGGAAGTGGTTTTTGTGGACGTGTTTGGTTCGGAGCGAAATGGTGGTACGGAGTTGTACGGAGGGAGCAGGCTGGCGGTCTGATGTAGTACTTCTCTGGCCCCCGGCGAATCGAGACGCACACCTATCAGAGTGGGCGCGTGGTGTGACGAGGAGCTAGAGGAGTTTAACGTACGGCCCCATGGATTGTGTCCTAAGCTTTTAATGGTGATCTCCACGTCGTCTTCCGGGTATGGCTTTTGGGAGGGTTTCGGAGGATGTGTTTTGTACTTGTGCTGTTAGTTATTCCAATAGGTCCAGTGTCCGGTATACGCAAGCGCGCGAGAGGACACTTTCATAGATGATAGGTTCATCTGGGTTAACAGCCGGCTGTGTGTAGACGGATGTGTCTTGATGTTTCATTCGTTTGCCATTAGGGGCTGTTGATATGCAGAGCGGTTGGGGTTCTGCACCCCGTGCAGGAGGACAGGGGTCGCCCCCACCGTATGCATACCTCCGTTCCACGTGAGCAGGACAACGCATAACATAACATGGGTGATGAACCACCGGAGGTGGATGACAATCCAACCGTCATCGTAAATCGTTAGTTGATTTGCGTGTGAACGCACTGTCTGTCCGATTGCCGGAAGGTGCCGCTTGTATTCGGCTTCTGTGTTGCCAAAGACTTGCTTGGTGATTTTGCGGCACGCGTAAAAAAGGGATTTACTGTGCCCGGTGCAATGCTGTGCGTGCGGCTGCTGCCCTGAGACACACGCGCTCCACCTCTGTCGATTCTCGCGGCTTATTTGAACTCCATTCAAACACACCGGAGGTTGTTTTTGCCGCGCAGTTGGCGTATACATTGCCTGTTTGTCCCGGCATGCTCGCTAATGACGGTGGCATGACCTGGATGAGGCGTGTGGGACTATTCGGACGATACCGTCCCCATTGTAACAGTTACACTAAGAAATACGGTGCCGTACCCGGTGAATCCTTTTCTTCCACAACCCTGCCCCAATTGTCCGAAAATGTTTTACTCTTGTATATCGCCGTTACCGTACTCTTTGGCGAGGGGCTTTTAGGGCGGTTTTGCGACGCTTCCGCAACAATTTGTTGGGGTCGCATGTGTCACTCTTGTGGAGGAAAGCTTCCAGCTGCGGCAAGGGGTTGAGGCGGACAATGTGGTCGTCGGAGAGGGGTTGTAGGGTGCGTGTTCAGAACGACACGGGTCTTTTCAAGGGGCAGCCCGCGGGTGCGGCCCACTACCATTCTCCATTCGTGAGATGCGTGCCTGTGTTGACCGGCTCGCATCGCTGGAGCGCTGGTAGATACAACGCACCTGCGGCTCGGCTCGTCCGCGGAGCTGCCATCCCGTCGCCGGATGCGGACAGGGATGTCGTCAGGACGTGGCTCCGCCCCAAGGCACAGGAGTACCGTATTTGAGCTTTGCACATGGCGCCCAGGTGCAGCTGGCGTGTTGTTCATGTGCTCCACACCTTGCTGCCGTACCTGGCACCTCCCACTCTCGCGAGTCCGCACACACAGGTTGAGGTCCACCGCGGCCCCTCATGCACGCCACACCCCCTGCCCTCGGCAGAGGTTCATGCGCATGAAACGCATGAAATCTTCCTCAGAGACCGGTCAGCCGAAGAGCAGCACTGCAAGATGCGGAATCCCTGGAGCAGGGGGCGCCACAGTCGCATGGATGGCCGTCAGCACCAACCACTGCAGGCAAGTCGGTGGCCGCACACGACATGCTCACAGGAAGCTGGAAAAGATGCGACCAACCCCAGAGCATCACCGCTGCCCGCCGCCGCCACGAGGGTCACGCAGAGGAATCACATGGCAATAATGCATATCGTCACGCAGGCGTGCAGGGACCATGCATCCGTCCAGGGCTCGCTGCCCAGCCACCCAAGGCCCCCTATCTTTTGGACGATCGCTCACCACCCTGATGCATCCAGTGTCGCTCAGTGAGGCGAGTGACAGCGCCCGGGTGACAGCGCCCGGCGGCAGCGCCAGTCCCCACCAGGTCATCACCACCCGTACCCGTACCCGTACTGGACTGTGCGGAGAGGAGGTCCGCGCTCCGGTACGTCAATCCGGTCAGCTGCACACTCACGCGGATGCCTCGAACCCCGACACCAACCGCGAAGCGAAAGCTCCGCATGCCAAAAACCCCTAGATGGATGCCCCTCCCCGGGGTCCTCAACCATGAGGTAAGGAGAACCATGAGGCAACGAGGAACGCCCCCCGGATTATGTATGGCATGGTTGCCAGTCCGAATCCGCCTGTATGAGACCCATCGAGCAGCCTCCAGCTGCGCTGCCATCATGCCAAGCCTCACCGCTGCCCGCCGCCGGTGTACCCAGCAGCTGCAGGCCGGCATGACTTGTTCGCAGGTCGCTTGTTCGCAGGCATGTCTCCGCAGAGCACTTCAGCGGACAGCTCCGGGATTCGCCCGCCGGCGCCGCTCATTGTGCGGTGCCTATGCGCTGCGCTGCGCTACGCTACGCTGCGGCGAGGAGGCGCGGGGATCGGGAGCAACCCCACCTCCCCATTAGGTGCGGCAGCACGGACCCACCGCCTCCTGCCCACACCTGATGAACGCGCACACCACAATCCCGCGTCGCACTTTTCAAGCTTGTATCCCAGCCTATCGTATTATTTCACCCTTCTATGATTGGTTGCGCGGTGCGGTACACAAGGCGTGACTCAATGCAGTCACTGCTCCTACTGCTCGCACAACCGACATCACAACCAGCTCCAGAGTCACTGCCCGTGGCTCCTCCGCAGGCCCTGTTGCGGGGCGCGTTAGCCGCCGCCCCTCCGCTGTCGCCCAACTGCGCGGCGCCGGAGGCAACCGACCCATGGGTCGGCGCGCTGCTGTCAGAGCTCGTCGTCAGTCTGTCGCTGCCGCCGACGCTCATATCAACTGCGGTGGAGCAGTCGCTGGATCCCCCCATCTCGGCAGTCCCAAGAGCACCACAACCACCTCCACAACCGCCATTACTACTGCGACCAGCAGCCGCGGCAGTAGCCGCAGCGGCGACGGACTGCGGCGCGGCAAAGCCAGGTCCGCCCGACTGCGGTGGCGGCGGCGGTGGCGGGAATGGAGCTGGCTGAGTCGCCGCCGCTTGACGGCCGGACGTTGCCGCCAGGTCGGTCGCTGCCTCGGACGCCGAGCGCCCGGGATTCCCCGCTGCTGCGGCAGCTGCTGGAGGTGCAGCTCCAGACGCTGTCGCCTGTTCTGGTGCCGCCGCACCCGTCGGTGTCGACGCTGCTGCTGAGGCTGGGTCCGCAGCCGCAGCAGCCGTAGCGGCGGCGGCAGCTGCCGCCCTCGCGGCCTTGCGCGCCTTGAAAGCTTCCTGCAGCGACTGCGGCGGTGCCGGCGGCGGCTGCCCGCCGCTGGCACCGGCGCCGCCGCCGCTTCCGTTGCTGCTGCTGCGGCGCCGCGCCGCGGCGGCACCGCCGCTGCTCGTCCTTCCTGACGCTGTCCGCCCGGCGCCTGCGCCCTCCTCACCGGCCACCTTGGCGGAGCCCACTGCGCTCGTACCGACGCCGCCGTTGCCTGGAGCGTTTCCGGCGCCGGAGGAGGGCCGCTTCGCTCGCACGTTGGCGCCAAGCAGCCGGTGGACCTCCTGGCCAGGAGGCGGAAGGAGGGCCACGCGGGAAAGGTGCACGGGCGAGCGGGCGAGGACAAAATCAGACAGCGGTTTGATGCAGAATGCGTAATCGGCTGCAGCGGGAGGCTTGGAGAGACAGGGGGTCAGCGCAGCAGCGCAGCACAAAAAGAAGTGCGACCGAGCGAATGTGGACGGGGGACGGGTGGGTATAGGAAATTGGGGACGGGTGGAGATGACGAGGTAAGAGCTTGTTCACGGGGGTAAGGGAGGTGATCGCGTAGAGCCCGCCGCTGCCACCAATTACATGCCGTACAATGTGCCGCAGATGCCGTACCTTGAGATGCGCCTCCCAAGCCTCCGTCCAGGTACGGCTGCGCAGCACCGGCCAGTGCTGCCTGTGGAACTCGTACACCTGTGTACGGCGTACGGGAATGTACCGCATTGGAGGGGGCACCGGAAGCATGATCGGCGCTCGGGCGCGCATTCCCCGATCCCGCCAGGGCGCCATCCACAGGGCCCTCCACGGCCCTGCACGGCCCTACCCAGCCAGCCTCCACGTCATGCCCAGTGTCATGGCCACCGCACCGGGGCTTTGAAACTGGTCACCTGGCCACTGGCCCACCGGCCCACCGACCCACCCGCCCGCCCGCCCGTCAGGGCTCCCCGCCACCCGGCCCCGTCCTCCACTCTTGACTCATTTGTACCAATCAGGACCCCATTAGACCCACTCTGGCCAATTATTGACTCCATAACGGCGCATTAGGACCCCATTGGACCCACCATCTTGAGGCTGTTGTGCGCCTCCGAGGGCCACATGTGCTCTTTGTCCCGGGGCAGCTCCGGGGAGGCTCGCCCCTCCAGCAGCGTGCGCACGCAGGCGGCGGCACACCAGGAGGTGACCCTGAAGGGAGGTTCAAGGAAGCGGGCAGACATGGTCATACAGCGCTGCCCCCAGAGCAATGCGGGAGGGGGTGGGAGGTCCGCACTCGCGCGCATGTCCGCCGGGCGGCCGGTGTTGCCAGTCGGTTAATGTGTTGCCAGTGGTTTGCCAGTCGGTTTGCCAGTCGGTTTGTCGGTTAATTGTTGAGGGACAGGCGGGTGAGGCCAGGAGGCAAGGTACGGACTGCGCCTTGGAGGCTGGGAGGCTGAGGAGGGAAACGTGGTGAGGCTAGGGGCTGAGGGGGAGCCGCCGCAGTTAACACACACACACACACACGCGCGCGCGGCTCAGTTCTCTTTAACACACACACACACACACACACACACACACACACACACACACACACACACACACACACACACACGGCGGGCGGGCGGGTTGCATTTCTACACACACACACACACACACACACTTGGGACTAGGGAAGCCCACTTCCGGGCACGATGGGGATCCGTGGGTGCCCGAGGAGGGTCGGGCCAGACCAGTGGGAGTTGGCAGCGAGCGGGACGTGTAGGCGAGGGCCGCTTGCGACGGGAAGGGGTGTACGACAGGGAAGCTTGCGTGGTGATGTGCTGCCTTGTGCAAACCATAGCCCCATCATGGAGCACCCGACTGCATACCCGGACCCAGCAAGGCCTGACGCGTGCGAGCCGCCTCGCTCTGGCTCAGCTGGGCAGGCAGGCCTGCCGGAGGGTGCAACCCTAGCTATTACGATTAGGTTGGGACGCGGGACCAGGCTAGTTTTACCGCACCAAGCAGGGGCGCGTCTCCGAAACGCGCCCTGGGTGCTGCAAGGACTTGAGGAGGTTGAACAGCGGACTGCGAGGCGCAGACCGCCCGGGATGGGCCTTCGCCCACTCCCTTGAGGGGGCACAGCGGTCACCGATCCTCGGGGATCGGGCACGCGCCCTAGGTTGAGAGCGAGGGGACAGAGGCCCCTTACGCCCCTTTCCCCGTATCCGGGGAAAGTGCTTCGGCGGTCTCCCGTATGGGGCGGGTTAGCGCCCCCGGCCAGTGTCGGCCCGGCAGATATGTAACGATTCACACACACACACACACACACACACACACACACACACACACACACACACGCGCGCGCGCGCGCGCACGCACGCCTGACGCCCCACCGCCGTCAACTCCGAACACATCCCCGGCCCGCGCACTGGTGCACGTAAGGCCCGTCGGCGACGCACCTGTTGTTGTAGCCACCCTCGAGGGCCAGCACCAGCTTGCCCCCCGCGAACCGCATCAATCGCTCCGTCATCCAGGCGTAGCCCTCAGGGGAGAGCTGCGGGCGGGGCGGGACGGGCGGGGCGGGGCGAGGTGGGGCGGGGCGGGGCGGGGCGGGACGGGCGGGGCGGAGTACAGGAAATTGTTAAGAGATGTGAAGCTGCGGGTGATGCGACAGGCAGCACGGAATGCACCCACAGACGGGCAACTGACCAGGTACAGAAACACTATGGGGTCGGTTTCGGCGCCTAGGACACGTACAAAAGTGCCGTACAATACGGGGTACGGGGTAGAAGGCGGATAAGCGGGCAGCCAAGCCACGCGAGTGGGGGCGGATCGCGGCGCGGCGCCTGGCGGTGCGCACCTTGCAGCCGCCCAACGGGTCGCCGTCCGCCGCGTCGAAGCCCGCCGCCACGATCACCAGGTCGGGGTCGTACGACTCAAGGATGGGCTCCACGACCAGAGAAAAAGCCGCCTGCAATATTGGGTTCCGCCCCAGGGAGTACGGAGTGTCGTGTTGAAGGTGCACACCCCAGGTGGCTCAAAGTGGGGAAGTGATGGGTCTGAGGCATCGGAGGGCGGGTTCCGAGCCCCTAGGGTTCTCATCCCAGGAGGGTCATGCGCAAGGGTTTTTTCCCTACGTCGTACGTGTACGGCTGTGCCCGCCCATTCCCCAGGGCGAAGGAGGAACGTCCGGCAGCACACCACGGGGCTTCCCGCTCCCCACCCGCCTTACCATGTAGTCTCCGTCGCCCATGCCCTTTTTGAGCCAGGGCACGTTGACGTTGAAGCCGGTGCCGGCGCCCTCCCCCGCCTCATTGACGAAGCCAGAGGTGTAGGGGTAGAACCGCTTGGGGTCGCGGTGGATGGAGATGTACAGCGCGTCGGGTCGCTGGAGCAGCAAATGCTGCGCGGGGGTGCGGACCGGGAAAGAGGCGGGAGAGCAGGAAGCGGCTTTGCGCGGGTCGGGTTTGCGTGGGTCGGATTGCGTGGGTCGGGTTTGCGTGGGTCGGGTTTGCGGCCGGAAGGGCTACGGAGTCCGTCGGGTGGCGGTGACGCCATCGCGGAGACGAGGGCAGGGAGAGGACCAGACGGGGTTCTAGGACTTCACTTTCACGTCTGGCGGCCTCATCACCTAGTCAACCAGAGCCAACTGCGCCAACCGCCAACTGTTCAAACCGTTGAGCTCCGACCCACCTGGATCCCGTTGCCGTGGTGCACGTCCCAGTCCAGCACCGCCACGCGCTTCACACCTGCGTGCGACAGCATCAGGAGCACAGCATCAGCGGCGGTGAGGATACGCTGAGTTGGGGCACGGGCGGCACCGCGGCTCCGCCGCTGCAGCAGCGCACACGCGCTGTGCCGCGGGCGGCTCAGCTCACCAACAGCACACACGCAGCTCTACAGTTGCAATCTTTCCTTTGCAGGCAATGTACAGCAAACTAACTTAGAATTCTGCAATCGCTTCAGGTCGGGTGGGTCGGCTCGCTGAAAGGACCCGCAGTCATTATCCCGGGAAGCAAACCGCATCACCGCCCAACCATCCCCCAGCCCAGCCCAGCCCAGCCCAGCCCAGCCTAACCATCCCCCAGCCCATCCTTCCCCCCGCCTCGCCCCGCCCCGCGGCGCCGCACAGGCACCTGCCAACACCCCTCCCCTGCCTCCCGATGCCAGCCTGGTGGGGCAGATGCCCCCACCCACGCCCCCACCCCAGGCTCTGTCTGGAGGGCTCTTTCGCTAAACCCACAGCCGCACACGCCCTCTTCGCCGTAAGCCCTACCGGGTGCCCCAAACCCCAAACCCACAGCCACACACGCCCTCTTCGCCGAAAGCGCCACCGGGTGCCCCAGCCCCACCCGGGTGCTGCAGCGCCACCCGCGCCGCCACCGCCACGTTGTTGAAGAAGCAGAAGCCCATGGCCCGCTCGCACTCGGCGTGGTGCCCGGGGGGCCGCACCACCGCCATCGCCCGACTCACGGCGCCGGACAGCACCGACTGGACAGCCTGCGCGGTCGCGGGTTGGGGACGGCCGTACGGGAAAGCGGTAGGCCGAGGGCTGTGGAGGAAGGGAGGTCAAGGGAGGGCTGCCAGGGGAGCAAACAGGGGAGGTGGGGCTGGGCCCTGGCTTAAAAGGGGTGCTGCCGCCCTGTAGGTTTGCCAATGGTCAAACACAGTCCTCATAGGTCCTCATCGGCCAGGCAATGACGAGCAGCGGGGTGGAAGCATGAGGTGCTGTGGGCGATATGAGTGAATGGACAAGCGAAACGCTATATGTTGGGCCTCGGGGCCTGATTCTTGTGAGGGGCCCGAGGGGGCGGGGGCGGGGCAATAGGATTGGACGAAGGGTCCGATCGGGGAGGCGGTGGCTAGGTTGGCGCGTTGCGGCTTACGCGTCCGTTGGACAGACAACATTTAAGACCGCGCGTCTTCACGTGTGACGGACAGGTGCTAGCACGAGGCGTAGGTGGGTGTAAACCCATCAGCCAGGTTGCATCCCACACACGGGAACGTCATCGGGAGCTGTGTATGGGGCCAAACTCAAGCGAGAGGGAGCATCGGAGGACCTTGCCGTTGGACAGCGCGCCCCCGGCCCCCGGCCTGCCCCACCCACACCCGCCTCCTTCCTCCCCGCCCCTCCCGCTTCCCCAGCCACGTTTGCCTCCACGCTGCGGCGAACCCTTACAGCCGTGACCGACGCACCTGCACGCAGCACCCCGCCGCGACCCGCGCCGCCCGCGCCGTCCCGGCGCATATGTACACGTCCTGCATGCGGCCGTCCGCGTAGCAGTACTCCGCGTCCACTAGGGCCTCAGGCCGCGCCGGGTACAGCTCCGAAAACATGGAGTCCACCTGCGAGGGACCCGCCGGTTCAGGTCACGGAGTGCAATGGCCTTTGCTTTGTCGAGTGGGAAGACGAGGAGCGAAAAGACGAACGAGGCGGCAAACTGTACTGGGTGTGTCTAGATAAGATAAGAGACTGTACTGGGTGTGTGTGTGTGTGTGTTTGCGTGTGTGGGGGCTGCGCATGGACAGGCTAGTGCTTGTTGCGAATATGCTGGGGCTAAGGACACGTCGGGAGTGGAACATGCTCCAAGGGTATGGTGGACAGCCCCTGGCCGACCGGCACGCGTACACCGCACGGTACGTGCTGGGCTTTTACTAATCAACCCTGCAGGGCGTGCCAGAAGCCACACATCCCCGGCATTTGCGGTTTTCCAGCCCCGCGGATGGTTTGGGGGCTTGCCAGCCCCCGCGGGGTTTCGGGCACTCGACATCTCCCCGTCCACCTTCCGTATGTGCTCCTCGCTGTGACACAGAAGCAGCTCCTCGTCCAGGGCCTGTGTGAATGAATGAATGAATGAATGAACGTTACAGCGGACCCCAAAAGGGATGAACGGTGTAGGCGCGTGTGTGCGAGGTGGGATGTGGTGGGAAAGAGGGCGGAAACACACCGACATCCCGGACTGCGACCCAACGACGGGCACACGCCGAGCGCGGTCAGCCGAATGCTGCTCGTCTCAACAGGAGCCAAGTCAAGGCTCACGCGGACAACCGGGCGGAGGAGGGTACAGCAACCCAGAATCCCAGGATGTTATCGGCAGCAACCTCAGCCTCCGCGACACGCCACCCTCCGCTGCAGCGCCATCCGGTGTGCCGCTGCCACCGCCATCACGTGCCGGGTGCCGCCCAGCGGTGCCGCCCAGCGGTAAGCACTAAGGCCTGGCCGCCGGGGCTGGCCGCAGGCGCGCGCAAGCACGCTCGCTCCCCCTGCCTCGGTCAGCAGCCCGCTGGCGCCCTCCCCTTGGAGTTACCCCCCCCCCAGCACTGCCAGCCCCGCCCCCGCACGCACCCGCCGCGGCACCAGCTGCCAGCAGCGCTCCATGAGGCCCTGCTCGTGGAGCGTGGCGTGGAGCTGGATGATGCGGGCGGGTCGCTCGAAGTGATCTGAGGGCCGGCAAAGGGGAAGGGGTCAAAGCGAGGCAGACAAGAAACAACCAGCCCGGCGGTAATGTGGGAAGGGGGATGTAGAAAAATGGTAGGCAATGATGAACTCCGCTGACGGCCAGGGCAAGGGTCCGGGGAGAATGGGAATCTGGGAACTTGGTAGACATATTCAAACTGCGGAGGTGGGGAGTGCAGGCCGCGGATGTCCGCAGAAGGTGGGCATCGTCGACAGCGGAGTTGCTCGTAACGTGCAAGGTCATGAGCGATTGCACAACGGTGTGGTACGGCAGCTACTGGGACATGGGGAGTGACGACCTTTGGTTGGGCCACTGTTTGCCGCACGAATCACCGCTCACCAGGTCCAAAGTGTTGTTCCATAGACTGATCATAGAGCAGCCCGACAGCAGCATCGTTGGGCGCAGGCGCCGTGGGCGCCTGCGTCTCTAGGGGACCGGCGCGGGTGCCGTCGCAAGGGTGCAGCTCCGCAGGGAGGCCAGCCGAGCTCTCCGAGGAGCTAGAGCTGCTCTCGTCTTCCTGTTCATCGTCTAAAGTAGCAGCTGTCTGCGATTCTGCGGCGCCCACGCTGAACCGCTGCAGTTCAACCTCCAATTTCTCCATTGCGACCGCGCCAGACGGTGCAGACGGGACTTCTTCCTGTGTCATAGTCATCTTCTGTTGTGCATTTAAATTTTCCGGCGGTTCAGTGGTAACCCTCGGATTTGATAGTGTGACCGGCGCTTGAACGCCGTTATGGTTGCTAATTGTGCATCCCATACAGCATACTTTCGTGTAATTCTACGGTCTCCATTGTTTGATTATACCGACATGTTCGGCAATCGTGAAGCGGCTTGACTGTGCGACACTGTTGGGGAAACGGTTGACCAACTGTCGCACAGACTTTTTGCCGTAGTAACAGCGGGGAGGCCGTCGCGGGACGGAACAGCACCATCAAGAGCTGTATTAGGGCAAGGCCAACAAACCCGAGGGGTTTCGCCACTTAGCTGGCCTAGCAGCCCCACTCCGTGCACATGAATTTGTCTTGGCAGGAGGCGGTACGGACCCTCCCAATTCCCACCTCTGTTCAGTCCCGTGGTTTATGTTTGGGCGGTTTTGACCTGCCGATCCTCTGTGCAGTATGGCATCATCCACCCCAACCGTTCATCGCTGACCTTCCGGAGCTGTGAAGCTTGGTCTCCTGATTGCAGAAAGCTCCTCATGAGCGCACGTGATTTGTTCCAGTATTGAAGCTTGTGCACACGTGCGGCATTCCGTCATAATGCTGCCTCCAGCTTGACGTTGCCACCGCAGGTTGCAGTCCACGCCTGCACTCCATCAGCTCTGTGCATCGCCCGGCAGGCTTTCGCATCTCCTAATACCGTGGGCGCGTTACCGCTGGACGAATCCCACCTGCCCCTCATCGCTGATGGCCTAACGCGTGTTTGTGGCGAAGCACGGCCCAGAATTCGGGATCAGTACCTCACGGACATCCTTACATACCATCTAAAAGCAATTTATCTAGCAACACGGGGTCACCCGCACATCGGCGAGGCGCGCCGCCAGCATTTGGGTCGAGATACGCTGCTAGCGGTTAGTCGTTACCGAGGGTTGGCGGATCACGACAACCCCGCCCCTGTACCCATCTTGCCAGCCGCACCTTGCCTCAGGAAAACGAAACTCCTAGGCCAACAGGATTGCATCCGCACAAGACCCACACCGCGCCATTGAAAATGGAAACTGCGCGACCCTCGCAGCCGCCGGCGCGGCCCTGCACCTGCCTGATGGCAGCACGGTGAAACACCTAAGCCAACCCCCCGTTACAAACACGCGTCTGTGCCCATGTACCTATGCAACGGACCGACCCAAATCCAGACCCAGAGGCCGACTCATAAACTCCAAAAGTCGCTCGCTATCTCCGCACGCGCAGAGGCATGTTTCAAGGCCCATCCATCAGCTGTGGATTCGGCGCACGAGCACCCTCGGAACCTGCTTACTCGCTCCCGCAATCCTCGCCAAGGCGGCCACCGCTGCCCCGCACGCATTCTGCTGCTCAGCGCCTTTAAAAAGCCGTATTAGCGCAGCCGCGAGTTGTGCATGACGAGAGCACTCTGCGACTTGGCATCCGACGATCGCACCAGCTGCTTACGCCTTGTTCTCCAGGGCCGAGTCAAGAGCGCCGTACAACTCAAGGGCCGTCCGGTTCGCAGCCTGATCGTACTCATCGCCCTGTCCCTGAGCGGACGTGGCCGCAGCCAGTGCGGACTTGACTTGGGCCGAATCAAACTGGTCTAGCGTGCCGGCCTCCAGCACGCAGATATCGGCAACACCGTTCGGGTGCACGAAGGCAAAGCCACCGCTGATGAAGTACTTCTCAGAATCTGCACCGCTGGTCAGCTCCACAACGCCCGGGCGCAGCTGCGCAATGATGGGCACGTGGTTGGCCTTAATGCCGAAGTAGCCATCGATGCCAGGCAGGGTCACGGTGTCCTTCTTGGCACCGTCAGAAAGCACGCTGTAAGGAGTGTAGAAGTTAACAGGGAACAGATCTCCCTGGGTCTGCGATTCCGTGCTGACGTTTGTGAAGTTGCTCGGCAACTCAGGCACCGCGAGCGTAGAAGGCGCCTTCTTGGCCCAGGCCTCCGCGAACTCCTTTGGCCCCGCTGGGATCGCAACCTCCTCAAGGCACCGAGCTGACGTGCTGATGCTGCGCTGGCCCACGGCCAGGAGCCGCCTAGCAGCGTTGCGGAGCATCGTGTCGGCAATCAAAAAGGTGAAGTCGCAACGCCCCGAGGTGGAAGTGTTGTGGGGCCCGCAGTTCAACAACACTCAGCAATCTAGCGTAGTTTACGCTCACTAATGCATGAGCTTGGGGGTGCCGGAGTGTGCGGCAAGACTGCCGTGCTCCAAAACGACCTCATAACATCTGATCATCCACTATAGTTATACATTTTCTCCTTCTCATATTTTACACTTATAGATTACCTGTTAGCAGTAATGTGTCGCTGTCGGCGAAATCCTTTTCCACTCAATTAGCGAAAGTAAATTTGCCAAAGTAGGAAAACATTTGCAACAAATGATCCCGTTTGCAATAGACCACATCGGGCAACGGGAGCTTCCAAACAGAAGGGCCGCGAGCGACGGCTATGGCTGCCTGTGGCACGCTAATCCTTCACATACAAACCATAATAATGTGTCATGCATCATCAAGCTGGAACAACTTCACTGCTGATCGCTGCGGTTCTGTAGGGCTTGGGAGCTTGCCGTCCCGCCCCATGGGACGCCAGTGCCCAGCATATGTCAGCGACGAGATTGCGGAAGCATAGTGCTAATGAGCGTTCAACAGGGTTGGGTTGATTCCGTCAGGCAGTTCAGGGTAATGACCGCAACTTTTGCACCATGTCGTCAACAGGAAACCTGAGAAACCCATCCGCAACTCATCCGCTCTCGAAACAGTTCCCTACTGACACCGCCACGGTCGCTGCCACACATCCTCCATCACCCTCATCACAACAAAAATCCAAACGAGTACGCCACGAAGAGCCATTCGCGCATACATGCCGAGAGACCTGACGTGTACACTGCCTGACACCGTACCACACAGCCTTGTCAAAAGGAGCCTTCCCAGGCCCAGCCTTCCCAGGCCCAGCCTTCCCAGGCCCAGCCTTCCCAGGCCCAGCCTTCCCAGGCCCAGCCTTCCCAGGCCCAGCCTCCCCACATAACCCGTCTCCGGCCTCATCGGCTGAAAAAACGCATGAGGTGGTCCGTCTGCCTCCCACACCAGCGGCCTGTCCGCACTTCGTTTCGACCCGCGACCCGGCCAAGCAGAAGGACGGCCGATCAAGAGACCCCTGCCCTGACCCAAATCACCCAACAAGTCCAACGCGCAAACGCTTGGCAGGCTCGCTGAACCGCGTCTGCCCCAGCCTTTACTCCGTAGTCCTTCGCAATTCGCAATCCCGGTCACCCCAGCAGCCCCCTGATGTGGATCAAAACAGCAAAATCGCGAGCCCAGCAGCCCCGTACTCTCCATCTGTATCCGCACCTCAGCAGCCGCTGAGGCGCTGAGGCGAACCCGGCCCGGCAGCCGCCTCACCCCATCAGCCCCGGCAGCAGCGTCCAGTCCGCGGGCGTCACCGCCAGGTATACGCACCAGAGCGCAAAGTTGGCCCAGCAGAACTGCCGCACGGGGGGCACGTGCCTCGCCAGCACCCCGTCAATCAGCTTGGCGGCCAGGAATACCCAGTACAGGTAGAGCCGGTCGACCGCGGCCAGGCCCAGCAGCACCGCCCACTTGGCGAGGGACAGGGTGTTGCGGGTCCAGCTGACGGCGACCGCGGCGAGCAGGGCGGGCTTGACGGCGTAGAGCACCGAGGAGACCGCCGCGAGGACCGCCAGGTACAGGGCGCCCACAACGGTCTGTGGGGATGGAGGAGGCATACCAGTGATGGCCACGGGGACCGGGGGCAAACGGCACATGGGGGCAGTCATGCCAGCAGCGGGGCCGAGTGGGGTATATGGAGCAGTGGCAGTTCAGCAGTCGAGCGGTGCCAGTGCAGCAGGCCTCTGAGGACGAGAAAACGGCGATCTGACTGCATTTTGTCAGCAAGGACGCCTAAGACACGGAGAACCACGGGCGCTGGCGGGCTTGGCTTCCTCCGCGCGATCGCAGCCCCTTTTCCCTTACAGCGGTAGCTACCGCGGCAGAAGCCCGGCAGTGGAATTGTAATGGCAGGGCTCGGGCCGTACCTGCATGACGCGGTCGGTGGCCGAGATCTCGAACCTTGCGATGCCCCGGTGCAGCCAGTAAGGAGCGAAGTCCGGGTCCATGAACGGCTGCAGGAAGCCGGGCCGCAGCACGGGGCCGCCGTTCTCCCAGACGAGGTGCGGCCACTCGCGGCCGTAGTCGTGGTCCATCTCCACAGCCTGGAGGAATTGAGAAAGGAAAAGGAGAGATGGAGAGATAGACTCAAGAGAGCGGCGGCGGCGCGGGCGGCGGCGGAGGCAGGGGATCGTGGGGTGTGATGGATGGTGTTGGCGTGGGGCGCCGGGTGAGTGTGCGTAGTTAGGGGGAAGACCCACCGGAACCGGGTGGAGTTCGGTCAAGAATACTACATGTATGCTTTCACAAACAGTGAATGTATTGACGAGTCCGCCCTGGGGGATTGAAGGGGGGAAGAGGAGGGAAGAGGATGGCCAGCGTGCGCGTGCAGGAGAGCGGTGGCGAAGGCCAACATCTGTAATTTATCGGGCTCCAGAACACGACTACGGTACCAGGGCTGTGTTCTGTGGATGGCCGTAGGTGACCCAGATCAGAACATGCGTGTATGGGATCTCTTGTTCCCACAATGAAAGGCAATACCACAAGTACCATTCGCCTCAGCGTCCCAACCAAAGCGGCGCCCCACAACTACAGCTTCAACAGCAGCCGCAACCTACGTAGTACTCCTCCTTGGGGAAGGGTGACAGGATCCGAGCCAGTGGGTTGCGGGGCCCACTGGCGCCTAGCTCCGGCACCCGCAGCGGCGTCAGGCGCGTGCGCTGCGCGTATTTGTTCCCGATCATGAAGCTGCCCTCCGGTGCTGGGCCGCGCCAGTAGCTGTCATTCGTCTTGTTTATGGCGGGGTCAAACTCCTGATACGGCCCGACGTCCACGACGACAACATCGTCCAGCGCCTTCGCCTCCGCCTCTGACGAAGACGGTGGGTTTTGTGCTATAAGTGGTTGCACGAAATTATACTCCGCTGGGACATTTGACTTTGAGGGATCGAATGTTGTGTTGAAATGCCGGGTCTGCGTCGACCTCGCGGTGACGGACCGGAGGTCACGACGCGGCGCGAGCCTGTGGGACCCGAAAGGCGTCGATGGCTGACGATAAGACAGTTTCGTTACATGACAGCGTTGATCTTGGTTCGCGAAGCGTCCCGGCTGTGAAATTGTCGCTATGCCGTGGGCTTGCTCACACTGTGGCGGCGAAAGATATTTCCTAGTTCTAACGTTAGGGAATGTGGACATGGGCCATAATCCTATGCCAACCATGGCCGAGTAGGCCATGGCTACTCGTGAACTTTGCCCACTGCGCAGACGTCTCGCAGAGACTCCAAGAAATTAGAATAATGGATTATGATTAAGTATATATTCATCAAACTTCTGTTCCACTGTGATACCTTGCTCATTACCATCTTAAAGGTAAGGCACAGTTGCCGGGACGCAACCGTCGTCGGTATACCTATGATGATGAGAGGATGAAGTTGATCAATATGTAAAATGTCACCGGCAATGCTAAGCTTTACACGCAAATTGGGACCATCAAGACCCATGGACCGCACAGCTCCGTGCGATGCCTGCACACGCGTACCCTGCGCTTGTTGCGACACCGCTCTATCAGAACGCCTCAACACCAATACCATGATCGTTCCACCAAAGCCATGCACGGTCTGGGTGATACGCGAACATGCGCCCCTCTTTTCAGGTGCCCGCGGTGTCCTGCCTGAGCTCTGAGCTACTCCGCCATGCCGTCCACGATCCACGTCGTTCTTCAACCTACCCAGAACCGCCCACACAACGAAGCAACCACAGCTCCCAGGACCTGCTGCCCAGGACAGGCTGCAACCTATCCCTGCTTAATCAAACTCTCCCTGCTTGGGCGCCAAGTCCGTGGTGGTGAAACGCTCCTCGGGGAAGAACGAAACACGGACGGCGCGGCCCCCGAAGAAGCGTCCCTGGAGGGACGGAGGGTATGAGGAACATGAGGGCGCCCGACAGAATCTCAGCACCGGAGACCACACATCCCGACTACGTCTTCGGCATTTGGGGGGTTGCCCGGGTTTGTTTCTGGGTATGGCTTTCCTTGTTTTCCCGACTGCCTGTGCGATCTGCGAAGATATTGTACGACAATGGTCAGAGGTGCATGTTGCGGCTTGCGGGATGACTCGCCCACGGTCTGGCCTGACACGAAACGGTCAGGGCAACTCGTGATTGCAGCGTTGAATGAACCACGAAACGGTCAGGGCAACTCGTGATTGCAGCGTTGAATGAACCACGAAACGGTCAGGGCAACTCGTGATTGCAGCGTTGAATGAACCACGAAACGGTCAGGGCAACTCGTGATTGCAGCGTTGAATGAACCACGAAACGGTCAGGGCAACTCGTGATTGCAGCGTTGAATGAACCACGAAACGGTCAGGGCAACTCGTGATTGCAGCGTTGAATGAACCACGAAACGGTCAGGGCAACTCGTGATTGCAGCGTTGAATGAACCACGAAACGGTCAGGGCAACTCGTGATTGCAGCGTTGAATGAACCACGAAACGGTCAGGGCAACTCGTGATTGCAGCGTTGAATGAACCACGAAACGGTCAGGGCAACTCGTGATTGCAGCGTTGAATGAACCACGAAACGGTCAGGGCAACGGGCTCTCCCCACACTCCCTCCCAGCGGCCCCACACCACCCAGCTCGCCGCCTCCCGGCATCCGGCCCCGTTGGCACCCGTCGGCCTCGAAGCCCTCCCTACCTGCAAGTCTACAGCCGCCTTGGTGGCGCTCTCCTGTCGCTCGAACTGCACGAAGATGCGCACGGACTCCTCCTGCACATCAGGATGATCACCAGGACGATCATCAGGAGCGTCATCAGCATGGCACATGGCACTTGGGAGTCGCGAAGTGTCACCGCGGCGGCGGTGGCGCATCGCAGCAGGGCATACGGTATCGGCGGTTGATCTTGTAAGCCATGGGCGGAAGCGGTCTCGCTTCCTCCTGAGCATAACACGCGCGGCAGACACCTGATGGCAGCTGCACGCCTTCACACCCCGTCCCCGGCCAGGGTACGAGGGTAGCTGTCAAGGCGCCACCAGTGGTGACGCAGCTTCCTCACTTCTAGCTGCATTCCCTGTACCTGTTACAGGTACCGTGCAGGGAATATAATTCATATGGACAAGTAGTTGTCGTCGCGCTGGCTGCTACCCCGCTTGCCTCCTTGTAACCCAGGCGCGGCCGCTGGTCCACTGTGTGCGCGCGACCGCCTCACCTCTGGGTACCCGGGCGTCGTCACCTCGAAGATGAGCACGTCCAAAACCTTGCCGTACTTGGTCAGCTCCTGGCCGACCTGTCGTACGCGGCGGCGGCGGCGGCAACATCAGCAACAGCTTCAGCACGGCGCGGTCCATGACCTTGGCACGCACCCAGCCGGCCGGCTTCCGACCTTCCGTTCCGACAGTCGCCATCTCAGGCTGAAATGCCACGACTGAACTATCAGGGTGCCAGAGCCCGCCATTCATATCAAGGTTGTTCTGGCTTGCCACAGGCTGATGCCCTTTCCCTAGCGTTGCGCTATTCATCATCCCAAGGAAGACCGGACCTGCGACGCCTGTCCGCCTGCCATGACCCCATCGCCGCCATCCCAGCCCCCATGCAATCCCCAACCTGCCCCAACCCACCACGGGGTGCGGCCCCACCGCCCCCGACCCACCTCCTCCTCCAGCTCCTCGTCCACCTGTCCGGGGCCCACCATGTTGCGCATGCAGATGACCCGAGAGGGCGCCCCCGTCAGCACCGCACCTGAGGTGCCGGGAGGCGGGGGCAGCGGGGCGGGACGGGCGGTGCCGGCGCGGCACGGCGCGATGTTAGGGCTCTCCCAACTCCAGCAGTGCTATACATTACGACACAACGCGCACTCGACAACAACCCCCCAACTGGTGCGGCGTGGGCCTCTCCGACGTTGAGGGGTATGCATATCGAGATCGAAACACCCCTTCGCCGACTGGCGCTGGCTGGCTGGCTGGCTGGCTGCAATGAATGCCCTGGAGGACATCGCCGGACCATCCACGTCCAGTCGCCGACCGTCAGCGGCTGAGGCCACGAGACAAAGCACCCTAGGGCTTCGGCCCTGGTGCAGCCGTCTGCCCGCTCACTGGGTCTTGCCGCCTGGGGCACACGATCCACGGCGCCTCTCTAGTTACTACGGTGCTACTGCGCCTTGTCTGGTGCGGGTGCGGCCCGCGCGCACCCACCCTTGAGCCGCTTGGCGTCGGGCCCGTCCGCCGCGCCCTTGCTGGGCACGGGGGGCGCCTCCACGATGACGGCGGCGCGCTGGTTGGTCTTCTGCGCCACGAGCGGGTTGGAGATACCCTGCGAGGAGGAGGGGCGGGCGGGCGGACACGACGAAGGTCGTTGCAGAGCGCGAGGGGAAGAGAGCGGAAGAGAGCGCGCGTGCTAGAGAGCGACAGAAAGCTGGGGATAGGATTTGCTGGGGTTCATAACGACGACGACCACGCGCACAACAGCACGCAAACCACCTCGTGGCCACGCCGACTCACCAACCCATTTGGCAAAAGCGCTAAATTGCCGACCTACTGGCCCCACCGACCCCACTTCCTCACCTGGCGGTTCTTGCCCAGCCCCTCGCCCTCGCGCCAGCCCATCTTCTCCAGCAGCTTCTGAGCCAGCGACATGCCCTTGTTGCCTCCGCCAGGACCTGCAAGGAACACAACCATGAGTGGCGCTCACCAGGCAGCGCCGCACCACATCACACAAACAGACCACCACCCGGCAGGTGCCGGTAGGCGCCGCCATGTGCCGCCATGTGCGGGCAGACGAGCCATCATGCCATCATGCGCCGCTCCAAGCTCCAGGCCAAGCCGCACCATGCCTCAGCGCTCATTAACCGGCCATCTGCCGACCACAGGCCAACCGATCGTCCACACGTGCCCAGCCAGTCACACCAACCAACGCACCACGCCCTCAAGTCCAATCTGGCCGTTGGATTCCCAACCGTTCCCAACGAGGGAACCCAACGACCTGGTCGCTCGCGCAGCACAGCGGCTCGGGGGCCGACAGCGACGGCCGGATGCACTCGCACCCGCGCCCCGCATACCATGGAACCGGTCGGCCACCGGAACCACGCATGGCCACGTACGCGTTGCCTCAACAACCGACGCACACACACACGGGCGGGCGGGTTGCAATTCTAAACACACACGCGAGCTGGCAGGTCACGTACCTTCGTCCCCGGGGCCGCCAGCGCCAGCGCCGCCGCCTGCGCCGCCGCTGCCGGGCGGTGCGCCGGCGGCCATTCTCCCCCGCCGCGCAAACGCATCGTCGCCGGTCATGCCCATCGCCGCCCGACGGCGTTCGTACTCCTCCATGGACATGACCCCGCTGCCGCCGCCGCCGCCGCCGGCGCTGCTGCTCCCCGCGGAAGCCGCGCTCCGCGAACGCTCCTCCTCCTGCTGCGGGCCACCGTCATAGCATCAGTGGCATCACCATGACCAACAACACCGTCGCCATCGTCGTCATGGCCATCATCGTCAAGGTCAAGGCCATGGGCCGCGCCGGTTAACGCTGCGGTGCCCAACCGGTCCCTTTCTCCCATCCTCCCACCGGACACTTAGCTCTGGCAGCCCGTGCAGTTCCATTACTCCCTGCCTGCCAATGCCCTATCAACCTCCCGCCCTCCGCCCTCCCTAACTCCTCATGTGTAAATCAAGTCAGCGAAACCCCCATCGCGAAGGGGGACGGGGCGGGGCGCCGAGGACGCGACCCCGCGGTCCGGTCCGCCTCGGTCCGCCTAGGTGCGTGCGTGTGGGCGTGTGGGATGCCATGTCCGCAGCCCGCCGTGACGTGATGTCCGCCCGCGCGCGCCATGAGGTATCATCTCGACGACCCACGGGTCGGTCTGCACCGACCCGTCCGATTATTAGCTTGGATGCCAAGGAAGTGCAAAGCGGCGCGCACCTGCTTGCGCAATCGCTCCGCCTCCGCCTCCATTTCCTTGAGCTTGGCCAGACGCTCCGCCTCGGCCTCGGCGGCCTTGCGCGCGCGCTCCCGAGCCGCAATCACCTGCACCGCCGAGCGGCCACACACCGGGCACAGCAGCATGCCACGTCCGGCCATGTCGCACGGCGGGACCTTCCCTGGACCTCAGGCTCTGACGCCCGTATCGTCCGGGTATATGTCGCCCGCTGGTAACCTCCTTACTTGATCAGGTTATGCCGCCACAAACTGTACCAGACGGCCGCGCACATATGCACACGTGCATGGCAAACTGACCCCTGGGACCTTTCTCCGCCTGCCAATCCTGCCCTAGTGCTGCCGGCCCCTGCCGACTCTCGGTGCCTCCCGCCCCTGCCGTACCTCCTCATAGTCGTTTGGCCGCATGGGGTCGTACTCGTCCTCTATCGGACGCCCGTCGCTCCTTGCAAAGATACTGCTGCTGTTGCTGCTGGCCGCGGGGCCGGGCTGGATCACGGCCACTGACGCGGTGGGGGCGGCAGACGCCGCGACCGAGTTTCCTGTCGGTCCCGACGGCTGTGTCCCGACGGGCCCCCGGCTGCCCGGCGTGGTGGCGCCGTCGGATGCGGGCGGTGGCGCCGCCGCCGCTGGCGGGCCGTCGGCGATGAGGCCCGGCTGACCCCGACCGCCGGTACGGCCCGTGATGGGTATGCCCCTGCGACCGGCCGCAGCGCAGATAGGAGGCGGGGCCTCATCGCGCTGTGTCGCAGCTCCGAAACGCACCACTGCTACATGTGGCGGTGCATGGAGGCGGTCGACGTCGGGAAGTACGTACCTTCCCCACGAAACCTTGACGGTCACCGTACCGTCACGACACGGCAGTGTGCTGCCGGATCAGATGCACCAACATCATGCGTGACAACAATGATCTGTGCCCTGCCTGCGCGTGTCCCCGCCCCCCGCCCATCCCACGGACCTCGCGGGGCCTCCCCTCCCAGGTCCCCCGCCACCAGCTGCCGCCGCTGCTCGGAGCACGGACGGTGGCGGCTTGAAAGCCGGCACGGCGGGCTTCTTTAGCGAGGGCGGAGGCATGAGCTTGGAGTCCAGCGCTGACCATCCCGAAGCAGCGCCACCCGTGTCATTTGAGCTGTTCTTTGCCTGAGGGAGGTCCCCGTATAGGCTCATCGCTGGGACGCAGGCAAGCACTTTAGGTGAACTATGATTGTTTTGACCAATACGATTTAGATCATAGAGTCAGAAGTTGTCATACCTACGGAGTTAAGCAACAAACGCGTGCGCAAAGTGTGGGCTGCTCACTAAGGCAGTAACGTTTGCATTCAGGCTTTCTAGGACGATGTTTTTGCGCGTCCCGCATCTACTCTCAATCCTCCAAGACGCACTGCAGTGTACGGCAGTGGTTCACTGAACAACTTTGACGCTCCCTCTTCGCCAGGCTTACGCTAATCGCATACCGGAGTCCCGCAACTGTTCTTCGCAAGTTTGTAAGGTTTATCTGTTTGATTGTCGCTGTCAGACCACAGTCTCACATCTTGAACGCCTGCAGTCGCAAGAAAGCATCCATCATGCAGGTGCGCTTGGCCATAATGTGATCTTGAAACATGACAGAGGCTTGGTTGTGGAAAAAGATTGTTTGTGTGTCTGTGATTGGAGTGAGTTGTGGTCAACCGTCCCATTCCGGGCTTACATTGCATATGATTTCGAGATCGGTAGTTAGAACCAAAGATGACTCACTGCGGCGTTTCGGGACCTTCGGTGCGCAGGTTCGCTCCCTGCCCTGCTTTCGGACGTCACGGCCTGCTTCCGTGGGTCGGCGGTCGGTCGTGGTACGGGCATCTTCAAATGGCGCTGGTAAGCAGGCGCCTTCATGTATCGCTCGTTATCGATTGCGCTTGCCCACAGCGGACCGTTCCATGCAACAGAATCTTACTCGGCACCAAGCCGTCCAGGCGGCGCTTCTCGATCATGTAAGCTTGTCGCCGGCGGGGTTGTAGCTGCGCGTGCCTGTCATGCCCCGGGGTACCTTACGCGGCGTGACTGGTTGAGGGCAAGGACTGCGGCACGCTAAACCAAAGCGCAAGCGAGTAGGTATCTGAGCGTATGTAGGGCTTCGGAACAACGCGCCTTGCCAAACCAAACCATCACTCGCGCCCACACCCAACAGGAAGACGAAGGGGAGAAAGCTGAACGGGGGAATGGGGAGGTCTTGTGACATACGGTGCACGGTGCGGACGGCGCACCCGAGCTCCCGTCACCAGATGTCTACTTGCCATCCGCGTTTTCACTGCCTGGTGATACCCCTTCGGGCCACCGGCCTGACCCCCGTCGTCGCCACGATGCCTTGCTCGCAGTCATGTCCGGTGATGAGGTTCCCTCGGACACGGAGGGTGACGTCCCCATCGTGGCGGTGCGGCCCTCGGGCGGGGCCTTCCGGTACGTCGGGGGGTCGCTGGGACGGAGTGAGGCGACTTCGCATCCGGTCGTCGCTCGCGGGGGCTCCTGGGGCTGAGCAATGTGGACATGCCTGGTGCCTCCCTACGCTCTACGCGAAGACTTTTCGCGTGAAAGCGTGCGTGAGTAATTCCAGCAGCTTCCCAAGTCCGACCGATCTTTGCCGCGGACCAGGAAGGGCCCCTTCCATCCGCTACGGCTTCTAAGGCTTAATTCTTGCCGCCGTACGCCCATGTACGGTTCCGTGTATGGGCGCAAAGAGGCGGTCGCGCCTCGCGAGCTGCGAGAGCCGCTGCCGCATCCTCGAATTCGACGTGCAGTGAAGCCCTAGATCCCGCCATCGTTGCTGTCCCGCCGCCGCAGGGGCCTGCCCACCCCCACCCCCGGCACGGCTGGCGCCGTCGGTGAGCTGTCCTTCGCCCGGCCCGGGGGCGGCTGCACGCGCTTCAACCTGGCGCAGTCGTCCTCGGTGGTGATCGCGCAGGGGCCCACGTCAGCCGGTGCGTCGGGGGTCCTACCTTCAGACGGGCTGGGGTGGTGGAACAGCCCAAAGGGACGCGACTGAAAGCCGTTCGGGCGGGTCTCCTCGCTGTGCGCTTGTTGGCAGCACCCCGGCCGGGTCAGAATGGCGAACGGCGCTGCAGCGTGGATCACGCGGCTGCAGCGCGCGACCTGGTTCCACGGGATTTGTGCGGTGACCCGAGCATCGGGTTCGCGCTGGGGTCACGTGTCCTCGTCCTTGTGCGCAAAAACGTGCCTTCATTACGCCTTTCGACATGGTCTGGCCTGGTTCACCAGGGTCTGGCCTGGTTCACCAGGGTCTGGCCTGGTTCACCAGGGTCTGGCCTGGTTCACCAGGGTCTGGCCTGGTTCACCAGGGTCTGGCCTGGTTCACCAGGGTCTGGCCTGGTTCACCAGGGTCTGGCCTGGTTCACCAGGGTCTGGCCTGGTTCACCAGGGTCTGGCCTGGTTCACCAGGGTCTGGCCTGGTTCACCAGGGTCTGGTTTTCACCCTTGGCTTAAACCCTGCCCTGGACAGTTTTACTGACGCCAGGCAGCTGGTCCGTATAACTGCAAAACCAGAACCTCGAAGCACACAGCGTTTGCATGACAAGTGGTCAAAAACCATATTTGTGCAAACCCAACGAAGCCTGGATGTGCCATACAAAGGCGTGCAAATGTCACGCCAGCACCCCGCGTTCACTCCCTTGTCGCCGCCACAACCCACACCTCGTACCCCGTGCCCACCTTCCGTCCTTCGTTACCGTGCCCGCCAACGCCATGCCAGTGGACGTGCCATCGCGCTTCTCCCGCCCCGCCGGCGGCGCCGCTCGGATGTTCCCAAGCGGCCTGGGCCCCAGCGGCGGCGGCCCCACCAGCGGCGACGGCGGCAGCGGTGGCTCCGGCGGCTCGGGCGGCAGCGGCGGCTCCGGCGGCCCCAGCCCCGCCGACGAGCCGCTGGGCTTCTCCACGGTGGCCCCGTGGGCCCTGGCGTACTTGGGGGTGTGCGGCGGGCTGTACTGGGCTCATGAGGCGCTGATCAAGAAGAAGCCCGCGGCTAAGGCTGCGGAGCCGGCGCCAGCGCCGGAGCCCGCCGTCAAGAGCTGCTGCAAGAAGGCCGCTGACAAGGGCGGCAAGAAGTGAGGCGGTGGGTTGCGGGTCGAACTCTGTGTCGAGGAGGGAGGAGCCGAGGAGAAGTCTGCGGTCTGCTCTGCGGTGCACTGCGCACTGGCGGCCTTGGAGCCCCGGGTGATGCTGGGGGAGGAGAAGAGGCGCACGGCAGCGCGATACCTGTAAACGGTGGGGAACGGAAGTGGCGGTGCTGGTGTGTGCAGGGGAGCGAGATGGATAAGAGTCCCCGGACGGCTGCTAGCCGGTGCAGTCGCAGATGCGCAGGTGCGGGGTGTCAGCTCTCGGATGTTCGACGGTTCAGGTCACAGCAGGTGGCGGTCGGCGGCGGTCGAGTTGTTCCGCTTGTCTCCGGTGTCTCGCTCTTTGCAGCGTTTGTCCGAAAGAGAGCGGGCTGCGAGGGAGTCCGGGGTGCTGCGGCACTCCGCATCACAGGGTTAGCGACCGCGGTGCCAACATGAGTGGTGGTGGTGATGCAGGCAAGGACACCGGGATCAGCGTTGGTTGTTGTCGGGCATATCGCAACGGTGGCCACCTTGGTGACGCCCTTCCCGGTGCGTGCGTGTTTACCTTTCCAGGGCTCCTGGCCGCAGCCGGCGTTTGCCCACGGCCTTGGCCGCCCTCGCCGGAGTCGTAGGATGCGTCATAAACGTTTTTTAAAATACACTTGAATTCTACTGATTCGCACGGGTGCAGGCGGTGCGCTCTTGCGTAGCGCAAGTCGGTGGCGGTGATCGGTTAGTGCGGCGGTGTCAGGTCACTGAGACGGTCGACGGTCGTCCGCGGGCGTGCAGGCGGGCGCCCGCCCACAGACGCGTACCAAGACCTCGTGCCGCCATAGTTAAGTCACCTCGTATCTGACTGTTGAAGCACAGCGGCGGTGGAATGCATGCGCCGGCGCCGGCGGACGGCTTTCGGGCTTCCCCGCCTCGATCTGTGTCGCCTGGCTCCCTACCATGTGAATTGCTGGCGGCTTGCCGCTGCTGATTCTGAGGGGCATCAATGCGGACGCGGAGGCCGGGAAGTGACGGACGACGGGCGATGGCTGGTGCGATGGCTGAGCGGGGCGACCTTGCTGTGACCGTGTCGGTAGCGCGCGGGTTAAGAGCTGCGCGAGCGGCTGGTCAGTCCGCGGGGGGACTGGGCTTCCCGTCACCATCCCGATCGACGTGCGTTGCGTGCTTTCATTCGCGGCCGGCCGCCGGCTACTACATTTCATTCTTCTTTCGGGTGTGGATGCGTGGCGGGCATTCATGCGGTCCAGGGTTGGTTTCGGAAAGTGCGGCTCAGACTCGCTCATCGGGTGAGACGACACCTGATCGTTCGTGATCACGATCTGATTGTGCTGAGACCACCGTAGATCGGGTCTGCTTGCGGTTGTGTGGTCGTGGCGTGGCGGCATGGCTTCTTTTGCGGGCCTGGGGAATGGCTTCTTCGCTGGTTCGGTTGGCAGGTATCTGCAAGCTCGCGTGCGTGTGCACGGCGCTTTCGGTGCTCGGTGTTGGATGTTACATACGGTACCGGTCGGACATGTGTTGGGAGTCTCGAAGGAGTGCTTCCGTTGTTGGCTGTTGTGAGGGGCCCTCGCTGATCGTGCTCAAAGGCGCTTGACGTCGGACGGACTCCCCAAACGAATCTGTCAGGTCTGGTTGGGACGCCCTGATGAAGGGAAGACTCTCCGGACCACCACCACGTGACCATCCTGTGGTCCAGGGTTGCAGCTAACGTGCGTACGTGGGCAAAGGTCAATCGCTCGCGGGAGGCTTTGTATGACTCCTGATATGAGCTGAGGCTCAGCGGGCACTAATGACTCCGGCGATTCACGCCTACCTGAAACCTGAGCACATCGATGCCTTCGAGTGCGCCTGGTACTCACATCGCCTGAAGCACGGTAAGGCGGGGACGGCCGCGTTCGGTCCACCACGCACATCGCCTGCCGAAACCTGCCAACGACATATCAGTACATCGGCTTGTGGTGCCTGCAGGGGTCCCATTATTGGCGGTGTATATGCGGTTTGCGAATGAAGAGGCTTCGGCCGACACCAGATGACTCATCAGGGCGTGCACTGTGACATGTACTCTAAGACTCATTCAGTACAAGTTTGGAGACCGCCGATGAGCCAACTCACACACAAGTGGTAAGGCATCTTGATGCAGCTCCGCCCGCCATAAAAACAACCGTACATCAGACCTCCTGTCTAGTTGTCGTGTTTTAACCTTTCCCGTAGCACCTGCTTGTGTGGCATTAACCTAACCTGTTGGTCATGAGTGAGTTTGCCTTCCGTTGCTTGACACCGACTGAGGAAACGAACACCACGAGCCCCGGACCAACGACCTGCCGGGCGCGAGCAGTTCCCGGACCCACGGCTACGACGCGTCCCACTCAGTTGCCCGGTATGGAGCCGACCATTCCCGCGAGACGGTCCTGTTGACCATCACTGCAACATCTCGTTGCGCCCTAACCTCGCCCCGTGCCTCGGACTCTCCGCCGCCTCCACCGTCTCACGGCCCCCATCCCTCCCCATCTCTGGGCGACTCCACCGGCGTCTGTGTCCCTTTGGCACACCGTTTGCCTTACATTTGACTCTACAGCGTGAAGTAAGAAATTAAATGAACATTCCATGCAAATCTTGCATGCGCAACACCACGCCCGGAAACATGTCGTGAGGCCACATGTGACATTCCCTCCACGAATAGCACAACACAGACGGCTTCCAGGCCTGCACTAACAGTAATGAAAAAATATTTTTATATCTCGTGTCTTTATAAGTCAACGGACTTTATAAGTCAACGGATTTGCGGATCGTGATTCTCACTTGCTGTAGAGGGACCCGGGTTCCGACATGTTCCGAGTTCCGGCGGCAGCCATCTGTACGTCGATGCCACACTATTTGAATTGGACAAACATGATTATAAACTGAACGTTACTGCGCAGGACCTTCATAAAGAATTGTCATTCGTAGCCCTGTTACAGTATTCTTCGGTTTCACCCAAAGATAGAATCGAGTTACCTTTCCCAATATACTTACTGCAATTGCATCCCTGCATTATTTGTAATTTATTGATAAGTTACAAAGAAATTCTTGTGATTGGGCGTTTCTTTCCAAATCGGGATACGATGGCCCTCAACTCTGGTGTCCTCACCCTTACTATTGAGTACGCAAAGGATCTTAAGGACCGTGACTGGTTCTGCAGGTAAGCTTGTACAAGTTGGGAATTTGTGTCGCCCACGGTTCAGTACCCGCCATACCCTTTTGCGCAACGTCACGTTCTGGCTTCACAGTCGACACAAAGCCGTCCGGACTGATTCCAGGCCACCCAACACTGCCCCGTGTAGGCAAGACCCTTACTGCGTAGTTCAGGTGGGGCAGCACACCCGGCGTTCCAAGACCGCCAAGAACGGCTGCCGCAATCCCGTCTGGCACGAGACCTTCGTGCTCAACCTGATCAATGAGAACGGCGTGGAGATCGAAATCAAGGTCAGTCCGCTTAGTTCCACCACCACTGCTTTATGTCCGTCAGGCAAGGGCGGCGGATCCCGGAGGATCGAGTCAGCGTTGGCTCGTATGCGCTGACTTATGTAGGTAGCTCAACACCCTGGGCCTGGGATTTCTGGCAAGATCGTCGTTCGTACTGCCCGACATCGAGCGAAGGCCCTCGAATGACGAATGCTGCAGTGCACAGATGATGCAGTGCCCCCAACAGACCCTATCAGATGGACGACACACGCAAAACTCGGGTTGATGTACAAGACATACCGGCCCTCCTTGCTGAACCGAAAGCGATGTCGTCTGTCGGGGCCGCCTGATGCCAATCAATGTCGTAGCGTGCTGTCGTGCACAGTAACACTATCGATATCGGTAGCATTTCTCCTCACTCGCCCCGCATGGACTGAGCTGCGCTAACCGAAAATATTTCTAATTCCCCCGTCGGTCCAATTTGTACGACAATGCCACCGTACGACAACAGGACGACAACATCCTGAGTGACGAGTACATCGGCTCTTGCACCTTCGCGTTGACGAAGGCGCGCGAAACGGGCTCGGACTTCCCGAACGTGCCGGTGATGAGCAAGCGCAGCGGCAAGCAGCACGGCCTCATCTCAGTCGTGCTGCGGTGGACCCCCAACAACGTGCCCGCGGAGGTCGTCACACCCGTAGCCCCAGTGGCCGCCGCTGCCTCCACCGCTGCACCCGCAGCCGCTGCACTGGTCGTCAACGGGCCGCCGCCGGCATCAGCCATCCTGTGCCCTCAACTGCTGGGGCCGCCACCGATGGAACCCAGCAGCGCATCATCGGCTTATGCCCAGCCGCAGCAGCCACAACAGTTCCTGCAATCGTCTCCGTACCCGACTTCCATGCCTAGCTGCGCGCCCGCTGCTGGGCCCCAGTACGCGCAGCCGTACGGCTTTGTACCTGCCGTACAACAACCGTACACGGCCAATTACATGGGTATGGCGGCGCCCGCGGCCGGCGTCGCTGCGACAGCCATGCCGCGATACATGGTGGGCGCCGCGGCGCCACCAGCCCGCCCGATGGCACCGACCTTTGTGGTCGTCGATTCGGACGACTTCCCCTTCCGCCACCACCATCACCACCACCACCGCCACCACCACCACCGCCGCCGGAGCTCTGACGATCGGGTGATCATCATCGAGGAGGTCTTGTAGTTGCGTGCACGTTCATTAGTTAGTAGTAATCGTTATATACAAGGTGGACCCGAGTCCCGACCGGGTGTCCCGACGTTTAGGCAGCTACGACTACGGCTTTATTTTATCCATCCTGGTCTGGTTGCATTATATCATTGGGCCGGCTAGCAACGAACCGAGCGAGCGACCCACCTCGCTCGCGCGCGGCGCTTTCCAGCTACATAGCAGGGGCAGATGTATTTCGTGCGTGTTTCATACATTCGGCCCGCTAGTATAAGGGATCTATCTGGTGCTTGCATGGCCGACGACTGGATGGGCGAGACGGCAGATATGAAGCCGCCGTGTGGACGGTTGCAGCCGTTGGACGTTAGTTGCGTGTTGATTGTCGGCCGGCAAGTACGTAAGCCCCCCGCCCGCCGAGCCGCCAGTCACCGGAGATTAATTCGGTGCCACCGCAGCTGCTGCATGTCGCGATCACGGGGTTCACATGCTTCAGGCGACCATCCACCCACGCGATGTCCTCAGGCCCTGTATATATTTATGTGTGTGTGCGCTTACCTTTGAATCGAAGCGTCTCTGATGATGACAGCGTCGCTTGGGACGCGCACGCACGCGGTGCACAGCCCCACCCACCTAAGCGACGGGCTGCCTGCGGACAGATGCCTCCCTAGCTAGCTCCGAGTAGACATACATGAGGTGCAATGGAAGGTCGAATTGAGGCAGGGTTGCGTTTTATTTGCGCCGCGAACGTCGCCATGCATCACTCAAGCACGTGTATGGCGGCTGTAGCAGCGCGACACAAAGGCTTACTCGAGATGTCTGGAACCCCTTTCTTGGGCTATTTTCTTGCGGTCCGGCCAGCCAGGGTGTGGGTATCAAGCACATGGCGCGCCGAAGGCACGCGCGCGCGTACCGTAGCTCAATAATAGCGTGTCCCCATGCATGCATTTACGTGTTAGATGTCTCATTATCGCACGTGTTATGCCGCCTACACTGCGCTGGCGCGCGGCCCCGTGCGTTGGAATGCCGCTGCGATAGGACACTGCGACATGCCGCCTGCATGCTACTCCCACAAGCAAGCAAGGACGGTGCTCGCGCGATCGACGGATGTGTCAGTGACGTGAGGAACTGAGGGAATGTGCGCGCCGGATGGGCCACCCTTGATCGTAGACTTGGTGGCAGGTGGTGGTGGCAGGTGGTGGTGGTATGGTGGTGGCAGGTGGTGGTGGTATGGTGGTGGCAGGTGGTGGTGGTATGGTGGTGGCAGGTGGTGGTGGTATGGTGGTGGTGGCAGGTGGTGGTGGTATGGTGGTGGATGGTGTTGGTGGTGGTGGTATGGTGGTGGTGGCAGGTGGTGGTGGTGCATTCGGGCGAGCGAGGGAGCACATACACTCGGCTGGTCCGTCCGCCAGATCCACACATTCGGGATCATCATCCTATCTCACCTCACGCAGTGTATATTGCATGCAAGGAAGGGCATCTAAGGCACCAGAACGCTGCGAAGCCAGTTGCCTGTCCTGGCTATGTCTTCAGCTCTTCAGCCCCTTGGGTTAGCTAGAGTGTATCTTGCACCAACAGCTGGCATGACTCACTGCACCGGCAGGTGTAGCTGAACATGGATGCATTGATGTTACGTGCAGCGGATCCCTCGGAGGAATCATCGGTGGTGATTAAAGCGGCATTAGAGGACGGCCATGCGAATGCCGTCTTAGCTACGAGTAGGCAGCGAGTACTAGTAGGCAGTGAGCTTGATTAGGAGAGGGCGCTGGGCCATTAGCTGCCGCCACGCATTTGCCTGGCTGCTGGGTGCTGGCCAGTTGAGGAATGGATGTGGGAAAGTTGAGTATGTACTGCACGGACGACTGCTGTATAGTCGTACTGAAAGCTGGGCGAATAAAATGTTACACGAATGAAGACGGATGAGGATGTACAACCCTGATGCGCATGCCGGTCAGTCCTTCATCATTCAGTCTCTCGTTCTTTATTTCTCGCTCTCTTGCTGGCCGCCTGGCTGGCTGGCGAGCACAACGAATAATGTCGCAAGTGCCACATACAGTATCGCCCGCGCCACATAGCGAGCCAGCATTGGTACGTACAGTACGACGCGATGCACCCAGCCAGTGGTGCACGCCCCGGACACGTGCGGTTACCTGGGGACACGGAACATAATCTACTAACCCATGTCCACATAGCCGAGTCGTACCGACCGCGCATATACCCTACGTGGCTCAGCAGTGCTATCTAGACAACAATAACCAGCCTCAAAGCAAAGACATCATTGGTTGGATCAAGATAACTTTTGGCAAAACATTATCGCTTTTACGTAGACACTGGGTCGAACACAGCCCCTCGCGCGCCAGCTGTTAGCAGGGTCAACCAAGCACAGTCACCAATAATCACAGCGCGGCCATACACGCTCTTCGTCCGAAATAAATATAGATGACGGTTGATGCGTTACAAATGCCGGGGATGGATGGCGTATGCATGTACGTACGGCGGCCTCACGCCGCTTTGACTCCAGCGTACTGCACGTTTGCGTCGGCCCCAACTGGGTGGCCCATTGGGGCAGCAGCAGCAGCGGGCTGGTGCATCTGCGCCGCCGCGGCGTCCCCGGCGACGGCGTGGGCTCCGCCACCGTTGGCGTTCCCTTTCTGATTCTTGCGACCCCTGGTAATGACACGTGAGCGGGAAAGCAAGCAATCAAGTAAAGGTGAAGCCATCAGAAGATATGCGTCATCAGCCCCGCCGCAGCTTCGTTCGCGCTGTCCACCGGCCGCGCCGCCGTGGCGCCACTTGTACCCCAAGATTGCCCGTGTACAGGTGGTGACATTATTCGCAAACAAACTGGGGAGCATTGGTGACGTGAACAGATGGATTCTTTCATTTCGCAGGGGCACTGCAGGGCACGGGGGTCGCTATGTATGCCCCCAGGACAGCCCCCAGCCTTCCCCGGCCGTCCCCTGAGGCTCAACGAATACATTCCATGTGTTTAAAAGCGAGGGCGCACCTTCGGCGCTGCTGGGGTGGCGACCGGTCAGCGGTGTGCCTGCGGCGGCAACGGCGAAGACGGCGGACGAGTGGAGCAGAATGACTCAACCGGTTCGCCTTGCAGTATCGTATCGCTGAAGGCACGTAAGTTGCAATGCACAACCTTGCGCGGACACCTGACCACAGAAGTAGTTCGCGACGCACGGAAACCTAGCTAGCTATCAATCAGGAACCGTATTCTCCGAAGTCACGGACGACGTCACGGCAGGTGGTCGACAAATTGCCATCGAGCATGCAAACGGAGACGTCCGTGTCGCGCTCGCAAAGCGAAATATGCTGACGTAAAAGTGAAGTAACGGCAACCCGCCAGCCGGCGAAACGCTACGAATTGAAGTTATGAATAAATTTAATTTCATGAATAACAAGAAAATATATGGCCAGTGCATTCCCAGAAGGCGCGTTTACTAATACCGTGTGGCCTGTCAGCGTTTGTGAAGAGCTGAGTTGCTGGGCTAGAACAAATACCGTGAATGAATGCAGAAAGTCCGTCTCGTATTATTTCCAACTGATTTGCTTTCTCATTCCACTTCATGTCAGCCATGATGTCTACAAACTAAAGTGGCGCCTCACCTGCGACGTGGAGCAGCCCCTTGACCGTTAGCGTTGCGATGTTGGCCGTTGTGGTCCTGTCCATCTGCGCTGTATGCCCGGCTGCGACGGCCTGGTGCTCCGGACCTGAGGCCAAAGCAGCGTCCCACTCCACGCACAGCCCTGAGGCTCAGTCTCACAATGAGGAATATATGATGAATCATAATTGTCAGATGTGAAAAGGGTCAGCAAATTTCGGGTGGCTTTGTTGTGGGATTAATCAATCAACGCGTGAAGCGTAGAGGCTGTTAGAAATTGGGATTAAAGTAAGGTGCTATGAATTCTAACTAAATATTTTCGGAAGGTGTTGAGGGGTCAAACATATTCTGTAAAAGTGTTACCAGTTTTGGCCTACCTGCCAGCCGTACATCGTATACGAACCTGTGGCTTTGAAGCCCGCAAAACAACCATCATCATCAAGCATTAAGGTTGCAACACTTCGATGGAGAACTTTTCGTTCTCACGAGTCAAGTTGTCGTTGAGTGCACGCACCTCGCTTTCCCAGGCGTTCCCTTCCTCCTTTCCCTTCCTTCCTCGCCGTTACTTCGCTGACCGCTCAACGACTGCTGATTCTGTCCCGCAACTTGCGAAGGCATACGTAACAGCAAGAGCAATTACCACCACCTACCATACGAAGCTTTCCTAGCACTGCCGGAGCACATCGACAAGGTCATCGGTGGCAACCGTCCTCACCATAAACTGCACACAGAAAAGCGCGCCGCGCAGGCGCACCCGGCTAACCCGGCGCACCGGACCACACCAAGAGCGCATCATTATCAGTCAAGCCCTTTGTTGTCCGCTGCCGTATGATACACGACACCCAGCCATTGATTTCCGCATTATTTCCCCCTCCGGCCGATGCGTTGTTGGGTTGGGTTGCCGGGAGGAGCAACAGCGATCTCCCGTTCACTCAGGACGGATTTCGACGGATGTGCTGGCCACTGCCGCGCTAGCCGCGCCGCCCCAGCCATGGCGGGAGCTGCACGCATGTTCTGAGGACGGGCGCTACGGGTGGACGGTGGAGTGTGCGTGGAGTGTGCGGGCTAGGGGCCGGAGCCCTGCCCTTGGCCCAAGGGCTGGGCTCGGCACCGCCCCCGGGCCGGTGCCGAGGAGCCGAGCCCGTACCAGGTCCCCCTCCCCCACTCCTTGCTATCGGCCCCACACCGACGCACACAGTAGTCACCGTGCGTGGTAAATAGACGTACTTGACATGGGGTATAATTGTGCGTTGCTTGACGGAATGCGGCCGCCGTCGGAGATGAAGCAAATGAAATTTTCATGAAATAAGCAATCGAATTTCTCCCGTGACTTGAGACGCGTTGGCCGAAGACTTAAACCTGGAACCGCAGTCGAGAACAGCTAGGGACGGCGTTGCGCTCTACAGCAGTTACTCTTTTGCCCTACGAATTCGTGCCCTGAAAATTCTTGTTCATAGGCACACTCCTGACAAATAATAAAAAATTAAAATTACTTCGATGGGCATATCCTCGACGTAGGATACGGGTAAGCGTGAAACCCGTGCTCGTCCGAGTAGAGTGAGATTTGAGAGAGATATCGTAAATTTTGTGGTTGTGTCTCTTCTTTGAGACAAGTATTTGATGCATACTAATTACTTCACTAGTGTGTCGGCTGCGCACAGGTGCAGGTATACGATCCCGACTGCTCCGTACGTTTACTCCGATACAAAAAGACCGCATCCACCTGCATCCACCTTACGTATATTCGCTTCATATCCCTGTATTCTTTCATACTTAGCGTTAGTTTTACGTGATTATTGCCAGAGTATTTTGCCGCGCATCAACGAATGGCACTGTGCCCAGGCATCGTATCGGTGACCATTGAATTCGCTGATGGCTTAAAGGACCACGACTTGATATTCAGGTACGTGAATTGCTTGGGGCTGCTTGATGATAGCGCTGGAGCACGTTCCTCAGCCGGTCACCTGCATTGGTTATTAGCACAACAAACGGCATAAGGAACTCATTCTATCTGTGACAACCAAAGATGCAACGCAACCTTACGCAACGCTTGTAATCGTTTAACCCAACGGGTGGCTGCATACGACAACGTTTTTGGACGAGCGCATATGTTTTTGGGCAGAACAATGAGAGTGATCTGGTTTTGGCAAACCCTCACTTGTTCCTTGGTGTGACGTGCCACCTGGTGCCACCGAGGCCATCGGTCACCTGCAGCATGCATCGGTGCCCAACCCCTCCCTTCACAACTTGCAACTAATGTGCTCTCCTCCACGCATTCCCGCATGACCGCCTGCGCACGTGATTCCTTTTTTCTCTCAACCGCAGACAGAGTCCCTACTGCATCTTGTCCGTGGGCACCCAGACGTACCGCACCCAGACCGCCAGCCGCGGCGGCACCAACCCCGTGTGGAATGAGACCTTCCAGTTCAACATCTGCAATGAGAATGACCTGATGATCGAAATAAAGGTTGGTAGGTGTGGATGGTGTGAGGAAACGTAGCGACGCGTCGCGCCTCTGCGCGGGCAATGCACGGTAACCGTGCCCAACCTAGAGCCGTGCAATCATCATGTCTGGCAAGCCCTGGCCGTAAACCCAGCCAAGCCCTGAAGGGCAGAGGTTCGTTGTCCACTCAAAAACGACGCCTATTAGGTCTTGTGGTTCCTGTCAGCGAGGTGGCATCGCTAAAATTGCTAAACTTGCTCACCCCTTCGTTGGTTTCTTCTTACAGGATAGCGAGCTGGGCCGGGATCCCAACTTGGGCTCGGCATCGGTCAATCTGTCGAATGTACGACAGTACGGGCAAGACCGGCAGCAAGTCCCCGTTTACAGCACCCGGACGCAGGCGCAGCATGGGTTCGTGTCGGTGGCGTTGCAGTGGCAGTCTCAGGGGTGGCAACAGCCCATGTACGGCGGAACGCCGCAATCGATGAACGGCGGTATGCAGCAGCCCATGTACGGCGGCGGTATGCAGCAGCCAATGTACGGTGGCGGCATGCAGCAGCCGATGTACAGTGGCGGTATGCAGCAGCAAATGTACGGCGGCGGCGGCGGCATGATGGCGCCGATGGGTGGCGGCATGGTTGCACCAATGGGCGGCAACTTCCAGCCTTACCATCACCACCACCACCACCATGGCGGAGAGCAAGTTGTGTTCATTGAGCGGCCATGGTAGGCATGTGCGTCTCTGAATGACGTGCGGATCCTAGACATCAGCTCAGCAGCAATTGTCTCGTTTCTACCGCGTTTTCAGCGCTACTGCTGGCTGCTGATCCCCGAGCGACTCCCGGGCTTTGCACGGAAAAGAGAATCCGACATGTTACGTAAGGCCACTAGATCGCGGGGTTGAGCACCGATGACGGACTTCGAGGGCTTCGTCTTCTGTCTTGGATTCGGAGAATAAAGCGGGAAGGGGGGCGCGGGGCTGAAGAGGATTGTTGCGTACGTGAGTACCGGTACTGAACATTTATGATTCATGCGGGCGATGGGGATTACGCAGTGGGGGACTCGAGGCGGTGTTGGGTGCAAATATACTAAAGAGACCAGGTTTCCGTGGACCCTATTCGTAGCTTATCACTGCGGCCGCATCGGTGCCCTTCGATGCAGTCGTGATGCTTATACCAAGCTTGCTTGCTTGCTTACGTACTTGTGAATGTATGTGCACCCGCATTCATGACTATGCTGCCTATGTATGCCTCGAGAGCATTTCGACCCTGGCTTATACGGGCTTATATACGGTACGTGTGATTCTTAAAGACCTGCGTGAGCAACGCGGGTGTGTACGGCAAGGGTTTCGTACCAGCAATGCGGACGAGGCCACCGCAGCCCGCATCCAGGCGGATGGATATGGGTGGGTCGGTCTTTCCTTGTATATATGAATGAACGAGTGAACGTTATACATGTCATTGATGTGCTGCACGTTGGGATGTTGCTAGGCGGCAGCCCAGTCCTTTGGGCGCCTGTGCGGTCGGCGGCGTTCGTGAATGGCTGGGCTAGCTGGGCGGGTCTCTTCGTAGTGTACTCTGCTCGCTGCTGTCTTCTGTCGCCACCTCGCTGGGGTGGGCTTCGAGGCGCAACCTGGGACGTTGGTGTCATTGGGGCCTGTGCACCGGTGTGTGAGAAAGGGCGCCCTGAAGATGCGGCCGCCCTGCGTGCGGGGTGTCCTGGCCGTGTATATCCCTTGTTTTGCCTGCGTGGTACTCAAAATGCAAAGCGTCACAAGCCGCCACACCCAGGCTGACAGTACCGTATGCAGCGTCACTACTCCCAGCAAACAGTCAAGGCATACATCCCGCTGATGAGTGACGAGCAGTCGGGCGTGTAGGTCGGTATTGCATGAGTACCTATATACTGCGTTAATGTGCAGACGCGTGTACACGCAAACACCCCGCCGCTGCCCGCCGGCACCATGTTAGATGACACCGTAGTGAGGTGTCGATAGGTATGACTGATGTGTGTGTGTGTGTGTGTGTGTTACATGGTTGGGGGTGCGTAACCCCATACCTGCACATACCCATACGAGCCGGAGGCCCAAGGGCAAACAAAACGCCCAAAAGCACTGGTTTGCAATACCGCATTAACAGGATGTAGTTTGGATCGAGACGTGCCTTGCCCTGGCACCCGCAGCAGGCCAGGGCAGGAACACGCTGTCGGGTTTGCCTGCTGATCAGGTGATGATCCTCGTGATCAGATTTGCGTGATCAGGTGATGATCCTCGTGATCAGATTTGGTTAGGTCTTAGGTCGGTGGGCATTGTTGGCAACACAGCGGGGTCCGCTGTAACATCCTAATAATAACAGGGGGGGGTGGGCGCATGAACCTGGCAAATTTCTTAGGTCGGAAACTCGTTCAGGTTGCTTGCGGGTCCTGCATTCTGTTTTTATTTTGTGGGTTTGGAGTTGGCTGGACGTGTCGGCAACGGCAGGCGCGTTGGTTGCGACACAACTTGGTTTTCGGCGCATGCATACCTGCACACATGGCAATAGATAGAGGTCTGATGATGAATCCGCCCAGAAGCTAGGGGAGCTGCTGGCCCATACCGGCATGATCGAGGTAAATGCCGCTGCGTGTGTGGCGCGGTACACTGCTCTGTCGTCGCGGAGACGACCACGCAGTACCCAAGCTCCCGATCGACCCATGGGACGCATGTACGAACCTGAACCGGTTCCGGTACCGGGCAGCTTAGTCAGGCATCCAACCTGGTGTCTGCAACACCACAAGGTCGAATCAAATTCGACATGAATCGACCTGCTGGCTGGGGAATATTGCTCGGGCGACAGTCAGCCGAGCCCGAGTCCGCGCTTGCTGAATGACACGAACAGCCGAAGAAAGATATTGTAGGATGTTGGTTGTTGTAGTAATAACGGTCACACCGGGCCCAGTGGCCCACTCCTGTTTACTGCGCGCTACTGTACTACTTGTTTGGGGCCCGAGATTCTTGCCTTGCCTACACACACTTACCACGCACCGCTGACCTACCGACCTACCTGCTGGGAGTTCTTTTGGGCCACCTATGGTGGAAGACCGCAGTAACATGCCTTCATTCCGGGTGGTTGTCCTGTCGTGCGTCAGGCGGTAATATGGAACCACACGCACACCAACCACGTAAACCACGTAAGGCAGGGTAAGGCAGAGCAACAGCAAACGAACTACCCTCGTTTCCTTCGACGGGCGAAACTCGTGGCACGGTGACCACCCTCCTCCCGCAACCCTCTTCCTTCGAGAGCTGGACGGGTAAGTAGTGTGTTGCGGCAGTCCATCCAATATCCGCGCCCCGCCGCACACGCGAAAACACCGAAATGATCGGGCTGACTTGCAATGATGAATAACATGGGCATAACAAATGTTTGCAATTTTATGACGGCCGGTGCGCCGCCGATGCAAATGCACTTCAAGAATGGATTCAACAGCAAAGAGTGACATCGTTAGTAAGCCAGTGAACGTAAACGCGTTGGGATGAATGGTTCAATGTAAATAACTTAGGTTTCATTAACAAATTCGTTCACACCATTTATTTCGCAATCGAAGGGGTTTTCGAAATGGTATCTGGACACACATTTCCAAATTCACAGTCCGCGTTTCTTGAGACTTCACCTACACAGCGCGCATTAATAGCTGCAGCCTATATTTCTTTCCATTCATTATCGGGCATCCAAAACCGTTTCTCCAGCCAGCTTCACACGTATACGTACCGTACCGACGTTATACTAACTAGTTGCCCGATAAGTACTCAGGTCGTGTCACCTTTACCATCATCAACACACTGCAGTAGGTAACCCGCTGAACTTTAGAATGGCTCTGGTGGCTGGCTCGCTAGCTTTGACAGTCGAGTACGCGAAAGACCTCAAGGACGTTGACTGGTTTTGCAGGTAAGAATGATGCGTCTTCATTATAAGGATTCGCATGATTGTGATCCTACGCCCGTGGCAGCGGGACGCGACACCTGCTTGCACTCAATGCGGTTGCCCCAAGCTCTTACCGCTCTTACGGGCCCCCACACTGATGGCAACATCATTACCGTGGTCATATCTTGCAGGCAGGATCCATATTGCGTTGTCCGCGTCGGGGAGCAGACCTATCGCACAAAAACTGCCAGGAATGGCGGCAAGAACCCCGTCTGGAACGAAACATTCAACGTCAACATCATCAACGATAACGACGTCACGATAGACATCAAGGTACGGGACTCAGTACAGCGAGGTGCACCCACCTGCCGGTCACCAGTTTTCCCCCTCTAGGAGAGTCACGCTACGTACCCCGTGCGTGCGCCTTGGCGTGCCTGATGAGCACCTGCAGGCACCTGCCGATTCCCAAACTGCTCTGCCACGTCACTTGAAGGAATTCACCTCAATCCCGGCGCCGTCTAGAGGTAGTACACTTTCCAACACGCCGTCTGTCCCTATCTGCGTGCGTGTTTACGAAACGCAGGACGACGACATCGGCCGGGATGAGTTTATCGGCACCTGCGCTTTCAATCTCTCCCGTGTTCGCGAGGCCGGCGTGGATCATCTCAACGTGCCGGTCATGAGCAAGAAGAGCGGCAAGCAGCACGGCTTCATCTGCGTGACACTCAAATTCACGCCCAACGGCGCCGGAGGGGCCAGAGGTGCCAATGCGGCCGCTGCCGTCGCCTCAGCGGCAACGGCCGCCGCTGCAGGCGCCGCGGCGGTCGCCGCCGCCGTGGATGCGGTGACGTCTTCTGCACTAGCTGCCCGAGCCGCCCAGTCGGCGCCCGCTGTGCAGTTCCCTGCACAGCAGCAACCCGCCTATGCACCCGGCCCGGCCGCCGCGACGGCGCCCATGGCCCCCTCGGGCTATTACAACACGCCGGCCGGGATGCCGCCGTCGACATCCGCCGGTGCACTCTTCCCGCAGCAGCAGCAGCAGCAGCAGTCGCAACAGCAGCCCAGCCCCTACGCCCCGCCCCAACAGGGCTACACGCCGGGTCAGGCCCCCGTGGCAGCGCCGGCAACCTATACACCCTTCCCGAATGCTCAGCAGCCAGGGATGATGGGCTCTGCTGTACAGCAGCCACCCGCCGTGGGCCCCTTCGCTTCACAGATGGCCATGCAGCAGCAACAACAGCAGCAGCCGATGGGGATGCAGCAACAGCAGCCGATGGGGATGCAACCGCCCGTAGGTGGTATGTACGGCCAGATGCAACCGCAGCAGCAAACCACCGGAGGGCCGTACATGATCGGACAGCAGCAGCCCGCGGGCGGGTTTATGCCGGGCCAGTCGATGCAGGGCGGGGCATACCCGGTCGGCCAGCCGAGGTCCCTCGCGGGTGTACCAATGCAGGGGCCGTACGGCATGGGCATGGCTCAGCAGCCCATGTACGGCGCCGGTCAAGGGATGATGCAGCCAACCTACATGGGGGGCATGCCGTCACAGATGCCGGTTACTGAGGTGGTATACGTTTCGGAGTATCCCCATCATCACCACCATCACCACCACCGGCACCACCACGGGGGTGAGGTGATTATTGTCGAGAACCCGGACTTCTATTGAGCGAGCGCATGACCTGCGGGAACCTTCGGATTGGGAGCCTGGATCCCGGATCCGGAGTCCGAACTCCGGAGATCCACAGTTTATGGATTCAGGATATTTATTCATGATGTGGTTCATGTCCGGCCGGCGGCTGAGGGCTGCCAAAATAGAGGGACTGCCAAGTCTTAATTCGTAGCTCACGAGCGGGTACTGGGTGCAGATCGATACGCGGGGTGGATTGTACTATCAGTGGCATACGTGGCGACATGTATTACTGGGTATGGGGACGAAGGAAAGGACTCCGCGCAGAGAGCGAGGAGGGGGAGCTTTTGTTCTTTATTGTTACCTGCCGCTGTGTGGGTGTATGTGGTGCTGCTCGTTTGAGACCGTCCCCGAGCGGGTTGCGTGATTATGGCGCGCCATATCCAGCTTTGTTAGTGTCCGAGGCACCATGATTGGTTGATGGGTCCGCTGTAACATTCATTCATGTATTCATGTTCGCTGGAAGCATTGCCCGGCGGCGGCAGATGCGCATCGCAGGCGTCTGGAACGATGCTGTCATGTACTGGAAGCCTGTGTGTGTCCATTCCGGGTATGCGTGCGAGATTGTCCTATAACTCGAGCTCGACACTTGGCAGCGGCACTTCTTCGAAGCGGCATGTCGTATTATTCGTGGCAGTAGCGGCGGGAGAGACATGAGGGCATTGTGACGATACAGCGGTGCGTTGCAATAAGCGATCAAGGTTTGCTCGCTGCGATTGAATCGATTAAGGGTTCAGGCGTTTGCCGGTTCCATCCCGAGACCGCGCGGTGCGTGCAAACCTGTGTAAGTGGAGAACTGAGATGCATGGTGTGTTTAGTGAGAAACCCGGTGTGTGTCGACGGACGCCACGATGTTTGGTTGGTACACTTGTGTTCACGTCATCAGCAGGTACTCATCAGACGATGGACAGAACCAATAATACCATGAGGGCATCCTCTGGAACATACATCAATCCTTTTAATCAGTTAATCACATACCGTATCCTACCACACCGACCGAATGTCGGCTCACTCGCCTTGTCCCAGCTGGGCATGTTGGTCGCAAAGCTGTCGTACCCACGCCGTCGTACCCTTTTCGTACGCTACGTACGTCAGTGCAGCAGCGAGCGCCAGGATTGGATACATCTCCCCACCGAAGTGCTGTGCACTGCGGAGGAGCCAGCAGCATGTTTCGCCACATATTTACCGACGCCGCTCAGCTCCATCCAAATCCACCATGTCTCTAGGGCAAACGCCCCGTAGCGTGCTGTCCCCCATCGACGGCGTGCGAGTCTCGCTGGATGGGGAGATAACGATAGCGCCCGCTGTATGTCCGCGCTCCGACGGTCTATGCGCGCGTGCCTGCGCTGTCACCTCAGCTTCCAGAAAGCATCCGCGTCGGTCCCAGGTAGCTGCGGCGGCGGGTGCAGTGAAGCGGCGCGGAGATGAGGTGAGGCATGCAGGTGAGCTCAGCGTGCACAGGGCCGTTGGACCTCCTTGGGACCGTGGAGCAAGTACGGTAAATGAGCTGAGAAACTGCAAAGGTCGGCGTCGGCGGCGCAGGAGGAGGCGCGAGCGGCGGGGCGCACCGCACCGGAACACGTGCGCACATGCCACTGCACACCCGAGTCACAGATGGCCTCCGGCTCTATCTTGGCGGGGTAGCAACTACATGCCGAAAGAAGCATGCTGAATGAGACATCCTCATCGGCGGACCGAAGGCATGGCGCTGGCACCGACACGTGGCATGGGCCTTTGCGAGGGCGAAAAAGGGCAGAATGGCGAGGAACTGCGCCCCGGAACGCACGCACGGCTGGCAGCGATGTATGCGCACACCTGCGGCGTCTTGGAGGTGCTGATCACGGTTTCGGAGCCGCGCGCGATGGCCAGCGTGCGCTGCAGGAAGTCCTCGTAGCCGGGCCGGCCGACCCACGGGTCACTGCCCGGCGGCTGGCGCCGCGCGACGTGGGCGCACTGCAGCTCCCTCAACATGTCCAGCGCGACCTCCAGGTACCCGTCATCCCTGCGAAGCGAGCGTGTGTGTGTGTCGTGGCGGGCGATCGTAAACCTGCACCCAGGACCCAGGGGCCAGGGCCCTGCAGGGTGCCTCGGCGTGAGGCCGCGGATGAACCCCAACGGCGGCGTGGGGCCGGGATACGGGGAGAACGGGCCGGGGCCCCGGCTGCCAGACGGGCGGGCTCGGGCCAATACATGCAATATGCATAATTACATATGCAACATCGTTCCTCACCTGAACATCCTGAACAGCCGGACGCCCTTGGAGGCGGACCTGCTGAGCAGCAGTGCGCTGTCCGCCCCGCTGCAGGCCATGTGGGCCTGCAGCTGTGGGACCCACAGCGCCCACAGCGACTCGATGGGACCGCGCTCCCGTACAACGTACTGCATGCAGGGCCCCGTGCCAAATAATCCGGGACACGTTGCGGGCGGGTGGCGTTATAAGAGAGCTGGGTCGTGGAGATGGGTGGGTCTCCGAGTACGTATTGGGCCCAGCTGCTTGGAACGAGGCAGCATGTGTTGGCACAGGGGATTCAGCACGAAGCAGAGCACAGCCATTTCATGACTCCCCTGCGCCAAAACGTTATGGATGAATGAACGAACGAACGAATGAACGAACGAACGTTACAGCGGACCCCGAAAACGCGAAAAGGGATCAACTAACGGTGTATACCAGGGCAAGCCCCAGCAGGCCGTTCTGTCCTTCGGTAACGAAGGATCTAGAAGGGATGTTACGGTGTCGAAGGATCACATTCTGCCATTCGGTGTCGAAGGATCTAGACGGGATGTTACGACCATGTATGGCTCTCAAAAACGGATAATCGCTACACGGGTCGTCAGCTTGTCACCCTGGGCAGTTGCGGCGCACGGTACTCGCGAGCTCCTGGTCAGGGCTACCGTATCAGGGCACCCAACCTGCTGAGAGCAGGAACGGCTTACTTCGCGCCAAGCCATTTTGTGATGGTTCATCAGCTGTCTGGTCAACAAGCAGCCACGCACCTCTAGGACGATTCCACGCTTGCGCGCCTTGCGCTGCCCCTTATACACGAAGGGGCAGTGGTTCTTAACCTGCGGCGGAGGGTGGGGAGCGGTGCGTGAGCAGGGGTGCTGCACGGGGCCCCGGACGGGGCTGCGAGCCACCAGTTGTGATAAGTTGTGATGGCCATACCCTACCCATACTGCGCAAAAGCGCCGAAAACCGAGATCGCCCGTGTTGCAACTAAACAAACGCAGCATGTGTCGACATCCGTAACAGCACGGCACTGCGCCCCGCAGGCGATCACGTGTCTCCGGCCGAGCGACCCGTGGTTCGGTTGATTCGATCAACCCCTCGTACTCACTTCAACGACTTCCCTCAGTTGCACCACCGCCGCCACATCGTCTTCTGCCGATCCCACTCCCGACTGACCCATGGGTCGAAGGCCAGGGCTTGCTTGCAAGCTGTCCGGCCGCAGCAGCTCCGTGACCAGCCAGGCAACAGCCTCCTCGGAGCCGGACGCAAACAGCGGCGGGGTACGGCAGCGAAACGCGGCGCTGTTGCGGTCGCCCGCGCCACCGTTGCCTCCTGCGCCGCCACTACAGCTGCCAATGTCAGCATTTCTGTTGCTTGTACTGCTACTGCTGCTGTTGGTACTGCTGCTGTTACTGCTACTGTTACTGCTGTCCCGGATTCCAAAGGTCCCGCCAGCGCCGCTGGCCGCCAGCTGCGTGTGGCGCGCCAGGGCAGCCCGAAGTAAGGACCTGGCTATGGCGGTCGCAGTCCGATGGAGGTCGGGTGGCGGTGCGGCGGCACTGCTGGCCGCTGAGCCGACCGAGTGTTGAAGCTCTCTTCGGCCGGCCTGTGGATGCAGTCACAGTCTCAGTCGCAGGTGCAGTTGCGGACCAACCACTGCAAGGCTGTCACAACCCATCAATATCGACGCATGTTGCACCCCCGGCACCATCACCACCGCCGTGGTACCGTATCAGACCCATCGCGTTATCATCAATCAACCCACCTTACACCTCACAACTCACTCACGCACACATCTCCCCCTCCCACACACACACACACCAACGACGGGTAAGTATTTTCGTGCAGGTTATATCGTACCGCGGTTAGGCGGTTTAAGGTCCTGGGTTCGAGTCCCAGGGTGACCCCCGACATTGTTCGGGAGCATGAGATTATGGCAAGCTGCTGAGATGTGGAGTTGAGATCACAGTTGATGGATTGAGATTCGCACGCTAGATCGGTGGCGATTGCTGAACCCTCTGTCTCTACGGATGTGCGGATGAATGGATGAGGTGGGATCCTTAGTTGGCAGGATCAACCGCCTTGGACCCTCGGTTCGTATGGCGTAGGTTCGGTGTGATGATGGTTGAAGGTGTCCTATAGCATCATATAAAACCGCGACATAAACCCTTAGACAGGGCCCGGAAGCCTATCCACACTGTAACGGTACTATATGGTAAGTATATTTGCGCCTGGCGTCGGGCGGGCGGGCGGGTTGCATTTCGAAACACACCAACGACGGGCTTCTCATTAAAAACACCAACGACGGTAGCAACGTCAGCGACAGCGCACCGCACCGCACCTGGATATCGCCCAACGTGATAGGCACGTTGTGGGTGATCAGGGCATCCGGCGAAGCACCTGTCGGGCGGGGCCCCAGGCGCAGCAAGCACCCCAGACTGGGTCGTCTGTGAGAGGGAAAGCTACCTACTGCCGCACGGAGAAGCCAGCGAGCCCTAGGTGCCCTATTGCTGCCCCGCGGCGCATACAGCCCCAACTCAACTCAGCCCAACCCGGCACAAACCCAACCCAACCAACCCAGTGGCGGCAGCTCCGACCGCTCCACGCCCCAGGGACTGGGGTCTGGCAGGCAGAGCAGTCCCACCTGTCAGGGTAGGGACGCATTCGTATATGAGAGTGCGGGACAACCAGCATTGGGGTTTGATGCGTTGTCGCGGCCGTGCTTGGCACGAACCGAAACACGCGAACACACCATGTACGGTTTGGGTTGTTCGGGTTACCTCACTAAAGTTGCCTCGCTCCTGAACACGCGCATAGCAAGCAGACAAACCGTGGCGCAGAGCGAGCAGGTCACGCCCGTTCGGACCAGCACGTCATCTGACAGCTGGCAGAAGACCCGCCTCAAAGGGGTCCGGTCGGCAGACAGCTACAACAAGGCGCTTCCAGGGATTGGCTCACGGGGCGGTGCTGAAAGCGGTTGTGGCCCGCACCTACTGCCTGTCCCCATCCGCCTCATGCCCGGTCCGCCCACCGACACAATGCGCCGCAGGCTTTGGCCGACGGACACAACGCGTCCCAGAGGGCGCCAAGGAGTAGGAACCGCCCCACGGGGTGATGACAATTGAGACAGCCCACTGCCTGTCCCCGTCCACCTCGCTTCCGGTCTAACGCGGTCTGGTCCCCGCACGTTACACACAGTAAAACAAACATATATATATATATATTAAGTCATACTGATATTCATGGCCGCCCACCTCCTCCAGCTGCGATGTGGGGAAGAGCGCCGAGAGCGTCGCCACCGCGGCTGCCTCCTGAGGGGGCGGACAGCGGAGCGGCCCACCGCGCCACCGGTTGGTGCCGGCGCAGTGTTGGCTTCTTGAACAAACGAAGCTGAGTTTCGAACGCGTGATGGCGACAGGGGGCGTTCGTCCGCGAGCGGTGGCGACAGGGTGTGTGCGTGGTGTATAGCATGACCCGCCGTGAGCGCGTGCGGGCCCGACTCCGGTGAACACACTGCTGCCCCGCTGTCTTTGCGCATGCATCACCATTGATTGGGTATGTGCCTCTCTGCTGGCCAGGTATCCGCGGCCCCAACCGCCCCAAGCGGGGCCATATGACGGGGTCGGACTCTGGGAGATATGCGCAACGGCTTCACGCCTCCGGGTGGCCGGGTGGCCAGGTGGCTGAGCAGACGGGCTGGGTCTCCCGCCCCTGGAGTCGTCCTGACCTGCAACGAGCCCCACAGCAGCCGCAGTCGTACCGCCCCCGCAGCCCCGGCCGACAGCGCCGCCAGCTCGCTGACCCGCCTGCGGTCTGACGTCGGCAGTGGCGGCGGCGAGGAGGAGGAGGGCGGCGAGGAGGAGGAGGGCGGCGAGGAGGAGGAGGGCGCGCGATGCAAATCAACATCAGAGTTGCAGTGCCACCGAACTGCATGCAATCTGAACGGTGTACTACTTACTTGACCACTAAAAGAGTTCCTACAGCGCACGAATCTGCGGTGATCCAAAGGGCCCACCCGCACAAAACCAGTACGGCAATGCAGATCTTGTACTGCAGTACGGAAAAACAGCCAGGACATCAAGCCGCTTTGAGCAGTTCTCAGGTGAGTTCGGTTAGGTACGTCCCAGACGGCCCCGGAGCTAGGAACCTCCTACAGTACCATCATCTCCACCCACCGCCCACCTGTCGCGCTCCAACCTTCACCATCATGCGCGCCGCCAGAGTCGCCCGCACCGGAACCACCAGGCACCGCTGCCCCCGGAGCCGTACCGACCGGCTCCTCCTCGGCGCCGCTCCCCTTTATGGCTTCATTGAATCGGTGGCGGGACGCCTCATTCAGCTGCAGCGCCTCCGCCTCAGATGCACGGCTGCCGGGCCCGGCCGCGCCCGCGCCTACGCTGCTCGCGACTGCGCCGCGTCCCGCCTGTGGTACGTACAGCGGCTGCTGCAGGTGCTGATACGCGTGCAGGACGCCCGTCTCCGGGTACTGCCGTAACACGCAGTGCGGCAAATGGGTGGAAGTATAGACAGGCGGATCGGGGGTAAATCAACGGCAGGGGGAAGGGGAGGACGGAGGTGCCGTGCATGGTGAGCAACCAAGGCCCGTGGGGTGCGGTGCGGTGACATCTGAAGGCAGCAGGGTCGTGGGAAGCGTCCTGAGGTTGCGGCCGTGCAGGCACACACGCGGGATGTGCATAGCGGTGTGTTTAGTGAGATTCCGCACGGTTGGATTCACAGGCTTTTAGCGGGAAGCGAGCCACGCCGCTGGCCCGGGCGAGTTCGGGCCGACCACACGACGGCCGGCCGGCCACGTAGGGTCTTGATACCGGTCGGTGGTCGGCGACCCGAGGTCGCTCTATGAGACACCCTTGGGGTCATTGGAGGGCAGTGAGACGATACACAGGAAATGGCGGCGAACCCTTTCACCCTTTCAACCGTGCTCGGTGCTCCAGGGCCCCCTAGAAGATAGCGCTCCCCCCATAGGATGGCGCTCCCCCATAGGGTGGCGCTCCGGGGCTACAGGAAGGGACTCGGTGCCGCCGCCCCAGCTACCTGGGGCCCTCCCACCAGTCGGGAGGCGGTGTGGTCTCGGAGCCCCAGAGCGTCCTTGAGGCGACTGGTGGTGAGGCGGCCCGAGTGGAGTGACGACCACAGTGTCGTATCCTGCCGTACATACCTGCCGTACGACATCAGTACGAGGTACCCGCCACGGAGACAAGGCGTGCATGCATACCGTCAATTGGGGGTGTGAGGCCGCGGGGCGGGTGCCGCCGCACGCCGTACTGGGCAAGCAGGCAGGTCGCAGTTGACGGCCCGCCACATCGACTGCGACCCGACCCCACTCTCTGACCCCAGCAGATGCTTTCCTCAGCGCGAACTGCTCTCCTTCTCTCCCTCTCTTTCTCCGCCTCCGTCGCTTCCCCTTCGCCACACACACACACACACCTGTAAGCGGCCTCGCACTCCAGCAGCACCTCCTCCGCCGGCGGCAGCGCGGTGTAGTACGACATCTGCCGCAGAGAGGTCGTCGACATGGCCTGTCGGGGCCGCGCCGCCGGTGTCCATACGACAGTGCAGCAGCGCCATACAGCGCCCGTTAACACAGACCGCGCTTACGGTTTCGGAGCCTTCGAGATGAAGGCAGCTAGACACGCACACAGCTGTCGGACCCGGGGCCCCACGCGCTCAACCTAAGCTCCCACACACGGCCCAACCACCCACCCCCCAGTAGACGTTCGGCAAGCGGCTCTCCGGACCCAGAACGCTGCGCCAAGGCGAAGAGGCTTCTTCGGTCCTCGGGGTCGTCCTGGCCGTGGCGCGGCGGCCCGCAGCAGAGACCCTCCAGTGGGCTGCCCGGGAGACCCCGTCAGGATGCGGCTGCCGCCGCTTCATCCCGCCTGGTGATAGAATGCGAGGCTGAATCATGAACGTATGCTGAGAATAATGATGACCTTAAAGCAGGAAATTGTCTTTTGCTGATATGTGTTTACAGGTCAAAGTGCGCTTGATACCGTATTAGTCATGCAACGAATGGCATCTAGCATACGCTGGCATTGTGGTGAAGTTCTTAATTTCAAATTAACTAGGTATATTACAATACAACACAGTTTTCAGTCGTCAAAGTCACTGTCCAATGGAAATTACCGTCATACCGTGCTTGCCAACGCTTAAGAGATTTCACGATTAGTAACGTTTGCGTTGTTGATTGATGGTGATCAACCACACAGAGGTTTCGGGAACGAGGTCTGGAGGGAGGGCGCAATGTACGACCAAGGATGTGCGTGCCTGTGCGCGCGATGCTTCCAATCTGAGGTGTAGTTCTATCCAAGCACGTAATCCTGCAGGGTTGGCCCGCCTGCCTCTCCTATGGATTTGTCCACAGCTGCAGGTCCCTTGCTTACTCGTGGCGGCGAGTACCCAGCGACGACCGTTGGTGGTTGTTACGAGCAGAACGGACAGCCGGTCGGCGCATTGCGCGTTGGTTGGGCGTGTTGCTACGTCCTCCTTATAAGGTAGAGGAGAACCACGCAAACGATGTTACAGATGGATTCGGATGCATCTTCCGGAATGAACGTTACAGCGGACCACAAAAGGGATCTACCTGTTGCTTTCGACACTTGATGTCGACCCGCCGGGCGGTATGCAAGCGTTCGACAGGTTTCCGACCATACCTAACATACAAACAACCAACAACGAGCGAGCCGCCATTCACCCTGAACGGATTCGCGGTGCCTTGCCTGCCGACGAACATTGATACTCGCCAGTTAATCTTGAACCGTCCGAGTACCTTGCGTGCGCGCCGCCTAATGCTGATGACATACAAGCAGAGACCGACCAACAAAGGGTCGTTGGATTCCAGAGGAGTACATACTTCATCGCCGTACAGCGAGTACGACACGATCTCGTATATGCTGTGCAGGCGCGTACGACGAACATAGGTACGTACGTAATGCGTCTGGCTTTCGTACTCTCCAACGCTGGGAAGTACAACTAACGAAACAGCCGATCGATGGCGATGCCGGGGGTACTCGAGTTCCACGATACCATCCAGGATCCAGCACATGGCAGCGAGCGAGCGCTTTCGATTTGAAATATTGCGACGACAGCTGCAAGACGATGCAAGCAACCAAACACGGCTGCTGACAAGTTGTAAGCAAGGACGGATCCGCTGAATCCGTCGACAATAATTGCCAGCTACGCACGGCAGGCATCATACACACGCACGGCAATATCATGCATTGTAACGTACGTACGACAGCAGGCGTGGGCAGGTGCACGTCATCAGTGCTGGGCACCTCCGCCATCAACCGCTATCCAAACGCAAAATAAAAACAACGAACCATCACCTCGCGTAGCACGTATAGCGGCATTCCGGAAACCCATCACCCATTTCCGTTTTCTCAGCATGCCGGAACCGACGATCAAAGCCTTCCAGCCCAAACCGACGAGCGAGAGCAATTTCCTTCAGCAGCTTCCATCCATCATCCAAGTAATCTACGTACGACACGGTTGGCTGTCGTACTTATCGCCACAACGAACCCCACAGTAGTGAACTACAGCTAGCGAGCCGGGTCTGCGCGCAATCAACCTGCTACAGCCGCAACTGCTGCAATCAACCTGCCACGCACAGCCGCAACTACTGCAAATCAAGCAACGAAGCTGCGAAGACCATCCACGCGCCCGTCGTGCGAGGCGCGGTGAAGTAGTTAGACCCACATACTAGAACAGAGCTTGCCGCCCACGTGGCGCTGCTCCGTACCAACTGTATGTACGGCCACTGTCCAATCAAGCTGTAACGAACCTACCCCCCGCTCTGGCACGTCTCTCCGCGGTCCCGTCCCACTTTCAGGCTCTCAGGCACTGTCCAACGAAAGCCAACCAATAACCGCGGGCGCGAGCGAGGTGCGTGGTGCGTGAGACCTACCGCCGCACGTAAGTCACCCTGCCCGCCTGCGATGCGCCAACTAACTGCTACACCGCAAGCACACGCAACGATCGACGCTCGTGAGGCACTCCCGTGCGTGTACCACGCGATACACGAACGAATCACGTGCGAACCTGCCTGTAAACTTGCTCATCATTTGGGACGAACGAACCCTCGCTCTCAAACCAAAACGCGTTGATTGTCACACCTGATTGTGTTACGCACCTAACGCGCGGTTCCCTGCCTGCGGGGCCTCTCCCGCGCTTCGTTTCCACACCTCGCTCGCTCCACACCTCGCTCGCTCCATGCGGCGGCGCTCGCACGCCGCCGGCGTCGGTGCGAAGATCGGTGCGTAGCATCGGCGCCAGATAGATCCGCCAGATGGCGACCGAGTAATTAAGCAAACACGTCTGGCGTGGCGCAAGCCAGGCTGAAGCCGAGCACATTCAGATGGGAGCGACGCCAGCAGCAGGTCGCTCGCAGGGCGGCCGTGCGTGCGGCCGCCGGCGAACCCCCCGTCATCAACCGCCATCATTCATTCATTCGACCGCGCTCGCTTCGGCTCGGGATGCACCGCAGGACGGAGCTCCTCCATCAACAGCAGGAGTCCAACAAAACATCGATAGCAAGATAAGCACAACTGCATGCACGCTGACACGCAGCTCAACATACAGCTCAACAGACACCTCGCTCCGTAGTAATAAGCCCGGCTGATGATGACCGCCTTGAGACCTACGTACCTTGCATCGATGCCGGGCGGACCACGCATGCCGCAGCCAGCAGGTGCGATTCCGTGCGTGGGGCTTGATAGGAGGGGCCTGTATAGGAGCGCCCTATGTACGTACCCATCCGTGAACGGGCGGTAAGTACCCTCATCATCAGCGCTTCAAGAACATGATGTAGCGCAGCGCCAGGATGCCAATCACGCGGAAGGCCAGGATGTAGGCGAAGACGATGAGCAGGCACCAGAACCTGTGATGTGCCGTTGGTAGGTAGGGTCCGCGCGCGCGGCCGCCGGATCGGGTAAGTTCGTTGAGGGTTTCAACGGACATGACGGCCTAGCTAGCTAACCGACCATTACGCCTCCACGCGCCAGGGGGTAAGGTGTGAGTAGGCGCAGGACTACATACTACTACGTACTGCTGATGATGCCTGGTAACATGTCGTGCAGGGGTGCGTGCTTCCGTCCAACCCCGATGGGGCAGCCACAAACAAACACGTACGTCATCCAGCCAGACGTCACGCACGGCCGTGGCGAGGGAGCCATCCCGGGAGCATAACGGGCATGGAACTCGCGGGGGCCTCATCATTTGTCGTACAACGAGGTATATACGGTAATTCAGTTGGCGGTTGGGGCACATGTATGGCTGCGGGTCAGGACCTGATGTATGACACGTGGCGCCAGCCGCTGCGGCAATCAGCCGGAAAGCATCCCACCCACCCACCCGGAATTCATTTATTTCACGCGGGCCCGCCCAACTTAAATAACGCCCACATGCCGTACCTGAAGCTGTACACGTAACCAAAAGTCGACTGCAGGAACGCGGAGACGGTGGTCATTGCCGAGGCGCCGGGTATGACGAAGGGCGTCTTGTTGCCGCCCAGCTGATCGGCCGCCAGGCCGTACAACACCCACGTGGTCGGACTGACCCTGTTGGTATGGCAGTCCAAAGCACGCAAGCGTGTGTAACGGTCAGAACCGACACCCCGGGTCAGCCGCAACGGCACACACGGTGACCAATTCATAATCAATCACAATTCACGGCAATGTACGCGTAATCCGCAGGCCTTGCCAATAATTACCCACTGTCGTTTGACAGACAAGTAAGCGTCGGCACTCAACCGCACTTGTCTCCGTCCGGCGCAGCACGCTCACAATAGTAGCCCGGACATTCTGTACGGATATTTTGTACGGCAATTCCGTACAGTCGTCGTACTGACCTGTTCGCCCACTTGTAGTAGATGGGAATGGACGGGTACGTGATCACGAAACCGTTGAAGAGGTTGAACAGGAAATTAAAGCCCGCACCCGCCACCTGCGCCAGCTGCTGGCTGGGGGTGATGTACACGAGCATGCTGCCGAAAGCCAGGTAGAAGGCGAGGGTCTGCGGAGAAGCGCGGATAAGGGGGCAGCAAACAAAGTCGCTCGGTCGGGAGGTCTTTCTTTGACTCATGCATGGCGTCCACGTATGTAGCGGCGTTCCATGCACATAAGTACGGCAGGCGTGTACGGACACAGCAACCAACAATAAATCATAACCACCGTAATAACCGCGTGGGGACCCCTGTGATTTCATTCTCCTGGGAGGCGCAGATGTTCGTTTTCGGGGTGCTGTGTCAAGTATCACGTGTACAAAGGGGATTACAAATAATAATGAAGGCCGTAGGCCCCGGCAGCACAAAAGCCGAAGACCGCCGCCGCGCGCTTTTCCTATGAATCTACCCGTTTGATTTTTCTTAACCCTGCTGCAGTTCCACCACCTATATAAACCCCACTGCCCACCTCCAGCTTCATGAGAACGTAGAAGAAAAAGTGCCCAGCGCCTGCAACCACAGGATCAGGACACAAGCAGGACAGGTAGGGGATAAGCAGGACAGGGCAGGACAGGGCGCACGGCGGGGGGGCGCGGCTCCTTATTACAGGGGCAAGGTAATAGGTGAATTGCCGCTCGGTGACCTACTTCAAACACCCATCGTAAATGCGGCGCCATGTATGGCCACCACGTCCGGTCACTCGTACTTCTCGTACTGCTCGTACAGCAACTCGTACTGCTCGCACAGCAACCACCGCGCTCACCGTCGGCGAAGTGCAACATGGGGTACAGGATGCCGACGAAGAGGAACACTTGCGCTATCAGGTACGGCGTCTCCACGCCGTTCAGTACGAAGCCGTACACCCATGGGCTGTACATCGCAGAGGCCTGCTCCCTGTAGTACACCTGGGTGAAGACCAGCCAGACAGGGCGACGCAACAGAACGTCGAGGCGGCAGGAAGGGCTCAGCAGCCAGGCAGGAAGACGGGGCGGCGCGTGTTCGTTTTCAAACGGTATTGTCCTCACGGGGAATTGCATCATCAGGTGATGATCGGGAGATGTGTGTTGCATTGATAAGCCACGATAAGCCATGCACCGTCACCGAAGGCTGTTGAATGAAGGGTTTAGGGTTGAGAAAGTTTGTGTTCGTGTCTGTGTTTGGGTTTGGGTATGGAGGGTTTGGTTTTGGGATGAGGGCCAGCTGCCCGTCCCCCAACAAGCTTCCCTCACGCAATACAGGACGTTAATCCATCAGTCCATACATCCTTACAGCAGTTAAGCAACACTCCCAAGCGACTTACCACGCGCTCGAAGCCCAGCAGCGGCTGTACGGCATTCATACCTGCGCATGCATGTGGGTATCCGGCAGGGTAGGTAGGTGGGGGCAGACTATGACCGCGGTATGTATTGCGTCAGCAGTTACGACATGGGTTTCCAGGGCTTCTAGCGTAGCAGCCTTGATTTCTAAAACGCCATCATTGCAGGACGTTGAACTAATAAATTCTGCACCAAGGATTCGCAGGCGGCCGTGCGTGCTGGCGGGCAGGCGGGCGGGCGGGCGGGCGGGCGGGCGGGCGGGCGGGGTCGAAGACACCGACCCCGGGGTTCTAGGTACTCGCTTCCCTCGCTCCTGTACGACCCTCGCTCCTGTACGACCTTCGACCCTCCCCGTCATTGATTGGGCTTATTTGGCGTCCGCCCCCTGGTGCGACCCTCTGCCCAGCGGCGCCACGCACCGCCGCTGCTGCATGCGCTCGGGTGTGCTCGCCCTCCTAGTCACGCAACTAACTCCACGTGCATGCGTCGTCCCGCATGCACGTGTATGTACGGCATGCATGCAGCCACGCTGTACGGCATGTACGTACCCATCATTCCAAGGAAAGTGGTGGAGCTGTACATGACACCGATCACGTTCTGCACGTTGCCGATGCCGGCCGGGTTGGGGACGTCGCCCTGGCCCCAGTAGATGCTGCCGTACACGAGTGCGCAGACGACCGTCATTGCCAGCCGTACAAAATTGTACGACGGGGTGCGCCAGTACACAAGGCGGAACTTGTTGGCCAGTGCGAACAGCTGTCAGGCGGGCGCAGTGGGGAGGGAAAGAAAATGGCGGGAAGGCGGTGTGGTTGGGGTATTGCAAAAATTGCAAGGACAAGCAGTATATTATACGTGGACAAGCAATGTAGTATCCCCTGGGGTATCCCCTTGTGGACTACTAAACTGGCGCACCCCGTTCAGGTGATGGTGTCGAATGACGGCGTCGTCCTCTCCACCCTCCCAGCCCGCCCCGGACCCGAGCACCCGCCCCACTCACCTGCGTGGGTATGCTGGCCGCGTACTTGCCCGACACAGCCAGCGGCTCCGGGTGCGCGGCTCGGCTGTCGTCGATTAGCTGCTGCGCCCGGGCGGCGTTGGTGGCGGCGAGGGAGCTGGCCGCGTAGACCTGGCGGCGGCGGGAGCAGCGACAGGGCCAGCGACAGGGACAGGGACGTGTTTGGGAGGGAGGCAGGGAGGGAGGGAGGGCACCTAGATGACGTCATGGCCCTCTTCAGCGGCCCGTTGGGGAGCTGGCGAGCGACTTGGCGAGGATCGAGGGTGCCCCAGCCAGAGGGCCCCCTTCCCTTCTGCGGGTGATGGCTGCTGCCATCCCTGGAGCACGTGATGGCCGCAAGTGGTGATCAGTCCACAAGCGCCAGGATGCAATCTGCTGTGCCCCGATCCCCTGGGCCCCGCTCAGGTGCTTAGTAGCTTTTATCCCGACATCCCGCCCGTGGCCCGCGACCCCGAAAACCGCGTACTGTACCGTACCGTACCGTACGGCACCGTGATCACCGTACCTGCGGCCAGTCCACGCCCTCCACCGCCTTGATCCGCACCGCCTTGGCCGCCCCGGTCACCTCCAGCATCCAGGTGGCGGGGTTGTAGCCGGGCGGCAGCGGCTCAACACCTGGTGTGTGGGGAGGATAGATGGGGGCACACACACGGGGGCGGGAGGAGCAGGCCGCGGTGCAGCGGCGGTTGATGAGGCTGGGCGGTGTGGTGTGGAATCGGGTTGGGATGAGAGGGCCTGACAGGGAGTAGGGCAACCCCAGGACGGGTGCCGGGCCAGAGGGCTTATCCGCCGGGCCCGATACCGGGCCCCCTTTCAGATGAAGGAAACACAGCCGAGGGCTTCTGCGGCCTCGACGGCTGTACTGACCTCCATGCGCCCTCCCTGGGCCAGTACGACACGCAACCAGTACGGCACCTACCCGGTACCGCATTCGTGAGGTAGTCCACCAGCCCCTTGCTGTGGGCACCCAGTGGCCCGAAGTACGTTGTACGACCGCCACGCTGTCGTACGTTGGCCGGCCAGGTAGGGATGAGCCGGGAAGAAAGGGTAGACCGCGGAATGGCGGTCCGAGGAAGCAACGATGCAGTGCAGAATTGGGCAAGGGCAGGAAGCGTTAATTGTTAGTTGGGCAAGCGCAGATTGCAGTCCCTTTGGCGTGTGTCTTCCGGGTGTTGGTGGTCCCTTATCTGTACGGCATTATCCTGGTTATCTTGTCTGAGACAATAAATCTGTGTGCATTTGTTGTCTTCGATGTGCTGTCATGGAGCTTCATTAGAATACATCAACTGTTAACCGTCAGCTGGTAGTACATTGATGTCCGCGTAAGGGTTTTATACGCCGGCCGCCGCAATAGCGCAGAGCTACTTTCCAGCATCCCTTGCATGGTGACCAACGCCCCTACCTCTCTGTGGCCCCCTCATCTTAATCAAGACAGCGAAACCGCGAAACTGCGAACCTCCCCTGTCCATTTTGCCCCCCCTTCCTGCCACCCACTTGCAGCAGCAGCAGGTTGTCGAATGCCTCGAAGATCTCGATGGAGGGCTGGTGGATGGTGACCATGACTGTACGGCCGTCCGCCGCCACATTGCGGATGGCCTTCATTACGATGCTGGCGGCGCGGGCGTCCAGGCCTGTGAGTGGGGCCGGGCGGAGGGGGGCGGGTGATAGCGGTGGGACGTGAGGACGGGGGACCGGGGCTACCCGTAGATATGGGCTGTGGGAGGAGGTAGGCTACCGAATTGGCGGTGTGGTGTGGTGCTTGGCGCGGCAGGTGTGACTCTGACCCTCTCTCATTCCCTCGTTGTCCCCAGACGAATAACTGTTGGGCCCCTCCTGCGGGACTTTCCAACGTCCCAACACCCGCTCCGGCTCCCTCCCTCCCCAGCACCCGGCTGGCCATCACCCCTGCCCAGCCGCCCGCGCCACCTCGCATCATCCCTGCCCAGCCGCCCCCCGCCCCTTCCCGTCCCTCACCGCTTGTCGGCTCGTCCATGAAGACGCAGGCGGGGTTGGCCACCAGCTCCACCGCCAGGGTCAGCCGCTTGCGGGCATCCACGTTGAGGCCGGTGCCGCTGCTGCCGCCGGGGAGACCCACGATGCTGAACATGACTGAGGAGGGAGAGAGTGGGCGTGTGCGTGTGGGTGTGGGTTTGCGCTCGAAGGGCGGGAAAGAGAACAAGGGGGAGAGAGTGGGGTTGCGGACAGATGCGCAACGGGTCGTGTGAAAGACTGCAGCTTCCTGGCGGGCCTTCCTGGTCCGCCCTGCCCCTGCCCTGGTTCGTCCTGCTCCGGTCCATGTCACAGACCTAGGGGCAGGCGGCCCTCCCGGCCGGCCTGCTGGCGGCCTAGGACCAGGACCAGGCGAAATGGCTGCGCTCCGGGCGCGGCGTTGACTGACTCGCAGTTTGCCAGACTGACCCCAGACTGACTGACCCCAGACTGACTGACCCCAGACTGACTGACCCCAGACTGACCCCAGACTGACCCCAGACTGACCCCAGAACCCTTGAAATCGACCGCAAGTGCCCCGTGCTGCCGTAGAGGGGTCAGCGTTCCCCTGGACCACGAGCGACCCAATGGCCCTAGGGCAGCCGTGTTGAAAAGGTTAGACCCACCATCGTTCAGCTCCACCATATCGATCACGTTGTCCACGTAGGCGCGCACGATGGGGCGGGGGGTTTCGCGGGGCAGCCGCAGCCGCGCGGAGAACATAAGCGCCTCCAGGACGGTCTGCGGCGCCGCGGGGGTACGGTGTAATATTATGTACGGCAGTCGGGCCAGCGCCCCCCCCCCACACAACCATGCGGGCACCAGGCCCTTTAGAGGCGGTGGCCAGACAGCGTGTAACACAGTGTGCGGCAAGACGTGTTCCGCACCGCCGCTTCGTGTGGAGTCATAGCGCCCCTTCCCCATAACCCCCTGGAGCACGCACGGCCCCGCTCCCCCTCTCCTCCCCCAGCCCCGCTCCTCCCCTTCCCCCGGCCCCCCACGTAAGCATACTGAGCTGTGCTGGGTGTGCCCGGGTTCGTTCTTCGGGTTTATTTCTTTTTTCAATTTAACCCCGGCCTCCCCCCCAGCTCACCGTTGCCGGCGTGTGTATGTCCATCTGCTCCACATACCCCGAGGACCTGGCCCATGAGCCCTGCTCCTTGGGGTGGCCGTTGACCCAGATGTGTCCCGTGATGTCGCCCACCGTCTTGCGCCCCGCGATCACGTCCATCAGCGTGGTCTTGCCTGGGGGGGCAGGGAGGGCCGGGGGGAGGGGGGCAGGGGGAGGAGGGAAGCGCTTCGCGAGGTCCACTGCAACAGGACGGGTCAAAGGAAGGGCAGGACAGGATGAGGAAGGCGACCCTGGACCTGCCCTGGGTAACGTTTCTCCTATCAGGTTACCCGGGCACCCGGACTCGACCCTGGAGGCGGGTATGGTCTGGCCCTGCTGCTGGGAACTTCCTGTTCTCCTTGCCTCCCTCGGCCTGGATGGCCCCCTCCAGGCCCCCTCCCTCTCACCCCTCACCCCTCACCCCCTCCAGTGTCCCTCCCCTCCCCCTTGCCCCCTCACCCGCGCCCGATCCGCCCATGAGAGCCGTCATGGTGCCCGGCGCTGCGAAGCCCGTGATGCCCTTGAGCAGCTCCAGCTTGTCGGGCTGGGGGGAGCCATCAGCGGCCTTCTGGCCCTTGGACGGGTTGGGAACAAAGTACCTGAGAGGGGCGGGTGGGCGGGCGGCAGGGGGGGTGGTTGGTTGTCCTGGGGTCCGGCAGGGGACGAGGGGAGGAGAGCGAGCCACAAACCAGGGGAGGACGCCTCCTGCGCGCCGAAACCATCGCGCACCTCCTTCGAATGACGAACAGACATGGAAACCCGGGACCTTCGATCCGTGTTGGAGATCAAGTCAAGCACGACAGGAAACCGACATGTGGGCACACAGCCACACACCGACACAAAGTTAGGGCCGTACTTGAGGTCCTGGAACACCAGCGTTATGGGCGTGTACGGCAGCTTCCCGACATCGAGTTTGACGTCCTTGGCATCGTTGCTGCCCTCGCTCTTGGCACCGGCAGCGGCCGCGGCCGCCGCGGCGGCGGCGGCGCGCGCCTCCGCTGCTTTCGCGCGCGCCTCCGCCAGCTGCTCCGGATCCGCCACCCGGGCGACGGGCGGCTCACCTGTTCAAGCGAGGATACACAGGGAGGCGGGCGAAGTGACGAACCAACGATGGTGGGAAATAATGAAGACCCTTGTCGGCATAGACATGTCGGCACAACGAGCTCAACCGAGCAAGGGGTCACCTGAGATCACATCCCCCGAGTCCCGAGTATTTCGGAGGCGGGCAGAACAGGAGTGCGCCGACCGCGGCTCCCGAGTCGGTGTGTGCGCCGACCGCGGCGATCGAGACAGGACACCGCGGGACAGAGCCGATCGGGGTCCGTTGGTCGTTGGTCGTTGGCATCACCTGGCGCCCACCCACCGGACAGGAACCTCAGGGATAGAGCCGACAGGCCGACCAGGAAGATGGTGAGGCCCCACATGTAGCCGATGCCCGACCAGAACCAGTCGCGGGTGGTGTAGAAGTCGAACGTCATCATCGCCTCCTGGCCAAGCGATATGTTGGGGTCTGCGGGCGCATGGACCCGAGAGCGTTGCGGGGTTTAGATACAAAACACGAAACACGAGCGCAGCGTGGGGAGGGGAACCTCGGCTCGGAAGGCGGGCGCTGGTGGGGTCGCTGGGGACCGTTGGGACCGTTTTCACAATAGTGCGGGTTGGTGGATTGCTAGCAGTACACGAACCTCTCGGGGGCGAAACCTTCCCATGTGTCAAACACACACTGCAGAGTTGCAGGCTAGAGCCACTCCATCCGGAGGCCCGCCGCCACCCAGGCCCAACCCCCCGCGCGCACGCCTGCTTGAGGGCACCGCCCGACACTCACTGCTGGGGCTGGGCACCCTCCAGGGCGGCGCCGTGAACTCGTTGACCACGATGCAGCGCAGCGCCCAGGAGAAGGGGCTGATGTAGTAGGCCCAGATCCAGTAGTCGGGGATAGAGCCTGCATGGACGGCGGGGATTGCAATAAAAGAAAAAATGAAGCCCAGAAATGTACCCGGGACGGCGGGGTCGGGGGGGAGAGTGCCGCATGTACCCGGGTGTGCGTGTGGCGGTTGAGTCGGGGATGTGTGGGGGCGGCGGCCGGTACCCGCAGCCCGCCCGGGAACACACGGCCCATGTAAGGCCCACATGCAGCGAGACGGGCAGGTGGACCCTAGCAGGCGCGGGGGCGGGCAACGTCGCGCACGCATGCGATTGCGGGATTGAGGGATCCTTGAGGGATTGAGGCCGAAAGGATCAAACTGACGTCGATCCGCTGTTCCGGCCACATCACGGACATGACGTGATGTGGTAGCAGTGCTGGAAAACAGTGGTGGGCTCCGGAGTCCGGACCCGACAAGCGCCCAGCACCCGCGCACCCGCCCCAACCGGACATACCCGCACCATGCCCAGAAACCTGCCCCCGAAACCTCGGGGCTGCTGCCACGAGGGCGCTGCGCCGGCGCGGCCGCCTTCTCACCTCGGATGATCGCGAAGCCGGACAGCAGGATGAGGATGAGCAGCAGGAAGCCACCGAACGAGTTGGCCATGACGGGGTTGGGCGCCGTGTAGGCGATCAGCCTGCGGAGGTCGTACACACGGTACGGAAGCCACAGTACGGAAGCCACAGGGGTGTCACGTGGGACAGATGGCGGCAGGGCGAGGTGGAATAGGTACAGGAAGTGCGTGGCTGGCGAAATGTAGTGTGTGATTTTTGAAATTATATAGGATTGGGGTCTGCGGTTCGGGTTCAGGTTTTGGGGTTCCTTGGGATGTCTGTGTCACAAAGGATGCATTGCATCGCCATCGCACACAATTGCGTTTGCAAAAACATCAGCAGCACGGCAACTCTACTGTCAATTAGGACAGGAAAAACGCACGAGGCCAGCAAACTGATGACTGGTAAGCACTTATGTCGAGCTGGCCACCTAGCCAATCGACACAGAGGAAGTACAAAAGAAAACCAGCCCAATAGATAATGATGTTGCCTCGGCATCCCCGCACCCACGGCCGCCATCTGCCCACATCCACGTCCCTGCGCAGCCTCAACAAGCCCCCTCTCTGGCTCAACCGCCCCGCCCCGGCACGAACAGCCCGCACACCACAGCACGTCCTTGCAGCCCAGCCCAGCCCAACCCAGCCCAGCCCAACCTAGCACCGCGCACCTGAACAGGACGTTGCAGACGATGGCGAAGGTCGCCATCGTCAGGTAGAAGCAGAAGAAGTAGCCGGGGGCGTAGTGGTAGCCCACCTAGGGAGTGGGGACGCGGGTGCGTGGCAGCAAACCCGCACACATCCCCACACATCGACCCACGGGACACAGCGCGGGACCGTGCGCCAGCCGGTTGTTAGTTGTCGAGTAGATAGGTTGGTACGACACAAAGCACGCGTGCTCAGTACGTCCGTAGCATGTGTCCAGGGAGGGAGTAAACAGAATTTGAATAATCCCGGACGGCGGGAACGAACCCGCAGGCTCCGAAACCCGCAGGTAGCTGGCGAGTAGGCTAGAGGGGCCTTACCATGAAGTAGACGATGATGCTGTAGATCGCCGAGTCAACGAACGCGGTGGGCATGGCAGCCAGGTTGGCGCCCAGCGCGTGGCACCAGGCGGGGTAGAAGGAAGCGGAGCGGTGCTTGTACCACACGCTGCGGCGGGTGGGGTGGGGTGTGTCCGTGTGTGGAACGGCCGGTTAGCAAGGCAGAAAACCGGAGCGCGGCCCGGACCAGCCGGCGGAGCGGTGCTTCTACCACGCGCGGTGGCGGCGGCGGGGAGGGGGTACGTAAACGGTGGGTTGGCAAGGCAGAATGGCGGAGCGCGGCCCCGACCAGACCTGCTCGGTGGTGGTGGTGGTGGTGGTGCTTTGTGGCCCCAGCGCTTTGGGGGGACTATGGGCCGTGGGTGGGTCTTGGGGATGCGTCGGTATGTATCTATGTACGGCACGATCTTGCCCACACTCAAACCCATATTCACCCTCGAACCCTCTTGAATGGCGCTGCTGGAAGTTTGTGATCCGGCGGCCCCGCGCAGCACCCTCCCTGGACTCCTCGCTCACCCCTTTGTGGCCATGGTGATGGGGATGGCGGGCATGGCGCCCATGGCCATGAACATGACGGCCAGGAAGGAGACGCCGAAGTACGTCCGCGAGTCCGCCAGCGTGGTCTCCAGCTGATAGAACAGCGAGCCGCAGATGAAACCCATCACGATGACCTGAGGGGGGGGCCGGGCGGGCGGGCGGCAGCCGGGACGCGGGGACACGTTGCAGCATTGGCAGCAGTAGCAGCATTGGCAGATGTAGCAACAGTGGCAGCCGTAGCAGCAGTAGGCAGCCATAGCAGCAGTTCCATTTCTTTATGCGGCAGAGAGTGACCCGTGGGTCAGTGGTAGGGGTCGCAACTGCTCCCGAGGAGGCGATCACGTAATTGTGTCTTGTGCAGGCTGGCACGAAAGCACCGTAAGCTAAGCCACCGAGACAGGGCGAGCATTATCCCCTCATCCCCATACACAGTCCCCCACACATCTATCGTTGTATGCGTCCACTGACAGCGTCACAGATCCACCACTGACAATGCACTCCGCCTCCCATCAGCCCCTCATCATCAGCCGCCCTCTCTCACATCCACCTACAGATCCACACATAAATGTGGCACTCAGCCTCTCATCAGTCATCACTCATCAGCCCCTCATCATCAGCCCTCTCCCACCTGCACCAGGCGCCCCCGGATGAGCACCGAGTCCCGCAGCACCAGCTGCAGCTGCCGCTTGAACACCACCGCCACCGCCTCCATCGGCCGGAGCGCAAAGTGCGTCTTCACCAGCGCGGCCGGGTGGCTGCCCGTCAGTGCAGGAGAGACGGAGGGCGAGGAACAAGGCATGCAGCGGGGATATGCATGGGGTGGCGACGTGGCGTGGATGAAAAGATATGGAGGGATAAAACGAAAAACAGCCCAGGGGGGACTTGAGGACTTTAGGATGTGGGGGTATTTGGCGATGAAGCAAGTGGCCCGCTGGGCCTTGCATGCATACCGTGTGCGGCGGGTGAAAGGACCAGTTGGACACAGGTAGGAGATAAGAGGGGTATATGATGAGGAGTATGTTGTGTTCAGGTGTGGGGCGAGTGCAGTACGCACGTGGCCGGGTAGGAAGCGCAGTCGTCTCAGTCGGTCCCCTGCAATGTTACTCAAGAGTTGTACGGCGTGCGTGCCCACGTCGCGGTTTCGGAGCGTCGGGGGCCCCACGCGCCCGCCCCTACCGCACGGCAACAACACACACCGAACAGGGCACATCCGTCCTCCGATTTCTCCCCCGGTCAAGCAGCATCAAACAACGCGCACCTGTCCTCCTTCTTGAAGGGCGTGTCCAGCAGCGCCCTCATGTCCCTGCCCGCCGGGGCCTGCCAGTACGCCGCCACCACCTCCTCCGGCGGCATCACCCACGCCGCGTGCGCGCAGCCGTCCTTCCCGCCGCCGTGTCCGCCCTTGCCACCCTTGCTGCTGCCCTCGCCACCATCCGGGATACCACCGCCGCCGCCGCCGCCACCACCACCACCACCCGCGCCGCCGTCCCCTGCTTGCTGCTGCTGCTGCTGCTTTCGAGAGAGCAGCGCCGGCGACGCGAGCTCTCGCTGCCCTGGTAGTCACGGGAAGCAAACCAACAAGCAAGTAAAGCAGAGGAGGGCGGCGCGACGCCCCTATTGACATCCCACCAGCACACCCACCACCGCACCCGGCTCCCTTACTCGAACCCCTTACTCGGCTCCTCTACTCGGCTCACTCCCTCGGCTCCCTTACTCGGTTCCCTGTCTCCCTCACCCGCCAAGCCGCCCCCCGCACCCGGCTTCCTCACCCGAGTCCCTTACCCAAGGAAGACCTCACCCGGTTCCCCCATCTGACGCCTCGCTCACCCGCACCCGGCTTCCCCCCGCCCCCCCCCTAACGCTCCCTCGCACCTGACGCGGTCGCCACCTCCTGCAGGAACGACGGCACGTCCTTGCGCGGGGGGCACACGAAGCCCAGGCCCTGATAGAACGGCAGCGCCTGGTCCACCGGACCATGGAACACCACGTGGCTGGGCGGGGGAGGAGGAGGGGGAGGAAGGAGGAAGGGGAGGAGGGGGAGGAGGAGGCAGGGGGAGCGGAGTCAGCACACAGGGCACAGCAAGTGAGGTCTTGCGCGAGGGGCCAGGCCGTCTGAAAGTACAACAGTCGTACAACAGTCAGTACGGCACCCTGACGTACCCGGACGACATGAGCATCACGTCGTCGAACAGCATGTACACCTCGGGGGGCGGCTGCAGCAGACTGACCAGCAGCGTGAAGCCGTGCGCCTTGGAGACCTGCGCGCCGGGGGGTTCAATTCATACATTAAAAACTAAATAAAAACCAAAAACGAACCGGGGGAGTATCGGACGGGAGGGCATCGGACTTGGGATGGCGCCGGAGGCCGGACGAAGACATGCCCCCAGGACGCGATCAGCGAGAAAGGAGGATGAGGATGAGGAGGAGGCATCCGGGCACACCACCAAGGGGGTTACGACCGGAGGACAGGAACACGGTCGCGGTGGCCGCCGGACACAGCGAGCTGGCGACACGGCTCTGCTTTCTGCTGATGCGGCCGCCGCGGCTGCGGTTCGCTCACGCCGCCGCCGCCGGTCGCGGCCTCACCCGGTACATGAGGGGTTGGTTGGCTGCCCCTGCAGGTTGCAACTGGGAGGGAGCCCGCCGCGCGCGTCGCACGGGCCGTGCGTGCGTACCTTGCACAGCGTGTCGCAGATGCTGTACAGCGTGGCCGAATCCAGGCCGGTGGAGATCTCGTCCAGCAGCAGTACACGGCGGGGCCCAACCATCATTTCCGCGGTCGTGACGCGCTTGCGCTCGCCTGTGACCCATGGGACACATACCGAGGAAACATACCGGGGCACACACATACACACACGCTAGTCGTCAGCGGCCTGCCGGACATCCGGTTGATTGCCGTACATGGGGGGCAGCGGCCGGCGGCGCGACGATGATGCACACGTGTACAAACCAGCTCAAGAGTCAGTTACTGATTGGCAAGGTAGTGATGGGCTCGCTCACTTGGAAGAGATACCGGTGGGACTCATGCAAGGAAGGCATCCGCACGGCACCAGAACACGACACCTGTACGGCACCCCGTGCGCAACCCCTGTTTTCATCGCCCATTCTCCCCTCTGCAAGCCTGACCTTCCCTGCAGTGTCCCGCCACAACAACGCGGCAGTCCCACACACACGACGCACACACACACACACACACACATCCCTCATCACCTCCGCTGACGCCGCGCAGCATGGCATCCCCGACGGGTGTGTTGGCGGTGTGGGAGATGCCCATGGCTCGCATCATGGCTAGCGTCTTGACCCCGCTGTCGTAGATCTCCGTGATCAGTTTGACCAGCTCAGACTCGCTCATCTGCAATCACACCGCGGCCGACCCGAGTCCCAGGGGACCCCCGGGGGGCCCGACGGGGCGCGTGTGAACGGTCCAGTAGCTGAGCAGTCGCCCTCGCTCGCCCACTGGGCGCGTGCGCTTACCTCGCCGATGGGCGGCCCCTCAGGCTTCCCCTCCACCCGTGCCGCTTGGATGGCCCTGAGCGGAGCGGAGGCATTGAGAGGCGAGGGGCGGAGTTCAGGGAGGAGCATCCGAAACATCTTCACCGCGGAGCGGGGTCCAGGGTCCAGCACAGCACACCAATTGACAGTGAGTACGACATGGCCGTAGAGTACGGCTTGGACGTTGAGTACGGCGTTGCTGTTTCCTTCGCCTTCTGCAAGTTTGCACCAGGGCAAAGCCATCGGCGGATAGTGAGTCCGATGGGAAGCGCGGCATATGCGGAGCACAGCGACCCGGGTGCCGTGGCGCCGCCTGCCGGCTCCGGAACCCGGTGTCCATTGAGAGACAGAACGCCGACCCATGGGTCGCTAGCGACAGCGCCCACCGCCCACGGCCCACCCACTTCTTCAGCTCCGTCGGCAGGTCGAATGCGCCGCCGTGGGTTCCGAGCTGGCAGGTGTGCGCGAACTCCAGCGTCTCCATCACCGTCAGGGTCGGGATGTGGTTGTCGTGCTGGGGGAGGTAACGCAGAGGAACACGCCGCCATTTTCCTACTGATGGACCGCGTACTGCATGTGCGACGTGGTGTTGTGGTTGTGTGATCGTGCATCGTGTGCGGCTGCAGGTCGGAGGAGGCGGCGGGCGCGCCGGCGCGCGAGCCGCAGGCGCCGCATCTCCCGTACAGCGACTGAGCTCCTGCCTGTTTGTGAGCGCAATGATGATCCGCATACTCTTGATCTCCGAACCGGCAACGATCTCTTTTCCAACCTAGCACGCAACCACCCTGTCGCATCGAGCGCGAGGTGCGTTGCATCGGTCAGTTTCCGGTTGCCGGTTGCCGTCATTTCCATGTCCAAGTGATCTTGAACGAATTTCGTAACGTGCGCTCGCGAGCCGGCCGACTCCTTCAGTCCATTGCCCTTCTCCAAAGGGCAGAGAGACAAATCCAAGAGGCCGGCGTGACGGGCCGGACATCATCACATGGCTTCGTGTGCGTGCACGCCCGCCCCCCACAGCGCAGCGCTGTATACCGTCACAACCCACCCCGGCCTCACCTGGTCCACGTAGGCGGTCGTGTTCTGTACGACAAAGTCCTTCTGGGTGTAGCCGTTGTACAGCAGATCACCCGAAATCTGCGGAAATGCGAAAAAACACGAGCGCCCAGAAATCTCTGGCTGGGACTCCCCCTATCACCCGGACGACGGCGGCCTGCACCCGGCTGCGCGCCGACAGCTCTGGGCGGTAATGAATGGCGCCGCGGACCATCGCACCACCTCAGGCGCCCTTTCTTGCCGACGGACGTCAGGTCAAAAACTCCTAATGGACCGGCGATACTGTACGGCATGTATGACTTTTTGTCAGTCCACGCGCGCGCACAAGAGAAGGTATGTAGGCACGCCGCCTCCACTCACCCGTAGGTTGGGTCCGTTGCGGTACCTGCCCGCCAGCACCTTGAGCAGGGTGCTCTTGCCGCAGCCGGGCGGGCCCAGCAGCAGCGTGGGCCGGCCGGGTCGGACGACCCCCGACAGGTTGTCCAGGATGGCGTGGTCCACGGTGTGCTGCTTCATGCACAGAAGCCGCTGCGGGCCGGGCCGGGCAGGGAGGGAGGGCGGGCGGGAGGGCGGGCGGGAGGGAGGGAGGGCCACATCGGGAATTGATATAGAGCTGAATTCGATCCTCTTCGCTGAACACACGCATACACAAGCGAAGGCGCTTCCAAGACGACGCCCCCTGCTGGTCAATCCTTCCGACACAAGACCTCACTGAGCGCCTCGCACGGCAGTGGTACGGATCCCGCACTGCGCACGGTTCCCTAATGCACTTTTTTTGATGTTGTTCCGGCTCAGCAGCCCGTGCGACCCCGCGCATACCGTTGGTGCCGTTGGCAGCGGGAGGGGGTTTCCGTGCTTCATCCCTTCCCGCCATTTCAACCCGCCACACACCTGTACGAGTCCCATGATGGAGTTGCCGACGGTGGGGATACCCGCGGAGCCCACCAGCGCGTCCGTACGGACCGTGAGGTTGCGGTACTGTACGGCGAGGGGGTTACACAGGGGGCAGCAGCAGTGGCATCACCAGGCAGCCGACGGCAGGCCGGCCGGGGGGTTCTGCGTCTGATTCATCACAACCCAGAGCGCAGCGAAGGAAATGAACCCGCGGGACCCCCCTGGGACGCTTGGCAGCAGTCGGGTAGAGCGTGCCTCCTGAAGGGCTCGCCCGCACTGCGGCGCTCCAAACCCCGGAGCCCAAGGCGGGCGGGGGGGGGAGCGCGGGGCGGCGCGGAGCCCCCGCCCCCCGGTTGGCGGGACGAGGCATTCCTCGTACGCCGTTCCTGCGGCTCGCGCCCGAGGACCCCCCGTCCTTCGCCCGGCCGCCGGCGCGGACTCACCTCGATTGTCACAGTCGGCAGAGGCACGTTGTACTCCCTGACCTTGGCGCCTAGGGCCAGAATGAAGCCGCCCGACTCGGCCAGGGCCTTATCCGCCTCCTGTGGATTGGGGGTGAGATCGGCCCGGTCAACCGGATCGAGCGGGGCCGCGTCAGCAAGCATCTGCCGCGGCCGGAACCCCAAAACCCCACCCAGATCGGAACGCACGCCGACGCAAGCGCGACGCTTGAGGTCAGGGGACCGTTCCCCCCACATCACACCGCACACCGCAGGGTATGTGGTAAGTATATCTGTGCCTGGGTTCGGTCGGGCGGGTTTCGTTTCTAAACACCGCACCCCTTGACGGCTCTCGCTTACCTTCAGCGCACACGTCCCACCACCCGACATCCGCACCACCCCAGGGAAACCGGGACGACGACCCCGGCCCCTCCGGAACACCGACCGGCAGGCCAGCTGATGCAACCCTCAACCCCTAATTGCGCAATCCACTTCGGTGCAGGGCGTGCAGCATATGTCACGAAAGCCAACAGACTCGCGACACTCCCGTCTCCGCGAACGGGAGCAGGTGACCTGTTAAACTTTCCTACGGCGGGTGTGCTTCTCATGGCGACTGTGTTGCGGCACACAGCTACAGCTGCCTCCGGTACTGGGACAGCAGTACAGCTGCTAGTACGGCCTACGGCGTCAGACCCGCCTGCAGGTGCTTGTCCAGCTTCTCCAGGTCCTTGAGCGGCCGCAGCCGCTTGAACTTGGCTTCCTCCTCGGCCGCCTCCAGCAGCTCGAATTCGTCGGCGGTCATGCCGGCCGGCGGAGCCGCGCTCGGGCGCGACAGCTCGGCGGAGCCGCGCTCCAAGCTCATCACTCGAGAGAAGCGGGACAGCAGGTCATTCTCTTTGACCGAGAACGCGGCCTGGGGGTGGGCACGGGGGATGGCCGGGGGTTCAGTTGAAAAGGGTTGAAATGAGACAAGAACGGAACCCAGGAAGGGGGGGAGCCCAGGAACCAACGCCCGCGGGTCGGGTGCGCAGGTGGGCTTAGGGCGCCTGACGGCCGATGAGGGGTCGGGAACTCGGGAGGAACACCGTAGGGTGGTCCAGCCTGGACTTGGCTATGTGTTGCTGACGTTACGTGCCGTGGATTGACACCTCGTAGGCGAAGGCCCAGGACAAATGCGCAAACCGTTTTACAGATTAGCCGTCTTTCTTCCGGTTGCGCAATACAAATGCATGGCGGGCTGAGCTTCACGTGCAGGGCGTCCCTCGGAAGCAATGCGAAAGCTAGGAGTTTGAGAAGCCCTTTTGCTCACATTGATGGATTCAGGAGACCTGAAATCCACTTACCCGTTGCGGAACGATTCCGAACACGCCCTCGACCCCCAGCGTTTGGACCTGGGGCCCGAAAGCTTCCTTATAGTCCGTCATTGAAGCACAATCACCCGAACAAGGAGACGTTGGGCGAACTCCCAATGGATTGCTGTCACACTACGGTGGCCATTTATTCCATACCAACAGGGGTACAACAGCAGCGAAGCATTGGGCGCATCGTCACACACAGCAAATCACTAACGTCAGTACACATGGTGTGATGCATTCATCTACGTTGACCTCAGCTTTTCCTGTGCCGACTGACGTACGGCACAACTTCGCTGCCCGGACAGCTGTCGTAAGAATAACCCTAGCAGCCTCCTGTTATTATTGCCCTGTGAATTCAAAGACATGATCATTTTAACACAACTCTGGAAGTTCAATGCACCGACACTGATATAAAAACGCACATAGCATCGATCGTTAAAGTATGTAGTTCACACATAAAGGATCATGGTTAATCAAATGGCTCGTAGAGATCGTAGATGCGCGTTGTTAGGAAGGTCATAGTCATAACGACGTACAGCCTGGACGTATTGTCTATTGTGGTCGGCTCGCATAGAAGATGCGGCGCCATCTATCTTAGCAAACGAACTAAATATTTCGGTTACATATATAGATGAGTATACCAGATGCAGAATTTCAGACTGTGAGTTAACTGTTGGCGGCTAGATGTCACGACAAGAACTACCAGCGGTCATGTAACATCCTTACAATAATGTACATATATAGGTAGTGATTTTATTGTGACCGCATCTTCCGCTTCATATTAGTTCGAACTCGCAGGTCTTCGACGCGGTCCATCGGGCCGTAAGCTCGTCCGCTCGTCACGGCAGGTTCACGGCTGGTCAACTGGCTAGCTCGCCCGTCCATCCTTGTGTTTACTTGAATGGTTACAAGTTACATGTCTTCAAGCCGGAAGGGCCATGGTTGACAACCGGATAAGCATTGCAGCGCTGAACGGGGTCGTCGCGCGGTGTCACCCTCCGGCCATATATATCAACTGCACGTGCCGACCGAGGCGCCTCTAACCCCACTGGCAGTGGTCAGATATATTTAAGAAGATTTACAGTAAGATTCGTTGCGCGTAGTGGTGCGCATACCATACTGCGCGCGGCCCTGGAACATCGAATCCGAGCGCACTCGCAGCCAGCGAGCCATCATAGACGATCTCGAATCATGGCCGCACCGCAATCGTCAGCCAATCCACTTGTGAGTCATTTTCTCTTAGTAACCGTTACAAGGTGGACCCGACTAACCGTTACAAGGTGGATCCGAGTCCCGACCGGGTGTTCCACCGGGCCCAGTCATCGCAGCATTAATGGTGGGCCGCGGGTGATTACCTGTTCCTCTCGCACCCTTTGGCTCCCACTCGGCGCCTTCCCTTCCTTCTTTTGCCTGTGTCTTCGGTTCTCCTCCTCCTGCGCCTCGTGCTTCGGCGAGGCCCTGGGCTGCATACGGCCAAAGTGTTTGATAATTTTATCAATGATCAATGATCACAGCCCACACCATCCTTCACCGCCAGGAGCTGTTCAGGACTGCGAGTCGATTCAAGGTGACGAAGCTGGCCGCCATCGATTCGATGGAACGCGGCCAGCATCAGCCCCTACAGCAGCCGCGGCGGTCACATCAATAACACGACAGCAGCGGCGGTAATTTGGTCTCGGAGCCCAACACGGCGGCGCTGCTGGGCAGGGGCGGCTTTGTGCAGCGGGGCATCGAAAAGGACAGCGACGACGCGAGGGGGCAGCAGCTGAACAGGACCGCCACGTCGTTGACCTTGAACCCCGCCTTCGAGCGGCTACCCCAGCGGATCCAGCAGAGGCTTCCGAGCGTGTGGTGAGGTTGAGTGGACCCTGTCGAACAATTCAGAATGACAGCGCCAGTGGCGGCAGTAGCAGTGGTCACGGCCGCAGTGGAGCGGGGCATCTCGACGGCGGCGACAGCGTTGATAGGTGTGCAAGTTTCCAGCCCCTTCTTGGTGTCTGGAAAACAGCTGGCAGGGCAGGATAAGAATTTGCCATAAATCGATTCTCGCCGGGTTTTGAGTGCCCGTGAAGCACTTTGTTCTAATGTTTGGGACGTGAGTAATTTTAATTATAATTTATTTAAAAAAGCAACCTGCGGCCAGTGCTAAACTGCTAATAAGGGTGCATGAGCAGGGGTCTGACAAGCCATGGTTGAGACGTTTAACAACCACCAGATACAGACAAGCACAGATGATTACGGAAAAATACCTTGCAGCTATCGCCATCGTACATAGCCATCCGTTATGGTGTTCATGCAGAAGCATTTTGGGGGCCCGGGGCCCGACGGCCCGCGGCTCCGGACCCGTGCATTGGTGCGTGGCCCTACGACGCGAACGCGGCGCGCAGGCACGGTTGAGGGTTGGAACGTTTTGGCACACAGGCATGAACCGAAACATTTGTAATGTCGATGGATTTTGTAGCGCTGAGCAGGCAACGATAACTGACCACTAGATGCAAACCGCGCGAGAAGACGGCCACGCGGCACAAGCTAAGCAAAGCTAAAAGATAATATTGGCTAACTTCTAATTGGAATTTTTACAAAAGATTTCGGTCGCCCGTTGCATTTACGCAGCTACTCATCGCTTCGTCGCCGTATGCGCGGTGCAGTATATCATAAATAAGTTAATCTCCTTATCCAAACGTGTCACTCTTGTCAGCCTGGACATACTTCGCACATACATGAAATCACAATACAATTAAAGCGATCATCAATTGCGCCCTAACAGTATCTTACTCGTACATTGCCCGACCCGCCCGACCGTACACTCTAGCCCGGTTACCCTTCACCCTACACCCGTTAGGTTTCTAAATGGCACTGCAGGCTGGCGTTATGTCGATGACTCTGGAGTATGCTAAGGACTTGAAGGACAAGGATTGGTTTGGCAGGTGCGTTGTAGGCATGGTGTGCACATCGATGTGTAAATGTCAGGCTGACTTCAGCAACGAGCTCGCTGCGAGCTACGTCACTGTGGCCAGCTGCGTGGACTGATTGCGTGGACTGATTGCGTGGACTGATTGCGTGGACTGATTGCGTGGACTGATTGCGTGGACTGACTCCTGTCGATCGTGACTCCAAACGTAAAACTCGGCGCCCTGCAGTGCGCCTTTTTAAGGTCTACTCATCGCCATCCAGTTCCTTCCCGCACAACTACTCTGCAACTAACTCGTTTCGAACCCCCCAGGCAGGACCCCTACTGCATCTTGCGTGTGGGCGGCCAGACGTTCCGCACCCGAACCGCCACGGATGGTGGCCGCAACCCCGTCTGGAATGAGACCTTCAAGTTCAACCTAATATACGAAAACGACGTCGTGGTGCAGATCAAGGTAGGACGGACTGGGGGCCGGGGGTTAAAACGAAGAGCGCGAGGCGCGGCTTGGCTGCCGAGGGTCTTCCCTGGAGTACGGAGTTTCCATGATGTGCGTAAGTAAGAGATGGAATCAACGAACCCACAGCGGTTGAGGCGACACCACAGCGAGTACGGCATGAGATAGAACCAACCCAAAGCAAGTACGGCAACAACTATACATGGGGTGCGAGCCAGCCCAACAGCCCTGTCCATATGCCCCTGCGTCTCTCTGCCCCCAGGATGATGACGTGGGTCGGGACGACCTCATCGGCACCGCCACCTTCTCCCTGGCCCGTGCCCGCCAAGCGGGCACCGACCGACAACAAGTCCCCGTTGTGGGCAAGAAGCACAAGCAGCGCGGCTTCATCTCCGTGTCCCTCAGCTGGACGCCGAACGCCCAGCCGCATGTCGGTGGTTACCATGGAGCGGCACCTGCACTGCCGTACGCAGCGGCGCCGTACCCCGGCGGGTATCCCATGGCGGCGGCGCCGTACCCCGCCGCCGCAGCTCCGCTCCCGGCCATGCCAGCATACCAACCCGGAGTGAACGCGCAATGGCCACCAGTGACCACGCAATGGCCCGCCGCAGCTGCGATGCAATGGCCACCAGCGGCGACGGCGCACCACATGCCGCCGCAAGGCGCCGTACCGTACCAAGCAGTACCAGGGCCATCTGCTCCGGCATTCCGATAGGCCATGGGAGTGTCATGGTTTGGGGTTTGGGGCGGCGTGGATTGATCTGTGTTATCCCGAAGACGAATAGTATGCGTGGGTGATGACGGTTTCATGCTGGATCGGGGACTCGAGGTCATGGCTGGTACGTCGAGTTGTGTCGTTCGATGCGCTGCACGCTGTGCATGTCGCCAGTGGCAACAGCTGGTGCGAGCGCTCGGGCGGGTTGGTTAGTTGGTTGGTTGGTTGTGCTGTGCACGGGCCACCGATGGTAAGCCGCACGTGTGAGCGGGAGGGAGAAGCAGATTTGTCGGCTGGGCATCGCTCATTGCCTTTCGGCTCATCCTATGCATGGCGGTTGGACGGTTGGTGGCCGTCAGAACACGCGACGGCTGAAGTTATTAGTTTGCCGTAACGTGTGTAACAAACTCCAAAGTATGGAAACATAAAAATGCCTGTGGACGTAGTGTTTACCCTCTCAGCTACCGTGCCGACCTCCCGTCTCCTCCTGTCATTGCCGCATGCCGCAAGGAAAAGGGCGTCATCTGGCTGAGGCGGCGCTTCATTCGACTGCAACCGTTACAAGGTGGACCCTTCGATGCAAGGATTCATGGAGCACCATCAGCCACGAAAGACGGGGATACTTAGCAAATGACGTAATAGGAGCCGTTGCTAAAGTTTAGAGGATCCCCATTGGTTCACGCGGGTACGGGACCCTGGGCATGTGTATGCGCGGATCCGTACGTTTCTCACGCCCCGGCGCCTCCACCCCGTCGGTGTCCGTGCTACGCTTGAAGCAGGCCACACAGGTAGCCGTACCAGCCAACCTATCTGGTCGTACGCGGCTGCGGTCCGATCCGTGCATACGGTGCTTAGGTCAGGGTATCAGCGCCCCGTTATGGCCCGTCTGCCGGCCTGGGTGTGGGCTTCGAAGGGGTCAGGACGGACCGTGGTGGTGCTGGCGGTGGGAGAGTGTGCCCCGGTGCGGCAAGGCTCGTTCCCAAGCTTGCCAGGTGTCGGAGATCGCACTCGTCCCCCGGGGCCAGGCTCCAAGTATGAGGTGTTGAAGTGAGCAACACTCATAGACCGGCGATGTAAGAGAGCAGTCATAGGACCCGGGGGAGGTCCGGCGCTTTGCTAATTACAACGTGCGTCTCTGGGTGTGTAGTCTGGTTCATCGCTTGCCGAATGTTCTCAGCGCATTTCTTGATTCAGGTGCAACGCCGTTTCAGGAAACAGTAGGTGATGGCATCTCGCTCGCCTGGTTGACGACACGCGTGAAGTTGCTAGGGCAGTTTACCGCAGGCGGAGAGCGGAACACGCGTCCATGCCACACCGAACAGTACCGATCCGAACATTTTCCGGACCCGTCCGGATTCGGACTCGCGTCCTAAAAGGCCAATTCCAGGCCCATCTGTAACAAAGTAACATAATAAGTAATAACCTTGAGGAGGACTGAAATTTATTGCTGACTGAGTTCGAGAGCCTGAACGCGAGAGGTTGACGAACAGGGACGGGCCGCGGGTTACGGTATGCTCGACGATATTCGCGACCAGCAAGACCGGACGTCCGGACCACGCGAAGACGACGACAATATATCAATTGAGACCAAACAATTGTTTATCGCTTTGCTTATCTCGCTGAATGCTGAAGAGAGCCCGTTGCAGTTGGGCAGCTACCTCAGCTACTCGTCGCTCCATCGCCTGCTTCCTGTGCCTTACAAGGTCCGTACTTTTAGCTTCCGGAATCAACCTATAAATAATGTACAATTTCAGCCTCGAATTACAACAACCGATCACATTTTCTTGTTCAGTCTCTGCAGTTCACATCTGATCAACGAACGTGCTATACCGTATTGCTACTTTGTTTCCGCGATACAAATATTCGTAGGGGCGTCACGAATTGTATCACGTAATATTTCCAGCGTCGCCAGAGGGCGCGGGTGTCACGAAAATTTATAGCTCCGGAACCATGTCCGCAAAATTCACATTCTGGAGCTTTTTCGTTGTTTGGCCTGTTAATTATGTTACTTAATATTACAATGAAGCAAGAAGATGGATCCGCCGTAAGCGAAACGTCGGCAGGGCAACCTTTTTGATGAGTTTGGTCTTTGCAAACTGCCTCCGGGCTCAATTCTCGAAGAACGACCTTTTTTTACTGGGAAAGGGGTAGGGAAAGGGGTAGGAAAAGGGGGAGGGGGAAGGGAAAAGGGGGAGGGGGAAGGGAAAAGGGGGAGGGAAGGGAAAAAGGGGAGGGGGAAGGGAAAAGGGGGAGGGAAGGGAAAAAGGGGAGGAAAGGGAAGAGGAAAGGGGGAGAGAGATTTGAGTATTGTATGCAAATAGATGGGGGGGTTCGGGGGGCGCAGCCCCCCGAAAAAATGTTTTTAAGGGTTTTCTGCTACGATTATTCGTGCCAACCATCGTGCATGTCACCGAATGCTGCGGGCCCACCGAAAGGTGTTGAGCGAGGGCGAGCGGGGGCCCCCGACAGACTTGCCCCTCTGTTTCCCGTTGCCAAAGCCGCTATTGGTCCTGTCTTATTACGGCCATGGCATTGGCACAGCCAGTCGTGCTATCTCGCGTGCCGTATCTTCGAGTTCGTGGCCTGTCCCGAATTAATGTTCAATATCTGCAAATTATTGCCGAGTTCGTCGCGAATATCTCAAATCACGTAAAAATTTCAAAGCCACTTTTCCTGCCATCACGAACTTTTCAATCGCGGAAACAAAGTAGCAATACGGTAAACCCTGAGCAATTTCGACAAGGTTACACTGACATTAATCCAATTGCAATATATATATATTAATTCGTACCAAATTCATAATTGAGACCTGACTATATACTCGAGAGAACAGAATGGCCCTCTCAGCAGGCGCGATGTCTGTGACGTTGGAGTATGCGAAAGACCTGAAGGACAAGGACTGGCTGGGCAAGTGAGTACACAGCATACTCTTATTGGTGAACATGCGAAAATGTGCAGCACTTGTATAACCGTACCTTTGCCGCGCTTGCGTCAAAGCCCCTGACTTATCAGACGGCCATCGATAGGACAGCAAGCAGCTACGACACCGCGTTCATACCTATCATTTCACAACCTAACGTCATGGCGATCGTTCCCAACTCGTTTCGAAACCCCCCAGGCAGGACCCCTACTGCATACTTAGCGTGGGCGGCCAGACGTTCCGAACCCGAACCGCCAAGGATGGTGGCCGCAATCCCGTCTGGAATGAGACCTTCAAGTTCAACCTAATAAACGAAAACGACGTCGAGGTGCAGATTAAGGTACGGCACACGTGCTGGTATTGTTGCCATGCACCAAGCCTTCTGCCTTTGCCGGGGTTCCAGATGGTGCGTACTAACCATACAGTACTGTAGGCACCCTGCGTATGTAGCATCTACGTGACCAGGTCTAATTCATTGTCCCGTCTGTGCCCCCAGGATGAGGACGTGGGTCGGGACGACCTCATCGGCACCGCCACCTTCTCCCTGGCCCGTGCCCGCCAAGCGGGCACCGACCGACAACAAGTCCCCGTTGTGGGCAAGAAGCACAAGCAGCGCGGCTTCATCTCCGTGTCCCTCAGCTGGACGCCGAACGCCCAGCCGCATGTCGGTGGTTACCATGGAGCGGCACCTGCACTGCCGTACGCAGCGGCGCCGTACCCCGGCGGGTATCCCATGGCAGCGGCGCCGTACCCCGGCGGGTATCCCATGGCGGCGGCGCCGTACCCCGGGGCAGCTCCGGGCATGACGGTCCCCGCCGTGCCCGCCTGCCACCCCGGAGGTAACACGCAATGGCCACCGGCGGCGGCCACGCAATGGCCACCGGCGGCGGCCACGCAATGGCCACCGGCGGCGGCCACGCAATGGCCACCGGCGGCGGCCACGCAATGGCCACCAGCGGCGACGGCGTATAACGTGCCACCACAGAGCGCCTACCCAGCTGTACCAGTTCAGCCCATATACCGATAGCCCTGCATGCATCTTTCAGAAACGGGCACCGGCGTTGGTCTTAACTACCGACTCTTGACCTGCTGATTCACTGCGTCCATAATAAAGGATGAACCCGTGCGTGGTCGATGCGTGTGTACCATGTTCTTTGGATTATCATATGAACTTAGCCCTTGAGCCCGTTAGAAGTAGTGTATTTAAAATAGCTAGGTTACCTGTATGTAATAAGGATGAGATTGCGATGCGCTTTAAAAGCAGGTGCATAACATCACAACCTGAACCGTCGACATGCTGCTTTTCCAATGCTGGGATTCCACGTTGTACAATACATGAAAAAGAACAAGCAGGGACCTAGACATCTCGGTACGCAGTTGGAAAGGGCGGGAGGGCGGGGTGGCATTCGGTTGCCGTCAACAGCCGTTTGGTACGTGGCGACCGTTGCAAGCTGAGGAAAGCGGGATTTCTTTCGGCACATCATTGCAAAGGAAGCTCTTCCCTGTATTAAAGGATCTCAGCAGCACCGGCAAAGTCAATCTCCATAAGTGAAATGTCTATGCTGCGTGTATGGTACAAATTCTTAGCACATTAAATATGTATATTTAAGATTGTTTCAAATGCAGGCACGTCGTACCACAAATGCAAAGGACTTCAAGGACTGAACGGAGGTTGGGGACCGTTTCAAGTGGCGGACAGCCACAAAAAACGTGAATGACCGTTGGAAGATCAATCAAAAGAAAATCACTCCCTGTATTCAACGATGCAATCAGCAGCGGTGAAGTCATTGTGGCGATGTCAAATGTCTATGCGTCGTGCCGTACAGGTCGGTCATTGTATCTAACGGGCCGACTTCCGCAGCACCCTGCGCAGGCTTTGGCGCCTGCGGTGGGAAAACGGCCACAAGGAGCCCCTCTGGCGGCTGGCGGTGCATGGGGTCGCGGGCTTCCCCGCTGTTTCGGCCAGCGTGGCGCGGCCAGGCGGACCGCGCCTCCGTGCAGCGGCCTGCTGCCCCTGTGGCGCGGCCATTTCGGGATCGGGATCGTGCTGGGTTCGGCGGCACCTTTTCTGGGATTGCCCTGTTGCGCAGTCGCTGCGGGAGGTGTTAGGGCTGGCGTTGGGGGCGTCGATCGGGTGGCTCGGTTCGGGTCTTCAGCGGCACCACCTGTGGCTTGTGGTCTGCCCGCCGGGTTTGCATCCGCCAGTCTGGGATGTCGTGGCCCTGGCGGCCTTGGCGGCCCTGGAGCGCGGCCGCCAACGCATGTACAATGTGTGGGACCAGCGTACCCCCCTGCTGCGGGGGCGTCTCGCGGCGATCACGGTTGAGGTGGCTGCTGACTTTTGGGCCCGCCTCGCTTCCTTCGCCGCCCTGGGACTGGCCCCTCGGAATTGGGGTTCCGTTCCCTCTCAACACCCGTTCCTATGCAATGTGAATGGGCGTGTTGTCTTGAATGCTCCCCTGGACGTCGACTCTCCCCCTGCGTCCCCGCGTGGGTGATCTGATGAGTGCCTGTGGCATGACCTGACTGTGTGCTACGTCGTCCACCCCGCCTTCTCGGCCGGGTCCGCTTCCGCGCGCTGTGTCCGTGCTGGACTGACTGAACTACGAGGGTTGTAGGGGTCCTCTGGTCCCGCCACCCATTGCGTTGGCGCTCGTGGTCTCGTAATCTTCTCTTTGTTGGCTTGGTGCTGGTGGTCCCTGGATGAGTCATTGATTTATCCCGTACTCTGGTGCGGGCTTGGCTGCATCGGTGCGTTGTGTCTTCCGGGCCGGGAGGTTGGCCCTGGTTCTGGGTGCTCAGTTGGCAGCCCTATGTGTCTTTAGGCTGGTTGTTGGCCGCAGTTTGCTCCTGCCCTTCGGCAGCTTGTACTTTTGAAGGCTTGGGTCCGGTGGTTCCTTGGCTTCTTTTCTTTGGCATGGCTCCTTGCTTCGTGCAGGGCATGCCCCTGGGGTAGGATGAACAGTCCGTCTACGCCTGTACGGCGAGCGATCAACTTGGTTGTTGGTCCCCCTTGTAACCGTGAATCCTAACCCTGTTGGCTGGTTGTTGGCCACAGTTTGCTCCTGCCCTTAGGCAGCTCGTACTTTTGAAGGCTTGGGTCCGGTGGTTCCTTGGCTTCTTTTCTTTGGCATGGCTCCTTGCTTCGTGCAGGGCATGCCCCTGGGGTAGGATGAACCGTCCGTCTACGCCTGTACGGCGAGCGATCAACTTGGTTGTTGGTCCCCCTTGTAACCATGAATCCTAATGAATGGGTCCGGTGGTTCCTTGGCTTCTTTTCTTTGGCATGGCTCCTTGCTTCGTGCAGGGCATGCCCCTGGGGTAGGATGAACAGTCCGTCTACGCCTGTACGGCGAGCGATCAACTTGGTTGTTGGTCCCCCTTGTAACCGTGAATCCTAATGAATGGGGGGATGTGCCTGCCGGGTTCCTGGATGGGGTCATCTCCTCCCTCCCGAAGTCCGGTGACCCCACGTGCCCAGCCAACTACCGCCCCATCACGCTGCTGGACACGGACTACCGTACCCTCGCACGGGTGTTGGCGCGCCGTCTCCTCCCCGTGTTCGATGCCACAATTGACGCCGAACAAACAGCCTTCCTTCGGTCCCGCCGCATCGCTGACAACGTGTGGCTCCTGCAGCTCCTCCCCGAGCTCCTGCGGGCAGAGCAGCGCGCCGCGCTGGCAGTCTTCCTCGACTTCTACAAGGCGTACGACACGGTGGACCGCGGCTTCCTGCTGGACTGCCTGGCGGCCTTGGGGGTCGGCCCGGGCTTCCTACGGTGGGTGCAGCGACTCCACACCGCCACGGGGGCCACAGCAGTGGTCAACGGACATCGCTCCCAGCGCGTGCCCATCACGTCGGGAGTCCGCCAGGGCTGCCCCCTCGCACCCCTGCTCTACCTAGCGGTCGGGCAGGCCCTCCTCGCGTGGCTGAAGTCCCGGGGTGTTGGCCTGTGCTTCGGCAGCCGCCGTGTCACGGCGTCCCAGTACGCCGACGACTGCACCCCGCTGCTGGCCCTCGCCACTCAGCTCCCTGACTTCTTGGCGGTCATGGATGTCTTTCGGCTTGCGTCTGGGCAGCGGCTCAACCTGGGCAAGGTCGAGCTCCTTCATGTCGGCGCCCCCGCCCCACCGGCGGGGGCTGCCGCCGCAGCACCTCCCTCCGCCGCACCGGCCCCTGGCGTGGCGCTACCGGAGTCCTCGGCAGCTGCCTCCCCCTCCCCCCGCCCCCTGCCGCCGCCGTGGCGCTCCTGGCCGCCCTCCGTCGCCTGCCGCCATCGCCACCACCTTATCGGCACTCCTCCGCCGTGGGGCCCCGCCGTCACCTGCCGCCCCTGCTGCCGCCGCCAGCCCCGGCCCGACCGCCGCCCCAGCCCCTGCCGTGGCGGCGGCGCCGTCGGCGGTGGCAGTGGCGCCGGTGCAACCCCGCACGGTGGAACAGGCCCGGACCCTGGGGGTCTGCTTCCGCAATGACACTATGGTGCCGCCTGTGGACTTCACCGGGGTCCTCGCCGCCCTGGAACGCGTGGCCCGCCTCCCCCTGTCTACCTTTGGCCGCGCCGCCGCCGCTTCGGGCTATGCCCTCAGCAAGGCCCTCTACCACCTCGAATTCCAGGGCCTCCCGGCCCGCGCGATGGTGGAGCGTCTGCAAGCCTCTGTCGCGGCCGTGGTCGACCGCGCCGTACCTCCCAGCCTGCACGCTGTGAATCCCCACTCGCGACTCCCGGGCGTGGGCCTCGCCGCGCTGGCCCTACCGCCGGCGCTCGGAGGGTTCGGCCTCCTCCCGCTGCGGGCCCATGTTCAGGCTCGTCACGCGATGGCGGCGGTGCGCTGTGTCCTGGGCGCCTCGGGCCTCCTCCCGGCGGACCCCCCCTGGCCGGCGCTGGTCCTCCGCCTCCTCCGACGATGTCACCCCGCGGCACACCCTCTGTGCCTGCTCGCGCCACATGACGGCCTGGTTCTGGGGGTGGAACCGCCGGCAGCCAGCCCCGCCTTCCGGCGCCTCCTCAGCGCCCTATCCCCCCTGGGCCCACCGGCTCTGCTCCACCCGGACTCCATGGCGGGCCCCTGGTGCTACAGTGCGCCCCTGTGGGGCAACCCCGCCCTCCGGGCGGCCGACGGGCGCTGCCTGGAGGCCCACTTCCCCGTCCTCTTCGCCCTGCGGGGTCTCACCACCATCGGGACCGCGCTCCGCTGCTGGCGTTCGCTGGCAGCCGCGCGCAGTAGCCTCGCTGCCGCTCGGCAGCGGGGTGGTCCTCTCTCCCCCCGTGTTCTCCGGGGGTGTACGCTGGAGCTCCGGCGTTGTGCCCTCCGCGGTGTCCTCGGCTGCAGCGAGCTGGGGGCGGCTCTGGACATCTCGGGCGTGCAGGTTTTGGACGACTTGGGCGCCCTCCTGCAGCGCCTGCCCGCTAGCTGGGTGGCGGCCGCCCGGGAGGTCCTCCGGGGCGCGGCCGCCGCCCCGACCGAGCAGGAGGCCTGGCGTGCGCTGCTTCGCGGGTTTGTGTGGCGCCCACCGGCCGGACCTCCTGTGCCACTGCTGCGCCTCACAGTCAAGACTGCCACGGCCTTACAGCTCGGCCCTTCCCTGCAGGACCTGGCGGACCGGCACCTGGCTTATATTGCGGATGCATATGGGCAGTTGCCGGTGCCGCCATCCGCCCTGGCCGACTTCCGCAGCACCCTGCGCAGGCTTTGGCGCCTGCGGTGGGAAAACGGCCACAAGGAGCCCCTCTGGCGGCTGGCGGTGCATGGGGTCGCGGGCTTCCCCGCTGTTTCGGCCAGCGCGGCGCGGCCAGGCGGACCGCGCCTCCGTGCAGCGGCCTGCTGCCCCTGTGGCGCGGCCATTTCGGGATCGGGATCGTGCTGGGTTCGGCGGCACCTTTTCTGGGATTGCCCTGTTGCGCAGTCGCTGCGGGAGGTGTTAGGGCTGGCGTTGGGGGCGTCGATCGGGCGGCTCGGTTCGGGTCTTCAGCGGCACCACCTGTGGCTTGTGGTCTGCCCGCCGGGTTTGCATCCGCCAGTCTGGGATGTCGTGGCCCTGGCGGCCTTGGCGGCCCTGGAGCGCGGCCGCCAACGCATGTACAATGTGTGGGACCAGCGTACCCCCCTGCTGCGGGGGCGTCTCGCGGCGATCACGGTTGAGGTGGCTGCTGACTTTTGGGCCCGCCTCGCTTCCTTCGCCGCCCTGGGACTGGCCCCTCGGAATTGGGGTTCCGTTCCCTCTCAACACCCGTTCCTGTGCAATGTGAATGGGCGTGTTGTCTTGAATGCTCCCCTGGACGTCGACTCTCCCCCTGCGTCCCCGCGTGGGTGATCTGATGCGTGCCTGTGGCATGACCTGACTGTGTGCTACATCGTCCACCCCGCCTTCTCGGCCGGGTCCGCTTCCGCGCGCTGTGTCCGTGCTGGACTTACTGAACTACGAGGGTTGTAGGGGTCCTCTGGTCCCGCCACCCTCGCGTTGGCGCTCGTGGTCTCGTAGTCTTCTCTTTGTTGGCTTGGTGCTGGTGGTCCCTGGATGAGTCATTGATTTATCCCGTACTCTGGTGCGGGCTTGGCTGCATCGGTGCGTTGTGTCTTCCGGGCCGGGAGGTTGGCCCTGGTTCTGGGTGCTCAGTTGGCAGCCCTATGTGTCTTTAGGCTGGTTGTTGGCCGCAGTTTGCTCCTGCCCTTAGGCAGCTCGTACTTTTGAAGGCTTGGGTCCGGTGGTTCCTTGGCTTCTTTTCTTTGGCATGGCTCCTTGCTTCGTGCAGGGCATGCCCCTGGGGTAGGATGAACAGTCCGTCTACGCCTGTACGGCGAGCGATCAACTTGGTTGTTGGTCCCCCTTGTAACCGTGAATCCTAATGAATGCTGGCCCTCGCCACTCAGCTCCCTGACTTCTTGGCGGTCATGGATGTCTTTCGGCTTGCGTCTGGGCAGCGGCTCAACCTGGGCAAGGTCGAGCTCCTTCATGTCGGCGCCCCCGCCCCACCGGCGGGGGCTGCCGCCGCAGCACCTCCCTCCGCCGCACCGGCCCCTGGCGTGGCGCTACCGGAGTCCTCGGCAGCTGCCTCCCCCTCCCCCCCGCCCCCTGCCGCCGCCGTGGCGCTCCTGGCCGCCCTCCGTCGCCTACCGGCCGCCATCGCCACCACCTTTTCGGCACTCCTCCGCCGTGGGGCCCCGCCGTCACCTGCCGCCCCTGCTGCCGCCGCCAGCCCCGGCCCGACCGCCGCCCCAGCCCCTGCCGTGGCGGCGGCGCCGTCGACGGTGGCAGTGGCGCCGGTGCAACCCCGCACGGTGGAACAGGCCCGGACCCTGGGGGTCTGCTTCCGCAATGACACTATGGTGCCGCCTGTGGACTTCACCGGGGTCCTCGCCGCCCTGGAACGCGTGGCCCGCCTCCCCCTGTCTACCTTTGGCCGCGCCGCCGCCGCTTCGGGCTATGCCCTCAGCAAGGCCCTCTACCACCTCGAATTCCAAGGCCTCCCGGCCCGCGCGGTGGTGGAGCGTCTGCAAGCCTCTGTCGCGGCCGTGGTCGACCGCGCCGTACCTCCCAGCCTGCACACCGTGAATCCCCACTCGCGACTCCCGGGCGTGGGCCTCGACACGCTGGCCCTACCGCCGGCGCTCGGAGGGTTCGGGCTCCTCCCGCTGCGGGCCCATGTTCAGGCTCGTCACGCGATGGCGGCGGTGCGCTGTGTCCTGGGCGCCTCGGGCCTCCTCCCGGCGGACCCCCCCTGGCCGGCGCTGGTCCTCCGCCTCCTCCGACGATGTCACCCCGCGGCACACCCTCTGTGCCTGCTCGCGCCACATGACGGCCTGGTTCTGGGGGTGGAGCCGCCGGCAGCCAGCCCCGCCTTCCGGCGCCTCCTCAGCGCCCTATCCCCCCTGGGCCCACCGGCTCTGCTCCACCCGGACTCCATGGCGGGCCCCTGGTGCTACAGTGCGCCCCTGTGGGGCAACCCCGCCCTCCGGGCGGCCGACGGGCGCTGCCTGGAGGCCCACTTCCCCGTCCTCTTCGCCCTGCGGGGTCTCACCACCATCGGGACCGCGCTCCGCTGCTGGCGTTCGCTGGCAGCCGCGCGCAGTAGCCTCGCTGCCGCTCGGCAGCGGGGTGGTCCTCTCTCCCCCCGTGTTCTCCGGGGGTGTACGCTGGAGCTCCGGCGTTGTGCCCTCCGCGGTGTCCTCGGCTGCAGCGAGCTGGGGGCGGCTCTGGACATCTCGGGCGTGCAGGTTTTGGACGACTTGGGCGCCCTCCTGCAGCGCCTGCCCGCTAGCTGGGTGGCGGCCGCCCGGGAGGTCCTCCGGGGCGCGGCCGCCGCCCCGACCGAGCAGGAGGCCTGGCGTGCGCTGCTTCGCGGGTTTGTGTGGCGCCCACCGGCCGGACCTCCTGTGCCACTGCTGCGCCTCACAGTCAAGACTGCCACGGCCTTACAGCTCGGCCCTTCCCTGCAGGACCTGGCGGACCGGCACCTGGCTTATATTGCGGATGCATATGGGCAGTTGCCGGTGCCGCCATCCGCCCTGGCCGACTTCCGCAGCACCCTGCGCAGGCTTTGGCGCCTGCGGTGGGAAAACGGCCACAAGGAGCCCCTCTGGCGGCTGGCGGTGCATGGGGTCGCGGGCTTCCCCGCTGTTTCGGCCAGCGCGGCGCGGCCAGGCGGACCGCGCCTCCGTGCAGCGGCCTGCTGCCCCTGTGGCGCGGCCATTTCGGGATCGGGATCGTGCTGGGTTCGGCGGCACCTTTTCTGGGATTGCCCTGTTGCGCAGTCGCTGCGGGAGGTGTTAGGGCTGGCGTTGGGGGCGTCGATCGGGCGGCTCGGTTCGGGTCTTCAGCGGCACCACCTGTGGCTTGTGGTCTGCCCGCCGGGTTTGCATCCGCCAGTCTGGGATGTCGTGGCCCTGGCGGCCTTGGCGGCCCTGGAGCGCGGCCGCCAACGCATGTACAATGTGTGGGACCAGCGTACCCCCCTGCTGCGGGGGCGTCTCGCGGCGATCACGGTTGAGGTGGCTGCTGACTTTTGGGCCCGCCTCGCTTCCTTCGCCGCCCTGGGACTGGCCCCTCGGAATTGGGGTTCCGTTCCCTCTCAACACCCGTTCCTGTGCAATGTGAATGGGCGTGTTGTCTTGAATGCTCCCCTGGACGTCGACTCTCCCCCTGCGTCCCCGCGTGGGTGATCTGATGCGTGCCTGTGGCATGACCTGACTGTGTGCTACATCGTCCACCCCGCCTTCTCGGCCGGGTCCGCTTCCGCGCGCTGTGTCCGTGCTGGACTTACTGAACTACGAGGGTTGTAGGGGTCCTCTGGTCCCGCCACCCTCGCGTTGGCGCTCGTGGTCTCGTAGTCTTCTCTTTGTTGGCTTGGTGCTGGTGGTCCCTGGATGAGTCATTGATTTATCCCGTACTCTGGTGCGGGCTTGGCTGCATCGGTGCGTTGTGTCTTCCGGGCCGGGAGGTTGGCCCTGGTTCTGGGTGCTCAGTTGGCAGCCCTATGTGTCTTTAGGCTGGTTGTTGGCCGCAGTTTGCTCCTGCCCTTAGGCAGCTCGTACTTTTGAAGGCTTGGGTCCGGTGGTTCCTTGGCTTCTTTTCTTTGGCATGGCTCCTTGCTTCGTGCAGGGCATGCCCCTGGGGTAGGATGAACAGTCCGTCTACGCCTGTACGGCGAGCGATCAACTTGGTTGTTGGTCCCCCTTGTAACCGTGAATCCTAATGAATGCTGGCCCTCGCCACTCAGCTCCCTGACTTCTTGGCGGTCATGGATGTCTTTCGGCTTGCGTCTGGGCAGCGGCTCAACCTGGGCAAGGTCGAGCTCCTTCATGTCGGCGCCCCCGCCCCACCGGCGGGGGCTGCCGCCGCAGCACCTCCCTCCGCCGCACCGGCCCCTGGCGTGGCGCTACCGGAGTCCTCGGCAGCTGCCTCCCCCTCCCCCCCGCCCCCTGCCGCCGCCGTGGCGCTCCTGGCCGCCCTCCGTCGCCTACCGGCCGCCATCGCCACCACCTTTTCGGCACTCCTCCGCCGTGGGGCCCCGCCGTCACCTGCCGCCCCTGCTGCCGCCGCCAGCCCCGGCCCGACCGCCGCCCCAGCCCCTGCCGTGGCGGCGGCGCCGTCGACGGTGGCAGTGGCGCCGGTGCAACCCCGCACGGTGGAACAGGCCCGGACCCTGGGGTCTGCTTCCGCAATGACACTATGGTGCCGCCTGTGGACTTCACCGGGGTCCTCGCCGCCCTGGAACGCGTGGCCCGCCTCCCCCTGTCTACCTTTGGCCGCGCCGCCGCCGCTTCGGGCTATGCCCTCAGCAAGGCCCTCTACCACCTCGAATTCCAAGGCCTCCCGGCCCGCGCGGTGGTGGAGCGTCTGCAAGCCTCTGTCGCGGCCGTGGTCGACCGCGCCGTACCTCCCAGCCTGCACACCGTGAATCCCCACTCGCGACTCCCGGGCGTGGGCCTCGACACGCTGGCCCTACCGCCGGCGCTCGGAGGGTTCGGGCTCCTCCCGCTGCGGGCCCATGTTCAGGCTCGTCACGCGATGGCGGCGGTGCGCTGTGTCCTGGGCGCCTCGGGCCTCCTCCCGGCGGACCCCCCCTGGCCGGCGCTGGTCCTCCGCCTCCTCCGACGATGTCACCCCGCGGCACACCCTCTGTGCCTGCTCGCGCCACATGACGGCCTGGTTCTGGGGGTGGAGCCGCCGGCAGCCAGCCCCGCCTTCCGGCGCCTCCTCAGCGCCCTATCCCCCCTGGGCCCACCGGCTCTGCTCCACCCGGACTCCATGGCGGGCCCCTGGTGCTACAGTGCGCCCCTGTGGGGCAACCCCGCCCTCCGGGCGGCCGACGGGCGCTGCCTGGAGGCCCACTTCCCCGTCCTCTTCGCCCTGCGGGTCTCACCACCATCGGGACCGCGCTCCGCTGCTGGCGTTCGCTGGCAGCCGCGCGCAGTAGCCTCGCTGCCGCTCGGCAGCGGGGTGGTCCTCTCTCCCCCCGTGTTCTCCGGGGGTGTACGCTGGAGCTCCGGCGTTGTGCCCTCCGCGGTGTCCTCGGCTACAGCGAGCTGGGGGCGGCTCTGGACATCTCGGGCGTGCAGGTTTTGGACGACTTGGGCGCCCTCCTGCAGCGCCTACCCGCTAGCTGGGTGGCGGCCGCCCGGGAGGTCCTCCGGGGCGCGGCCGCCGCCCCGACCGAGCAGGAGGCCTGGCGTGCGCTGCTTCGCGGGCTTGTGTGGCGCCCGCCGGCCGGACCTCCTGTGCCACTGCTGCGCCTCACAGTCAAGACTGCCACGGCCTTACAGCTCGGCCCTTCCCTGCAGGACCTGGCGGACCGGCACCTGGCTTATATTGCGGATGCATATGGGCAGTTGCCGGTGCCGCCATCCGCCCTGGCCGACTTCCGCAGCACCCTGCGCAGGCTTTGGCGCCTGCGGTGGGAAAACGGCCACAAGGAGCCCCTCTGGCGGCTGGCGGTGCATGGGGTCGCGGGCTTCCCCGCTGTTTCGGCCAGCGCGGCGCGGCCAGGCGGACCGCGCCTCCGTGCAGCGGCCTGCTGCCCCTGTGGCGCGGCCATTTCGGGATCGGGATCGTGCTGGGTTCGGCGGCACCTTTTCTGGGATTGCCCTGTTGCGCAGTCGCTGCGGGCGGTGTTAGGGCTGGCGTTGGGGGCGTCGATCGGGCGGCTCGGTTCGGGTCTTCAGCGGCACCACCTGTGGCTTGTGGTCTGCCCGCCGGGTTTGCATCCGCCAGTCTGGGATGTCGTGGCCCTGGCGGCCTTGGCGGCCCTGGAGCGTGGCCGCCAACGCATGTACAATGTGTGGGACCAGCGTACCCCCCTGCTGCGGGGGCGTCTCGCGGCGATCACGGTTGAGGTGGCTGCTGACTTTTGGGCCCGCCTCGCTTCCTTCGCCGCCCTGGGACTGGCCCCTCGGAATTGGGGTTCCGTTCCCTCTCAACACCCGTTCCTGTGCAATGTGAATGGGCGTGTTGTCTTGAATGCTCCCCTGGACGTCGACTCTCCCCTGCGTCCCCGCGTGGGTGATCTGATGCGTGCCTGTGGCATGACCTGACTGTGTGCTACATCGTCCACCCCGCCTTCTCGGCCGGGTCCGCTTCCGCGCGCTGTGTCCGTGCTGGACTTACTGAACTACGAGGGTTGTAGGGGTCCTCTGGTCCCGCCACCCTCGCGTTGGCGCTCGTGGTCTCGTAGTCTTCTCTTTGTTGGCTTGGTGCTGGTGGTCCCTGGATGAGTCATTGATTTATCCCGTACTCTGGTGCGGGCTTGGCTGCATCGGTGCGTTGTGTCTTCCGGGCCGGGAGGTTGGCCCTGGTTCTGGGTGCTCAGTTGGCAGCCCTATGTGTCTTTAGGCTGGTTGTTGGCCGCAGTTTGCTCCTGCCCTTAGGCAGCTCGTACTTTTGAAGGCTTGGGTCCGGTGGTTCCTTGGCTTCTTTTCTTTGGCATGGCTCCTTGCTTCGTGCAGGGCATGCCCCTGGGGTAGGATGAACAGTCCGTCTACGCCTGTACGGCGAGCGATCAACTTGGTTGTTGGTCCCCCTTGTAACCGTGAATCCTAATGAATGCTGGCCCTCGCCACTCAGCTCCCTGACTTCTTGGCGGTCATGGATGTCTTTCGGCTTGCGTCTGGGCAGCGGCTCAACCTGGGCAAGGTCGAGCTCCTTCATGTCGGCGCCCCCGCCCCACCGGCGGGGGCTGCCGCCGCAGCACCTCCCTCCGCCGCACCGGCCCCTGGCGTGGCGCTACCGGAGTCCTCGGCAGCTGCCTCCCCTCCCCCCCGCCCCTGCCGCCGCCGTGGCGCTCCTGGCCGCCCTCCGTCGCCTACCGGCCGCCATCGCCACCACCTTTTCGGCACTCCTCCGCCGTGGGGCCCCGCCGTCACCTGCCGCCCCTGCTGCCGCCGCCAGCCCCGGCCCGACCGCCGCCCCAGCCCCTGCCGTGGCGGCGGCGCCGTCGACGGTGGCAGTGGCGCCGGTGCAACCCCGCACGGTGGAACAGGCCCGGACCCTGGGGGTCTGCTTCCGCAATGACACTATGGTGCCGCCTGTGGACTTCACCGGGGTCCTCGCCGCCCTGGAACGCGTGGCCCGCCTCCCCCTGTCTACCTTTGGCCGCGCCGCCGCCGCTTCGGGCTATGCCCTCAGCAAGGCCCTCTACCACCTCGAATTCCAAGGCCTCCCGGCCCGCGCGGTGGTGGAGCGTCTGCAAGCCTCTGTCGCGGCCGTGGTCGACCGCGCCGTACCTCCCAGCCTGCACACCGTGAATCCCCACTCGCGACTCCCGGGCGTGGGCCTCGACACGCTGGCCCTACCGCCGGCGCTCGGAGGGTTCGGGCTCCTCCCGCTGCGGGCCCATGTTCAGGCTCGTCACGCGATGGCGGCGGTGCGCTGTGTCCTGGGCGCCTCGGGCCTCCTCCCGGCGGACCCCCCCTGGCCGGCGCTGGTCCTCCGCCTCCTCCGACGATGTCACCCCGCGGCACACCCTCTGTGCCTGCTCGCGCCACATGACGGCCTGGTTCTGGGGGTGGAGCCGCCGGCAGCCAGCCCCGCCTTCCGGCGCCTCCTCAGCGCCCTATCCCCCTGGGCCCACCGGCTCTGCTCCACCCGGACTCCATGGCGGGCCCCTGGTGCTACAGTGCGCCCCTGTGGGGCAACCCCGCCCTCCGGGCGGCCGACGGGCGCTGCCTGGAGGCCCACTTCCCCGTCCTCTTCGCCCTGCGGGGTCTCACCACCATCGGGACCGCGCTCCGCTGCTGGCGTTCGCTGGCAGCCGCGCGCAGTAGCCTCGCTGCCGCTCGGCAGCGGGGTGGTCCTCTCTCCCCCGTGTTCTCCGGGGGTGTACGCTGGAGCTCCGGCGTTGTGCCCTCCGCGGTGTCCTCGGCTACAGCGAGCTGGGGGCGGCTCTGGACATCTCGGGCGTGCAGGTTTTGGACGACTTGGGCGCCCTCCTGCAGCGCCTACCCGCTAGCTGGGTGGCGGCCGCCCGGGAGGTCCTCCGGGGCGCGGCCGCCGCCCCGACCGAGCAGGAGGCCTGGCGTGCGCTGCTTCGCGGGCTTGTGTGGCGCCCGCCGGCCGGACCTCCTGTGCCACTGCTGCGCCTCACAGTCAAGACTGCCACGGCCTTACAGCTCGGCCCTTCCCTGCAGGACCTGGCGGACCGGCACCTGGCTTATATTGCGGATGCATATGGGCAGTTGCCGGTGCCGCCATCCGCCCTGGCCGACTTCCGCAGCACCCTGCGCAGGCTTTGGCGCCTGCGGTGGGAAAACGGCCACAAGGAGCCCCTCTGGCGGCTGGCGGTGCATGGGGTCGCGGGCTTCCCCGCTGTTTCGGCCAGCGCGGCGCGGCCAGGCGGACCGCGCCTCCGTGCAGCGGCCTGCTGCCCCTGTGGCGCGGCCATTTCGGGATCGGGATCGTGCTGGGTTCGGCGGCACCTTTTCTGGGATTGCCCTGTTGCGCAGTCGCTGCGGGCGGTGTTAGGGCTGGCGTTGGGGGCGTCGATCGGGCGGCTCGGTTCGGGTCTTCAGCGGCACCACCTGTGGCTTGTGGTCTGCCCGCCGGGTTTGCATCCGCCAGTCTGGGATGTCGTGGCCCTGGCGGCCTTGGCGGCCCTGGAGCGTGGCCGCCAACGCATGTACAATGTGTGGGACCAGCGTACCCCCCTGCTGCGGGGGCGTCTCGCGGCGATCACGGTTGAGGTGGCTGCTGACTTTTGGGCCCGCCTCGCTTCCTTCGCCGCCCTGGGACTGGCCCCTCGGAATTGGGGTTCCGTTCCCTCTCAACACCCGTTCCTGTGCAATGTGAATGGGCGTGTTGTCTTGAATGCTCCCCTGGACGTCGACTCTCCCCCTGCGTCCCCGCGTGGGTGATCTGATGCGTGCCTGTGGCATGACCTGACTGTGTGCTACGTCGTCCACCCCGCCTTCTCGGCCGGGTCCGCTTCCGCGCACTGTGTCCGTGCTGGACTTACTGAACTACGAGGGTTGTAGGGGTCCTCTGGTCCCGCCACTCTCGCGTTGGCGCTCGTGGTCTCGTGATCTTCTCTTTGTTGGCTTGGTGCTGGTGGTCCCTGGATGAGTCATTGATTTATCCCGTACTCTGGTGCGGGCTTGGCTGCATCGGTGCGTTGTGTCTTCCGGGCCGGGAGGTTGGCCCTGGTTCTGGGTGCTCAGTTGGCAGCCCTATGTGTCTTTAGGCTGGTTGTTGGCCGCAGTTTGCTCCTGCCCTTAGGCAGCTTGTACTTTTGAAGGCTTGGGTCCGGTGGTTCCTTGGCTTCTTTTCTTTGGCATGGCTCCTTGCTTCGTGCAGGGCATGCCCCTGGGGTAGGATGAACAGTCCGTCTACGCCTGTACGGCGAGCGATCAACTTGGTTGTTGGTCCCCCTTGTAACCGTGAATCCTAACTACTTGGTTGTTGGTCCCCCTTGTAACCGTGAATCCTAACTACGGGGCTAACTACTTGGCTGCATCGGTGTGTTGTGTCTTCCGGGCCGGGCGGTTGGCCCTGATTCTGGGTGCTAAGTTGGCGCCCCTATGTGTCTTTAGCCTGCTTGTTGGACGCAGTTTGCTCCTGCCCTTAGGCAGCTTGTACTTTTGAAGGCTTGGGTCCGGTGGTTCCTTGGCTTCTTTTCTTTGGCATGGCTCCTTGCTTCGTGCAGGGCGTGCCCCTGGGGTAGGATGAACAGTCCGTCTACGCCTGTACGGCGAGCGATCAACTTGGTTGTTGGTCCCCCTTGTAACCGTGAATCCTAATGAATGAATGAACGTACGTTAACAGTTGTACGTGACAGTTATATAAATGTACGTTACCAGTTATATGTTTTCGGTTCCAGTTGTAAGTCGTGCAGTCGAGCGGGATGAGCCATCAGGCCGGCAGCGAGGCCTCGCTGGACTCCTTGTCGCACCGATACGACCCAGCGCTGTATCCATTAGGTGGGCCCAGTGACGGTTCACGCATGGCAAAGGACGGATCCTGTCTGCTGCTGTGACCCCAGCCGAAATAGTGTGTATGGCTGCGGTGCGTGCGGCGCGAGGGCTGTTGGGTGGAGGCCATTGGATGCGTCGACGCATGCAGCTAGCAGCAGAGGGGCAGCTGGGTGCACCACCAACGGCGAGCCGGAGAGCCAGAGTCCAAAATGTATGGATTTGCAAGGGACAGATCGCCAATGCGTTTGTAAATCTATCAGTTAGCATGGAGCTTCAATGTGCAAAATACCGATTGATGGCAGCGACGTCGAGCGATAGCAACTGGTGCTCAACTATTTACAATGATGCTACTGCCGTACAAATGCACGCGCCTATGCATTATACTACCGAACAGTTGTACGAGCTATTGCATGTCCCACTCTTGACGTCTTCATCAAATGCATCGACCGGCCATGCCCCAGAGGGAACATGCCGTACGCACACGCCTTCCTCCATGAGTCCGAGCTAGTGGGAAAAAATGCATCACGCATGTACAAGACATGCCGCGCCATGGGAAAATGCCCATTCAGACAAGCAGGCTAGTCTAATAAGCTCACCCGAGTCTCGAGCCATCCTGAATGAAGGCACACGCTGTCAAGAGGGACATACACTCGGGTCAAGTCAGCCATGAGTGGGTGCCCCGCGGTACGTATGCGGGGTCGACATACACGTAACAGTTTCCGCCCACATCCCGGGAGTTTCCTTGATCCGTTGTATGCATCCCATCAAACACAGGGCGCAAAACCTCGACAACCATCCAAGGTCTGCGCGTGCCCGTCGACATCCTGGCAAATTGTACGGCAACCGTACCGAACGGCGAGACTGCGGTCGAGAAAGGCTATCCGCAAATAGTTGACATTTGAAGAGCCACACAAGGGGCCACCAAGTAATATAGCACATGGACAAGGATGTAAAGCGATATGCACACGACCGCAGAATAATCCATCCGCGTTCCGTTTGACATTGGAAAGTTCCTACAAGGAGAGAACATTGGAAGAGTATGGATCCAAGTTGTGGATCAAGCGCAATTGCGTGAGGCATGGGTACATTTACCGCCCGCTTGCGTAAGACATGGGTACATTTACCGCCCGCGGTCTGGCATAGCGTTCCTGGCTAGGGGATTTACCGGGTTGCAGTGCGCCACTCCAGGTTGGTCCCGCGATCGACGTGTCACCTCGCTCCCTGCTTCAATAGAAGATGCGCCCGTCAAAATTACCTCTCGTGCTAGACCGACATACAGCTGATCCCCTCGTGCCAGATCAACGCACAGCTGATCCCCACACCCTGCCCGTCCGCACGCGCACTGCCAACGTGTTCAAGAAAACGAACTCAGCAACCGACGAAGGTAGCGAGCAAGACGTTCCGTCAACCGCCACGCAGCGGTCCGACACAAGCCGAAATCCGTTCGTTAGCCCGCGCCCTGCTGCCTGCCAAGGTGAAGAGGTCGTGGGATAAGAAGGCCCCTGGGGTTTCGCGGAAAATTCCTAAAATGTCTGCGCACATCCGTACCGATTAGTACCGATATCCAAACTTGAGCATGCCCCAAACTCAGGGCAGCGCCGTGTACGAATAAATTCTGCCATCCGTAGTATTTCAACGGGAAGACGATGACCGTTCAAGCTCCCGATGCAAGCTTTCACACTGCGTGCTCAGCCTCCTCCTGCTCCAACCCATTATTCTAGGAAAGTTCTACAGATACATCCCAGGCGACCGTGCCCCTTGGATCCCTGGCACAGACATACAGACATTCCCACTACAGACATTCCTGCCAGAAGTATTATTGATGCATGCACCAAAAACAGAAGTCTACATGCATCCTGCTGCGCCCTTGTCAATGCACATGTCAGGCATTGGCAAGTCAGCCAGAACATACATCGCCCTCAACCCATACATGACGTGCAGCACGTACGGCACGTCGTGCGTGCCGTGATAGGCGTGCGTGCCGTCATCTTCGCATCAGGTCCGGCACCCGCAATGTCCGCATTCCTTGCGCCGCTCATGGCAATTAGTTGTGCCGTGGTGGCAACACCGACGTTCCACGCGCGAGCGCAAATACAGAATCCATCTGACAGCTGTAAGCCAGCGGCTTCGACGCGAGCTTGCCGCAACATACACAACTGTACGGAGACAGCAGGCAATAGCGATACAAGCCTTCACGCTTCGAATTTCGGACATAGGCCTGCATGCCATTCCGTTGTTAGCAATATGGCCATTACTTGCGCCTTACACCACCGACGGTTCGAATGCCAGCACTGCCCGGCCGCCTTGCTAGTACCCAAACACAATCGGGCAAACAGCCAGGCGCCGAACGAAGTTGCCACCCGCGCCTTGCGTCAAGGCCACCAGAAAGGGCTGGCAAGCACACATCCTCAAGCAAGCAGCATGGTATTATTGCCGCTCGGACACAAACATTGATAAACAGTGTTTTGTACATTTCAAGTGCGTCAAAAACGTTCCAGCGTGCCCACTGCACAGCGAAACATTGAACGAACGACAACCCGATCGAACATTCGCTGGACTAACCGCCGCCGCGTCGAACCACAGAGCACAGCGCACTGCCAAAATGCCCGATTCGATCGAGCCGTGCTGCGACAGCGCAATGTAATCTTGGGGCGGAGCACATCCATCCGGCCGGTTGTCCCTTGAATCTTCTCTGGTATTCTCTGGCTGGGAACCCCGGCCGGTTCGGCTCCGAAATCTTCTCTGGTAGTTTCCTAGCCTACTTATGACGCGCACATGGTCCCAAACAAAACCCTTGTCGTACTGATCTCATTCTACCCTTCCTAAGGGCCGGAACCCATGCTGTACCGGTCGTCTGCTAATCTTTCTGAATGATTGCTGCCTGCGGTTCTCCATTCCTAAGCAACCGTTACGAGGGTCCCCGCGACTGCGCCTCGTTCCCCCACTAGCTTAGGCCCTCGCCTCCGCCCCCTCAACAACTGAACCCCACCCTCGTTGAAGCAACATGGTTTCGTCCCCCCGCCCGCGTCTGCGATCAACAAGCGGGTTCTCTAGCCTAGCTACAGGATGAACAACCCGTCTAGCGCTTCATGGACGACCTTCCAAAACAGCAACCCCTTGTCCGCCGCCGCCAGTTTAGCCAGTTCAGTGCCCCATGCCCTAAGAAACGGCCAACGGCATGAAACCCACCCTCCACGCCACGACATCGGACGCGGCGCTCTCCGCATCCCGGAATGTGGCCCATCCAAATTCAACCGCAATGCAGCAGCGGGCCGCTGCCGTTCGAAGGGGGAATAACGAAGACGCTTGCCTATCTTTCCGGGGCGTGGACACGTCCCACCTCGAGAGCTCAGCTGCTGTGGCCCCTGTCACCCGCTGCTTCAGTACAGGTCGCAGCAGGGCGGCTCATCCTCCAGCAGGTTGTGAATGAAGTAAGGGCCCAGCCTGTAGCCCAGCCCGTCCAGGCACTTGAGCTCCACCTGCATCAATGCGCGCGTGAGGATGCCGGCAAGACGAATGCGCACGTGAGGCAGGGTATCTGCCGGATGGCGAGTCCTGCCTGCTGGCATTCGAGGCCTGTGTCGAGGCCTCTCCGGCGGATGTTTTCGTATTTGAGGACGGACCTACCGCACCGAGCGAACCGACCGTGCCTTACTCAAGCGATGGGTCGGCATCGACTGGACGTGCATCGTTGCCCAAAACAAATGAAGCCGATGCCGGGGCCAACTAAGCCGCCCAGTCCCGCCCTGCAACAATGCTGGCATGCGTACGGCACCCGACAAAGCCGCAATCACCGCAATCTGGCAACCCAGCCACATGCACTCATTCATCACCCACCGAGTGGGCGTCCTCGCGTGAGATCTGCGCGTTGCAGAGCAGGCTCAGCATGCGCCGCAGCATGTCGGTGTGTGGCATGCGGTCAACCACCTTGGTGGCCAGGTAGGCACACGTGAACAGGATGGAGCGCAGGCCGTCCTTCTGCGGCACCGGAATGAAGCAAGGGACCCGACAGGGGTAGGTAAGGGCCGCGAGGTAAGACGTCAAATCAATAGTTCCCTCTTGGGAAACCCTAAACCCTATCTAAAGCATAAACAAGCAGGACGACAAACACTCGTGGCCTACCAAGGCGCGCCAAAGGGGTACGACAATCAATGCCCCCGGGTCACCACCAACGGAATGGGTCACCCTGATGCCCCAACGAACTTGACCCATCTGAACCGATCTCCGCGCGCGCGCCCCTCCCAACACCTACGTGCAGGGCCTCCTGCTGCGGCTGCTGGCCTTGCTCGCCGCCGTGGTCACGCATGTAGCCGACGTACTGCACGAAGTGCGGCGCGTGGCGCACCGCCGCGTTCAGGGCGGGCGTGTGCTCCAGCAGGCGCTGGAAGTACGACGATCCGAGCGCTAACGCGAAGGCAGAGAAGCCCCAGTGCACGCCGTTGTAGTACAGCATCGAGTCCGTGCTCAGGGGCATGAATTGTATGCCACCTACAAATCAACATCAGCGACAGCTGGCGACAGGTTAGCCTGCATCTAACGGCGGCCATTCATCGTACACGTAGCCGTGTAAATTTCAAAAATGTCTTGAGAGGCCTTTGAACTCCGGCCGCATACCTTGTGCGAAAAAAACAGCAATCAGGTCTGGTCCGAGGACGCGGCACGCCACACATTATCGGCACGCCACACATTATCAATTTATGCGAAGTGATCTATAATCTAGAAAAACGGATCAACCAGACCCTTGTAGGTGCCTGTTTCACAAGAATCGCCTGCTTGCTTGCTTGCTTAGATATGGTACGGGTTGATGATATGTTTAGATCTATTTCAAAGCCGTTTATAAAAAATGTGCATATTTCTTATGTTGTTGCGGTCAACTCAGTTGGTGGTATGGCTACTTGCCAGCGGCCCAAGAGATGCAAACAAGATGGGGTATCTATTTGTGGCTAGAGAAATACAGGTTAAAAATCGTGAATTGGACAAAAGCACAACCAGGTATGGAAGCCACACAAGCAGGGGTTGTACAGCAGTTGGAAGGGGTGGGTGAAGCTGCTGTAAAACATCCATTACGCCTGACGCTTGCTGCGTACTACTCCTCATAATCAACGAACCACCTCGCCTAACATAAGGAAGTAACCATTCATAAGGCTCGTCCCACGACCCTGCTTACCAGGCAGGCTTATGCGGCCCATAACCTCGTTGGCCAAGGCAAGTGCGTGCGGCGACGACACGTCCGAGTAGACCGTTGGGCAGTAGATCGGGCCGTAGGGCCGCGCCGCCCGCCAGGCGGTGGCCTTGCCGCCGGCGCCGGACATCTGCGGCGCGTGGTGGCCGAAGACCTTGACGCCGCCGGTCGCCACACTGGTGGCAGAGCTGCCGCCGCTGGAGTTGAGGTTCTCGGCGCCGATGTCATCGCTCAGGTCCTCGTGGCAGTCCAAGAACGCGGTCTCGGAGCAGTGAGAGGAATCATCGGGGGTCGCCTGCTGCCGGGAGGACGGATCAGAGGCAAGGCGGGATCGTTGTCACGCGCAACTAACCTCATTAACGTATCTCTCAGCTCGAACCTGAAGAGCGCGGTCCCTCAAATTTAGTCACACGTCGCCTCCGTGTGACCTATACAGCGACTGGAAGATGACGCTTCCGTCGCATCACAAGACCATCTTTTGCCTTCGGCTGAAACACCGATGATCCCGTTGGGGTCCGCTGTAACATTCATTCATTCATTCACACCAAACAGTAGGGACGGACTCGGTATAGAACGCATCAATGCCGACCTGCGCAGGGCTCACGACCATCATGTGACTCGTCTGCGACACTTGCTCCGCATGCGCGGCAGCGGTGTTGTCCGCGAGCTCGTGCGCGGTCCGCTGAGCCGCCGCCGCCGCCGCCGCCGATGCACCGCTGCCGTGTCCCAAACGCCCCATCATCTCGTTGACCACGGCCGATGCCGCCGAAGACGCGGCGTGGCGATCGGCGCAAAAGGCGCCGTACAGCGCCGAAACGGTGCCGCGCGCGGCTGCCGGCTGCTGCTGAGGGACGACGGCGGCGGCAGCAGCCGGCTCGGCGTCATGGCCGCTCAGCGCCGGTCGCTTGTACAGCACCGCCGCAGCCTCCGCCGGTGGCGCGCGCTTGTACAGCGCCGACTGCGCCGCCGCGACCGCGGGGGCAGCGGCCGCATCGTTGCTGGCTGGGGCGGCCGCCGGCGGCGGTGCGTTGGCGACGCCGGCCGTCGGCTGCTGCACGCGACGATCGACGGCGGCGCGTGGCTGTTGCTGTTGGGCTCGTCGCTGCTGTTCGGTGGCTGTGGCTTGGCGAGCAGCAACCTGGAGTTGGGCGGAATGCGCAAAACGACCGCCAAGCACACGCTGTCAAGCTTGGTAGGTAGGCAGTACGTACTTTACACGGCGCTCCGGAAATAAAGCATGGAACAATCATCTCGTGCGTTATGTACAGCAGTCCGTTGAAATGTAACTTCGCACCAAGTAATAATCGACATCCCTAGCGCTGATTAGACAGGCCTAGCGACCCTTCACTGTAGTCCGACGCCACGCACCTGCTGCGCAACCTCGGCGGCACAAGCAAGGACGTGCGCCTGCTGTTCCTTGGTGGGCCCCGCCGCCGGCGCTTGGACTTGCTGTTGCGGCTGCGGTGGCTGCTGAGCTGCCGCCTGCTGACGAAGCTGGAGCTGCCGTACGACGCTTAGCTGGTGCAGCTGTGCCGCGGTGTAGCGTCGGAGGCCCTGCGCGGCGTCGCCCCCCGGTGGCGGTGGTGCAGCCGCTCCGTTCCTGATGTTGCCGTACAGCGCCGCCCCGTGCCCGTTGGCAGCAGCCAGAGGGGCGCGCACCTACGTGACAACAAGCCCACGACGTGAAGTATCGCAGCCAATGCGCGTATGTAAGGAGCCAATCTACGCCGTTGTATCAGCTTCGCATGGTCAATTGCTGCAGGACGCGTGTCCCACATAATGCAATTTACCGTACATACACCGCTATACAGATGACGTTTCGAACTCAACTTGCGCGACCCACATGGCTTCGCGGCTTCGATCAAGAGGTGCATGCAAACCCATGCTTCCGAGAACCTTGTCGGCCAACCCATCATCCGCACGAGCAGAAAAGCTCTGTTCGGTGTCCTTCCATGCCGTACTCGCCTGCTGGTAGTTGCCGTACAGTGCACCCTTGGCCGCCATCTGTTGCTGGGCCGCCTGTGACATGTCGGGCGCGCTGGCCGCCGCCGCCAGATTCACGACGCCGAGGTTCAGCCGATGGGTGCCATCCGCCGCGCCGCCGCTCTTGTCGCCGATCAGGGCTGCCGCCGCCGCGTTGTAGCGCGCCGCGTCAATGGCCATAGGATCAACCGCGGCGGCGATAGAAACTGGGTCCGGCTCGGGCGACACTGCGCGGGATCAAGTCCATTACGGGATACCTCATCACGTAAAGAGTGCGTGCTTCGTTGCACCTTCCGCCGCCATTTCCGGCATGTGGGTCCGGTACGGAAGACCCCACATGAGGGTTCGGCACCGACCCACATGAAAGATCACCTCAACAAATTGCCTCCCCCAAAAGGCATGTAATGCATGTTGTGTGAAACCGCAGCCGACCCAGGTGGCAGAAATCTCAATTCGGACGCGGTTGGTACTCTGTTCCTTGCTACCGCGCGCCGGCATTTTATAGGCTAGCGTCCCTAGGTTGATTGTGCGACTCGACGAAGTGACCTACAAAACCCAAATGGTTTCGACCCAGATCAGCAAAGCACACCTCCCCTAACTTACTGAAGGCATCATCTACAGCGGCCGCCAGGATGCCCTTGTCGCGCGGCGGCGCGTTGAAATTGCGGTAGAGCGCCGTCCCTGACTGCAAAGAACTGGACCCAGACCGCACACCATAGAGCGCGCTGTGCAAAAGCGTCGCGCCTGAGGCGCCGCTTCCACCGGCGCCAGCCGGTTGTCCGGCGAAAGGTTGCATGTTGTTTTCAGCGTGAGCTGGATCTTGAAGACTGTGAGAGCTGACTAGGAGAAGACCGTCCTCGCGTTCACGTTAACCTTAAAAGATTTTGTGACGACCGCGCTGTTGTCTCGCTTGGAATCTGGAAGGAAGCGCCGGCGACCAAGAAGGACCAAGGCGGACGAAGTGGGCTGGAGAAAAAGAGAGATGGCACGAGCTCGGAAATAGCGTTGATGATGAGCGCTTCGTCACTTGTGCTTTCCAACTCTGTGGCCGATGGGATGCACAGCAACCTCAGGTTGGAATTAGCCATAGATCGATGACATCAGGGCAAAACAATGGTGCGATGTTGATCGCGAAATCGAGGCCCAAACAACGACCGCTGGGAGACTGCATACAAGGAAACGTTTTACAAAACGATGACTGCTGTGCAAAGCAGCGCCACCGCGTCAACAGGCATCCGCGCAGCCACAGAGCGCTTTTGGGCTTGTGAGCACAACTGCGAACGAAGTCATCACCTCGGAACGCCGCCGCGCGCTGCTTGCTGTGATACTAGACATGGTGGTGGATGGCGCAGATAACCTTGGCGCCTAAGCCCCCAATCAAGGCGGTCAAGCAGAACGCCTAACGTGGGTAACTTGTGGTGACGCCGGTCACGCCCCTTGGACTCGCCGCCAAGACCTCACCTTGATCGAGGTGTACACGCTGAGTGGCCGGGAAGTGTTACAAAATCACTCAAGCCCGGCTGAACTGTTAGAGGGTTCTATCGAGCCTGGCAGCTATCCCCAAGGCGCACCCCCCCGGAATCAATCTTACAACATGTCTTGTAAAGGTGACGGATCGACAAAACTTTCTTAACGCGTTGCTATGATTTATTGGGTATTGCCCTGGCGGAGCGGCCGGCTTTTCAGTCTCTGCAAATTTCTGGATCCAGCTCTCGTCCTCATTAGCACATCCCGCGCAATGTCTCCAAAATCCATACATCGTCCAACCTGCTGTTCTGTAAGGCAAGCTTACAAGATCTACAAAGTTTGTTTATGTCAACGCAGGTATGCTGAGCTTCGTTCAAACAATCGTTGACTTAGCCAAGACCTGAGAAATCGCTGCGATGGCATGCGCGACAGGCCCCCCACAGGTAACCTGTGAAGAAACGTATGCAAGGTAATGTTGGTATTGAGAACGTCGCCGCGACATGGGCAAAGATGATTGTCAGAACAGCAAGTGACAAGCCGCGACCCACGGGTCTGCGATACAGCCGCGGAAATTCGTTCAATACTCTCCGAATAAGAATGTAGCAGGAAATTTTGATGTAATTTACGCGTGACTTATGGTGAAGTGCCCAAAAGCAGCCTGCCAGGTTACGGGATTTAATCCGCTAATTCTGTGCAGGAATGCGCCCGAACAATTTGTAACGTGAATTAATAGTGGCACATTGCTCAAAAACAATTGTTGAGGACATCGTGTGCGAGGGCTCATGGGTTTCTGGTTTCGTGACGAAAAAAATTGGCCATCCATCGTGACGGATTTCCCTGTTTCTCAAGTGCAGCCTTCATGTTAAGCTATCATCACACAGATAAAATGATTCCCAAGCAGCCTGGGCCTGCGAATTGCCTGGAATATTTGAGTCGTATTTGGTGCGGGCCCCCTGTCTGGTCGATAGAGTCAATATCGAGAACATAGGAAATATCCTATTATTTAAAGGTAATTCATAATGCACTTCCTAGATGCAACGTGCGTAGGTATTGAGGGAGCTTGTTAGGAAGCATTATTAGACGGGTATTGCTCAGTACACCGTTTGCAGGACTATGGAATGATTATGGTTGAACAAAGCTGACATGCGCGATGACCTTGAAAATGATTTGCAGATGAGCGTCGTGATAGACTACCAGACCGCTAAAGTTGACACCGTTACAGAAATTGACAACGGCGTTCGGTCACCACTATGTCATTAGCGACACCAATTATGATAATTAAATTTTCAGTTGCATAGCTTGACCTGTAAGCGCGTGCTGCTTCGGGAGTTGTGCTGCCAACAGCACAACATGGCAGAGTACAAGAATGCCTTTGTGCCTGAACCGCAAACCCTCGGCGTGGAGGGGGTCTACAGCGTATTTCCACCGCAGGTAGGTGCGGCATGTGGGGAATTTCTTCTTCGGTTGTCCTTCTTTTATTGCCGTAGCTAGACGTAGTAGCTAGGGCAAAGCTACATACTGCTGACGCCGGGGGTTACACTTCATACAGGGAAAACCTTTACAACTACGCAGCAAGCTACCTAGGAAGAAGGAAGAGATGCTGAGATGCTGCAAGCTTGCCATGTATGCCGTACGGACGCCTGCCGCAGGGTGTCTTCGCCGCCAGGGAAAATGACCTCAGCACAGAGCCCCGCGCGCGTACCTTCATGTCGCACGCGAGCCTGGCCCGAGGTTTGTCGTTCTTGAGCAAGGATGAGGCCGACTTGTTGGAGGCGGCCGAGGAGGAGGCCCGGCACAAGCGGCTTAAGCCGCTGAAGGAGCTGGAGGAGCTCGACAAAAAAGTGCAGGTGGACACCGACCTCGTCTGGCCGTGCGAAATACCCGCCCGACCTAAACCGGCTACCACCACACTTACCACGTGCGGTGATGAGGAGGCTGCGGCGGTCACCAATGACCCGCGCTCTCTCATGATCTCTCTTTCCGCAATAACCTGCAATTCTGCAGGGACCTCGTTTGGGAATGATGGACAAGGAGGAGATGTAGGGCGCGCACACGGCCGGTGGTTCCCGCTCCCTCTGCGCAACTGTCAAGAACTTGCTCACATGTGGTATTGCTCGGATTGCCAAGGACTCCCGCGTGGAGGGGGCAGTTTTCAAGAGAGGACGTTGTGAGGTCGTTGTGCATGCCCGTACAGGAGGCGGATAAGGCCCTGGCGGAGTTCGGCGGCTTTCAGATGGCCATAGGGACACTGCTGAAGCACTACGGCATCAGCATGCCGACGGTCACCGTAGAGTACCGCAACCTGTCGGTCCGGACCGATGCACTGGTGGGAGCCGCCGGCCTGCCGACGGTGGGGAACTCCATCGTGTCGATCATGAAGGTGCGGCGGTGTGCCTCCTGACGGGATGGGAGGCGTGTTGCGGGGTCAGGCCGAGGAACACGGGGTGGACACATGGATGGAATCATGGATGAAGCCACTGGGAGGAGGCACGCACAGAGTTCTTCGCACTCACCTTGTGCTGTGGCATGGGGCCCGGGATTTAGCATTTGGCGCGGGGGATTTACGAGTTCCGAATGATCACCGGCTGGCTGCCGCCGCGGCCGCACGTTGCCTTGCCTGGTCGTAGATCCTATTCCCAATGGGGGTTTTGCAGCCAGTCTCATCCCCAGAACCCGGTGCTGTGGAGGAGCTCCGTTCTCGATGTGGCCGCCCTCCCGCCCGCCGGCCCTCCCTCCCTGGTTCCCGGCCCGGCCCGCAGCGGCTTCTGTGCATGAAGCAGCACACCGTGGACCACGCCATCCTGGACAACCTGTCGGGGGTCGTCCGACCCGGCCGGCCCACGCTGCTGCTGGGCCCGCCCGGCTGCGGCAAGAGCACCCTGCTCAAGGTGCTGGCGGGCAGGTACCGCAACGGACCCAACCTACGGGTGAGTGGAGGCGGCGGCCGCCCAGTGGCAGCTAGCGCTTTCGGGTCGTCTGCGGTTAAGTCTGAGTCGCCTGAGGCCGCCGGGACCGCTTAGGTAACGGCATATGAGTCGCCGCGCCCGCCGCCGTCGCCAGTGCTACACACACACACACAGGAGTCATTCCGCTGTCCTGCTGGCCCAACCTCTGCACCGCCAGCGCTAGGGACACTATTTAATTACTGCAAACATTAGTATCCCTACGGTACTCCGTGCATTATTGACCTGGCCGCGGCACCTGGTTGACTGCAGATCACCGGCGAGCTGCTGTACAACGGCAGCACCCAGGACGAGTTCGTCGTGGAGCGTACGGCAGCTTATGTGGATCAGGTAACAAGAGACACGATAAGATCCTGATCTGGGCTGGACGCGCGCGTTCTCGCTCCCCCCTTTCCGTGGTGCTTGAACGAATGATGGTGTGCTAGGCTGGGAACCTCTGGAGTTGCACATCGGGAGTGGCGCACATCTGTTATCGATTCATGTTGATAATTTGTGTGTGACCCAGATGGGGCAGTGAAGCAGAGTAGCAGACGACCTGCGACCCGGATTACGCAGATGCAGCACATGCAGTACGCGGTGCATCAGTTAGGAAAATGGCGACCTATCCCTCGGCTTTGCGCCGGACCCCCCCCCCCAGCACGACAACCACATCCCGACCCTGACGGTGATGGAAACGCTGGAGTTCGCGCACACCTGCCAGCTCGGAACCCACGGCGGCGCATTCGACCTGCCGACGGAGCTGAAGAAGTGGGTGACAGAGTACGGCGCGTAATGCATCTTGACGAACCCCTGGGCTGTGTCATGCGCTCATGGCCCCTCACACCACCCATGCGCACTGGCGTTGCGCCTTTGCGCTACGTTCCCGCGCACTTCCGGGGCCGTTCAGGTTCTGTTTGGGTGTACGGTATTTCGTGCAGGCCTGTGCCCTGGATGGCGCTAAATGGCCTAGAGGCCTGTGCACTCAAGTGCTCCGCGGCGCTTGCGTGCTCCCCTCACCCCGTCTGCCCGTCATTTCTCACACAGGGCAATGCAGAAGGCCAAGGCGGCCGGCGATCGCTTGGCCCCAGCCCTGACCGGAGGGGTAGGTCGCTTCAGCGGAGTGTCCCGTGCGTCCCAGCCGCTGCGTGTTTAGATAAGAGACCCGCCCGACCCAAATCGCTGCGTGTGCGCGCTGGACGGCGACCCCCTGAGACCCCTGGACCCGACCCGGCCCATGACCCCATGTGTGTTGCACGAAGGAAGACTGAATGTGTGGGTGTGGGTGTTTGTGGGTGTGTGTTGCCGTTCTCGGCTGCGCATAGCCTGCTCCACTTTGTGGAAGCCGCGCGCCGAGGTAGCCACCCCGCGCGTCTGTTGGGTCACTGCAAGCAAGGTCCTACGGGCGAGGCCGCGTCTGCCCAACCCCTTGGGTTTGCTGTCTGACCCAGATGACGGATGAGGAGCTCGTGAAGCTGCTGTCGGAGACGTACGGCAGCGGCGTCAACACGCTGGGCGCGATGCGAGCCATGGGCATCTCCCACACCGCCAACACGCCCGTCGGGGATGCCATGCTGCGCGGCGTCAGCGGAGGTGAGGAGGGATGTATGTGTGTGTGTGTGTGTGTGTGTGTGTGTGACGTCACATATCTGACAGGGCATGGCACTGGCCAAGGGCTGCTGTGTGTGGGGGTGTGTGCTTGGTGGGAAACCCGCCCCACCCAAACCAGCTATCGGTGCCGGCGCGGGAAGCGTTCGCTGCGGGAACGGCACTCTCTTCTCTGATGGGAATGAACCGTATGCGGTCGCCCCTGTTCTGAACACCGTACAATCGTACCTGTACGAATGGCTGTACAGCACCTGTCCTGACTGTCCGATGGGTCTCAGGAGAGCGCAAGCGAGTGACCACCGCCGAGATGCTCGTGGGGCCCCGCCGTGTCCTGCTGCTGGACGAGATCTCCACCGGCCTGGATTCCGCCACGCTGTACAGCATCTGCGATCGGCTATGCAAGGTGGGGCCCGCAGGAGGCTGTGTTGAGGCGACTGCTCAGCGCCGCGCTGTTATGGTGGAGCGAGGAAGACTGGGGGGTACCGTGCCGCCGCTCATTGCCATGCCGCGCGCTGCCCGGACCCTCCCTGGAGACCCACCCCAAGCAATTGGTTGGACGGGACGGCAACCTCAAGTCTCAGCCATCCGTGCAATATGGGTACCATGGTAATACGGCAATACGGCAATACGGTAATACGGTACTGCGGTAATACGGTACCTACTGCTGCTGCTGCGCGGTGCCCCTCTGCGCGTGCAGGCCTGCCGCCTCTTCAATGTTACCATGGTGGTCAGTCTGCTGCAGCCGCCCCCCGAGGTGTACATGCTGTTCGATGACGTGATGCTCATGTCGTCCGGGTACGTCAGGGCGCCTTACTGCCTGCTGTACGACTGTTGTACTGTCAGACGGCCTGCCTTCTCGCGCAAGACTTCACTTGCTGTGCCCTGTGTGCTGACTCCGCTCCCCCTGCCTCCTCCTCCCCCTCCTCCCCTTCCTCCTTCCTCCCCCTCCTCCTCCCCCGCCCAGCCACGTGGTGTTCCACGGCCCGGTGGACCAGGCGCTGCCGTTCTATCAGGGCCTGGGCTTCGTGTGCCCCCCGCGCAAGGACGTGCCGTCGTTCCTGCAGGAGGTGGCGACCGCGTCAGGTGCGAGGGAGCGTCAGGGGGGGCCGGGGGAGGATGAGGGAGGCGTCAGATGGGGGAACCGGGTGGAGGTCCTGGGTCAGGGAGTCGGGTGAGGGAGGCGGGTGCGGGGGGCGGCCTGGCGGGTGAGGGAGGAGGGTGTGGGTGGCGGGTGCGGACGGTCTCCATGTCAAGACAGTTACGAGGCTAGTGGTTCCTTTTCCCGCCCGTCGGTCTGCAGGCCAGCAGGAGCTGGCTGGCGAGGGCCTGAAAGCGGCATCGGGGCTCGCGGACCACGCCGCCCAGCAGCCCCAACAGCAGCCCCACGACGACGACCCGCGAGTGCAGTCTCAGCAGCATCCGGCGGCCTCCGCGACGGCGGCGCAGCGCGGGCCGGGGCCGTCGGGCGGTGAGGGTGAGGCGGCGGAGCCCGCTGCGGCGGCCAAGTGGGTGATCCCGCCGGCGCGAGTCGTGGAGGCGTTCCGGGACAGCCCGGCGGGCCGCGACATGGCGGCGCTGCTGGCGCAGCCCTTCAAGAAAGACACGGGGTGCGTTTGGAGCCTGCCCTGTGCACGCGGCAGCGCGTGTGCACAAACGTGTGACCCGTAGGTCCGTGGACGCGACGCATGACCCGTGGGTCCGTGGACGTGACTGAGTTATGACCCGTGGGGCGGTGGTATAGTTCTGGCTTCGGGGCAGTGGCTACTACGTGCACGCCACGCACCTGGGGAAGACCTGTACATGACTCGATCTGTAGGCCTGTGGGATGCGCAGGCAAGCCTGTGGGATCTGCTGAACGCGCGCGGATGGATGGATGGCGCCATCGCGCCCTTTGTCACGTGATGCACGTGGTGCCATCCTTCCGAGATGTACGGTACGGAGTACACTCGGACGGCGCGGGCGGGGCTGCCTGACCTGTCCTGAGCTCCTGACCTCCCACCTCCGGTCCCCGCGCGTGCTCAGGAGCCCGTACGCGCTGGTCTACACCCGCTACGCGCTGCGGCCGCTGGAGGCGCTTTCGGTGGTGGCGCGGCGGCAGCTGCTGCTGGTGTCCCGGGACCGGGTCCTCATCATCGGCCGCTTGATCCAGGTGTGTATTTGGTTAGGAACCCACTAGCTGCACCAGGTGTGTGGTGATCTTGGCTGTGTGGTGATCTCAGGCGTGCGGTGATGCAGCCAGGTAAATGGGGCTGTGTGAGTCGTGGACCGTGCCAATGGGTTACGGTCGCAGCAGTGCGTTTCGAGTCGCGGGAAGTACGGGGGGAGTGCACAGTGCAGCGGTGTGAGTGTATATATATGTGGGTCGTCGGGTATCAGCTGCAGTGCTGTGAACCCTTCCGCGCCCGCGGGCCGCACCTTCACACGGCCGCGGGTGTGCGGAGCGTTTCAGCGGGTACATATCCGGCGACAGACCGCGCTCGCCGCCGCCGCCGCCGCACGATTCTCCGCCGTGCCGTACCCCGCGGTGCCGTACCCACGCAGGTCATCATCATGGGCCTTATCACCGGCTCCCTGTTCTTCCGCATGGACACCTCGCTGTCCACCTCCCGCCAGTTCTTCAGCGTCTCCTTCCTGGCGGTCATGTTTATGGCCATGGGCGCCATGCCCGCTGTGCCCGTGACGATGTCGACCATGGGGTGAGCCAGGAGTCCAGGGAGGACAACCCCAGGGAGGACAACCCCAGGGACAGGGAGGGCAACCCCGGGGAGGGCAACCCCGGGGAGGGCAACCCCGGGGAGGGCAACCCCGGGGAGGGCAACCCCGGGGAGGGCAACCCCAGGGAGGGCAACCCCAGGGACAGGGAGGGCAACCCCAGGGACAGGGAGGGCAACCCCAGGGAGGGCAATCCCAGGGAGGGCAACCCCAGGGACAGGGAGGGCAACGCCAGGGAGGGCAACCCCAAGGAGGGCAACCCCAGGGAGGGCAACCCCGGGGAGGGCAACCCCAGGGGTAGTTGCTTTGTTGCTTTGTTGTTCATGTGGTTGCGAGTGGTGGTGGCGGTGACGGTTTATAAACGAGCCCTGAACTAGCCCAGTCCCGGTCCCGGTAGGTGTCGGTGGTGGTGGTGGCGGCGGCGGCGCCGGCAGAGCTCCGTGGGGCGGGTGGTTGTGAGATGTGGGGACACTCTAGAGGGCCCAGTGAGACCCAGAGACCCGCTTGGGATCTGCATCTGCGTCGGCCCCTCTTGGTCTCCTGACCCACAACTCGCAACCCGGCCTCCTCCCCGGATGTGCAAGCCGCAGCCACCACCACCAGTCCACCACCACCACCACCACCACCACCACCACCACCGAGCAGGTCTGGTCGGGACCGCGCTCCGGTTTTCTGCCTTGCCAACCGACCGTTCCACACACGGACACACCGTTCCACACACGGACGCACCGTTCCGCACACGGCGAGCTTCTCGCTAAGCACGGACCCGCGCCCAACCCCAACCGCCGCAGCGTGTGGTACAAGCACCGGGCGGCCTACTTCTACCCTCCCTGGTGCCACGCGCTGGGGGCCAACCTGGCGGCGGTGCCGGCGGCGCTCGTAGACGCCATGGCGTACAGCATCATCATCTACTTCATGGTGAGCTACCTGTACGGCCAACTCCATGTACGGCACCATTCGTACACCACTCGCACACCATGCATATGTGCATTGACGTCCTGTTGATGATGAGTGCCTGTGCCCAGCCGCCTTGCGCCCTCACGGTCGTCGCTCTTGGCGCTACAGTGCGGGGAAACCCCCATGTCCCCGACTGCTCCCGCTTGTTTCCGGTTCGCGGCCTCCCTCCCTGGCCCCGACCTCCTCAGGTTGGTTTCCACGCGTCAGCGGACCGGTTCTTCCTGTTCTATCTGGTGATGGCCACCTTTTCCATAACCTGCAACGTGTTGTTCAGGTGGGTAGCTAGGGTGGGCTTGGGGAGGTGCGGGGCTGTTACGCAGAGGAGCGGTGCACCAATCGCGATCGATCGTCTTCATCTTCTTGTCGCCACCTGAGTTCATCCCGGGTAAGGCTATCTGGGTTGGGGCGCAGTCAGGGAGCGCAGTCATGGCTTTCTCGGGTCTTGGAGCGTGTTTGTCGTGTCGGTGCCTACAGCACGCCGCGACGCGGTGCACGTCCTTTCCTGCTCGAGGTCGCAGTGCTAGGCTGCAAGCCAACAACGGACAGTACCGGGCTACGGGCCTCACCCGACTCCCCCGCCTCGGCTCCATGCACGGGACCACGCAGGCTCATCGCGTACTGTGCGCCCAATGCAGTGGCCGCCAACGCCTACGGCGGCTTCATCCTGCTGATCCTAATCCTGCTGTCCGGCTTCTCGATCATCCGAGGTACACACTGGCTGTCCGTGTGTTTATGTTACTACCCTGTGTACGGCTGACTTCTGTCCGGGTTGCCGTCCATGCAGGCTCCATCCCCGACTACTGGATCTGGGCCTACTACATCAGCCCCTTCGCCTGGGCGCTGCGCTGCGTCGTGGTCAACGAGTTCACATCCCCCTCGTGGAACGGACCGGCGGTCGAAAGTGAGCGGGGCTGCGGTGCAGGGAAGGCGCTTGGCTTGGATTGGCCATGACTTTTCGGGTGTAAGACGGAGCACGGTCAGGATGGCGTTGCTTTCACCGTTCTTTGTGCAAGAGTTGGATATATATTTTGGAAGATAAGCAATGCTACATAGGCTAGCGCCCCGCAGCTGCAGCCATATCACTTATAGTCTCGACGCTGTACCCGTTTTGTAAGCAAGCGTCGGTGTCCAGTCGGCGCCTGTAAGCACAAAGGCGTAACCCGGGATGACTCGGGGCTGTAAGCCTGGCTTACAGCGCCCCAGCGCCCCACGCCAGTTGCCCTTCCGTCCCTCCATCCGTCCCTTCACCCCTTCTCCCACACCGGCTGTCGCCTCCCTGTCCGTGAACACACACGTCCCGCGACTCTTACGCACATCCCCCGCGACTCAGTTTTCTCTTACGCACATCCCCCGCGACTCAGTCCTCTCACGCACATCCCCCGCCAGGTGACGGCCTGACGCTGGGCGAGGAGGCCCTCCGCACCTTCGACTTCTTCACCACCCCGGAGTGGTACTGGGCCGGCATCGGCTACCTGTGGGGGGCCACGCTGGTGTGCGTGGGGCTGTCCACACTGGCCCTCACCTACCTGTCAGGTACGGACGTATTCTACGTCCGTAGGTGCCGTACCTATTGAAGGAGCGGGTGGGGCCTTGAGGGTACCCTGGCGCGTCCGCTCCTGAAGGGGTTACGCGGCGCAGAAGAGAGCACGGGCGCATCAACGGTGCCCTGGTGACTGGTGCGCCCACTGCTGTGACCGTTTACAGGGTGTGTTCAGCGAGAAGCCCGCCCGACCCAAACCAGTTTCCAATATACATACTTACCGTGATAACCTGCAAATGGACTTGTTGCACCAAAACAAGGGAGCCGCGCCACCACCAGCCCAGCATGCAGTCAAAAGCAAGACCCTGCAGAAGGCAGTGTGTGTATGTGGTGGGAGGTTTGAAGCAAGGGCCAACTGCGGGGGCTACTGTGGCTTTGTGGGTCCGGGGCTGGCTGCGGGTTCGGGGATGAGGGTGCAGGGGAGCAGACGTGCACGCGGTCTCCATTCCTTTCCGAGGGTACGTGCCCGAGGGCTCAGACCTCGTCCTCCACTGTACGTGGCCCCGGCGGCGGCTGTCCGGCACCAGCGCAGGTGAGCCGCCCGTCGCCCGGGTGACGGACCCGGAGCAGCTGGCGGAGGCGCGCAGGAAGGCGGCGGAGGCGCGGGCCGCCGCGGCCGCGGCCGCCACCGCTGCCGCCGCGGCGCACGTGCCCGCCCCCGCCGGCGGCGGCGCCTCGCAGGACGACGACGGCGAGGCGGCGGCGGAGGTGCAGGTGGCGCTCGACGTCGGCAAACTGCCGTACACACCGATTGCGCTTGTGTTCCAGGACTTGAGGTGGGTAGGCTAGGCTGGTGTCGTACCATTTCCGTGTATCCATAGATTTCTCCGTGGTGTGAAGGACGATATGTCTCTTCTCTCTCATGGGTATCGGTTCACGGGGGAATTGCACTGGCCGCACAACCAACCCCCTCGGCCGCTCGCCCACCCGCCCCCCTCAGGTACTTCGTTCCCAACCCGTCCAAGGGCCAGAAGGCCGCTGACGGCACCCCCCAGCCCGACAAGCTGGAGCTGCTCAAGGGCATCACGGGCTTCGCAGCGCCGGGCACCATGACGGCCCTCATGGGCGGATCGGGCGCGGGTGAGGGGGTGAGGGGGGAGGGGAGGGGGACACTGGAGGGGGTGAGGGGGGAGGGGAGGGGATGAGGGGGAGGGAAAGGGGGGGAGGGAATGAGGGGGAGGGGATGAGGGGAAGGGGGAGGGGGAGGGGATGAGGGGGAGGGGATGAGGGGGGGGAGGGGAGGGGGGAAGGGTGAGGGGGGAAGGGTGAGGGGGTGAGGGGGAGGGGGAGAGGGGGTCAGAGGGCGGCCGGAGGGAGTGAGCGGGAAGGGGCTTGGAAGGGGCGGCTGGAGGGGTCCATCCAGGCCGAGGGAGGCAAGGAGAACAGGAAGTTCCCAGCAGCAGGGCAAGACCATACCCGCCTCCAGGGTCGAGTCCGGGTGCCCAGGTAACCTGATAGGAGAAACGTTACCCAGGGCAGGTCCAGGGTCGCCTTCCTCATCCTGTCCTGCCCTTCCTTCGACCCGTCCTGTTGCAGTGGACCTCGCGAAGCCCCTCCCTCCTTCCCCCTACCCGCTACCCCCCTCCCCCCGGCCCTCCCTGCCCCCCCAGGCAAGACCACGCTGATGGACGTGATCGCGGGGCGCAAGACGGTGGGCGACATCACGGGACACATCTGGGTCAACGGCCACCCCAAGGAGCAGGGCTCATGGGCCAGGTCCTCCGGGTATGTGGAGCAGATGGACATACACACGCCGGCAACGGTGAGCTGTGGGGGAGGCCGGGGGAAGGGGGTAGCGGGGCTGGGGGGGCGCCGACGCGGGACGATCGTGCTCCAGGGGGGTAGGGGGAAGGGGCGCTGTGACTCCACACGAAGCGGCGGTGCAGGACATGTCTTGCCGCACACTGTGTTACACGCTGTCTGGCCACCGCCTCTAAAGGGCCTGGTGTTCGTGTGCTTGTACGCCTGGCGCGCTGCCCCGACTGCCGTACATCGTACACGTCATACACCGTACCCTCCCCTTCCCGCGGCGCCCGCAGACCGTCCTGGAGGCGCTCCTGTTCTCCGCCCGGCTGCGGCTGCCGGGCGACACGCCGCGTGCTGCCGTGCGGGCCTACGTGGACAGCGTCATTCGGATGGTGGAGCTGGACGATGGTGGGTCCAATCCGATGCTGTAGGGATGCCACAAGACACGCTGCGCAACCGCTTGTTCCTAACGCCGCCTTCGCCGGTCCTGTACCCCCTGATGATGGTGGGTCTGATCTGCTTTCCGTCTTCGTTCTTGGCTCCGTATTGGCTGCGAGCCTATACATCATGAACTCTGCGGGCGGGGGCCCTGCGGCGCCTGGTGTGGGTTTCGGAGCCTCGAGTGCCTGGTGTGGGTTTCGGAGCCTCGAGTGCCTGGTGTGGGTTTCGGAGCCTCGAGTGCCTGGTGTGGGTTTCGGAGCCTCGAGTGCCTGGTGTGGGTTTCGGGGCCTCGAGTGCCTGGTGTGGGTTTCGGGGCCTCGAGTGCCTGGTGTGGGTTTCGGAGCCTCGAGTGCCTGGTGTGGGTTTCGGGGCCTCGAGTGCCTGGTGTGGGTTTCGGAGCCTCGAGTGCCTGGTGTGGGTTTCGGAGCCTCGAGTGCCTGGTGTGGGTTTCGGAGCCTCGAGTGACATTGTGAAGAGACTGACAAGGTGCAAACCGCCGTGCGTCGACAAGCTTGCAGGAGGAGCTCAACGGGCTGCCATCTCCACGTGACCGCGATAAGGCCCTCAAGGGCCTTATAAGGGCCTTATAAGGGCCTTATCGCGGTCCTCAAGGGTACTGAAATTCGATCCCGTAGGGACTCCACACGGCAATCTCCGCAACCCCGCTCTCTACCCCTTGTTCCCTTTCTCCGCCCTTCAACCGCACCCCTCCCCCACCACACACACGCACACGCCCACTCTCTCCCTCCCAGTCATGTTCAGCCTGGTGGGTCTCCCCGGCGGCAGCAGCGGCACCGGCCTCAACGTGGATGCCCGCAAGCGGCTGACCCTGGCGGTGGAGCTGGTGGCCAACCCCGCCTGCGTCTTCATGGACGAGCCAACAAGCGGTGAGGGACGGGGCGGGGCGGGGGGGGGGCGGTGAGGGACGGGGCAGGGGTGATGCTGATGCAAGGTGGAGCGGGCGGCTGGGGAGGGATGGAGCCGGGGAAGGGTGCAGGAGAGGGAGGGAGCTACTGGGGAGTTGGAGGGAGCCAGCACCCAACCGTTCATCGCCTGGGGGGCTGCTGGGTATTGATCAGGGGGGTCAGCGTCAATCCTCCTGCGCCAAACACCACACCGCACTATGCTACCTCCTCTTTCATTCCCTTTGTATCTACCCTTCTCCCCGCTCCACTTCCCCGTCCCCACGTCCCCACGTCCCTCCTCCCTCCCTACGGTACTGCACCAATTTTCTCCGGTCGAACCGTCGCTCTGGCAGCAGCGCAGTTTGATATTGCCTACCAATTTCCTATACCCCTGCCCCCCTCCTCCTCCCCCCCCCCCACACACAGGCCTGGACGCCCGCGCCGCCAGCATTGTGATGAGGGCCATCCGCAATGTGGCGGCGGACGGTCGTACAGTCATGGTCACCATCCACCAGCCCTCCATCGAGATCTTCGAGGCCTTCGACAACCTGCTGCTGCTGCAGGTGGGGGCAGTTAGGGGATGGGAGGAAGGTAGGGGCCGAGTGGGTTATGGCGCTGGTTGCCGTTGGGGGGGCCGGGTGCTGGGCTGTAGCGATGTACTGCTACAAGGCGGCCGGCGCAGAAGACCTCTTGCCCGGGCATTGCGCGTACTAGCAGTTGATGATTGACAATCAATGTTTTCTGCCCTTGCTCAACTCCTGGCCTCTCCGGGCCGTCATCCCCATACTTGGCCATCCCTACCTGGCCGGCCAACGTACGACAGCGTGGCGGTCGTACAACGTACTTCGGGCCACTGGGCGCCCACAGCAAGGGGCTGGTGGACTACCTCACGAATGCGGTACCAGGTGGGTGCCGTACTGGTTGGGTGTCGTACTGGTCCAGGGAGGGCGCAGGGCGGAGGTCAATACAGCCGTCGAGGCCGCAGAGGTCCGTGTTTGTGTTTCCTTCACCGCTTTGCATCGGGCCCGGCGGATGAGCCCTCTGGCCCGGCACCCGTCCTGACGTTGCCCTACTCCCTGTCAGGCCCTCTCATCAAACCTGAATCCACACCACCTCCCAGCCTCATCAACCGCCGCTGCACCGCGGCGTGCTCGTCCCGCCCCTGTGTGTGTGCCCCTCCTCTCCATCCACCAGGTGTGGAGCCGCTGCCGCCCGGCTACAACCCTGCCACCTGGATGCTGGAGGTGACCGGGGCGGCCAAGGCGGTCCGGATCAAGGCGGTGGTGGGCGTGGACTGGCCGCAGGTACGGTGAACACGGTGCCGTACGGTACAGTACAGTACCTGGTGTCGGGGCCGCGGGCCGCGGGCGGGATGTCGGAATGAGAGCTACTAAGCCCCCGAGCTGGGCCTAGGGGATCGGGGCACAGCAGATTGTTACATCAGAGCCGCGGGTGGGCTGATCACTACTTAAGGCCATGACGTGCTCCAGGGATGGCAGCCCGCTGGTTGGGGCATCCTCCCTACTCGAAATCCTCCACCGGGCTGCTGAAGAGGGCCATGCCGTCATCTAGGAGCCTGCCTCCCTTCCTCCCTCCCTCCCCCCCTCCCTGCGTCCCTGGACAAACGCCGTCCAGACACCTCCCTGTCCCGGTCCCTGGCCCTTGTTGTTCCCGCCGCCAGGTCTACGCGGCCAGCTCCCTCGCCGCCACCAACGCCGCCCGGGCGCAGCAGCTGATCGACGACAGCCGAGCCGCGCACCCGGAGCCGCTGGCGGTGTCGGGCAAGTACGCGGCCAGCATACCCACGCAGGTGAGTGGGGCGGGTGCTCGGGTCGGGGCGGGTCAGGTCCGGGTCGGGTCCGGGTCGGGTCCGGGGCGGGAGGGGGAAGGCTTGCGGGACAGGTCTGCTCTTACACACCGTACTCCCCGCCATCCTGACATACCGGACCTGTGCACGCGGCGCCTCCGGCGGCGCACGGTCAACGCAGTTCTTCGCGCTCATGTCAAAGTTCCGGAGCACCTACTGGCGCACACCGTCGTACAACTTCGTACGGCTGGTGATGACCACTGTGGTCGCTCTCGTGTACGGCAGCATCTACTGGGGCCAGGGCAAGATGCCCAACCCCGCCGGCGTCGGCAACGTGCAGAACGTGATGGGTGTGCTCTACAGCTCCAGCTCCTTCCTGGGAATGCTCGGTGGGTGCGGCGTGTGTTCAGCGAGAAACCCGCCCTAACCACCCGTGCGTGTGTGTTGAACTGTTGATGAAGCACGGAGCGCGCCGTGTTCGTAGTCGCATGCGACGGCATGGCGAGTGTGTGAATGTATGTGCTGTTTATGCGTTGGTTCTGTTGTACCTAGTCCTGCGGGTGGGTGGGTGCGGCGGGGCGCTGACATGTGCACTGGCGAGGGTATAAATGCGAGCACTCCGATTCGGAATGCGAGGGTCGTGGGGTGACTGGCAGTGGGTGCCCCGCGACGGCTCCGAAAGGGGGCCTCTGCGGCTTTCTCCGTGACTCCTCACAGCCCCTCTCTGCCCGCCACACCGCCACCCGCCGTACGCACACACCCACACAGGTAAGCCTGTTGCTTCCGGGTCGGTTAAGGCTGGCGCCCTCGCCACACACACACACAGACATGCACACGCACACACACACACACACACACACATATACACACACACACACACACACACACACTGCTATGAACCGGACTACCGGCTCGGGCGTCGCCCAGTTTACGTGCCTGGCGGGAACCCCCATGAGGGGACACCCCAGGTGCTGCAAGGAAATGAAGGAGGGCGGCAATCCCAGGCCCACGAGGCACTGGCGCTGCACGGGGCCCAGCCGACGACGAGACGGCATGGCTGAGGCCTTTGTTTTCGTAGTGATACCGCGGTGCTTTCCAGGCCGCGCGAGTGGTCTAGGTCGAGCAAGGGGGGATGCGGCCCCTCACGCCCCTCTCCCTCCCCCGCAAAGCGAGGAGAGTGCTTCGGCGGTCTTTCCGTTAGGGCTGGGTTAGCAGCCCTTGGCCAGCGTCAGGCCCGGTCAGATATGTAACAACCACACACACACACACTCGCGGCTCAGTTCTCTTTTACACACACACACACACACACACACACACACACAACACACACACACACACAGAAAGCACAAACACACGTGTATGCTTGCACGCCCTGGACCTGTTGCCAACCCCGCAGGCATGAACGCCGTGATGCCGCTGCTGGGCTACGAGCGCGTGGTGGGTTACCGACTAGTGATGAATCAGAGGTGATAGGCACGTGGGCCATCCCGAGCAACCCTAAGCCGCGATCATGCCAATCTCATTCACGACGCGCATCCCGCCTCATCAAGGTGTTTTCCAATTTTTTCATGCCGACAGGTGTACTACAGAGAGCAGGCCGCCGCCATGTACAGCCCTTGGGCGTACGGCATCGTACTTGCCTCCGTGGAGACGCCGTACCTGATCGTCCAGGTCCTCATCTTCGTGGGTATCGTGTACCCCATGATCCACTTCCTCGACGGTGAGGCGTGAGCGGCCCCCTTCAGCTCCCTCGGGCGCGCGGCGGGGAGCTGTCTGGCCTGTTCCATTCCACTTCGATCCTGTGAACATAAAATCCTGTGAACATAAAATCCACCCTACTCATAGGTGCACTTTAGTGCCTTTCGTGTACGGCCTTCGTTCTTTTTATCAAGAGTTGACTGTCAGCTTGGTAATTAACTCCACTAGCTGCTGACTGCTTGCCTGGATTTAACGTGTCTAGCCATCGACGTGCCGTGCTGTGCTCTGCTGCGCTGCGCCGCGATGGTGTTGTGCTGCTGTGCTGCTGTGCTGCGTTCCCACAGGCGCGGCCCCCTTCTTCTTCTACCTCCTATTGGTCTTTGAGGTGGGCTGGTCGGGCTCGGCCTGGCCTGGGGGCCTACGTCGCCGGCGTCTTGGGCGGTCTGAGGGTTGGGCCGGATTGATGCGTGGTGCGGGCCTTAATTCGTTCACAGTTATCGTGAGTTCGCAGTGCATGGAGTGTCAAGAGCAAACCTGCGGTAGCTGCGGGGGTGGGGCCATCGAGCGAAAAAGGTCCGGCCACACCAGGGGTCCGGTCGGGTACCTCGGCGCGTCAGGACAGGCTTCACTCGCTTGTACGGCATGTAGGGCCGCATGCGGTCGGGCTTCCAACCGGATGACGCTCAGCGGGGTCTTGCGGCCCAGGGGCCAATTTAGGCGCCCAATCCGGAACAGGGCACAATGCACCTCTCGGACTCTTCCTTGCCATTGCCGTTGCCACCAGCATTCCGTCCACTTGGTGCTTGCTCGGGCCGCCCACTCGCACCACGCACTTTCCCCACAGACGCTCGCCTTCTACCTGGCCTTCGGCAGCGCACTGGTCTACATCACCCCCAGCCAACAGCTGGCGCAGGTTGCTGGCTCCGCGCTCAACATGCTCTTCAACCTCTTCAACGGCTTCGTCATCCCCTACCCGTCCATCCCCATCTACTACAAGTGGGCGAACAGGTCGGTACGACGACCGTACGGAATATCCGTACGATTTAAAAAATTTATTTGTTATAATAAATAATCGAGGCGGCATAGCCAAGCGGTAAGGCCGTGGATTGCAAATCCTCTATTCCTCAGTTCAAATCTGGGTGCCGCCTCCGTACATAATCACGCATCCGTCCATCCCCAATGTCGGTACCGGTCGCTTCCCCCTCCCCTCCCCGCGCATCCCCTTCCCCATCCCTATCTCGAGGGACTAGCTACCCCGCGTATCCCAGCCAGTTGATAGCGACTGTCGGTGTGCGGGAGTGATTTATATGGTACGTACCAAGCAAGCAAGTCGAAATGGGTTGCAAGCCGTCAGTACATTACGCTCTGTCTGGTACAGTCCTGTACGAGACACGCACGGACCTGGTACGGACCTGTACGGCACATGCATGTTGCGGACGGAGGGAGCAGGCCCGCCGCAGCGGGCTGGGACACAGGCCCTTTCCGGACCGGCCAACACGCATCCCCTCAACCTGACTTGAGTGACACGCCCCGCCATGCATGACCGCCCTGGGCCGGCCCCCGGACCGCCGTACCCGTGTTGTTGTCGTACTCACAGGGGCAGCCCGACCACGTGGGTGCTCTACGGCCTGGCGGCCGACCAGCTGGGCGGCAACAAGACGCCCTTCCAGTACCCGGGCAGCTCCTCCCTCACGACGGTGTCGTCCTTCCTCAAGGACGTGTTTGGGTACGACTACGCATTCAGGTGAGCGCGTTGCCCGCTAGCAGGTGGATGGCGGGGATGCTCCTGTCCTGGCAACCCTCGTATCGGCCGGTCCTTCCTTCTAGGTGCCACGGCACAACCGCAGCCGGCGGCCAACCTTGGTATCTAAGCGATACCTGTAAGGTGGCCTAGCTACCGTACTCGCTCGTCGGCACGCAAGGGCGTGTTGATGATGCGAGTTGTAGCGGGGGCCCCATCCCGTCCCATCCCGTCCCGTCCCGCCGCGCACCTGCCGCAGGCAGACAGGCGGATGTATGTGCCCGTCTGCTAGGTCGGTGCTTACCGGTGGTCCTCTTGCCCTGCTCGCCTGCTGCACGCTGTTTTGCTGCGGCGGCGGCCAAATAAACGCGCGGTGCGGGTCGCCGCCCCTGTCAAGCAACCTCTTGGGTCCCCGTCCGTCCGTCCGCTGCAGGTTCTGGTGCCTGCTCATTGTGGCCGGGTACATCATCGGGCTGCGCATCATGGGCATCCTGGCCCTGAGGTACATCAACTTCCTCCGCAGATAGATCGGCCGCTGACGGATGTGTGCTGACGGATGCATGGATGCGAACGGATGGGTGCTTCCCACCGGGCGCCCGCCGTGTCATTGCATGCGGTTGATGATCGCGCGGGGTTGCGTCAAGGATGTCGGGGCGGGGAACGTGTGGCAGGGTGGCCCCGCGCGCGGTCGGGTCTGGATCAGACGAGCGAGGGGATGCCCGACCCGTTGAAGAGGGCATGGCCGACGCGTTGAAAATTGCGGCGGCGGCAGCGCCGGACGGCTCTCTCGCTCCAGCTCCCCTCCTTGAAGCAGGCTTTGTTCGCAGCATTATCATACACCTAGCAAATGTGCGATTTGTTCATTCTTGGCCCGGGCAACCAGCAGTATCCTCGGGTGCGTACCACACACACATACATATCACCATATTACTTATGGTCATTCACCCACTGCATCGACATCTATATATAGGGCGGCGGCGGGTGGTGAGCGAGTGAGCATCATAGGGCATTGCCGGGCGTTCCCGATCGTGCGCGCCCTCTATCTGCGGCAGTGCCATCGTTCGCGACCCGTTCACGAGAAATTTAATGGCTGGCTGGCTGGCTGCCGCGCGACCCAGCTACGTGCACGTTTCGTCTTCATTGCGGCGTTTTGCTGTTTTCATTCGGAGAAGGGTCGCTTCCGGGAGGACGACCAGAATCTCTAGGATCTCTTGCTTGAGAGGACGTGGCTTGAGAGGATGTGGGTTCACACGGACGGAGAGCTGATGTGTGAAAGAAAAGGAGGGCGCGTGCCTCCTTACTTGCAATCGTGTTGCGGCGCAGATACATGCACGTACCCCCATGAGTGCATATGCGTCTGCACGGACTGCATGTACGGTATATGTACGGTCTACCTTACTACATGTACGGCATAATGCGGTCTACCGTACTCAGATACGGTAGACCAAGATAGGACGCCTGTATAAGCACGTGACAGAGTGGCACGGGCAGCTCGCTAGGTTATTCCTCCGTTGCTGGAAAGAGCCCAGGGACTGCCTGACTAGCGAGCGCTTATTGGGGTGCTCGCGCGTTGTAGTTGCAAGCACAGCCCCGGCATAAGCGTTGTGATCGATCTGTCCCTCTCTCGCTCAACTGTGAAACATGTTGCAGTTGATGGCTCCCGTAGGATGCATGTTCTGCGATGCGACGCGTCATCTTCCACTTCGGCCGTACTCACGGCACGCATGAAGGCTTGGACAATGCGTGATCACGGACTGAAGCCATGGTATGTACGTTGCGGTCTTTGATCGCCGTGGAGGATTATGCATGGTCATCCGTGCGTGGTCTTGGTCCTGGTCAAGGTCAAGGAGCGGGGATGAACGCGCGGCTTCGCAGTTGGTGGCATCGGTTGATTCCCGTTGGTTGATTGATTGCTGGCCACTGGGCCCTCTTGGGGACCTGCTGCTGGACATCGGTGGGCGTTCCGCGCACATTTGGGTGCGTGCCTTGCTTTTCGAAGTTTCATCAGGGCTTGGTTAATCGCTCCGAAACGGGGTGTACGTTGCTGGTGGCCATGCCTGCGTGAAGTGGCCAAGCCAAGCGTGCCGTGCATCTTTGACGAGTGGGCATCGCGGCCTTACTTGCTGCATGCGGCGCGCGTGCGGCCCCCGCGGTGCGCGCTCCATCGGCGCAGACACGTTTGCTGTCTTGCTTGGGTGCGTGGGATGTGTATGTGTGCGGCCCGGCACCTGTCTCCGAGTCGCCCCATGACCCTTCCGTGTACGACTGGACCGTACATGTACGGTACTCGCATCGTGGACTGAGGGTCCGCCTCGTACCGGCTGCACATGCATCATGGATCGATCTTTCCATAACGTACAAGGGCCGCCCCATGACATAACGCGTGCAATGTACGGAATAATGGCAGAATCACACACAGTGCCTTTGCTTGCTTGTGTACCGAGTGCGCCTCAACATACCGGCCGACGCGCTCAGAATGAGCAACCCGTGCGTGCACTGGCATCCCCAGCAAGATGCAAAATCACACCGGATACGCACACCTCCGTGTTGCCCAATCCCCCTTCTGTCAATCAAGACAGCGAAACCGCAAACATTCACCGAAGGAGCAGCGAGCAGTCGCCCAACCCACACGACGATGTTGCCAGCAGACCTGTTTGGCCGGACTCAAAAGCGGCGGCCAAGTAGACAGCCCGCCGAGCAACGTACGTGCGCTGGACGCCACCACGAGGCGCGGGTCCCCCACCCCCCTTGGGGACTCCTGCCCCACCGGCCCCACCTCGGCCACACCTGACTGCTGGCAAGCGTCTGCCACCTTTCTGGGGCAGGGTACGGCGGCCGCCGAGTAACCAGTGCCCCTGAGCAGCTTTGAAACGACACCATCCTTGTATACCGTTAACCGTGCATGTCCCTCTCCACGCACGACCATGGATCCGGCTTTTAATTCTCCATCCATCTATCTGAAGCGCCTCCGTCAAACCCCCACCCCAAGCAACCAAACCAAACCATAAATTGCAGCCTCTCTGCACCCCCACCCCCCGAAGCCCGAACCAAGCGCACGTAGCCAAGTACGCAAAGGCGGTACAACCAGGCAGCAGTGCGCCCCTGCTGGGAGCGGCGTCACTTCGTTCTAAAGTTCAGTAGTCGCCTCTCCGCACCCAGCATGCCGCGCAGTGACCTCGCTCGTCGTCTTTGTGGTGATAGATAGAATGCTTCAGCGATGATTTGCTGTCATGATGACGCAGTACGTCAAGATGCTAAAATTGCCGTACACACACGCGGCCCTGTTCTCAAAGCCCCAAGCACCCCAACAGCAGGCCAACGCGCCGTCGCCCGCATCCGACCCGCATCGTAAGCACATTCATTCGCAGGACCCCGCCCTCTCCGTCCCAACACCGACTCCACCGCGGTCTGTCCTTCCGCGCTGCACGGTGTGTTGATCACACATGCACACACACGCACACACGGGGTCGGGCATTGGGTACATCCTATATTGTGCGCGCACACGGCGGGCAGCTGCTGGGAACTGCAACGCCCATCCCATGCACGCACGCGCGCCTCACTGGATTGCCGACGAACGCGCAAGGGCCCGCAGGACCAGGCGAGAACCGCGGTCACGGCCGTCACTGAAGCCCCAAGAACGCAGCAGCCGGTCAGGCACACGTGATCACATCCCTCACAGGTAGATGCATGTACGGCATGTACGACTCCATGAGAGGGGCCGTACACGACCAGCCCGGTGAGCGCAACAGCAGCAAAACAACAGCACCGGCGCGGCCTCCTCACGGCCTTCTGTGATGGCCTCTTGCTGCGTGCGGCGTGTACTGACAGAGTGTACACCAAGTAATCGACTTGATGGGGTGGAGCGGCTACAACGGCCGCCCTCTTTATGACAGGGCAACTCCGCAACAGTCATCAAGTTTGGACAACACACACACACACAAAAAATGGCAGACCACGCTGCTGCCAGATGCCGGCCGTGCTGGAAGAGGAACCCCCTCATGACATCTTGTGCAATGAGTTAGTAAAGAGGCGCGTCGCGCATGATCAATTTCGTATGTACGAACAATGCAATCCCTATGAATGTACGACACGGCGCCAACACCATGTGGGCGATGATCAAGAACGCTGAGGTACGTAAATGAAGAAGTCAGGCGTTGGATTAGCGCAGGGTCGAAATAGAAAGAAGGGGAAAGAAACACGGCACGAAAGAGAATTGCCATGGAAATACACAAACCTCCACCTCCTCCCACTTCCTTCTGTTGCTGTACCCGGTGACAGATCCTGAAGGCGCACCCCGTCAACTAAAATTAATCCCGGTTAGTGCTGTCGCAGTGCAGCATGTTTAAAAAGCACTTGCTGCCTTACCTTGTACGACAGTACAGGCAGTTGCGGCCGGGTCTAGCACACTCGCATCCCCAAATGACATGGCGGCGCTGTCACATGATTCATGCACGGCGGCAGCCACGCTCACGGGCGCCCTGCGGGTGGCGCAGCAACCGACGCGCACGCCCCCGGCGGCCCCGCCATCCCCGCCATGTACGGCGGCGCGTAAAAAGCATGAGAGTACCCGCCGGGCGCGGGCGAGCCGCCGGCCGCACACGCCGACGGCGGCACTACGGCGTAGCACGGGGGCATGACTAAGCTCGCCGGGCCGCCCTGCGGGACGAGCTGCTGAGGCAGATTGCCGTACTGTACGGGCGACCATTGGAGTTGGGGTTGTGTGTGCGCCCCGGGCACTCGATGAGGGACCCACTTGAGGGCCAAGGAGATGTATCCGTGTTGCTTGCGGCTCTTGGGACTGAAGACGGCGACCTCCAGTCGGTCGCTGCCCACTTGACGCGCGCGGGACATGGAGACGGACGCGCTGCCGATGAGGTCGTCCCGACCCAGGTCTTCGTCCTGATGGGCCCAGATGGCAAGGGTGAGAGGCGCAGGTTACCAGCTTGGTAGCCGCTTTTTTATTGTGGGATTGGTCATTCGTGGGGTTGGATGCGGGCAAAACCGAGTCGGATTTTAGTTTTCGTTTCTGCGGAGGCTTGGGAGTTCGTTGATGGATTATTTTTGAAATTTGAATGGATCAAAGTAACAGTTGACCTCAGCGGGGCCAATGCCTCCCCGCCACACACATACTTCGAGAAGAAAACATGGATGGAATAATGATCGGATACAGGATAGGAATGGAAGGATGGGTTGGTCTTTGTGAATGAATAAAGGTTACAGCAGACCCCGGCACCATGACCGTCACGGGCACGGGATGTTCCGTCGCCTGAGGCCACCTGGGCCGCAGGAATGGGCCAGCTTTAGCGTACGTGCAGTGGAGTGGCTTGGCAGGTTAGCGGAGTGGAAAATATTAACTGCAGTGTCTGTGGGTGGCTGGGTAGCTGGAAGCGTGTGCCACCGGCTTGCCGTACTTGCCGACGGGCACATGAGCCGTGGCAAATGCCGCAAACCCGCATTGGGGACCATGCATCGCGCGCTTCAGCGCGAAAGGGTTCGAATTACTGCGCGCTAATCAGGACAGCGATGCAAGAAGCAATGCTCTCCCGCCAAGGCCCCCACGTACGGAACGCAGGAAGTTCCAATCCTGCCCTGTGGTGTTCATGAAGACCGGTCCGGGCCCCGTCCTCACCATGATTTCAATAATGATGTCGTTCTCACACATGAGGCTGATCCGGATGGTCTCATTCCAGACGGGGTTGCGACCAGCACCCTTGGCGGTCCGGCTGCGGAACGTCTGGCCGCCTATGCGCAGGATGCAGTAGGGGTCCTGCCTGCGCGGTTACCGGAGGTATGTGCGAGTGCAACAAACAAGCGGACAGGAAGATATAGATTAACCATTGTTTAATTTTATTATCAAATTAAAATAAGATAGTTTGCGACCTGGCGTTGCAACGTTCTGAAGGCGCGACGTTGAAGTCCGCGCCGCGCAAGTTATGTAGGACGCCCTTTGCGGGGTAGGGTTTCATTGTAGGCAATTATGTCCAATGGATATTTATATTATGAAGATATATTTGTGTTGGTCTGCGCCACCACTGCGACGATTTACTTACTTCCCAAGGAAGTCATGATTTTTCAAGTCCTTGGCGTAGTTTAAAGTAACGGACATGACACCAGCTTCAAGAGCCATATCACTATGTTGAATTGAAAGTGTCCTTGTAACAAAATTCTTGCACGTTCAAAGTGTCAGTGCTAAGACAATTGAAAGCGTTTTTCAGTAACAGATATGGTTTTGAGATTATAGGTAATATATCATAACGTCATCGTTTTTGTTGCTTTACAGGAACGACAACGGTCGCGCGAAGGCGAGAAGCGTGACCGTTTTACAGTCGTTGCCGTTGGCGAAGAAGGTCACGAGAACGTCGTTGGATTATGTTGCCCGGCATGGCGCCAAATTACACCAACAACGCAAGGAAATTAAGTATAATATTATGACTGCAGTAACCCACTGATCCTCGCGTGGATGAGGGCGGCTGCGTCAGCTAGGACAAGCGACAGATTGGCGAGCAGCGCATTGTAATGAGTACAGTTGTATGGGTAACAGTACAGCAATATCTTTTTACAGTGAATCCATTTATGCTGGAGAGCGTGCCGCTCATTGCGGGTTATGAAGTTTGTACCTGCCAGGACCTGCCCTACCCATTGTCCGTCGGTTTGGGTGCCTTGCAGATTTCATTTAGGTGTCGTTGAAATTATCTTAATATTTAGCAGCTTACCTACGCGGTACACATCACGGGACCAGATGAAATCACCGTCGAGGTAGAGGGTGTGAAAGTGCAGCAGAACGGTTCGAGGCCCGACGTCTGGCCTCTAGTTTGCAGTGAATTCGTACCTTTCAATATAACGATATGCTACTTACATGGCTTCCGCGCGGAGACGGACAGCAAGGTCAGGAGCATCCATCCACGAGCTTTACCCAGCCACTTATAGCTCTCTGCAACATCCACCCGCCCATGGCGGGGGATCCGATTCCCGCAGTTGCACCCCTCACCGCACTCGCCCACCCAGCCAATTATAATGCACACACGCACGTGCCTGAGCCGTCCAGCTGCAGGCATGAAAAAGGTATCCGAGATATTGCGAGATATAAAAAACTCCTTGGAGGACACCGGGTACGGGACGACACCTACTCCTACATACGTTCCTGCATCTCTGCGACCGGGTCCGACGTTCTGCCGGGCGAGATCCGCTGCGTCGCGATACAAGGGCCCTGCACCCGGGGGGCCGATGCGGGGCGAGGCGGGGCGGGAGGCGACTGCTGCTGGCTGCGCCAATCAATCGCGGCGCGGCAGCTCACGGCGCTCGGAAAGAAGCAAAGAGGCGCCCAAACCAGCGCGGCCCCATTCTCGCCCCCTTCCGCCCCGCCCGGCCGCCTCCTCAACGCGACAAACCGAGCACGGAGAGCATCTGGCGGCTGGGCGGCTGCGTCGCCCGCATGATTTTCTGCGCGCGCACACATCACATGTGGAGTTGGAGGGTCGAATCATTTGGGAGTGGGTTCCGGCAACCTCAGGCACGTGCGGTGGGGACTGCCATCGGAGGAGAGTGCGGTGTGCTCCGGCGGGGCAACGGCAAGTGCGTGACATGCGATGGGGCATGGGCATGTCATGCACCCTGCCGCTGCAGGGGAGCGGTGAACCGGGATGAGGCGGCAAATGAACGCGGGATGCGGTGTGCGGTGGAGGCACAGCAAGACAGTGGTGGTGAGTCGATGGGCTAAGAATGCATGTCGCATCTCGAGGTCCACAACCTCACCCGGCCAACCACCGGCTGACGGAGGGCCACACACACTGGTCACAAAGCTGTCGCACACAGCCTCCGGTGTCCCGGTTACAGGTACCCAAAGAACGCAACTACCCTGGAAGCAGCCTCCGACGGCGCATGTCACCGCAGCACCCAGGAGCCCAAAGCCGCTTATTCCGGCTTCGTTGACGATGCGGCTGACGGCGCGGCACTGCGCACTGGTTTCCGGCGGCATGCACTGAGCGGTGGCGGCGGCAGGGGTGGCGGGCTCCTCGCTCCCGCGGCACCACACGGCCCAACCCCAACCGCCCCCAAAGCCCACACGCCCTTCCAGCTCACCTGCAAGGCGATGAACTCGTCCTGCGTGGCCTGCGGGGGATTACACGGGGGAGCACAGCGGCCACCAGAAGGGGTCACATCTCGGTAGCAACTGCCTGCCTGCCTGCATGCCTCCCTGCCTGCCTGGACGTATGTTGCTACCGTACCCGACCGGTTGGTGTAAATTCTGCGGCGCAGCCGGCGAAGCGGTTGAGTCGCCACCTACAGCTGCGACTGCCTCCGCAGGACAGCCACTGCCCCACTTCACCATCGAATGTTCGCCACCCCTCTCTGGAGACCTCCATCTTAGGCCTACCACGTACCGCATAGTCGGCCCCGTGCTCCCGACCCGAGTCAGTCAGTCAGTCAGTCAGTACTTCAGGTCGCCTCGGTGTACCGCACCTGCCACCTCGGTGTACCGCACCTGCCACCTCGGTGTACCGCACCTGCCACCTCGGTGTACCGCACCTGCCACCTCGGTGTACCGCACCTGCCACCTCGGTGTACCGCACCTGCAGCAATGTCGCCACCGCCGGCAGCAGCATGTCCCTCTCCTGCACCTTATGGGTCAGGTGCGCCTCCAGGAACTTGAACATCACGTTCTTCAGGTACACGGCGTCCACGCTGCCGGGCACCGGCGGTCCGCCGCCGCCGCCACCGCCTTTCCGTGCCGCCACCGCCGCCGCCGCCGCCGTCAGCAGACCGCTGGTGCTGGCGCTGCTCCGCAACGCGCCCCCGCCGCCCCCGCCGTCCTCCGCCCCCGGCGCCGCCGCCGTCGCGTCCAAGTTGTACAGCCCCCCACCGCCGACCTTGTTCTGGACCTGCCACTTGGGCGTCATGACGGCGACCGTGGTGGTGGAGCCCGGCGAGGGCGCTCCAGGGAGCCTAGCGCCGCTGCTGCTGTGTCGTCGGTGCGCAGCGCCGGCGCCGGCGGCCGCGCTGGCAGCGGCCGCCTCCTCGCGGAGTCGGTTATGCGCCAGCTCGTCCTGCAGCCCCGCAGCACGCGCCTGGGACTCCGCCAGCGCCTCCCGGAGCTGCTGCAGCTGGGCTGCGAAGGCGGTGGTGGCCGCCGCGGACTCGTTGGTCAGCACGGCCAGCTCCTCCGACTGCGCGTGGCGGGCGCAGGGCGCGAGCGTGGGTTGGGTGGCGATCAAGACCGACGTGACCCAGCTCGACCTGACCTGATCCTGACCTGATCCTGACCTGACCTGACCTGACCTGACCTGATCCTGATCCTGACCTGACCTGACCTGACCTGACCTGACCCGACCTGACTCGAGTGAGTTGTGGTGTGCTTGCCGGTGAGGTTGTGGATGCGGATTGTGAACGTCGTTGAGGATGCGGGTGTGGGAACTTCCCAGGCTGCGTGTGCATCGCCCATGCAGAGGTCAGGTCGAGCCACGTGCAGGCCCCGTTCTGACGCGCATGGTGGTTCTTGGCCAAGATCAGGCAAACCGACATCCACTTCCGGATCCGGATTTGAGGATTTCAGCACACCCGAATCTCATATCTTCGGGGGTATCACGAAAACCCGCAGGATCTCACACTCCTTCACGCAGCTCCCGCCAGGGCCCCGCCTGCCGTGTGCCGTCCCTCAGACAGGCCGCAGCCCGGGCGCGCACCTTGACATGGAGCTCCTCACGGGCCTGCAGCTCCGCCCGCGTGGCCGCCTCGGCGCGCCGCACCAGCGCCCCGTGATCCGCCTCCAGCTTGGCCAGCCGTGACTCCAGGGACTCCACCTCGTCGCGCAGCTGCGGCGGCCACAAGGCCCGGCTGGACAGCACCGTCGCACACCGCCGCTCGACCTCGGCGGCGACGGAGGTCTCGGCGGTGCGGGCGCGGCACTCGGCCACCGCCGCGTGCTCCTGCAGCAGCGGGTCATCAGATGGACGATGGATCCGTACGGTGGTGACGCAGGAGGAAGTGATTGGATATGGGGTGACGCGAGGCGGCGACCCATGGGACGGCATCACGGGGCCGCCCAAAGACATGCTAGCAGCCCCGAGCGACGCGGTGATGAGCGCATCAGCCCCGCCGTTGGAGGCCCCCAAACGTTTCCCAAGACGCCGGCGCAGGTTCCTCTGCCCTAAGCCCCTTGGGACTGAGGAACTCGCCGTCAGTAACAAGCCACGGACAGGGCGCTCGAGTGCACCCCATCTTGCCATGGGCAGATGGGCTCTTCCTGCCAAGAAACCCTAAGCCCCCACGTTTCCCACGCCCCCGCAGCTCTGCACCCCAGCCCGACGGCCAGCCCGAGAGACCCGCACCCTTCGCACGGAGGGCCCGAGAGACCTACGTCCGACGCTGACGCGCGCGCTGCCATGTCCGCCAGCCGCAGTTCCGAGGCGGACAACAGCGAGCCCAGGCCCAGGAGCTGCTCTTCCAGCCGCGCCTTCGCCTCTGTCAGCTCCCCGCACACCTGCCGCGGAGGGGGATATAGGAAATTGGTAGACATGTTCAAACAGAAGGGCAAGACGGGAGCGCGGCAAGGAACGGCAGGGTTGTGAAAGGACGGGGAGAGGCGCATGGGGAGCTCGTCGTGAGCGGCCGCCAGCAAGGAGACATTCACGCAGGTGCCGAATCGGGTCGTGCCCCAACCCGCCGTGCCCGCCCCAACCCTGCCGCAGCTTGACTGTCTACCAACTTCTTTTGTCCGGGGATGTCCCATCCCCGGCGCTTGCCGCTGGCGGCCACCGCCTCACTTGCCTTCTTGTAGTAGGCGGCCATTTCCAGCTCCGTCTTGCTCTCCGCCAGCCGCTGCATCAGGGCCATGTTGGCGGCGGCCAGCTCGTCGTTGCGACCGGCCACCGCCTCCACCTCCGCCAGCGCCGCGGCGGTGGCGGACTCCCGCTGCTGCAGCGTCTGCGCGCGAACCGCCGAGTGGAGCCGCGCGGGGGCAGACAGGGGCAGGGGAGGAGAAATGGCGAGTTGGGGAGACGTACATCGGAGGAGGTGGGCAAGCAAACCACCCGAACAACAGGACAGGTGGGCACGGAGTCGTCGCGGCCTCATTGGGATAAGGTGTCACCTGTCACGTGTTTGGACCTAGTGGAGGGCGCTGCAAGCGACGTGCTTCGGAGCGGTGACGGCGGCGATGACAGCGCGTGCGAGGGCGCAACAAACGCAATCTCCGTGGGCAGCGAAGGGGAGGGAGGGGAATAGCAATTGGTAGACATATTCAGACTGCGCTGCTGCCAGAGCAAGGGAAAGGGAAAGGGAAAGGGGGGGTTGTCCAGGGCCCCAGATGCACGCAGCGCGGCCGGGCCGTGGCGCCCGGTGCGGCGCACCTGCACGTCCGCCTCGAGTCGTGCGATGTTGCTGTGGGCCAACACCAGCTCCGCCTGCGTGACACAGACAGTTCGGAACACAGGCAGTGCGTGACGGCCGGTCGGGCCACAGGCAGTGCGTGGGTTTAGTGCGTGGTGGCAGCACCATCATGAGAAGAAGCGCCGCGGCAACAGCCAGTATCCGTCGAGTAGACAGACCAAGCACACTTTCAGTTGTCTCCCAGTGCAATCAAATTTTTTGGCTCCCTGCAGCCGTCAGCTTGTCACACCAGGAGTCGTTGTTTCCACAGCGGCCCCGCCTGCACAGGCAGGGGCCGGACCACCACCTCCACGATTTGCAAACTTCGCCGGCGGCCCCAACCACCACAACCTCCATTGCCCCGACACCGATTGCTCCGAGACCAAACGCCGCATGGCGGCGGCCAGCCCGCCCGTGGAATTTCCAGTGACACGCTAATGCCTCCCTGCGAGACTGCACCCCTGCGAGACTGCACCCCTGCGAGACTGCACCCTTGCAGAGTCCCGCAGCGCCCGCACGCCTGCAGGCCCCGCCAGGAGCAGGCTGCTGGAAGGCACCCGGCAGAGCCGCTGGAAGGACCCGGCAGACCTGCTGGAAGGACCCGGCAGAGCCGCCCCCTCTGTCAATACCCCTATGCCGTTGCCTTGAAGGGAAGAAGGCGCAGCTATGCTCTTGTGTGTCTGGGAAGAAGGTAAGGCCCCTGCGCAGCTGTGTGAGCGGCGTCCAAACCCCCCACGCAGTCCCCGCAGTCCAACCTTCAAGGTGGACATGGCCTGGCGTAGGGCCTCCGCCTCCTCCCGCGCCTCCACCGCCGCCTTGGCGCCCTCGCCCGCGGCCGCCGCCTCCGCGATCCGCGCCGCGGCCTCTGCGGCAGCCGCCTCCATCTCCTCCCGCAGCTGCGCCACCTGCTGCTGCAGCCCGGCGTTCTCCTTGCCCAATCCCTTGTGCTGCGCCTGCGGTTGGCATGCAGGCATGCAGGCAGGTAGGCGAGCAGCTATGCAGGCGCACGCCAAGCAACGCTGCCGGCCCGGGCCGGCGCAAGTCATCCCCGTCCCAAATGCCTTGCGCCGATCGTTGGACTTGGGGGATCTAGATGGAAAACCCACTTTGGGGATCCGACTGCCATCCTGTCCGTCCCCAGCCAGGTGCTGTCGATCGCCACTTTGAGATTTTGCCCGGCCCCAGCCAGCACGGCCGCGTTGGCACGGCCGGGTGCTCGCCCCAAAAGACACGCGCGGGATGTCCCCCGCTCTGATCAACCATCGCCACTTCGCCAGTGCCCCAGGTCCCTGCCCCCGCCCTCCTCGCGCCCCCGACTGCTCGCCTGCAAGGCCTTCAGCTCGCCCTCCAGCCGCGTCGCTCGTGCCTCCGCCAGAGACGCCTTCCGCGCCTCCTCGCGCGCGCCTTCCTGCAGCGACAGGAGCATGTCCTGCACGTCCGCGGCTGCCTCTGGGCCCCTGCGGAGGGACGCCGCCCGGCGCGCGCCACACGCAAAATGGTTTAGGAAAGCCGCCGAACCGCGTCCTCAGGGGGCAACTTCACACCCGTAGACCCGCAGCGCCCGCGTGCCTCGTCCATACATGGGCCGCAAAGACCGGCGGCCCTATCCACGCACGGCCCCATAGCCGCTCCCGTCAAGCTACGCCTGGTCAGCCCGAGGTCCGTTACTTAAGATGCAGAAACAGAAGCGGTCACCATCCATCACGTGATCGTGTTTAGCGAGGAAACAAGCTCTTGTTAGCGTGTGCCCAAGGATCTTAAGGGGAGGCCGATCGATCGATCCGGACCTGCGCCTCCCGGCGCCAGCTGATTGCAGCTTGGCCACCGTGGCCTTGAGCTCCGAAACCTCCTTTGCGTAGTCGTCGCAGCGAGCCTCCAGGGCGGCCACCTGCTGCCTCGCTAGTGGATCCTGAGGGGGAGAGGTGCGCCGGAAGCCGACGGTCGGAAGCCGGCGCCGGGGGCCAGAGGTTCCGGCATCGGCAATTGCTGAGGGTGGAGCAGGCCCGCTGGACAAAGCAGAAAGCGTCCAGAACTAAAGTTGCTTCTCCAGAACTTAAGTTGCTTCTCAGTTGCGCATCACAGTACGGTGCACGGCCCCAGGGGCCAGCGTCGCCTGTGTGAACGTGAGTCACCCACCAGGCGTGGTTTGGTCCCGGAGCCGCTTTGCGCCAGGTCCAGGTGTTCCAGACGCCGGGGCAGGAGAGCCGCCGGGTTGAGCAGCGGGGCTCCCACCGGAGCTCCGGTGGAGGCTGCTCCAGAGGCCGTGCCGCTGTCTGGCTGTTGCGCAGCTGCGCCGTCCGGTCCATGGTTGGCGCTGTTAGCGGCATGCTGTCCCCTGGGGCGGCACAGCCAACGAGTGGCACTTGCGCAGGTTCGTTCCACAATTGAATTGGTCATATATGGATAAGAGTAGAAGAGCACGCAGTGCTTGTAAACTCAACCGTCGAGGACCGCTTACATCTTGATCGCAGTTTGCAACCGCTCGTTCTCAAATCGGAGCTGCTGTACATGCGGCTCAAGGGCTGCAAGTAACACACTCGCGACACCCTCATGTTCCTCGGCAAGCTCGCTGGCAGTCCGCAGATGTGCGGACACCTCTGCATCCAGCTTTGCTTCGTCCAGGCCATGACGAACAAGAAGTTTTTTGAGCACCGTTAATGTGTCTAAAAGTTCGCGCTTTTCCCTAAAATGTGATTTCGTTAGCGCTTGGACGTCAGATTTTTCAAACCAACGAAGCTTGCGCGCACTCTCTAAGGGAAGACGAAGGTATTGTCTGTCCCCTGAAGGTGCTGGCTGTGCAGGCGTTGGCGTGCCGGACGACGTCTTGAGGACGCCCGAGAACGCGCCAACGAGTTTATCCATCACTACCTATTGGTTACAGTTCCCATATACTATATTAACTCATTATTGGGCGATTGAGCATCGTCATGTTGCTGTAACCGCACTCCCGCAGGTGACTGAAGGTGGTTGCTTGGTCGCGGTTGCCGGTTGCTAGTGTTGGTTGGTCTTAGGTCGATTTGCGCTGTACGAATACGTTATTGCGCCGGCTAACGGCGGCTCCAGAAACATCCGGAAACATCGTAATGACAACTGCCCTGCAAGGTACCTAACTAATCTGGGCAGGGATGGAGGCCCATGTTTGAATGAATGAATGAACGTTACAGCGGACCCCAAAGGTGTATACCAGGGCAAGCCCCAGCAGGCCCCACCGCCAAGGCGGCAAGATACCTCCACACCTCAACGCCGCACACAAAAACACACCGGGCCATGACCCCACCCAGCCAGACACCGAAGCAAGCAGAGGCGCGCAGCGGGGCAACACTATCAAAGGGATAGGCACAGCAGAGGGCAGACTCCCCAGAAGTGGATAAAGCCAAGCACAGGGGAGGTCGCCCACACAGGCACCCCATTACCCAGCCACCACCACCCCTGAGGCACCCAGCGCTGCACCCTCTCGAGGTCTTGGAAGACCCACGCCTGGTGACACTGCCCAGCGACCGCTAGTGGAGTAGCCCGCATCAGAAGAAACACCTAGGCCAAGCAACAACATACCAACGGGAGCCCTGCCTCCTACCCCATCTGAGGGCAGGCCAGGTCCCCAACTTGGGCCCCGGGTGGGGGAACCCGTATACAAACAGGCAGAGGACGGGGAACCCGTGCCTCAGCCCTCATCAGGAGCCGGCCCCGCACACCGCAAGACTCCCCCCGACACTTTCAAGAAAGGGCGGAAGGGGCCCACCGAGGTCCATCCACGTCTCGGGAGTCCCAACTGGGCAAACCCGTGAATGCGCCCCCAAAAGTCAGCGATTGCGCGCCGCTCCCCTTGCTCTGCCAATTCCGGTCCCGGCAGTACAGTCGGACCCAGACCAGGTGCTGACCGCCGCAGGGCGGCCGCCATGAACCGGCGACCAGTCTCCATGGCCGCGATCGCGGCCAACACCACCACATCCCATATACATTGCTCCACGGGTGGCGGGGGTTCCGCCAGCCAGACATGCGTCCTCCGTAGCCGCGCCCCTAGGCGCGATTCCATCTGACCCACCACCGCCTGGGCCACCCGGCACGACCAGAAGTGGTGCTGGCGGGGTGTGTCTGTTCCCCCCCTTCCGCTGGGTATCCACCGCATCCACACCGCGCCACCCTCGCGTGTCGCCATTGTGGATGTTCGTGGACCCCGCGGGTCATCGGTGACAGCCGCAGCTTCCTCACCGCACACTGCAAAAACGAAACCGCGCCACCGTGGCGCACCAGACAGGCTCCACAACATGACAAGCGAAATTTTGGAAACGTTCTCGCCGAGGGGGGATTCAGAGCATTCGGAGGCGATCGATGTTACCTGGGGTGCTTGGGACACCATCAAGCAATATGGTCACTGGCCGTGCTTGTATAACCGTTACAAGGTGGACCTTAAGTCCCGACCGGGCGTTCAGCAGGCCCGAATGGCCGTGCTGTTGTATCATGCCTTATCAGAAAAGGACCAGCTAGCAGATGTCCTCCTGTGACATCTCATGAAGACATGAATGAATGCACGTTACAGCGGCCCCCATCTCATTGTACAACCCCAGGATCGTTCCATCACTACACAGAGCTGCACGGCGGCGTTCCAACTGGGGTGGGCACGTACGACAAGAAGCGCGCTGCTGCGGAGCAGCGGCGGCGGCAACAGCAGTGGTTCTCCTCCCAGCCGCGACCGATGCCGCCGGTAGCGGCTGTAGGAACAGGGCAGGGTTGGGTAGCAGGGCGGGGCTCGGCCAAGGGCGACTGCATCAACGCTGTCGCCGCCGCCGCGATGCCACCCTACGCGACGGCCTTGACCGCTGCTCCTGCCGCCGCTGCTGCTGCTACTGCCGCTACTGTTCACAGCGTCCACTCAACCTCACCACACGCTCACACCAACCGACGCGAACGTACAGCGGCGGAAGCCTCTGCTGGATCCGCTCGGGTAGCCGCTCGAAGGCGGGGTTCAAGGTCAACGACGTGGCGGTCCTGTTCAGCGGCTGCTCCCTCGCGTCGTCGCTGTTCTTGTCGGTGCCCCGCTGCACAAAGCCGCCCCTGCCCAGCAGCGCCGCCTTGTTGGGCTCCGAGACCAAATTGCCGCCGCTGCTGTCGTGTTGTCGATGTGTCCGCGGCTGCTGCTGCAGGGACTGTAGCTGGCCGCGTTTCACCGAATCGATGGCGGCCAGCTTCGTCACGTTGACTCGACTGCCGGTCCTGAACAGCTCCTGTCGGACAGCGGCATGATATTGGTGCGGGGAGCTTTGTCAAGCACTTAGTCCGTACGCAACATTGGTATGCACTCCATAACCGTCACCGCTACTACTTATAGCCAAAGCAGCACACGGTAGTAAGGGGAATTATTGCCTCCTGTATCACCACCTAGCCTGTAGGTCTGCCAATATCGTGCGCATCAGGCACAGCCGCGGTACGGCAAGCGGTGCGGCAAGAGGAACGAGAGGCGCCAGATCTGTGGGACCCGCTGCATGGTGCGTGCAGTGCCTGAAAATCGAGACCGCCACATCTCACACCACAGCATTACTAAACGGCTGCTTGGCACTTTTATGTCCAACCCGGGGAAAGGCAGCACGGAGGTGCACGCACCTGGCCCGCGATGTGGCGGACATCCCGGCGGCGGTCCCCGAGGCTTGTCGTACTGCGGCCGCCAGTCCAGGGAGGGACCCACCAGACCTCGAAGGGCGCTCCGCATCCGACTGCGCATCCGACTGCGCATCCGACTGCGCATCCGACTGCGCATCCGACTGCGCATCCGACTGCGCATCCGACTGCGCATCCGACTGCGCATCCGACTGCGTATCCGACTGCGCCGCTTCTTGCTGTTGTAGTTGCTGCTGTCCCTGGCGCTGTTGCCCCTGCTGCTGCTGCTCCTGCTCCTGGACCTGTAATACAGGCCGGGGAAGGAAAGCGCTACCCGGTGTCAGTTCGGCGCCAGTGCAGAAGCACACGCGCGCCGCAATGAGTGCTGTGATGCCTCAACGTGCCGTACAGCCGGTGCAGGCGCTGCAGGTGGTGAGCCCCGACCACCACCGTGCACATCACACGGTCTGAGAGGGTGCAGCGCTCTCTAACCCAAAGCACATCCGAGACGTGCGCCACTTCACTGCTGTGCCTCACCGCAGATCACCCTACAGTCACGACCTGTCACGACCAGTCAGTCATCTAAGTCAGCCCTGGTAGCCACGCACCGGCGCCGCCTCGATGCCCAGCTGCGCGAAGATACGCTGCCGCAGCATCCCCGCGTCTACCCCGTCGCCGTCGACCTCCGCAGCGATCCGCACCAGGTGCTCCACCGCAAGCCGCAGCTCTTCCGCCGAGCGTACGTCTACTTCCTGCCCATACCAGAAGTAGTCGTAGATCGACCACACGCAGTCTCCCGGGAGCGACGCCTGGCACAGCCCATCGGGTGCCCGTGCCATGTCGCGTAGGTAGGTGTACAGCCAGCTCTGGGTGGGCGCCTCCGGGGCCAGGCACGGCGACAGCCACACCCCGACGGCCTCCACCAGCAAGTCCGCCACCGTAATGTGAAGGCGCAAGCAGGCGCGCGCCTGCACGCTGCCGACGCATGCGGCCTCCTCTAGCGGTGCCAGCACAACGTCGAGAAGTGATGCGGCCTTGCTGCCAACATCCTCCGGTAGACCACCGAGACGGCGGCGGCGGTGGCGCCGCTGCCACCCGTTGGTATCTCATCCAGCATCGCATCCACCGCCATGCCCAGCCAGGACTCCAGGGAAAGCCACTCGAAGAGCCCCTCGCCGCGGCCGAACCTCGCCATGCGCTCCGACTGCGTCCATGCCCTTGCAAAATACTCCCGCCGGGCGAACCGTTGTTTGGTGAGGATGCCGGCGACAACCGTGGAGGAAGACACGCAGCAGCCTGGCTCCAAGCAAGACCATCACAGCAGACAGAGGAGCTGGTAGGCAGTGGTGCTGGTTAAGAGCAAGCCGGGCAAGGCACCTGGATGGGGACGGCATCCCCGCGCGCCGACCTGCACCGAGAATGCTGGCCGGCGGTTGGTTGACACCGCCGGGCATGGCGACAGCCATCAGTAAGACGGGAAAGTACTATCACCCCATCACGCTGTTGTGCTCCGCCTACCGGCAGCTTCCTAACAAGGTACTCGCCAAACGCCTGCTGGGCGGCGTCATCAGACGTCATCAGACCTGAGCGATCACCGAGCAGTCAGTCTTCCTGCCCAAATGTCTCATCGGGGCCAACCTGCTGTTCCTGCGAACCGCACCTCGCCCACCTCCCCCGCAAACAGCGATCCTGGACATTGCCAACGAAGTCGCACGGCGGCACGATCGAGAGCAATTTCCTGCTGGGGTGCTGGCATCGATGGAGATACCGGTGATTGGGGAGGACGATGGGCAGTCGGGCGTGGACGGGTTGAACACCCAGATATCGTCCCAAGCCCGGGGGTCGGCCGCCGCGGCGTCTGTAGCTTGCCTTAGAGGTGCCAATCTGTACATGGAAAGTCCCTGGTGTCGCATGGCGTTTTGAGGGGTTGCTCGCCTCCGTTTCCCATGGGTACTCGTCTTTTCCCGCTTTCGGCGGATGGGTCCACAAGTAACTGGTATACACCGTTGATCCCTTTGGGTTCCGCTGTAACGTTCATTCATTCATTCAGTAACTCTGCGCGCAACTTCCTATCATTGTTATACATAAGCTGCTGTTGCCAAGTGACGTCCCTACCTTCCGAGGCGAGTGCAGCCACGCGCGCTCTCCGTTCGCAATTGCGGATGCGGACAGTGCCGTACTCCGCACGCACGCAGCCCACCCTTTACGCCCAGGGTCTTGGGGTACAGGACGTTGCTCGCAACCGCCGTCCGTTCCTATACACGCTGGGGTGTGTGCTGTTTGCGTCGCCCTCCAACCCTGCGTTACTCTGTTCCGGCCGTGCCTCTGGTACGGCGAGGCGGTACGGTGAGGCAGGTCATCAGTGCGAGTTAGTGGGCATGGTTCTCTAAAGTGGCGCCCCTTCGGCGAGCTAGGTCAGTCCCTTGACAGCGCATGCTCAGGCTGTAGCGTTCCGGAGATTATGTCCGCGGGTAGCTCCCCGGCTAAAGAGATTTTGCATATGTCGTATGTTGGCTGTACTGCGAACAAGGGCGCGGAAGCGTAATCACAATCAGTCCAGTCCTGCCTGTGCCCCTGTCGCGTAATGTGTTGTGTATTTCGGCGGTGCCCACGTTGAGTTGCTAGTTGGCGCATCTCGCATGTTTGTCAGTGTATCGCTGCTGGATGTGCCAGGTGTTTTTTCGTTGGGTCCCCGGTTGAACCGCCGCGAGCAGTCCGACGAGAAGGGAAGGGCTTTTTGTATCTATGGATTATGTGAAGAACGTCCATGAAGGTTCGCGCGAAGAAGTCTAGCCGTCAGCTCCGACTGGGTATCCCATAAACATGGACCCGACGCAAGGTACACGAGCGGTAATAATTTTCCCAGTGCTGTCCGCTTTTAAATATCCCTCTTCAAAAATCTTGTTTGTATTTACAACAAGCCCGGAAGCTTGCTGTGCGACAAATAAAAAGGAGAAGCGCTAGACGACTTGGAGGAGCTTTCAATAATGCATGAAAACTGGTCGTCAGGAAGTTAATGGCCATGCAAGAGTACGGCAACCAGATTTTGGACGAGACACAAACTGGATACGCACCCGATTTAGTGGATACGCTGTGCCGTACGTGGGGATGCAAGGTTGTCACCACACAACATTCTGCATTACCAAGAATCACACTGAGACATAGCTATTGGTCAACCTGAGTCACAGGGCACCTGTTGGTGAAATTGACGCAAAAGACGACGTTCAACAAACTTTTTGCGGACCGTTTTCTGCAGCCAGAGACATTATGATCAACTTGAACATCAGGACATTCAACTACAAGGGGTAATGGAGGCAGTAGAGCGCGGTGAGAGGGGGCCAACAACCTGGTCCTACTCGGATGGTGCGGCCGCACGCGAGCCGACCGCTTGCATCAACCGGTCATAGCAACACGTTATTTGGGGCCAGCAAGTGACTTGTAAATTATGCCGCGGTGGCTTGTGCGCAGCGGCAGCAATTTACGCGAGGCAGTGCTGAGCAATTCGGTCTCTGCTCACAGGTGGCGAAGACGCCGGGACAAATCAAGAACGACCCTGCAGGCCATATGATTGGAGCGCATCACTTTCGAGCGAACTTCTGCAGGTCAGGCATGCAAACGAGCGCGCAGCGGAAACGCGCCCTTGCTTGCTGCCCCCGCATGGCACTCGTAGCTAGCGTGAGGTACCGTAAACCTGCGGATATAACATTCAATTTATATCACCGATATATTCAAAGTCTATCACTCCGTATTTCTTGCAATGCTTTGCAAAGCCATGCGTCGGCATACGAAAGGCCGCGCGCGCGACGAGCTGCTTGCCAAACACGTTGCTCTCCACTTCTCGATTTGCAGGAGATTGCGCGTCATGCAGGCGTCCAAAGCTGGGGCAACCTGCGCTGCGTCTGCCAGAACTGGCGCCGGGGAATCAGCCTGGCGGTCCGCATCGTGCGACTGACCGTCCCCGACCGCAGCGCGGCGCTCGCGGTGCCTCCCGCCCCTGAACCGGCCGCGCCCGATGTGCAGCGGCCGGTTCGCAAGGCTGCTGCCGCCGGGCGGCCCGCGTGCCGTGGCGGAGCCGCTGCCAACCACGCCCAACACCAGCAGCTGCCACAGCAGCAGCTCCAGACGCCGCAGGTGCACTCGCAGCAGCCAACGACCACCGGCCGAGGCTTCGCGGCCTCCAGCGGCCGACCGCCGCTGCACCCCCATCCTCACGCGCCAGAGTGCCACGCCACCGGGAACAGCAACGGCGCCGCCGCCGTCGCGGTCCCGAATGCGGCCGCCGCAGGCGCCCACGGCGCCGCCGCGGGACCCGGTGCGACGCCCGCGCCGACGCCAGCGGGCACCGGCCCTGGCGAGCCCGCTGCCGGCGACGCCTCCTTCGGCCGAATCGTCGTGGCACCTTGCACCGCGACGGCCTACTTTGAGCAGCGGCCGGAGCTGGAGCCGTTGGCGTGCATCTTCAACCTGCATCGCCAGTCGACGGTGGCGGCGGTGGCGGCGGCGGCCGCCGCTGCCGCCGCGGCGGCCGCTCGGATGCAGGTCGAGACCGACGACTCACAGGCTGCAGGCGTCGCGAGCTCTGTCGGCAGTAGCAGCATCGTGGTCTGGAGCTTCCTGGAGGCTGCGGACAAGCTGGCGGCGGCGTTTCCGTCGTACGACACGCTCAGTCTCAACTTTGCGGAACCGCTGCCGCCCGCCGCCGGCGGGAGCGGCGGTGGCAGCGAAACGGGCAGCGGCCGCTGGCTCCAGGTAATGATTGCCACAGCCGTTGTTGTGCGGGTACCGTTGTTGTTCCGACAAAACGTCGTGCTGCCGCGGGCAGGGGACAAAGCTCCGGTTCTCGCGCCTGTTTGAACGATCGCTCGATTTGTCCTGCAGCTGCCCTGCGCACACCCGAGTGAGCCACGGTGGCTAGCATACGATTTTATGTACCGCTGGGTGTTGCTGCCAGAACGATTCCGCTTCCTGACTCTGCACCTGACCTGCATCCTCCCTGTCACCCCTGTCGTGCAGCTTGAGATGAGTACGGCACTTCAGCAGCTCCTCTCAAGCCGAATGGTGTCTCTTTCGCTGACCGGCCACACGCCCTACCCGTTGTTCATGGCGCCGCCGCCAGCACCGCTGCCGCTGCCGCCGACGGCATCGCCGCCGCTAACGGTTGCGCCGGCACCGCTGTTGCCGCCACCGCCACCGCCGCCGCTTCAAAGCGCGCTGCCGCCCCCGTCTGTTACCATCGTACGGGATGCCGTCGCGCACCAGCTACAGCCGCCGCAACAGCCTCGAGCGTACCTCGGCTCCACCGCTGTTGTCCGCACCTTTGCGGTTACTGCCACAGCCCTGGCGCCTGCGGCAGCGTCGACGCCGCTGAGCGGCGTCGACGCGGCCCATGGGTCCGTCGGCGGGACCTCTGACCCAGGCGACGTCGCCGCTTGGGGCCATGGGATAAGCGGCAGCGCCCGCGCCCCCGGCGCCGGCTCCAACGGTTTCGGAGCCTCGGCAAGCTACGGAGCTGACGGGCATGGAGCGCCGCCCGGTGCCGCCACGGTGCCGCCGCGTGGCTTGAACACCCTGGACGAGGGTAGCCGGCGATCGGAGCAGCCCCTGACCCGCCATCAGGAACAGCAACCGTCCGAGCGCGATCGGTTTCAGGTCGGTACAAATGCGCTGTCGGTCAGACGGTTTACCTGAAGATACCCAATACGACATGTACTGCTGATGGCCCTTGTCATTGTCGTTTGTGATCCGTTGCACCGAAGTGGTCACCGCCCATCAGTTCATCAGTCCAAGTGGCTGTTGTTGTATCATGCCTTGCCCGGGCCCCGCGAATGGCGCTGGGCGCAGGGGGGCCTCGCCCAAAAAGACCAGACGTCATGCTATAGTATAACCCCCGGGTCTATCGTTGTAGACTACACCTGTCCACCACGCGGACGTTTGCATGATGACTAATGCCGTAATGCCGCCGTGCCTGTCGTACACTCCCTGCCGTATCCCACAATCACTCGTTCTCTAGCATCAGCACCGTCCCGAACTCGTCTGGCCGGGTTACCAGTTCGCTGACGCTGAGGGCTTTGAGGGAATGACGGTGTCGGAAGCCCTTCGGAAGTTGGACTCCGACCTGACGGTGGCGGCGGCGGCGGCGGCGGCGGAAGCTGCAAATGTCGAGTCGGGGCCGGAGACGGTCGGCCGTTGCGAAGGCTTCGGCGCCAGCGACGTCGGCGGCACCGCCGCCAACCGACGGCGGCGGCGGCGGATATCTCAGGCTGGCGGGCAAGCCGATGGTACGGCAGCGGCGTCGCCGGGGAGCCCGTGCGCCGCGAGGGCCGTCAGCAGCGTTGCGCGTTCGGAGCGACGGGACCCAGCCGCCGGGCAGCGGCGGCAACGTCGAGAGGCGGCAGCGGTGGAGGAGACAGCGGGGGCGGCGACCGCGAGGCGGCAGCCGCCACCGCAACCGGTACTGCCGGCGGCGGCCGCAGGCTCGCCAGATGACGTCATGGTAGACCGGAGTCCCGCCGCCGCCGTCCATGGCTCATCTGGCAGCGCACCGTCCCACGGGTCGCTGGGTGTACGGCCTGATAGGGGGAACGCCGATTTCGCCAGTGCCGGCCGCGGCGGCGCTGGCGGCGCCGACGGCGGCGGCAGTGCTGGGGTAGGTCGGGAGCAAGTGCCGTACAAGACGGAAAACTCAGCGCTACAGCTGCACGTTGACGTGCAGAAGTACGTCAAGAGCGGCAGCTCGGAGGCGAATGGCGAGACCCATGGGACGTTGAGCATGGAGCGGGACCGAGGCGGCCGTCACAGCAGCGCTGACGCGGAGCCGAAAAAGCGCGCGGAGGCGCTCGACGGCAGCGGCGCGGCGGGTGGCGGGCCGGACCTGCCCCATCGGGACGGCAGCGGCCTGCCAAACACGCCGGGCGAGAACGGCAATCACAGCTGCGAAGTCGACGTCGACGCGGGCGACGGCGGCGGCGGCGGCAGCGACCCGATGGATACGGCAGATGAGGGCGCCGCGGTTGCCGTTCTGATGGAGGCGAACGGTAGCGCGGGAAACAGCAATCGAGCGCGCGCCAGTACGGATGTGGAAGACGGTGGCGGCGGCGGTGGCAGCGCCGGCGATGGCAGCGGCCACCTCGGCTTGGGGTTGAGGCTTCCATGCCGTGCCGACGGCGGCGGCGCAGGCGCGCCGGCGGCAGTCGGGTTCCGTTGTCGTACAAATCACCAGGCCCACGTCAGGCGAGCGGCGTTGATGGTGGGGACGGTGGCGGATGCCGTACAAGCGCCTGTAGATGTCGTCCTGTTGGACGACGTTAGTCAGGGCGCCCGCTGCAGCAGGGAGGGCGTTAACGACCGCAGCGGCGGCGGCGGCGGCGGTGGCAGCAGGGACAACGGCGCCAACGGTTGCGGTGGCAGCAGCGATGGCGACGGAAGTCGCCGCCGCGGCGGCGGCGGTGGCACTGACGGCGGCGGCTGCACCGCCCGGACGCTTAATGCCGTACAGTTGTGCGCCCCAAACGCCGCCGCCGACGACAACGACAACGACGGGAACCCAGTAGGTGCACAGGGCAACGGCTCCGGTGGCAGTGAGCGGCCACTCGCATGTGCGGCTGCAGTCGGCGCCTCCGCCGGCGCCTGCGGCAGCGGCGTTGCCGCCGGCGCGGACCCAAGGCAGCTCGGTGGCGGCGCGCCAGCGGTAATCACCCGCACCGGCTGCGACCTCGCACTGGCTGCGGCTGCAGGTGTGCCCGCCGTCGCTCCCGTCGGGACGTGCACCGGCGGCCGGACCTCCGGCGAGGCGGTGACGGCGTCAGCCGCCGCCGCCGCCGCCGCCGCCGCGGGCGCCGCAACCGTAACGCTGGGACAGCGACCGTGTGCGGCGGCGCTGGCGAACGCCAGTGGCGGCGGCGCGCACCGTCTGTCACGCGCCGTCGCCGCCGCCTCCGCCGCCAGCGTCAGCGCGGTTTCCGCGCCGCCGCTGCTGTCGCGCCTGTCGGATCTGGTCTCCCTCACCATTGCGGCGGACCTGGGGTTTCCCTGCCCGCAGCACCTGGAGGCGATAACGGCGCTGAGGTCGCTCCGCACTCTGGACATGCGGGGGTCCAAGTTCATGCCGGTGAGGGGTGTGGGGGATTGGCGGCCACGGGCGCCGACCCACGGGTCAGCGGGGCCCTAGGGTTGGGGAAGTCGGGTACGGTCACCCGCGCACCGGTGTGTAACGGTAGTGCTTGAATCCAGGCATGACCATACGGTACTTTAGCGCATAAAATTCTCCATCATTGGTTCGGCGCCTTCTGAATATCTTCAATAGAAACTTGGCAGACTTGGCACATCTTCCATCAGTGTGTAACCTAGGCATCAGGTAATGTTCATCTTGCGATTATGGCTTGAGTTTGGCTACAGTTATGGGTCGGTCGGTCGTTGTTGCAGACGGCCTGATCCTTCCTCCACCCGCCCCACTTGCCGTACTCCCACCCCACCTGCCGTATACTCCTGCCCCACCTGCCGTATACTCCTGCCCCACCTGCCGTATACTCCTGCCCCACCTGCCGTATACTCCTGCCCCACCTGCCGTATCCTCGCCAGGTGGACAGCGACGCCTCCCTGCTCGGCCGCCAGGCCTGGCTGCACGTGGGCAACGAGCACGTGGCAGTGGTGGCCCGCTGCACCTCCCTCACCTCCCTGGCGCTCAACCACATGCACCCCGTGAGCGGCGCCCAGCTGGTCGCCCTCACGACGCTCACCCGACTCACCCGACTGGCACTCACCGACGCACTGTCAGGCAACAGCGTCCACGGCTCGCACATCAAGGTGAGCGTGCATCAGCGTCATCAAGGATTCAAAGAACAAATTCTGGGTTTCTTTGTGAGTTTATGATTAAACCTTATTTGAGTTTGTGATTGAACTTCATGTGAAAAATAACGCTCTAGTAGATATGCATGTACCGTACCGACGCAATCTTTTTGCAACGCGATTATTTTGCGAGGCCCGAAAAGAATTTGATTTCCATTATGAAAACGCAATTATTTTGCGAGGCGTCGATCGGAGTTTATTCAGAAACTTTCGAAATTTGCGAGCTCGTGAGCCGTATATGATAGCTTGCGAACCCGCTGGCCAAGCGTGCCCGGCCCAACTTTAGCTCGCACCTAGGTACGGGTATGCCATATACCGGGTGCCTTCACGGCCCCTATCCGCCCCACGCCCCAAGCCCGTGGCCGTGGCCTTGGGCTGCTTGCCTTTCACAGTGGACTTCCCGGGACCCCCCCCCTTGCAGCAGCCCGCCCACCCGTTCCCCGCGCTGCCCTTCGTCCCCGCGTGTCACGGCCCCTTGCCGGCTGAGACGGGCCGGCCCCCGCCGCCGTCGCCGCCTCCATTCCCCGACCGGCCGTGCCCGCCGCAGCCCCCATGGCCCTTCCCCGCCGGCCCCCGCGGCTCCCCCTGCGCCCCTTTGGTCCGTGGGGTCCTCGGGGGTCCTGCCCCGCCCCCGGCACGCAGCCCTAGGCCCCGCCATTTATTTATTTTTGCGAGAAAAGTTTGCGAGGTGCCTGGGGAGTTTTTCTTGAAACTTTAAATATTTGCGAGGGACCCCGTCGAGTTTGTTTTGACACTTTGCGAGGTCCCAAACAGATAATTATTTATTCGCAAAAAGATTGCGTCGGTGCGGTAATGTGGGATACATAGCGATCGGGCAGCGCCTGTGGTGCGTCAACTGAAGCGGTGAGATGCGGCATCCGGGGTTGAGCTTCCAGAACCCACGTCGCGATGGGATGTACGGGCTCGAAACTGGTTCGGTTTATGTACGGCACCCAGCGCTGTCGTACGCCTGTGGCGCGCAGGCGCTTGCGGAAGGCCTCCCCGAGCTCCGCAGCCTGGACATCGGACGGGTCACCTTCCCGCCCATCAACATGCCGCCTCAGCCGCAGCAACAGCAGCACCAACAACAGCAACAGCAGGCGCCCGTGCCAGCGGTGACAGTCGGCACGGCGCCTGCGGTGACAGTCGGCACGGCACCTGCGGTGCCTTGCTGCGCCGCCATTGAGCAGCAGCCGCAGCCCCCGCCGCTGCACAGGGCTCAGACCCACCAGGCGCAGCCCCAGCCCCAGCCACCGCAGCGGGCGTCGCAGGGCTGTGTGCCGGCGCCGACGGGACCCGGCCGCTCGTCCTCGCCGTCGTACCCGTCGTACAACCAAACCTGGGGCCCCGTACTGGGCCTGTTTCAAGGACTGACGTCGCTGCATCTTCAGGCGAGTTTGAGCAGGCTGTAGCGGCCTGTCCCTGGATACACGATAGCGGGGGGTTAGCGCTCTGATTGAAACCGGAATGAATATCCGACAGCTTCATGCAAGCTGTAGCACATGCGAGCCGTAGCATGTGCGAGCTGTAGCATATGCGAGTTGTAGAACATGCGAGCTGCAGCAAGGGGTCTCTAAGTCTCTAGGGTTTGCAAAGCGTTGACAGGTGCGGCTGAATCAGGGCAGCCGCCGGAGGGTGACGGGGACCCCAGCGGTGCGGCGTTACGCGGCGCGACGAGCGGTGCGCCCACTGCCGTAGTAGCTTGTATGGCGCCGACGGGGTTAGAATTGAAACCAAAACTGGAATAAAACCAGAAACGAACTGGGGTGCACCTGGCGTCCCTGGTCATATGCCCGGCCCTTCGCCGCGCAGGTGGCATGCTCATTCGAGACGGACCTCCTCACGGGTGTGGCGGCGCTGCCCCTCCTGGAGCAGTTTTCTATGGAGCTGCTGGACGTCCCGCCACCGCAGCTGGCGGCTATGCTGGAGGTACTGGCGGGGCCCAGCGGCAACGGCGGCGGCGGCGCCGCCGCTGCTGCCGCCGGCGACACGGACTCTCCGCAGCGCCTGGCGGCGGCAGCGGCGCATCGCCACGGCAGGCGCAGCGGCGGCGCCGCCGCCGCCGGCAATGCCGCCGCCGGAGGCGGCGGCGGCGGCGGCCGAGCCGCCGGCCGAAGCCTGAATGACGTCCTGTTCGGTCTGACTCTGACGGCGTGCATGTTGTACGACGAGCACTTGGAGCTGATGGGTCGGCTGCGGAAGCTGCGGTACATACGGCTGGACCAGGTGGACATCCGTACACGGGATCCGGACGGCTGGACGGCGCTGTCGGGGGTCCATTCCCTGGAGTCGTTCTCCTTCCGAGTCTGGAACAACCCCGTGCTGTCCGCCTCTAACCTGTGCGTTCTAACCAACGACTCCCTGGCCATGATGGCGGCCAACTGGCCCAAGCTACAGCAGCTAAGCTACAGCGGCAAGGTACGGCAGTACGATATTATCGGTTGTTGGCTGCAGCTGCAGTAATGGCACGAACGTTATGGTGCTCGCGACGGCGGGGCCCGCCTGCTGGTTTCCGATGTGTATTGATGCATTCAGTTGCTTGGGGGAGTACATGCCCTGTACACATGCCAGCGCTGCGGCGCCGACTGCGGGTGCCGCTACTGCCGCTACTACAGAAATTGATGGCGTGCTTCCGCACGTGCCGTACATTTGTCGTACAGGTGGCGCTTACCGAGAAGGTTGAGGAGCACCTAGCGCGCATGGCCTGCCTGAACTCCTTGGAGATCTCGGGTACCGACGGTACTGTCGTACGAGTGTGGCGCAGTCCGGCGACCGGCCAACTGCTCCGTACAGTCGCCCTGCCGTACACCGGCGCCAAAGTCTCCAGCCGTAACGGTTACGTGACGTACAGCGACTCAGACGACTCGGCCCAGTCAGAGGGGTCCGAGGCGTCCGTGAACTGGATGGGTGAAGTGGGGTACGTCACGAGCGAGTACGACGCAGATTAAAAATGTATGGCATCACGACAGCAATTGCACGGCAGGTCGGTGTGCATCATTGTGTCCTAGGGTGGCTTGTCGGGGGATCGTTGGTTTGTAAGTCGGCGGCCAACAGGTGGGGTTTGGGAACCGGTTCAGGGTAGCTTTGGAAAGCCGACGCGTTGGGGACACTTGGAGATGTGAGGTTCACACCGCCTAGTCCTTGACGTCCTTGGGTGGCCCAGGGCTTGACGTCCTTGGGTGGCCCAGGGCTTGACGTCCTTGGGTGGCCCAGGGCTTGACGTCCTTGGGTGGCCCAGGGCTTGACGTCCTTGGGTGGCCCAGGGCTTGACGTCCTTGGGTGGCCCAGGGCTTGACGTCCTTGGGTGGCCCAGGGCTTGACGTCCTTGGGTGGCCCAGGGCTTGACGTCCTTGGGTGGCCCAGGGCTTGACGTCCTTGGGTGGCCCAGGGCTTGACGTCCTTGGTTGAGGCCGGCACCATTCTGCAGTCGGCAAGAAGGGCTGCTGCTGTTGTGCGGCTGATTCCATGCACCGTCTTTGAGATGCCGGGGAGATGCCGATCCCCATCCCCATCCCCAACCCCAAGCCCAACCCCGTGTCGGCAGCTCAGTCACCGTCCGAGGTCCTCGGGGTCTACGGCTTCCTGACCGGGGTCAGGGTTTGGGGACTGCGGGGCGCCACCCCGAATTGGAGTGACGTGTGCGTCATCGTCAAAACATATGATCGCCGCATAGAGCGCCTGTGGGCTCCCCCGGCCCGTCTCGGCGACGAATGAGGAGGAGGAGGAGGAGCAGGCGGAGGAGGAGGAAGAGGGGGAGGAGGAGGAGGAAGAGGCGGGTACATGGGAGGGGTTGTGCAGGCGCTCCTTGTCCTCCTTGGCCAACATTGCATCAGCTGGCGGTACGGAGAGTACGGAAGTGTAGATGCCGTTATCACATCTGATCAGAGGATGTGATTCGAACAATGACCGCTTTGGGCGCGTTCCCCCCTAGAGCTCGACGACTGTGAGTTTGCCTGTCCGAGCCGCACATGGGCTGCGGTAACATGCCGCATCGTGGGCTGCCGTTGTGTCGTGGTACGGCAGTACGACACACTTTGGCCGTTGCGGCAGTGGCGACTGTACATAACCGCAGGCCACAACGCGCGCGGGGCAGGCATATATGCCGGTGTGCGCCTGGCGCCTGCCGGGGCGGAATGTGGGCGGTGCTGGGTGCTGCCTATCTTGGCCTACGCGCCCGCATACACACACACGCAGCTTTTCTCCTTGCTAACACACGCAAGTTACGGTAGGCAGCGCGGGGATTCCCAAGGCCCCGGAGGAAACCGACGGCCGCTAGGCACCTGGAGCTTGTAGGGCGACAGGGGAGGGAGGACTGGATGCACGACCTGCTGGGGTTGCGTAAGCACTGAATGGATGCTTGGGTTGCATGTCCGCATGTACCTACTGTATGGATGCCGATGCGCGCGGCCTCGTGCTATAACTGAATGCATGCTCCGCTCTGAACTCGGTGCTGTTCACTTGAACGCTTGCCTTGCTGGGTCCGATGAAATGATGAGTGTTGTTCTTCAGGGAGGGAGGGGCTCTAGGCACTTGGTACCCCTCCAGGCACTTGCGTGGAGAGAGAGAGGGCGTAGTTGGTTGGTTAGTTGGTTGTACCACGTGAACGTTCGTACAGTCTGCTGCGAGGCGATGCGAGGCCTGAAATGGGGTCAGCAGGTGTCGGAGAGACGGAGTGAGGCTCGGCGCGGGACGGGTTGGGATATGTGGATGTTTCGCGGCTTGGGCGGGTTCGGTGGAGCAGAACTCCAACCCGACGTGCACTCTATGTCAGTCAGTTGAGGGGGGAGCCGATGAGTGCACTGACCGCCGATTCATCTGCTGCCGGCCGGTGTCCCCCTGCGCGCGAGCCTCATCGTGTTTGTCTTTGATTTTGGACCCGCGTCCAAAGTCCCGTCGTGCCCTGGAAACAGGAACGCATGACTGCACCCTAGAGTGTCACCTCCCGCAAACGCACGTCAAAATGTATGCAGGTTCTGCAGCGCATGCCAGTTCGGTTCTATCTGGGTATGATGAATGTGAAACGGTGCTTTACGTTGTCGTCGCCTCCAACGGGATGCCACGTGGTTTTGTTGGTCGGTCGTCGTTGTAGATCAGGGAACGCTCAACTTATCACGTCGTGTGATTTTGACGCCCCTCAGTCCGCCAGTCCGGGCCAGAAGAGGTCAAGAGACCCGCGCACGACAGGACGCCTAGCGTGGTCTAAGAAGGGTTGCTTAGGTTGCATGTATCTACTCAATGGATGCTTAGGTTGCATGTACCTGCTCAAATGGATGCTCGGGGTGCATGGTGCATGTACCTGCTCAAATGGATGCTGATGCGCGCGGCGTCGCGCTGTATAAACCTGAAGGCATGCCCACGCTCTGATTTTCTGGTGCTACACTTGAACACTTGCAGTACTGGTTCCCATGAAATGCGTGTCCTGCTCGGTTCTTATTCGTCTTCAATGGGTCGTTTGCGTGATTGGGCGTGCCCTGGATGGTGGCACCCATCCATGGGGTTCGCGAGGGGAGAGGGGATGAGGCGTCTTCCCGCCCTGTTTAGAGACATGGGGAGGGGGGCGGTCCGGTCGCCGGCGTGAGGGGCGGCAGCTACGTGCTTTGGCAGCAGTGCGGGCTGCAGCCGCCTGCAGCCCGCACCACACGGGAGCGCATTCTGCTGAGCTTTGGGTCAGTGCCCGCCGTGGCACCAACCTCTATAGCGGTGTTGCGGACGCGGCGGCTGCTGTTCACACGCGCGTGGCGCCGGGGTCAGGGCGCAGTGCAAAGCCTGCAGCGACGCCTGTGTGTGTGTCCGGCATTGGGCGCTTGTGGAGGCGCAGGCGGGTGTCGGCGGTTGCCGCCGCGGAACGTGCTCGGAGCAGGCGGGCTTTGCAAATGGGTTAGTTTGCTGTCTCTGTAGGGTCGGTGTAGCAGCCCCCTAATCCCAACGCCACACTCGCAAACGACCAAGCAAGCCCGCCCTCGCGCGCACCCCGCCTGTTGTGGGGGTTCGGGTGCGCACCGACGCCGGTTCAATCGGCTGCCTGCCTGTGTCTGTTGGCCAAAGCCCGGTCGTGTCTTTGTTACAGCGCGCGAGCCTCGCCATGCCCAGAAACGCTTGACGGTATGTTATCATGTCCAGATTCGGGCGACAGTATTGCGGCATGCCCGGAAACGAATGTACGAAAACGCACGCCAGTGTCAAGAACGCGATGCCTGTGTGAGGGTATATGAGGTTTGGGTTTTTGTGTTTTTGCAACGGTTGTTTTTCTTTTTGCCCTCCGAATACGATGCCACATGGTCTCATGTTTTTGGTCTCTTGTGTCGTTTGTTGTTCGTCGCGCTCAGAATGGACGCATGTGGTTCGCATTGCGGCGCAGAAGGGCGCAGGGATGCGCAGCCTCCAAGCGTGCTGTCGACTGCCGTTGACTTTCCTCTCCGGGTGTGATGGCGACGGTGACATGACGGGAGGCTGCCGCCGAGGAAGATTTACGGATATCGTCCTTTTGGTGGTCCATACCCGCCGCCTGACCAGTCCGTCCATCGGCAGACGCGCGCCTGTCGGCATCCATCCTCAGGATGTCTCGTCAGGACGGTCGTCCTGGCTAGGTCTGTTGCTGTGAGATGGAAGAGGTGACGTGCTGTGACGTGACGTGAGGCGCCGGTTCGCACTGCGGACTGGGCGGGCTTGGATTGCCAGTTGGGCGCTTGCCACCAGCTGAAAACTCACCGGGTACACGGCACAATGTGTACGAGCGCACGGGTGTACGGCACGTCGTGTGTGCGATGCTGAGTGGTCTCAAGAGCCTCTCCTGTGGTTGCCCGGTCGTGTAGATGTACGGACGCGACGAGTCATCCGCGGATAGCTGTTGGATCAAGCAGGGTTCTATTACTGCGACGGTACGGCAAGAGATGTTACGTATCTCTGAACCCCGCGGGAGGATTTCCGGGGCCGGTTGCTGGCTTTGGCCAACACAAGGCGCTGGCTGCGTGGAAGGTGTGAGCCGCCTCTCAAGGCCCTGGGTGATCCATTCACCCGACCGCCCCGAGTCATCGCGCTGCCTGGTAATGGATGGATGGATGTGCACTTGAGCACGCACAGCGACCTCTGGTCCGGCGAGCGTCCTCTGTAATGCGGTCACGGAGATCGTCCTCTCGGGGAGGCCCCACTTGCACTTGCGGGTGCCAGGGCCGGTACCCGCCATCACGGGTCCCCTGACAGGGCCCTGGAACGGGTCGGGTTGTGGCTTGTGGGTGCTTCCAGTCCGCCGGGAGCTGCCGCGGCCAAGTTTCATGGGTAGCGCTTGATCATGGGCATCCCCGCAGGGCCCCAGGTGACTGCCGGAGGAACTTGGGCGTAGCGGGAACAAGGAGGTGAAGTGTGTTGGGTTTCCGCATTGTTGGGTTTCCACATCAGTCAACATTGGACCCCGCTGGGGTCATCGGCGACAGCCTCAGCCTCCTCACTACACACTGCACAACCGGATCCGCGCCCCCCGTGGCGCACCGTTCGAGGTTCCGCGCCCCCATTGCACATCGGGAACTCGTCGAGGCCTAACGCCGCGTGACACAAGTGCAATCCCGGCGGAGGCGGCATTCAGCCTTGTTCCCAAGCTTGGCTGCCATTAGGCAGGCTCGGGTAGGGTCGACGTCGGTCGTTGCGGCTATCCGTAGACGCATCAGGACAGAGCCTCTGACGCCGTTCGCCGCACTCCAGCTGCACTTGGTGCGCTGCTGGGGACCGGGCCGGCGGCCTGCAGTGCCCGCGTGATACACAGGCGTGCCCAACGTGCCGACGCTGCGTGGCCCGTGGTTCGGCCTGCGAACCTCGCCAGACGCGCGGCTTGCCTAAAAGCAATCAGCTATTAACAGATCCCATGAGGTGCTGCCCAGACACGAGGGGCGGCTCTGCGCGCGACACGCAAGCGAGCTCCGCGGCGTGCGCCACGGCTACCAAGATGTTAACCGATTGTTAGGTTATTCTTTGCGTGCGCAACTCTGCGTTTTCGCAAAGTTGTTCGTCACGCCGTACAATTTATTCAGCGCCCGTGGCACGGGCCCCGTGCTCATGCCAACTTGGCGTTGCGATTTGGTCCCGAACGGCCCCAAAACTTCCTTCCAGACCGCTCCAGAACCAAAATCCATCACGGAAAATCAACAGTTCCCGCGCCCTTCCGAGTGCAATTGAGTGGGCCTCTTCTACTGGGTTCCGTCCCTTCTAGGGATGCTCGAAAACATCCAAACAACATATTGTCATGGCTTTGAGGAAACGAGCTTTCGAGGCCGTGAGTACAGTCGCGCATGGCGTTGAGAAAGGCGAGCTGCTGTCTTTTCTGCGCAAGGTTCCAGATGAGGAGCTCAATACATGGCCTATCGAGGGCCAAGACAATGAGACTATCTATGGGTTCGCCCGTGCGGAGGCCCGCGGTGAGGGATCTGCTCAACGGCGGCTTGACCTGAGCAAAAGCACCAGCTCTAGGATCCCGTGGCGGTTCAGTACGTACGCGATAAAGCTACCGCGAATAGCGCAGCGGAGTAGGCTGGCCATCGCGGGGAGCTACCGCTGCCGCTGTGGGCACAGTTGCGCGTGTTCCAAATGGCGACCAATGGCCCGAAAGACCGATGACTATCCTCAATGCATATTGGGGTTGTTGTTTGCCCGCGACCTGGAAGGTGCATTCTCACTGGGATCCGTTGTGCTTTCCTCCCCCCTGCAGGATCGCTGCCGGCTGCTGCTGGTGAGCATTTCCACGAGGCTGTAGGGTGGGGTTTGGCACGCCGTTTGTTGGGAACCGCCAGTAGAGTGGGGCCATCGCGTGTTGGGGCGGGTTGTCAGTTGGGGCTGAGGGGTTCCCGGGTCTCCACTAGCGGCCGTCGGGGCGGCTTCCAGGGCGTGCCCCGTGTGGGAGGGGCCTGTCCAGCAGCCGAAGGGAGAGGAAGCAAGCATGCAGTGGCCAGAATTCCTCCTACGTTACAGTTGTGGCCTTGTTTGAGCAGCGTCATGCGTTCAGGTTACAGGCAGCATAGCCTTGCTTAGTCTGACCTTCAACGGTCTCATGGGAGCGGACTAGCAAGGCTGTCCACACGGCCCTTTTAAATGGAGGGTCGGCTTTCAAAAGGGCATCCGTTGTGGTGTGGGAGCTCGAGAAGCGCTATGCACGATGTCTGTCGGGAGGCTCGGGGTGTGTCCTGTAGGTGTCTGGGAGAGCTCGCGCCTCTGAATCTTGCAGCGGCATGCAGTTCCTTATTTCCACGTATCCCCTGACTGCTCCCGTTTCGTGTAGCCTCGGCGGCTGGACTGGGCGTGGAGAGCGCAGCAGTTGCCGGTGAGTTCTTTGTTGGGATGGCCCAGGGTTCTCCCAATCTTCGACTTGACCTGGATCCCAGGATGCATGCATAACGCATGGCTTTTCCGCCTCGTGCGCCTACCGCAGACACGAGCACCACGTTCATCCGGGACGTCCTGCTCGCGCGACCGGCGCATGACGTGAACCTATTGAGCATGGCGCAGGCGGGCCTGGACCAGCCGCTGGGTGCTAAGCTGCCGGTGTTCAGCGGGGCATTGCATGCGCTGCGCGACGTGATCAACGACCATGCGCTTAGCCAATATGTGGAGCTGCAGCCGCAGCTCACGCTTGCCAAGAACGCGCATCGGCTGGGCTTCATTGTAGCAGCGGCACTCTCAGGGTGGTTGGGCCAGTACGAGGGTTCAGAGAGCAAGAACATCATCAGGATCGGTGGGCTAGTGGACACGCCGCTCCAGTTCGCCGCAACGTGCCTGGGCCTGCCCTTTGAGATGGACCGCAACACTGCAGACCAGTCAGGCGCAACACGTGCGTGGGAAGTTTGCAGAGGGAGTGTCATACGCTGACTGTTTCGGTGTCGTCCTCGCGTCGTCCTCACGCTGGCGTTCTGCTGGCGTTTGTGCAGCACCGCTACTTCGCCCGGACTTCCTCTTCTGGCTGCGGAAAATCCTGCTCTTCAAGGGGGAGGAGAAGGCAGACTCCGCCCAGTTCGAGGTGTGCGTATGTATCTTTCACCGCCTCTGCATGCTTGCACTTCTTGCACCTGGTTCTTGTATACTGTGTCTGGAGTGGTAGCTGCAACATCGCGCGCCTGCGCAAAGGCAGCTGTGGCCCCCTACTGCTTTTCAATGGCATGCAGATTGCGGTTGCGGAGTTAAAATCCAAGATGGCGACCTCGTGGTACGTACCAGTCAGCAGCATGCAGTGCCGTTTGTTAAGGTCAAGATTATGTGTCCTCACTGGATTAACTCGCTCCTTTCGAGTCGATCACCCCGGCAATCTTCTTGTAGGAACCCGGTCCTGCTGCCGGGCGTCAGCATGCCATGCATGTTTGCATACGCAGCCGCTGGCAGCCGGTTGCAGTTCTTTGCAGTCACGAGGTGAGTGTGGCAGCTGCTTGTCTGTGCACGGCTCAGTTGATGTTAGTTGGTCGCCAGTCAGTGAGCTAGACATCCGCTGCACGTGTCCCTGCGGCCTGCATGCAGCCGTGGCGGTGCGGTGGAGGCGACTCCGGTCAGCGACTGCCTGCACATGAACACACCGCTCGGCCGCATCAAGGTCGTGCACCACACTCTCAAGGTCCTGCAAGCGGTGGCGGCGTACGCGCCCAATGCGCCAGACCTCTCCATCGCCCTTGGGCAGGTGTCCAAGGCATTGACGCTCAACGGCAGCTTCCTGAGCAGTGTGACTGTGTTCCCGGGTGCGTTAGATTTTCACAATGAAGTGCGGGCCTTGCCCACTCAGTGCAAACGGCTGGTGGCGGGGAATCTTCATTTGAGACGGGCACAGCAACCGAATTCCAATAAATTGACCTTGGCCGCCCTTCATACCTGTTTTTACATGCAGACTTCATCCGGAAGCACGTCAACCTTTCACAGCTGCAGGGCGGCGTCCTGGATCACTCGGCGCTGGAGGTAAGTTTCGGCTCGAACATTATTTGATTGTAGGGAGTAGACGGGGTAGACTGGTGTTGGGGTTGGGGAAGTGGCTCGGGTACTCGACAGCAGGCATAGATACTAGCAGTAACAGCAAATTTGGACGTGGCTTCACGTCTTAAGTTAGCCGCCGTACACAGGCCGTGATTGTGCCCTTACAGGCCATGTACCGCACGATTGGCCACGTGCGCTGCCTCAACCTGGTGCACCTTCGCGGTGACGGCGGCGTGAGCCAGCAGCACGACGGCACGACGGTGCTGCACCTGGAGCCCCTGGGGCTGCCGCTGGGGCTGACTGGCGTCAAGAGCGAAAGCAGCCTGCGGGATGCAGTCCGGGGCGTGCTGACGGCGTTGGTGGTGCTGCACGGCGCAGGTGCGTGATGAGTTTTTAAGGATGTCTCCGTTGCCCACTGGCGGCGTGCAACCCATGATACGCCGACTGACGACCAACATACGCCGGCTGGCCGGCAAAGGGCACGCCTGGCGCAGTGAAATTGCAGGCTTTGGTGAACTTCGCCCATAGGACTGGTTTTTTTCGACTGATGCCGTGATACGTGTTCGGTGCTGATGCATTACTGTTCACAGGCTACGTCCACCGGGATATCCGCTGGCCCAACGTGATTCGGGTGCCAGCGGTGGCGGCGGCGGCCACGCCGTCGTCGTCAACGGCGGTAGTGGGCAGCTCATTAGACGTCTATGTGCTCATTGACCTGGAGCACGCAGGCAAGTTCATGAAGGGGGAGTGCGTGCGCGGCGCTGCTGGCAGTGTTCCGGCTGTTGTGTGTGTGTAGCTGTGGTCAGCTGCTGCTGCTGCTGCTGCTGCTGCTGCTGCTGCTGCTGCTGCTGCTGCTGCTGCTGCTGCTGCTGCTGCTGCTGCTGCTGCTGCTGCTGCTGCTGCTGCTGCTGCTGCTGCTGCTGCTGCTGCTGCTGCTGCTGATGTGCATTGTCACTACTCTTTCAATCTTTATTAATCAGGCACTTGGAATGAACTACCGGCCCAAATCCATCTGCTATACTTCGCTGAATATCCTGGCAAACCCGCCCACCCATGTGTACGTGTTCGTGTGCATAGCGCCCGCAGACTGCCCCCGGGATTGCCGGCGGCCGCCGTACCGGCTGCCCACGTGGCCGGGCACGCACATCCTGGACCAGGCCACTGGCCGGTTCACGTGCGGGTCGGACCTGTGCCTGGTGGCGGAGGCGCTGATGTCGCACCTGCCGTTCACACTGAGTGGCAGGGGCCAGCACCTGCGGGAGCAGCTGGCTACCCGGACGTTGTCCAATGCTCGGGCGGCGCTGGAGCACGCGTGGCTGCTGGCAGCATCTGAGGACGACGACAAAGACAACTGACTCAAAGCAGCTGCACATATGGGGTTGTCAGGATGGCTGGTCCCAGCCCCCAGCCTGCTGGCTGCTGGGAGCTGCGCTGCTGCAGCACGTTCACTGCCATGGCCCGGCTGAGGCAGGGCGCTCAGCTAATGCCGGCATGCGCAATGCCTGACGCTGGCCGAGGCTGCTGTGCAAGTCTCACCTGAACAAACATGTTCGCGAGCGCGGCGTACAGCAGAATGTGCGCCTGGGGTGTGGGGTCACGAGGTTTGGTGGGCTATGGGGGTCTGACGTGCTGGGTGTGGGTGATCGGTGAGGCAACGGGATATGGTTGTGGAGGGGTAAATAGCTTCAGTCTGATTGAGTGCATTGGGCGGGTGCATTGCGCTGTGGACACGCCATGTGCACTGTTGAAGACGGTGCGCAGGGATAGATAAATACAGGGAGGGTATGGGAAATTGAAGGGGGGAGGGAAGAAGAGGGAGATGACGGGTTGGCGGAGGTACCTTAGTTGGCTGTGATTTTCTGCCAGGGCAAAGATCCGGCGTGGAAAAGGGGAGAGGAAATGAGGAAGGTGGAAACAGTGTGTAGGATGTGCTGCAATATGTGCGTAGTTCACTTCCACCAAATCCTCAACGGTAGATCCGCCAGATCCTCAACGGTAGATCCGCCAGATCCGCCAGCTTCGCGATGCAGTACCCACCCACCCGCCCCCGCCTTCCCCGCCCCTCACTCCTCCAGCTCCCAGCTGCGGTTCCCACCACAGACGAGGTCGGGCGGGCTGCTTTGCTCAACACACGGGCGGTACATGGCGAAGCAGCTGCACCGCTTGAGGGCTGGCAACCGAGCTGGACCCTAGGAAGACTGGCGTCGAAGCTGGACCGCTGGAGGGCTGGCGACGGAGCTGGACCGCTCGATGACTGGCGACGGAGCTGGACGGCTGGAAGACTGGCGTCGGAGCTGTACCGCTGGAGGGCTGGCGACGGAGCTGGACCGCTGGAGGGCTGGCGACGGAGCTGGAGTTGGCGACGGAGCTGGACCGCTGGAGGGCTGGCGACGGAGCTGGACCGCTGGAGGGTTGGCGACGGAGCTGGACCGCTGGAGGGCTTGCGTTGGAGCTGGACCGCTCGAAAACTGGCGACGGAGCTGTAAGCATAAAATCGAAATACATCATAACGTTAGATCTTGGCCGGGACAGTGTTTCATGGCGGGAACGGTTCCTGTATTGCGTTTTGGTGGGTGCACATGAAAGCCCAGGCGAGCGCGGCGAGCTGAGAGCCGGCGAGGCGCTGGAGGGCCTGGGCCTGCCAGCCCTCTAGGCCTGCGGGCGGTAGCGGGGCGCGGCGCGAACAGTGGCAGCGGAGGTGGCCGGCAGGGAGGCGGCTGGAGCCTCGGCATACGCTCTCGCCCAATCGCACGTGGCCAGGTTGTAACGCGCAAAGCGATCTCGAATATAGTTACAACCTATGAGCGCAAAACGTCGCAGCAGCCTAAGCAACCGAGTGGTGAGCTCGCAGTGTGGCGGGCACTGGGGCGGGTGCGGTGGAGTGGCTCGATGAGGGGGTCGCCACGGTTTGGTGTGGTCGCGGCATATTCGACCGGTGTGACCTTTGCCCAGCTCGTGGCCAACGATGCTATCTCGTGGCCAATGCTCCAGCGGAAGCACACCAGCCTTACCATGGTGGTCTTCCATGCTCCAGCCCAGGGATCGCATGCTCCCCTCCTGGCGTTTTGGACCTCGCTAGAGCATGCTTGATAGAGCAAGCATGTTCCAACGGGATCATCGGGCCCCCTTCAGGAGCCTGTCAGAACACGTCTCTGAATGCTGCAGAGCACGTCTCTGAATGCTGCAGAACACGTCTCTGAATGCTGCAGAACACGTCTCTGAATGCTGCAGAACACGTCTCGCGTCGTGGTCATGCATGCCAAGGCCGCCGGCTACGCGGGGCGCACCAATATCTACCATGGCCGCTCCAACGCTGGTGTCGAGGCGTCCCTTGTGGGTGGCCCAAACGCTGCTGTCGTTGGCCGATGGCCCGCCAGCGGCGATGCCTCAATTTCTTCGACCCGGCGTACCCCTCCGCCAACGGCAACGTGATTAAGGGCCGCTGGGCCGGAGGCGGCGATGGTGCGCGCCAGCGAGCGGGCCCGGAACCTAAGCCCAAGTGTCCAATGAGCGGAACTGACAGTAACTGAGGGTTTTCCTAAGAAGCCGAACGGTCAGGCCAACGCGAATGCGCGAGCCCAATTCGTGTCAGCACCATTCAATGGACATTTACTTATGAAAGATAGTGGATTCGGCACATCGGCGGTTATGCGCCGCGCTTCCTGAGTTCGCTGTGGAAACGTCGCGACTCAATATGGCTCCCGAGGGCTCCCCATCCACCAACCTCTTCTGTGTATGGTCATTGATTGCGTTAGGTATCGACCGAAGCAAGGAAAGTTGCAATCGGCGGTAAGTCTCAGGTTTGCGCTTTGTCGTCGCGGTGACTCTCAAATCGGAGATTCATAATGTTGAACGATACGATTTAAGTTGCACGCAGAGATTGTCAGAGTGTAGCGATTGGCGGGGTAACAGGTGCCACGAACACACGCGTACCCACCAATCCCCGCCATTCTGGTTCGCGAGACACTCGTAATACATTCCATTCAGGGGCAGTACGATTGGCCAAGGGGCGCGCGTTACAGCTGTCCAGGGGGCCCACCAAATCCAACCAAGTCTGGTACGGCACCAACCAACGGATCCCCCTGACCCATCAAGTCTGGCCGATTCTTGTTCCGATTCCAATCGGGGGCATAACTAATTGGTGGTTGTTCGATTGCGGATCGAGACCGTTGGGCCGAACGGAAGGTAGACGTGACTACCCTGCTGCTCGCGAGCCGACCCGCCGCCGGCCCCGGAATGTACGCACGACCTTGGGTCGGTGGATCCGCTGCAACATCACCGCTGCAACATCACAACGCACAACATCACTCACTCATTCCGCCCCGCGCATCCCCCCCGGGCACTCTTCAACCCCTCCCCCCCCCCCGGCGGGCGCCCTCAGCAGCACGCACCCCCCGCACAGTCGCCCGTGCCGCCGCTGGTGGTGGGTGTGCCCGATGCAGCGCCCTTGGGCCCCCCGCCGCAGTCAAACAGCCCAAAGTGGACCGATCGGTCGCCGATGACGGTGAAGTGCGGTCGCAGCCAGGTCTCCCCCACCATGGACGCCGTGTTGCCGCACACCAGCATCGGTTTGTTGGTCACGAAGCTGTCGGGCGGGGAAAGTGGGGACGGGATCGGGGCATGAATGAATGAATGAATGAACGTTACAGCGGACCCCAAAAGGGATCAACAGTGTATACCAGGACATGTTGTCACCACAAGGCGCCGCGCTGGTCGCAAGATGCTGCCAGGAAGGGACCTGTGGCGCGGCGCGGCGGCTCGGTGGAAGCCTTTCGTGGGTGCCATGATGCAGCATGCAGCATGCATCCTGACGTTCCTGCCACCCTGCCTGAACCCTCTCGCACCCCTTCTTTCCCTTCCACCCACCCACACGCAAGCACATCGCCACCGCGCGGGGGGCCCTACCGGTGGTGGTCGTCCAGGTCGTAGGCGTGCTGGCAGCCCGGGATGGTGCCCTTATACACCGCAACCTGCGCGTTGGCGACAGCATGACACCGACAGCAAGTCACGCGCGCGCTGCTGCCCGTTCCCTGGTGACAGTGCTACAACGTGGTGTGCGAGGTGATGCGGTATCCTCGCCCGCCCCGCAGGCCCCTCGCGCCGGTCGGCGGTGCGGCTTCTCAACATCGCGGCGTGCAGCGGCTGGACATCACTGCCCGCCCACCCAAGCCACCCAGGTGGACGGCCATGCGCGCCCCCGAGCCCACCCACAGACGCGCATGAACCCACCCATGGGTATGGCATTTCCAGTTTAGCCCACCCATCCACCCACCCGTTAACCACCCACCCATCCATCCCACGCCCATGTATGTGCTCGCACCTGCCCGTAGTCTTCGCACAGGTCCTCGATCTGACCGGGCACCTTGAACAGCCTGTGCGCGTGTTCGACAAAACAGCAGCGGTGGTGGTAAGGGGCCGAGCGGTGGTAAGGGGACCGCAACCGCGCAGCGCATGACACCGGGCATGGGCCGCAGGCAGCGGCAGCCGCTCGATTAGGGAGCGGCAGCCGCTTGATGTGTGTGCAGGGCGTTAAGTGGGTGTAACACCCGGGGATGCCCTGGACACGGGGAGCTGGCCCTCCTGACCCACGGGTCCTTCGTACGGTAATTCGTCTCCGGGCGGCCCGACAAGGATGTCCGCCGAGTGGTTGCCGTGGCCACGAGAAAAAGGAGTTTACGACGGGGCATCGACACATATAGGCACCAGCCTTGTTGTGTATGGTAAGTACATTGCAGGTGCTTTGGTAAGTATTTGGGCCTGGGCGGGTCTGGGCGGGTCTAACATTGGAGCACAAAACCACGCCCGGTTGGTCCCCTGCACTCATCCAAGCTGGGTGGGTGAAGACACCAAGGACGCTGCCATGTTCCAAGCTTCCGATGATGCCGAGGCCCGTGCGCTGCCCTCGCTGCCCTGCTTGGTGCAACGAGCACCCATCAACCGACCTGTACGTGATGCTGTAGAAGCGTGCCTCGCCCACAAGGTCCTGCGGTGCAGGTTTCGGGGCGGGCGTGTAGGAATTGGGTGTTGGAACTTAGGGTTGGGGGTGCGCGAGAATCCGTGTGACAGCCCGCGCGCACGGCGAGGCGCAGCACCCCCATGTGGCCATCAGCCTCAGCGGCACCGCCGCACGGAACCGCGGGCGCCCGCTTGCACCACGGTGTTGGGACGCATCGGCGGTCGACCTGGGCCAAAGCCGCGAGGCCCCTTCAAGCCAAGACCTCTCATCCCGGCGGTGAAGACGCACACAGCGGCCGCTGGTGCAGGCCGAGGCCACAACCGAGAATCGATCGCGCGGCTCCCGACTGGCCCTCTCCCAAACCCCGGCACCTACCCAGCCACCCAGCTACCCCCACCCACCCACCCACAACCCACACCAGCTACCCACCCACCGCACCCACCCAGCTACCCACCCACCCACCCAGCTACCCACCCCCCCCCGCCCCAGCTACCCACCCACCCACCCCCAGCTACCCACCCACCACACCACCCACCC